>JALIRH010000016.1:10063571-10721428 GCA_023055505.1 Callipepla californica brunnescens
CCTTTGGAATGGTGTCTATAGTTTCTGCAGTGTATACCAGGTGACCGTGCCTGTCTTCCTTCTGAAAATTCATCCACTTCTCAGGATGAACCCTCTACCCTTTCACAGAGGCTGCGTGATAACTCTTTCACATGTAGCTCCTAATCTTGTATAGGATGGTTCAGCTGTCTGTCTCACACACAGTTCATGTCTAGAGATAAGTCTGCCAGAGTGCCCCTCTGCTTTCCCACAACTTTCACCTTGCTGACTGCGAGTTGGCCATCTCTCCTAGCGAGTTTCCAATTTACACAGACAGTCACTCTCTGCTTTGGCCTAAAGTAGAAGGGCTACACTGGGTGGGATTTTTGATTTGTAAAGGCCCAAAGACAGCAAGAAGAAAGACATTTGTTTTTAAAAAATGCACTGAAACATTTTCATTTTCAGCATTTTCAACACATTTCTCACAGGCAGAGGAATCCCATTTTCTTCTTGGCACTAACATTCAAACCTCTGAATTAAACTTCTAGAGCCTGAGTCAAAACCGGAATTATGAACACATGACAACCGTGGAGATTCCTTACAGCCAGCTCAGCTGCCAGAAATAATCGGTTACCTCTGTTCTGTGAACCTCTGCTTTTTTAGGAAAAATGAAGTATTAGCGAGCCTAACGTAAGCCTGTCATTCTGTAGAAATGTAACCTGACCAAAAGGAAAGAGTTTTTGAACAGATTGTCTCTTTTTCATTTGAAATATTAATTGAGATATTGACTTGTGGATGCATAGTGCAATCCTTTGTTCTGTAACAGCTACAAATCAGGGCAGCCTTTAAACCAGGGTTTTTTACCTATATCCTGTTTTCAGCTGTTTCATCCAACAGAGGCAGGATGTGAAACAAACCTGTTTTCTTTTGGTAGCAAACCTGTTAACTCTTTCGGTGAAACCTTCTCTGCCTGGGCTCTCTGGCAGCCCTCAGCCCAGCTCTGCAAGCTGCAGGTTCAGAATGGCACATGACTGTCCCACGGCATGCTTTCAAGGTTAAACATTACAAGCCAGCATTTCTGCTGTATGTTTCTCGTACACCGAGTGTTGTTACATGGCATAAATTGATCAGAGGTGAGAAGCTTTTGTAGATCACTGGAGCTGCCTTGCTTTTGTCTAGTACTTTTTCCTGCACGAACTTTTATATTACTGCACACTTTTACAGATGCTGATATGATGATTTATAATCAGTGGGGGCAGGAGCACATTGATTAACTACACCTTCGTTAACCGCAGTAGCAACCAACTTTCAATGTTTTCAGTAGCTTAGAATAGAACAGATTTTCTTAACAGAAATTCATCTTCTCCTGTATCTTTTTTCCTTGCATTTCTTTCCTTCCTTTATCTTTATTACGGCATGACAACCAGCACAGGAAGGTACTGTGCTCACTGGCAGTTCTGCAGTTGCAGAATAGAATTCTTCCACAAAAAAAGGTATCAATTCATCTATGCACAATGCTTAATCTTTGCAAGCTGTACAGCACACTTGTTGGCTCAGGGCCTTGCTGTGCTGCCTTTAGGAAAAGATAAGCCTTTTCAACCATCTTTTTGCTCCAAACCACTGTTGGTAAAATACTTTGTCAGAAAAAGAAAAAAAAAAAGTTTTGTTTTGGACCTCTGAGATCAAGAAACTTCTCAAGTAAGAATTACTGGTGTTCTGGAACAGGGGCTGTAGAAGCTGATAGCCCAGGATTGGGAGTCAGGAGACCAAGACACCGAAGTGCTTACCTGAACTTTCCCTCCAACCCTAAGCACCCTCAGCAAGTACAATATGCCAGGGATGACAGGTATTGTCTTCTTTGGGTTGGTCACATAAAGCCATAGCACCTTTTTAAATGCCAAGGGCAGCCCTCCCTTTGTGGAGCACACTGACCATGGCATAGCATGCACCTGCTCACTACAGGCTGTACTAAGCCTATAACCTCCGCACTGCAAATGAACTTGTTTCATAAAGTGCTTACGGCTGCCGTGTGCAATATCAGTTCAGTCTGTTTTCAGTTGAGAGTGAGCATTGGCAACATAATCTAAATATTACAGAACAGTAATACAAAAAAGCATAACATGTTTCTTCTGTTACATGACCTGGGAATATCTAGAAAATCTAGAGATTTTCCTCTTCCAGTGTAAACTGTGAACAGCTCTGCTGTTGTCCTCCCTTACTTTTGTTTAAGTTCTATCAATATTAGGCCCAAAAGATGCTGTAGATATGTACAAAATTCATAGCCTAACCACTGGTATAGCTTAAATTATTTACAGCAGTAGAGACATTTTTGGTGCAGATAAAAAATTGTTGCAATTACCTTCACAGCTGAAGGACAGCAAACACCATTTATTCCTTACCTGAGTCAGAGTTGGTAGAGCTTCAGTTTGTTCCCAAATGAGGCAAACTAAATGCAACGCTGTCCCAAAACATTAAGCAGCACATAGAAAAAGAAGAACAAACAGAAAAATCCACTTCACTTTTCGTTAAGCAATACTGGGAGTGTTCGGCAATCCAATCTCCAAGGTTTTCCAGCTGGAATCCGCCTTTTCCCATCCTGCATCCCGGCATCCTGTTATTGTTCCAAGTCTTTGTAATACAGTGAGAAAAGGGAGTGGAGGAAACAAGATAAACTTAGCCTTATTATTGCTCTAGCAACTTATTTGTTACTGCCCCTAATGAGGCAACTGAATAAAAGAAAACCAGCCCTAAGAGAAAGGCAGAAGTCGGGACAAAAGTTAGTATTGGGTGTCATTTTATAAAGAGTTTTAGAGATTATAAAAAACGATACTTTAAATAGTGTCTGACATTAGATCAGCGCAGACTGTGACTGATTTGCACCAATAGGGCATTTTAAAGCGATTTGGAGGTGTCTCTGTAAGGGTTTTAATACCCACAAACTGGAAAGCTGAAGCCCTCATATGGCTGAGATAGCTGGATGTTAAATGGGATTTAACAGTATTTATCACTGGTTAAATTATGACCCCACATGGAAGACAGCACGGATGGGCCTTCCAGAAGGAGAACATGTATGAAGCACTGTGATGAGATTCAGCATTATGCCTCTAATTCGCTCATGTCATCCAGCAGGGTGGGAGTTACCAAGGTGTTCAGGGGTGGGATGTAGCTCAGGTTGGCTGTGCAGAACTCGGTGCTTCTGATATTGTCACCTGCCTGAAGTTTACATCAGGAGAGTGTTCAGTGAGGCCAGTCTGATGAGCCTGTGGGCTTTCTCACAGCCTAGCCTGCGTACCCAAACCTTCTGTAGGACTGAAAGAGGAAGGCTTTTTTTACTAAATAGTGCAGAAAGAAATCTGAGAAATGTGAAACTTAGCTCAAAACCCACTTCAAAAAAAAAAGCCAAACAACACAACAAAACACTTTTAATAAAAGTAGGCAAACGTTCAGCATATCTTAAGTAGGATTTTAAATAATCATGATCCACAGTTAAATAATGTCTTGCTCAAATTTGTCATCACAACTCAGCACAGGTGATGGGATTGATTTCCTTGCTTTCTCAAAGGCTGAAGGTGGTTCTATTATTTCACATTTTTTATGATGTACAGCAGCAGAGATGGATGATTTAAAAAATTTGACACATTTGTTATTCAGAAAGTTAAGCGACTAATGAGGAGCATTTCTCAAAGTCTTACTTAGGGAGACCAATGAGAATTAAGATCCCTTCCAAGAAAATAAGCTGTTCCCATTTCATCGCTGAGAGAAGAGCAGGGAGGATGTTGATAAAGAGTTTTGCAGGGAACTGCAGCTATCAGGTCAGGATGTAGCTCAGTGATAAAGCGGTACCCGCAGCAGACAGCAGTCCCAGATATGATTTACTTTTGCAAATGACTTCAACTATGTTTACGACCGTTGCATTGCCTTTGATGTTCATATCTGTGGACCTGGAAGTAAGCATGCTATTTAGCTAATCTAAACAAAGGATGGGGATGAGAGAGCTCTTCATGTCTGTTACCCAAAGAAAGGAACGAGAATAGCCCTAGGTTTCGTGTGCGTGCCCTGAGGCATCAGGCCTACATTACCACTGTCTGTTTTGATGCCAACTAAATAAGCTTTGTTTTAGGTGCTTTGTTTTATCTCCACTGGAAAGTTCAAGGAAAGACACAGGAATGTTTCTAAAGGCGTTTTCAGCACACTCTGTTTCAGAGCTCAGTAGAGTAACCAAAAACCATTCCATAGGCTATAAGGAAGATAATTTCATCTAAATTTTAAAAACCTTATTAAAATCTCTAAACCTTTCATATTCTGTTTTACAGAATTAATAGCTACTGAACTGATTATTTGAAGTTTCTTTCTGGCTACAAGGAAATGTGCACTGAAATTTTATTGAATACGAAATTGTATCCCTCTTAATAGAAACAGAGCTCCTAATGGTTCACAGCACCTCATTGCTTCTACTTAATCCCAGAGACTTTCACTATCACATTTTTGAAGTAGTGAATTCCATCAGATTTTCAAAGCTGATGACTCAGAATGCTACCAAGCCAGTTTTCCTGTAGACCTGGGACTCCCAGACTTTTTATTATCAGTGCCAAACGATAAAGAGTTTGGATAAAAACCCCTCAGTGGTTGGCTACTTTTGCAAACAATGTGATAACGTTTTAAACAAAATATTGGTAATTTTTATCAAGTTTTGCTAACAGGAAACATCTGTGTGTGATCAGGCACCATCAACAGGTGTACTTGCCCTCTGGATGCCTCACTTTATGTTTGGAATCTTACCTAATGGCAAAACTTCTGGAAGTGAAAGGTGAAAAATGAAAAGCCTCCTTAGCATGTAGGCATTTCCTGCTACTCAGTGTGACTAGGGACAGAGCTGGTGGCATGAGCAAAAGGAGTGCAAATTATGTATACTTGCATTTCACACCTTTGCTGCTGTCAATTCCTGTTCCACATGAAATCAAATCTTTTACCTCAGTCTTTTCAGCAGTGCTTTCCAAGTTTTCTGACTGCTTATCTCCAGCTGCTGCTAATGGCTCACTCACTTTTCTTCCCAGAGGTTTTCCCACGGATGTCCATTAGCTGCTGTTTTTTGAGTCTGTGGCACCTGGGTTAGCTGTGCGTGGCTCAGATCAGCATCCCTTCCTAGGAACGTTTACGTGGTCACTTCCTTGCCAGTGTCTGAACAGCAGCCTTCCAGACTACTCAGGCTAGCAGAGTTTAAAATCATCTTTCCTTTATTGGCTGAGGTAAATCTCAAGTTTGCTTTGAAGGTGCTTGTGCATAGTTTGAATTTGACTTCTCTGTGAATCTAAACTAGTAACCGTCATCTCATAACTGCTGAAAGGAGTAATGTGTTACAATAAGCAGAAGCAGTGCCCTCATTTACTATGCTAAATCTATTAAATTTGGCTGCTCTCACTACACATGGATACCTGGGAGTGGGTTTGTATAAATTAATGGAATTGATAACTGCACTGAATAAATATGAGATTAAAGCTTGCATCTTTTTTTCTGAACTACATTTTGTTTGTTGCTGAGGAGATTGTTCAGGTGATCTAAAGCTCAGATCTCATTATTTTCTCTGTAGCCAGCAAAGCAGTATGACTTCCATGATAGGAAGGTTTTTGGTATGATAGGAGCTTTTGGTAATATCTTGTTTCAGTTTTTCCCTGTAGTGTTGTTTGCTGCCCAATGTGATTAATGGGCTGTGAAGTTCTCAATGCACGAGTGGGAACTGTAGCTGCAGGAACAACTTTGCTTTCCAAGGCAGCAAAAATTCCAGCCAACTTGATAGAATAGCCCATGCCTTTCACTGAGTAACCATGCATTATTTTTCCTTGCTGGTAATTTTAGTTACAGTGAAAATGCATATGAGAAACAAGACCTTAGGAAGTTGTCATCAAAACCAAAGACAGCTATTGACACGGGTGGAACTGGTAACGGTTGTAACTGTAACTTGTGAAGGTTAGACCTCGCAGTCCAGCTTCCCAGGAGCAGTGTGTTGCAGGCACTGGGCAAGCTCTGCGCAAAGTCTGCCAAGGCTTGAGGTTTAGTCACAACAATAAGAATTGTGTCAGTATTTTGTGACCAGCTAAGAACTGTGCTCGAAGAGAGCGCGTTCTTTCCTTCAGTTACAAAAGTAAAACTGAAATGCTAATTTGGAACAGCTTAGATAATAATTGTAAAATCCCCTCCCATTTGAAATATGCAATCATATCTAACAGTTGGCTGAAGCCTCTCTGGTAGTAATACTGCTTAAAGTTTTAAAAATAACAATGACTGCTCCACACGGAAAGCTTAATCTCTGCAGAAAGTTGGTTATTATTTCTGGGGACTTTAATCAGAGCAGTGCAGTGCTCTCAGTCATTTCCACTGGGAACCATTTTCCCTTTGTCACTGATCGAGGTCTGCATCCTGCAGTGAGTCTGACACAGCTTCCTTTGGTCAGATTTGTTAAACAAAAGAATGTAGCTCTCAATTTCAATTTTTTTTTTGTAAGGTGCATTTTAAAAAGCAGCTGAGGAATCTTAGCTCAGGCTGGTGGAACTGGATGTTTGCTGGGGACACGCATTTCTTGGTAATACTTTCCAGAACGCCACTGTGGCATTTCATTAAGGCAGATCTCTCCTGGAAGGTCAAATCCTGTGCTCCTTAATCAGGCAGATCTCTCATCAGATGAGGGGCTGATGGCTACAAAGAGGCTAATAACAGCAGGACTTCAATCTGAGGTGTTTGGTGGGGAATAATCCCAAACTGTCTTGTTTCCTTCTTTGGAAACAGGAGGAAAATAAAGATGGAAGAAAATGAACCCAAATTTTACTAAGAGTTTTAGTAGCACTCTGGGCAGGAGCTGTAAAATGAAACTGCCTTACCTTCGAACTGAAGAAAGGAACAATAAATCCCTCTGATTGTTCATTGCAAACACAATCTCAGGGATTTAGCAGGGAGCCTGCAGGCCAGCTGAGGCCCACTGACCTTGGTGGGAGGGTTGGGTTTCAGCAGCAGGGCTAATGCAGAGGTATGACTCCAGCCAGTAACTTCCCAGGCGTGGTTCTGATGATGGTTTCAGTGAAACTTTTTCATCCAAAGAACGTTCCTGCTTTCATTAGAAATGATCTTTTAAAACAATCAAACAAAAAATACACTAACTTTTCCCACCTAAACAAAACTGATAAAAATAGCTACCTTTCGTTCATTATCACTGTGACTGTTTATAGAACCAAGCTTTTGTCTCTGGTAATGCAAATAGGAAGCTTGTGTCTGGGGTCGAAGCTTCTCTCTGTTATGCCTGCTCTGACGTGAAAGGGGTAGTGTCTGTCTTCAGTTCTGTGAAGTCTGCAGTGAAAACAGTTTTATGCCAATGGCATTCAAATAAAGAGATCAGCAGCACCCAAAAGAGCTGCAGCAGGGGATGGAGAGGCAGTGCTGAGGGGCTGCTGGGCTGGGGGAAGCTGTGAGCAAGGCTCTTTGTTTCAGCCCCTTTTGGTGTTCCTGCACGTACTGCTCATGGCTGGCTGTGTGCTCTGATTCCTCTCTCAGGAAAGGATGCATTGTATCAGGAACACAGAGCTGGAGGGGGATATGGCCTCTTCTCTTCCTTCCTGCACTATTTATGTAACTGATCTGCCCATCCTGATGCTGTCATACTTGTGGCATTCTCCCCATTAATGGTCAAATGCTGCCCACTGAAACACTTCCCTGTGAGCTGCTGCCTTTGGTGTGGGGTGGAGGGCTGGAGATCCCAGCTCCTGGCCCGGCGGTGTCAGCTGCGTTGCCAGCTCTGGGGCTGAGTGTCTGCTGGGAAACTAGACCAAGAGGTTTCAGATACATTTTAAAAAGGTTGAAAATATGCTGTTTTTCCTTTCAGAAAGACTTATCAAACTTTTCTGCCTCTTACTATCCTGAGAGAGCCTTGGAGGAGATAGAATGTCAGATTAGTACTCGATATGCAAGCTGTGTGCCAAAGAACAATTCCAGAATTTGGAGAGATGTCATCCCACAAGTTGCATCACACAAATAGGTCTGTAATGACACGAGGCTAATCAAGTGCAGGAGCTTGATCTGAAAGGGAGGATTTTAAAGTATTGGGGTGAAAATAGCAGCATGCTAAGGAGGGTAGCTGCCAGAGTGCTTTCAGAGTGCCTCTGGGGTGCCACTGTACCTCAGTGTCATTCTTGGCTCACTATACACATGTGTAACCTTGCCAGAGATGGAGCATGTCTCATGATGCTTTGCTCACTTCCAGATGAATCTTTGTGAACTCACAAGTTCCTGGAAGGGAAGCTGCACTGTGTGTTTACAGGACATGAGATGACCCATATCTTAAATCCTTTCCTTGATGCCCCTTGAAGTCTCTGATTTTCCTTTCATCTTGTTCCACTGAACTTCTGGCTTTCCGATGATCTGTTCTGCAGGCATGAAGTCACGCCACTGATGTTAGAATCTCCTGCATCATCTCCATGCAGGCACACACATACAGTGCTGTGGCTGATATCTCTGGGGCCAGATCTCCCTTCCATATGCCTTCCTGGGAGGGAGAGATGCTGCGGCAGCCGGCAGGCAAGGTGCTGGGATGGAGAGGTGTGAGGCTTGGAGTCGGGGTCCTGCTGCAGCACAGACTGCCTGCGAGACGTCCCAGCCCCCTGCAGCACACGTCAGATGGACCCACGTCTCCACTGGCTGCCACCCTCTTCCTGAGGGCACGGGTTTTCAGGCTTGGGATGTGTTGTGTTAAAACAGCTCTTGGAAGAAGGGAAGCAGCTCCATGTGCTTTGTGTTCAAGCTGCTCATGAATCTGCCGCCGGGCTGAGTGTGAGCCAAAAGGAGGGTGGAGGGAGCTGCTCTGAAAGAATTCTTGCTCAGGGGTTTAAGTTAGGAGCCAATGCACTAATGCCTTGTAAATTGGTTCAGTGACTTTTACTCATTTATATGCACTCCCTTTATTACACCCCCAGACCTAGGCTGCCTTATTTTTGGCTTTGCTGCCAAACACTGTGCAAATGCAGATGGTTTAAGTGTATCACTGGCGATCCCCTATGTATTGTTCCTGTTCTGCAGTCTGCGCTGTGCCTCTTTTAGCCACTGAGTGGATGTGTAAGAACTCCTAATGGCTTGGAAATCAGTCAGTATGGATTTTTTCCCTCATCCTGTTGAAACAGATCCATCCGTTTGGTGGCATCAGCAGCCAGTATTTCCCTTTAGTTAAACACTGAAGGCCATCCTCGGCTGCGATGCTGCTGTCTGCAGTGAAGATGCTCTATTTGCACCAGTTTGAATTTAGCCATTGCAGTGAGACGTAGAATGTATCATCTCAGTCTTCTGCTGGAATGGATAAAATGACATTTAATTCTTAACTGAAATAATATATTTATGACAGCCTAAATAACTTCCTAGCTTCCAACCAGGAAGGGAGCACAAATCTGTTGGAAATCCAAGGGTCTTAGGCTTGAGTGCTTTTGGCAGAATGAGGTGCCCTGCAAACAGTTTAGGAAAACAAGTCACAGAGCTGAAGGGCCTGGTCTATGGTGCACCACATTTCTGTGGATGTCATCTCTGCAGTGCAGCAAAAAACACATTTTCAATCTTCAGGTTACCCATGGATTGCTCGGTCTGCTGGTAGCGAGGCATGGGGTGGCCCCCCAGCCATGTGCTAGCACTTCTGCCCTGTACATATCTCACTGCAGCTCTGCTAACTGAGGGAATAATGCAGGATGAAAAATGCATAATGAATAATGAAAGAGCTCGAGCTTTGGGGATTAATGATTCATGCTGAAATATATCTGCCCTGGACAATTTTCTTTTGCTGATATTTCATCTTGAATGTACAAATGGTTGGGCCGTGCCCATCCCTGTGCACTTTACCAGAGATTAAAAAGAGTAAGAGCTGGCTATAACATCTAAACAGAATCTGAAATGAAAGAACATGTATATTTAAGAGCACAATGGAAAATTTAAGAGATTTCAATCCATGCTTGGACTGCTCAGGTTTTACTTTTGGAAATTCAGAGAAACAAAAAAGGAATGATTTTGCAATTTGTAAAGTTTGTGCGTGAGCACTGATACTGGGATCTATCTGCCCGAGAGCATTCCCGAAAACATGCTGCTAAATCAACTTGTTGTGTTGAGATATATTTACAGTAAACAACAGGAAAGATAAATGCTCATGAATTACTGCAAGTGGATTTGCAGCTATTTTGACTTGTCACTGGTTTAATGCAGCAGAAAATTATACTGATTTAACTTTAAACATTTTAGAAAAGAAAGCATAATTTTAAAACGCTTGATTTTCAGGAAACGCTGTTCGTGTGAGATGTGCACACTCAGCGTGATATTTTCAAGTATCTTTCAAGTAAGTGTGAGGTGAAATGTCTGATGACCGGTGCCATTTGTGTTAGGGATGGTTCGCAGCACCTTGGGGTGGGAAGAGTTCAGTGGCTGCTCGGTGCTCCTGGGCTGGGCACAGGAAGGTGAGCACCTGCCCCGTATGGTGTTTGACTGCAAGAGCCAGATGTTAGCACATTTATTCTTCAAAGCTTTGTTTGGCTTCTGCAAGACTGGGTTGAGATCTCATTAGAGAAACTTTCTTGTGACGCTTCCAGTGCTTCCTGCCTGGGTTCAGATGACAAAGGAACTGGCTTTCTTCAAGAATTTTGTTGTTTCCGCTCCTGACTGTGGCCAGAGGCTGCAGGTGTGCAGCAGCACAATGAGCACTGCTGTTATGTGCTTCCTTCAGAGCGGCAGAGGTTGCTCCCGGGGAGGCTGGGTGAGGTACATGCCATTTCCAGCCAGCCAAGTGCTGTCACTGCTGGGCAGCCACACAGGAAATGAGCTCAGAAGTGTTCCAAACGCCACATCTGAGCCCATTTTTAAAATGGAGACCTTTGGAAATGAGAAGGTGCCCATACAAAGCGCAGTGAAATGCCGTGAGCCAACAGACTGAAGGTGCTCTGGCTGCTGGTGGCTTCCCTTTGGTGGCTTCCGAGGTGTTGGATAGACCTGGGGACAGCAGCTCAGCTCTGGGAGGCAGCCCCTCACGGGAAGCTTCCCCAGCACGGGGACAGCCAAGCACGTCTGTGATGCAGTGTGTTTGTTTCATGTAAACACTCTCTGACCGTCACAGCAAAGATTTTCTGTTCCATCGTAGCCTGCAGGGAAAAAAAAAAAGGTGTTATTGCTGTCATTACAAAAAGTAAATTTCCTTTAAGACATGGATCAAAATAGACTGAAGTGATGGGTACTTCAAACCACGATGTGGCAATGGAGCTGCACTAATGGGCAGGCTGAGATATTTCAGGTACTACACGAAAGCCTGAAACAAAATAGGTATTTTTTATGAGTCAGTTTACACTATTGGAGCAGATCTCTGACAGTTACACAGGGGTAGGTACAAAGGGCTTTTACTGTGACTGCTTTTTCAACTCCTGCTTTTCACAATAACTTGAATAGTTGAAACTGTAGATTTACTTCTGTGACAGTGACTGACCTGTTCAGGTGTCTTGGGTCATGTTTGAAAAAATGCTGTGCTTTACTGTGAAAGTGTGGAGGTAGAGAAGAAAATGAAGAGTAACTGTAGTCATGGAATTTAACTGTTCAGTAAGGGCTTAGTGCATCACAAATCAGGGAAATGAGGAACTCCAGGTTTTGATTTGGCTTTACAGAGCAGGAAACCAACTGGCTTAGAAAAAAATGAGATGATCGCACCACATACACATGTTAATAAGTATGAAAAAATGTAGTTTGCAGCATAAATTTTAAGGTGTTGATAACCAGCAGAATTTAGTGACAGAACAATCTTCACTTTGTTCTGCTTACTGCTGGAGGGGCAGTGACCTTCCTGCTCCTGCAGACGTTGTGCCCATCAGGCAGGGCAGTGTGTTTGTATGCTACCTGTATTCATAGAATCATAGAACCACAGAGTGACTTGGGTTGGAAGGAAGCTTAAAGATTATCTTTTTCCAACCCCTGCCATGGGTAGGGTAGCCAGCCACTAGGTCAGGTTGCCCAGGGCTCCATCCAGGATGGAGCTCTTATAAGGCACAGCCAAGAGCCCGGGGTAAGAGCTGAAGTTATAGGAGAGTAGTAACAAAATCCAAACAATTGCTTGGCATTTATAGCAGGATGAACAGAATTGTAGGACTGACAAATATGTGGATGAAGCAGCGTGCTCCAATCTATTCCTGAAGAACTCAGCTTAGGCAGAAAATATTTTAGAGGTAAGTCACAGGGTTACCTCAAAGTTGTGGGCTTAAGAGTGAGAAGGTTCAGCCCCAGCAGGGAGTAGGCACAATGCAAGATGGAGCTGCTGAACTGGATGTGCAGCTGGGGATCATCTACTGTGGCTGCTGCATCTCTCCTATCCATCCTTATTTCCTACTAACCAAGTCTTCCATGATTAAGTTTGTTGGGTTTCTGTGTCATTTAGCGACAACAGCATTTCTGTAAATGCTGTCAAATGCACTTTGAATGTAATTATGTGTGAGAATAGGAACTTTTTCCTCTTCTTTCTGAATACTGTAATTCTAGTTTGCATTCACTCATCTATGCAGTGGATTTACGTAGTGTAACAAAGCTTGGGGCTGGAAGTACATTGTACTGAGACTTTTGCTGAAATAAGTTGTATGCCTCTGTAAAATGGCAAACTTGTATCTTCAAATTAGGGCTTTCCCTGTATGAATTGTTTTTTAGTTACTTAATTTTTACACTTTAGAAAGTGGCTGCTGTGGAATAATAAAGTGCATGAGAGAAATGTTTTTCTCTGTTGAAATAGAGTTTTAATGCTAATTGCTTTTAGAAATAGGAGACCTTGTAGGAAGGAGAAAGAAGAGTCTCGTTGTAAAAATAAAATGTGCTCCTTTTGCTATATGTATTTGCTTCCTACTCTAGGTTATCTCAGCTTGCCTACCTGAGGCTCTCTCCTGTTGTGACCTTGCATGCAAATACAGCTTCAGCAGGTAAACATCTCTCGGTGCTCTTCAGTGGCTGTGGCATCTGTCTGTCTTCTGTATAAATAAATAATAAAATCATCAGTACCAATAGGAACTACCACTGAAGCTGAAATTTCATTCCTTCTGCTTTGTGACCTGTCCAAAATTAATAGCTGTACTTAAAAAAGTCAAATCTGCCACGGCTGAGGACTTCTTAGTAAGTGTGAATATCTGTACCGCACAAAGGCAAACCTACACTGTTAGAAATTCTCTATGGTTCTAAAAGGAATTTTTTGCAGTAATCTTATGAGTGCTTTTATTATTTGATGTGTGTTAATTACATTCTAATTCCATTTATAATGGGGAAAGTAAATGATGAGACATAATGAAATGTAAGACACTTCAGTTGCAGTGAAGCTGGGCTGTATTTTCTAAAAGATCTTCTTTGGCATTTATATGGGTGAGTTAAGAGGATGAGTGTAGGGGAAAATATAAATGGAGAAGATAAAAGTCACTGTCTTTTAAAATGCAGTGTGGAAAATACTTGGAATAATCTTTGTCTATAAAGCCAGGTTCATTATGTAGACAATCTAGACAATCTGTTGAGAAGCCTGATTTCTTGATGCCTTCCCTAAGTAGGCCCCAAAATGAGAGAAAATTATGATTTACATGTATTCCAGGTCAATATTGATAACTGTTAATGCTTCATAATTAGCAGAACGTGAACTGAGACCTACAGACCGAGAGGGAGCTGCAGTGAGCTGCTCAGTACCAGCTCTCCTGCCTGGCAGGGGACACTTCCCATGGCTCGCAACTGGAGTAGGTCTGTTGTCACCAGTTCTGCGTTCCTTTCCTGCTGTTTTGCACTGATCAGCTCTCATTTCAGTGCTTAAAGAATGTACCCCACCTAATGTGGTGAATTAATCAACTTCTGAGAAGGAGAGGAAAAACACATTGTATCAATCACTAGGCAGCATCTCCTGGGAAGCTGGAGTTCAGGAGGGATGCAAGAATGTGAGCTGAAAGCCAGAGTAATCTTAACCACATTTTTTTTTAACCTTGAGAGCATAATATTTAAGATTACTTAGTGGATGGTTATCTGAGGGTATACCACTTAATTCTGAGGGAGGTCGGTACTAAAGATAGAAGCGTGACTTCCAGCTTCTGTTGAGAAAGCTTTTCACAGAGCATACTGAGCAGTGTACGGTATTCAGCCTAGGGCAGCTAATTGTAAACCAGCATGTTTTTGTGTATCATTTGCAGAGGCTTTCTAATCTGAATGATCAGATAGCTTGGGATGTTTGTAATGGACCGTGGAGCTTTCCACTGGTTCTAGCATGTGTCTGAAGAGCAATGTTCAGGGCCTTGGGCAATATTCAGTGCCCAAGGAAAAATGGTTTCAAGTATGTGGGCTGTGTAGCATCTGCTAAACCTATATTGGCAGCCATTTCAATGAGTGGTGGAACTCAAGCTGTTGCCTCTACTTAAGGAGGAGGCTGTTTGGACAACTGCAGTTTTCCTTGATGCGTGAAGAGTTCAGTCAAAGTTCAAGCGTTAGACTGCAGGAGATGAATTTGCACCTTTGTCCAAACATTAAGCTTTCTTGTTATGAAAAGGAGAAGCTACTCCTTCAGTATAAAGAACATTGTAGTATTTTTTGTTTTGTTTTGTTTCTTTGCCTTGGTCCTGCATCCTGTCTCCTCTGATTTCTGGCACGCAGATGAGACGCCATGAGTTGGTTCAGAGACAGGTCTGGCTGGAAGTGGTTCCCTCCTGCTGGCATGTGTGGGTATGGAAGGAATTCCTGTCTGATGCTGAAGAAGAGCTGTCAGTCTTCAGGCACTAATCAGCATATCACTCTGGTGCTGCGTAAAACCCTGTTAAGATATGCCTGGAAAATAGAGCAAGTTCCTCTTCCTGTTGCACTGACTGACTCAGGGTAGCCTCATAAGCGGCCCCAGTCAGGACGATTCAGGAAGTTCAAGAGAACTTCCTGTATGAGAACAAGGATGCGCCGCTCCCACCGCGCTGTTCGTGTCTCTTCCTTTTAAGGCTCTAGTGGTCTGAACTGCAACTGCTAAATCATTGCAGCTCCATCATCTTTACTGATAGATTTACTATTTATGTGACAGTTAAGTGGCACATTAAATATTATAGCCATTATTTCATCTTATTTTAGATTACAGTCTAGCTTATTAAGTGTAATTTGACTTCAGCTATACTTGCATAGCTCGTTATGCCAATATAAATATCTCCACTGCAGGTGAAACTGAGCTCTTAGTGAGGTCAAGAAGCATGAAGTTTAGCTAGCTGTCAATTTTCTGAATCTGTTCTGAAATACTTATGTTCACAGAAAGGCAGCTCTTCAGCTGGGAATTCACAGATTGAAAAAAAAAAATAAGTAAGTAACGAGAATATGACTTCCCTGTCCTTAATATTGGAAACTTGAGAATCTGAAACTTAAAATGTGGTAGTTTTGCAAAGGTATGAACCAAATGGTATTGCTTTTAAGGAATCAAACAAATGTATGCATGACTTTATCAGATCCAATCTCGCATGGCTAAGCGTTACACCTACCTGACATGAAATCTTGGCTTCTTTTACTGACATCATCATAGTAACTCTGAGTGTGGCTGAGTGCACCAAATACAGATGACTCACAGCACAGTTAGGAGCTAGTTAAATTGCAGCAGTCTTGAACTCTCATTTGGCTGGGATCACAGAATGGCGTGGGAATGGCCAGAATGAGAAAGTGTAGAGAATGTGCAAGTTTAGAGCTTCTGAAATAGGCTGAAGTTGAATGTTTGGTTGTGATTAAATAAAGAAATTAATTTAAAACCACACCAAAAAGCCACACCTCTTCCACTTAAATAAAAATTTAGCGAATTAAGGAGGAGATCATTTTGATGACAGTGATTTTCCAGCATTAATGCCATAACTGAAATACATAAAGTCTTGCATATAGTTACTTATTTCTCGAAGAAACCAAATATACTTTTAGTGAAATTGCATTTTGCTTGAATCAGTTATTCCATTTTGAGGCCAGGCTGCTTTTATATTACCATCACCTCTAAAACATGATGTGATATATGGACAATCATAAATTGCTTCATGTATCATGAGAAATAAAAACGTAATGGATTCCCATCGAGTTATAAATGGCAGTGGTAAGAAGACCTTCTTAATTTTGTGGCTTTGCCACACATGAATTATGGGCTGATCTCTCACTAGCAGGATGCATATAAATATTTGTAATGATTGTGCATTCATTTATGCATTCTCTATTATGCTTGTAACGTGTCTAAGGCTAAAAAATACAGCCATGAAAATGACAGCAGAGTTCAGCAGAAAAATGTCAGATGTTTGTGCTGCAGCAGTTTGTGTTGGGAGAAGCCTTTCCTTCCACAGTATCTTCCTTCCTACCTGGGGACTGCCCGCTGCTCCCAGCCACAGGGGTGGGCATGGGGATTCTCTGGTGGGTAGCAGCTCTGAGATGCTGGCCGTGCTACAGCCAGCTTCCACCATAGGGATGGGTAAAGAATGCTGTGGGAGCTCCCGTCCCTTGCCTTTTCCATTCAGGTTTTCATTGCTTTCATACAGAAACAAATGAAGTGGTTGCAAGTAGTAACCAGGCAGAAATAAACAGGGCCCTGTTACAGGACAGTAATTATTTTTCAGTCTGGAAACTTAACGTATCAAAATGGTAAAGTCTACAAAGTTGAGCAAAGCCTGTGGTGTTACAGGAAGCCAGATTTGTTGTTGGCTATCCTGCACTTCTGCCCAGCAAGCCTCAGTATGAGCTGCTTTGCCTTCGTGGTGCAGCCTGAGCCTGATGTAACGTTGTGGGGAAGACCCTGGCAAGGTGAGGCTGTATTTAGTAGCATGACACTGCTTTAGGAAATTACCTGATGTAGTTCAAGCAAGGCAGTGTCTCTGTAGCTGTCAGCATGAACAAAGCCCACCAAGATGTACAAAGTGGGAGTTTCTGCACCGGATAATTTTGATACATCCCATTGCTACCTTTATTACCTCAGTCAGGGATAAAATGCTTGCTGTACTGCACTCCTACAGTGGATATGACCATACCGTGATGCTACCATATAAACTATAACTGTTGATTAAAATATGGAGGATTTATCTTTTCCATGCATATATCTCATTATTGTGACCTTTGTATATCTTATGTTTCTTGGCTTGTTTTTTAACCTTGAAAGAGGATGGCACTGAACTAATAGTTATTCAAAATAATTTCTTAAATAAACTTATTAAAAAAACCCAAAAACTAATAAAAATGCCACAACCCAAGCTATGGCAGGAAATGCTGCTCTGTCATAGATGTTAATATTCATTAAGTTTTCCTGGATTTCCTCATTGTGGCTGCAAACCCTGTTTCTCCATTGCTGTCTTGTGGATCAAGAGAGATCTTTGCACCCTGAGCCAATGTAACCTCTCTCACAGCTGAGACAGTTTCTGGGTCCAGCAGAACAGCTGCCCACAGGAACGTGGTGATTTCAGTTTGACTCCTGTTCTCATCTCCTGTGCTTCCCATTGCGGTTTTGTGATGGCTCCAGACATGCTGGTGATGCTGAGAGATTTTGATGAGAGGACAGTGCAGGCTGTATTCTGTTTCCAGCCCATTAAAGGTTTGATCCAATAAGAAAATCTGGTATTAACCTCTTTTATGTAGAAGAAAATTGAATTTTCTTATTGTGCTTTACACGAACCAGAAAACAAAATGGTGTGCAATGGGTGCTGCTGACTTGAGAACTTAAAAGAACCTGGGACAAGGAAGTGCTGCCCTTGCTCAAAAGGGGGCTGCTGTTTTATTCTGTGTTTTGTTAGATCTTCACTGCCTGAGGATTTATTTTAATGCAGTTACCTGTGGAGTTATTTAAAAGCACTCTGGCAAATCCCCTCAAAAGGATTCTGCAAGTGCTACACTTAATTATTTCGAGGAATGAAAGTGACCTTTAATACGCTGTCCTGCATTAACCTTCTCTGTTGTGAATAAGATGGTGGAAAGTATAATTTTCACTTGTTGGACATTGTATTGGACATTGTATTAGGCAAATAGATAAATGAATATTTCTACAAGTGATACTATGTAGGCATATTACAGCATGCTGCAGCTTTAATAATCTGGAAAATGTTTTTTCCTTACTTCTGTGCATATTGCAGTAGTTTGGATCATATAAGCTGTATCTCCTTTGCAGCTTCTATTTACAGTGAAATTATCGTCTAGTTTTGATGGAAGGCATAACACTCTGCCATGATTCGTTCCTCACTTTGTCAATTGTATCTTACAGAAATACACTGCTCTTAGTCAAGCTCTCCAAGGAACTATTCTGTTTTACATCAAAGTTCAAGTATAACATTGGTTTTAGACAGACATATAAAGGTAAAACAAAAACAAGACACAACCCCCCCCCCCCCGCCCGATCCTATAAGCCTCCAAATCTTTCTCCCAAAACAGCTCCATCCCAACAGTGTCTCCGTTTGAATTTTCAGCAAATTCTTCTGGTTTCTACCGGCTGTTTCTACATCCTCTGATGTTTCTCTGCCTCACTAGAGTTGGATGGGCTGTTTGAGTACATGCTAACCAGAGCAGACATTTGTTTCTTTCTGATGTGAGTATGGGCTCATTAAGTAGCTCAGCTGTGTGAGCCCAAAGGCCAAATACTCAGGAACTGGAGAGCAGTGGGTTCCTTGAAGTGACAAGTTTTACTGCAGGCCCTAACTCATTTAGCAATCTTCATAGAAACATAAAACAGTTTGGGTTAGAAGAGGCCTTAAAGACCATCTTGTTCCATTTCATTGCTTAGACCTTCTTAAATAGTGCAGCAGTGCTTTAATGCTTTATCCTTTTTTCCTGGAATGATTGCTGATTAAGTAACACCCGAACCTGGAAGGCAGGCTTTGGACAGCTGCCCTCTGTGACTGTAGCTGTGCTCAGCAGGCACACACAGTGAGGTGCACAGCCAGCTTCCTCCTGCACAGCTCTCTGCGTGCCTCACATGGCCCTGTTCAATGGCACTGCATGGATTGGCTGTGCAGGGGGAACCTGATTGTGCAAGGCTAGGGGAGAGCACAGGAACTAAGCCATTGCACTAGAATTAAAGCTAGAAGCTGTGGGTAAAACTGGCTGGAAATATGATCATTACTAACTCGTACAGATAATAAACTATACAGATAGGCAGCCAGCCAGCCATCTGTCTGACTGCACGTACAAAATCCTCCCCAGAGTAGATGTTACAATACTCTCAAAATCCGTATCGTTAAGGATACTGCAGTATTTGTAAAGCCATTCTATTGCATATTCAATGCCTTCCAAGATAAGACCAATCAGTGCTGTGTCTACTATAATGAGAGATCATTTTGTGGTCATGAAATTGAAACACAGCTCCTGTTATACTGAACTGATGAGAATCACGTTCCTGTATGAGGCCATCGCTGGTGTAAGGCAGTGTGACTGCTCGCAGTGTCAAACATGGTTCAGAGGTGAGGAACCCTAACCCTAATCCTCAACGCCAGGAAAGCATTGGTAGCTCTGAATAAAGGTCACTTAAATTGTGGTGAGTGAACGTAGGCAGGTGTTAATTTTCTATAAGCGCATTTGCTGGTATTCTAAGTAATGACTTTAAATGCATGGAAATCTATCTAATGCACTAAATCAATTGGCATCTGAATTTCACAGACAGCTCTATAATGGAACGTGGTTATTTGTTGTTGCTTTTTTTTCTTTTCATAATTCATTGACATTCTCGTGGAAGCTTAAAAAAAATATCTTGTCAATGAGAAGTAAAACTGACAGCGCAAAAAGCCTGACTTCACTGTGCTACAGTCCTTGCTGATTTAAAAACTGAGAGTTTGCTGCCTACTTTGCATTCCTGAGTTGAAAGATTCACTTCCTTTTCCCTCCAATCTCCTTGAAAGTTCATGCTTTCTGTTCCTAACTTTAAAGCTTTCTTGTTCCCTTATTTTGCACCTCAGAAGTTAAATATGGCTCTCAGCTGATCAGAATACTGAGAGACAAATTAGACATAATTTTTATAATAAATTGGACTTCTGCTTTGGGAGTTTTTGGACAAATTGCCTGCCATAATTTCATGACCAGCTGCTCCAAGTATCTGAGAAGGAAGGTGGAATTTCCATGTAACCAATCAGACTATGAGTTTAAACTATTCTTTCATTTCTTTTCATAGCAGCCTTGTAATGTCTCAGGTTGCACATGCTGCAGATAAGTTCTCAAGCAAAGATATGTTTGAGTAGAAGTCTTCTTGCTGCACTTGAGATGCAGAGGTCTGCCGAGGTTCGTTGTAGTGGAAATACTAATTCATGGCCTGAAGCAGTGATTGAGCACCTGGTGGGAAGGCAGGGCCAGCCCAGGGGAGCTCAGTGCATGCAATGACCGAGTGACCAGAATGGGTGGAGCCAGCATCCACCCACCAGTACTTATTTAAGAGTTGGCAGTAGAGGTGAGTGATTCTCGCTGCAGATCCCTACATACCTGAGGCCTTCTTAAAGCAAGGTGATTTTTTTTTTCCTTTGTTTCTTTACCTGCTGTGGTTGTGTTTTAGCAAATCCTCACTTGCTGCATCCTGGGACCTTGCTACTCATTGTTGTGCTTTCTATTGCTTTAGTGTTACATTTAGTGATTTATATTTTGTTTCTCAAAAGGTCTCATCTGGTTTACCTGAACTTTTTCTCTTCTTAAATTCATATTGTCCGTTTAAAAATCAATTTCTGTCCTATATAACAGAACTGAAGGTACCATTTGGGCACGTCTAACACGTCAGCAGCAAATCTTACTGTACAGTGGAGGTGCAGATGCTCAGATTGAAATGCAATTATACTTCTTCACGTAATTTGCTAGTGTAGAGGCTGATACAGAAGTGATAACGTGCAATGCACTGGGCTCCTCATGAACAGCTAGGCTGTAACTAGTATAACATGGAGTCAGAAGCACTCATTGCTGCAGTTTGCTTCATTTACATCACAATAACAAGAATCATGTTGTAAATAGGAGTGTTTGGTATTAGCAGTTTTTCATGGTCTCCTTTAGCCACCTAAGCATGTCAGAATGATATTCGATTTGTGGATAAAATACCTAGAGTCATCTTGTTTCCCTACTACAGGACACATCTTTGTGTTATTCTGCGTAACCTTGAAACAAAAATATACCAGCTTAATAGGCTAATACCTAGCATTCTTATTAGGACCTAATGTTCTTTCCTTTCTCGGCAGCATCAAAAACTTAAAGCACTGTGTGCTTTTTTAATTTAATATGAAGTGCTTTATTTTGAAGGAAAGAAACATCAACCAATTTTCTCAAATTTACCTCAAGCCTTTCTCCAATTAGAGAAGTGAATGGGGTAAGGGCTCAATCTGTGTGCTGGACTGAAAGTCATTTGTACCTCAAAGCTGTGCAACAGGAGTAACAAAGCTTCCATCAGTAATCTGGAATAATGGAGCCCCTGAAAATCATCGGAGCTGGACAAGCAGGAGGAATGGCCTTGTTTTCCTAAGTTGCTCACTGGGAGAGGCTTAGGCTGTGATTGATGAGATGCCTTAGGAACGCTAACAGTGTCAGTCAAGTGGCATTTTGTTACTGCTGCAAGCGATGGCTAAGGCAGCTCAGGGCTGTACCCATGGAGGCTTGTACTTGGAAGCATGCTTTCTTCCTGCATAATTCAGCTGTGGTGTTGGTGTTTTTATTTCAGTACCTTGAAAAAATAAGCTTTCTGCTTTATCCAGTCAGTGTTGATGATAGTAGGAATGGCATAAAACATCAGGAGTGAGAGGAGAGACCAGACATCTGGCATTCCCTGGAAAAAGGAAACATTAAGCTGCCCTTTTAATTTCACTTAGCTGTGAGTCCCTTAAAAAAAGAGTCCAGAATGTGACAGACTGAAGTAAAGTAACAGCCCAGACCTGATCAGCTATCTGCAGAGGGAATTTAATTACACTTTTGTTTTGCTTATGCAATTTCCTTCTTCCTCTCCTCCTGTCAGGTTCTCTTCTCATCAAGGGATGTCTGACAAGGAGAAGATGTGAATAGGATACAGCTGAAAGCTTTTGAGCCCTTGGGATTTAGGTAGGGAATGCAAAATCTGATCCAAAGCCTCCTCATCTCTTTGCTACCAGGTTTCTCTGTGCCTCAAGAGGAGAAGAGAGGACAGAGAGCCCTGCAGGCACAGGAGGCTCAGCTGGGACTGGGGCAGTGGAAGGACCTCTCTCATCCCTGGGTCTCTAAGAGAAAAGTAAGGTTGGGGTGCAGGTTATATTTGCTTATCTTTATGAATTCCCTGTGTAAAACAAGATAAATCCTGTTCCACTCCTCATTAGCAAAAAAGAAATAAAAAAGTGGCCTCAGTTTATTACAGAGTCCTTCACTCTGGCCTCAGCTGAGAGCTGTTCACATCTCTGAGGAAGAGGTCACCTAAAGCTGCCCTAATCTTGGGTTGCAGGTTACCAGCAGATTGCACAAGTTAAGTTAATAGTGTAATGTGATAACTGTTTTAATTAGCTTTCTTATTATGCCTGAATAGTTTTTCACCATTCATAAAATAATGAAGATTTCTACACCCACGTTATGCTGAAGGCAGCGCAGAGGACGTGTGTTCTTTGGAAATACATTCTACCACTTAACCTAAAACTCCATGGCTTTTTCCTTCCCTTTCAAAACAGCCCATTCTCTGAGTGGGCTGTTTCCAAGCATAACCTTTGTTCCATGCTTGCCAAGTCCAAATCACTGACTGGTAGCTCTGATTTCCCTGCTGTGGGTACTCTGCTCACCAGCAAAACTTGATACAGAACCTCCAACTGTATTCAATAACTGGCTTGATTCCTCATGTCATCCACACCAATATCTTGTCTCTTCAACCAATCTGTCTTTATTTTCCTGTATTTCTGTTCTCTCACTGACGTTGCTTTTTGTCAAGAGGATGCTTGTTTCCTTGGTATATTGCTTCCTCTGAATTCTTCTGTGTTTTTTTTTTTTTTTTTTATACTGCTTGTAGCCCAAGCTTCTTGTTTTACTTTTCATCCATTTTCTGATTTGTCTCCTTTTTTTTCCTCTAGCCAGTCCCAGCTCTCTCTACCTCTTGCTCTTTCTACCTGTCCCTGATTATTTGACACTTATCTTCACTAATTCTAAGCTTTATCTTTCATGCTTCCTGGGACTATCTTCAGTAAAGAGGCAAGAAAGGGCATGGAAAAAAAAACTTTTTCCTTGAAGTGTTTTAGCTAAACCCTATTGAAGGAAATATATATTCAGTGGTTGGGAACTTTACCTATGAAGTTGGGTCAAAAACAGGCAGGTTATCATGAAAACTAAAGCTTTTTATTATGTTTTATTTCCTTGCTCTACAGCACAGGGACACTTCTGCTCTTAAGGAAGAAAAGCTTGTAAAAATTTACAGTTAACCTTGGCAACAGTAGGTTGTTCTTCCTCAGGGGCCCTTCTCAGAAATGGCAGAAATGTTGTGGCTGAAATGCTCACAGAAAATTCAGCCCTTTGGCAAATGCCCCAGATGGTTAGGAAGTGAGAAATTACCAACTGAGGCTGGGGTTCTGCAGTCCCAGCAATAATCGCTGCTCCTGGCTTTGCCTGAAGGACTTTCCACAGGGTTAGGATTTGCTTG
Source organism: Callipepla californica brunnescens (assembly GCA_023055505.1). Classification (NCBI taxonomy): domain Eukaryota; kingdom Metazoa; phylum Chordata; class Aves; order Galliformes; family Odontophoridae; genus Callipepla; species Callipepla californica. The sequence continues at coordinate 10,087,096 of JALIRH010000016.1, forward strand.
TGCTTCTATCCATGCTGTGGTTTAGCTGAGCTGCTTTGCTTTATTTGTGCTTCAGGTCCGCCAGCTAGATATGTTTTTGTATACCGTCCAGGCACTGTTATTCTTCTGCAGTGTATTTAAATTTGGTAACACCAGGAATCCTAAAGGAAATCTGTTGATAGATTTGTTAATCGTTGGTACATAATGGTATCTTCAGCAGAACAGCACCTGGCCAAGTTGGTATGTGCTGCCAGTTGGCACTACGGAGGTACCTTAAAGTGAGGACAAAAACTGTCTGCAGTGTCTGCTGTATCACACACGTTTTCACAGCGCAATGTACACAACTACAATACCCAGCAAGAAAGGGCTCTCTGCTGCATTTGAAGGGCAAACAAAGGGGAAGGAGCCTTGATTAGTGAGCCTTGTTTGTATTACACAGGGATCAAAGGAGATAAAACACAGTCTATTGCACTGTTTGTAAAATAAAGATTCCAATTACAGGAGGTGGTGGTGCATCTGTGCCTCCCTGACAGCTGTGAGGAGAATGAAGACAGCAGCTCTCTTTGCGTTAAGTTATTAATAATGAATTCTTCCTTGGAAATCAGCAAGCTAAGATGCTACACATGCTTGTACAGACAACTGGTTTGGGATGAGGCAGAATTTTTTGAAATTGCTCCTTTCCCCTTTGTTTTAACTTTCAGAAGAACTTGGATATTTGGGAGCCCAAGGTTCCATATGCAGTGGTGGACACAGAGCTGAGCCAAGCTAGGGGGAGGCTGTAAGTGCAGCTGGAGCAGGTACCACACCCTCCTTAACCAATGGAGGCTCTTTGGCTCTTGCATGGTGACATGAAGGGAGTGGGTGTTCTTGCATGGCTCTGGGAGATGAGTTGTATCTCAGGGGAAGGCGTTTCCTCAGCACGAATGAGAAGTGTGGTGGGGCAGCAAGCCTACCTTGTAACCTCCTGTGCTGGGTGAATGTTGGCTCCCTGGCTGCAGCCGGGGCTGCCCTTGCTGGTGTGGGGCTGGCTGCCTTCTGACAGCTGCCCTTGTGCCGGTGGCTTCTGCAAAAGACAGCATGCCTTAGCAGTGTATTACATGCACGGCTGAAAGTGTAACAGAGATCTGGATGGATGCTGTGTGCTGTATGAAGAACAGCTTTTTAATTTTACTACATGGTGCTAGGCCAGCCCGGCAGAACTCGCTTGTCTTTGAGAAATGCTTTTATTAGTTGGCTGTGATATGTTGGCAAATTAGGCTGCACCAAATGTGCTTTCAGCCTCCTGCTGTGAGGATGCTTCACAGATTCTTATGCATACCTTAGAGGTGTTTGCACATTATACGGTATTTGCAGTCTATTTGTCCTAGCTTTGATCATGTCCTTGCTGACTGAGTTCTAGTTGCATGCCCTTCCCTCTATCAGCATCCATCCTTTTTATAGTGTTTTATAACAACTCGGATATGAATTGTCTTACAGTTCTCTAATTAGTATTCCTTTCTTGCAGTCCTAAGGCAAATCCTAGGTCTGCTGTACCAGCTGATGGTGTGGCTCACCATACTGCTGGTGTGTGTGCATGAGCAGTACGTGGTGTGCAGTGCACACTGCTTGTTAAGTCCGGCCCTTTATAAAGGGGTAGAAGTAGTACACTAGTACAATAAAAGGGATATCCGGGTGATTTGTTTTGGTGCCTTAGGTTTCAATCATACGAATGGAATTTGCTTATTCCCTGCAGTGAGATAGAGAATTAGACTTGATGATAATCTGTGAACATGGGTAGGTTTTCTTAAATTTGGGGGGAAAAGTGTCCAAATGCTAGGCTAGGCCTGTTGCCCCTAACAGGTGAGATGTCTGCTCCCTGATGGCTGGTGCCTGGGGAAGGTGTGACTGCCTGCAGCTCATCACAGGCCCCTGTGCGCTGCCTGCCAGAGGAGCGAGCTGGGGCCTGGATCTTGTGCTGCTCACACTGAACGGCTGTGTGTGTGTGTGTCTGCCAGAGACTTACAATGAGTATAGCAAATAGCTTTCCTCAAGCTGTGCTAGGAGACTGTGTGTGTTTAGACACATGCTGGATAACAGTGCACCATTCCATGTGTGCTTCCAAGTTCTGTAAAATATCCCTCAGCTTTCATTTCTTTTCCCGGAGAAGTTACCAGATGCTCTGTTATTGTTTTGCAAAACAAGCTGCGTACTACCCATATGTTTTCCCCCTTGTTTTCCAGGAGGCAAACTAACCATTGGTACCCATTTAAAATATTCATTAAATATTTTAGATAGGTTGGAAGTGGGTACCCATTTAAAATATTCATTAAATATTTTAGATAGGTTGGAAGTGCAGAGCATGGGCTTCTTGTGGCACAGAGCACATGCAGCAGGCTGCTGACAGAGGCCACGATGGAGCGGCAGCTCCAGGCTGACACAGGCCAACCATCTTCATACTGCTGCCAGAAAGGCTATGTGGGGGTGTTAGCCAGACCTCCTGGGGAGAGGCAGTCAACTGGTTTTGAGCTTTTAATCTCCTTTTTTTTTTGAGGAAAAGGAGAGAAGCCTCCAAGACATGGTAAGAAACCTCTCCATGATGGAAGTCAGTTAAGGGTGGCAGAGGGGCTGCTTTCTGGGGCTGTGGGAGTATACAGCAGCTGAAGTGCATGGGACTTCACTACAGATCTCTGGTTTGTGTTCTGCCCCTTAATAGAGCCTTCTTAATGAGCCTGTAACACGTGTCCCGTAAAAATACGACTCCTGGGACAACTGCTCTCTTGTTGTCACTAATGTGGTGTGGCTTTTCAGGTGAGTTTACTGCTACACTGAAATAGGACTTGTGACTGGAAGACACTTAGTTGGAAATTAAGTGCACATTGCAGAAGAATACTGCTGAGAGTCAGGGAATGGATCCTTATGAGCAGTGCCTTACTTGGAGTGCTCCCTGTGGTGCTCATGCAGCTGCACTGAGGTGTTGTGAACTGGAAGCTCTTGATGGGACTAGCAGAGATCTGTTTTGCTTTGCTGAATTTTCAGGAAGAAAGTACTGTTTCAAAGTTTCTGGTAGGTAGCATAAGAAACATCCAAATGATGCATCACTCAACACATTTTTTCCCCTTCATATTCCTCCCTAATATCTACACTATTTCAGCCTGATTCTGTAAATGGATTTTTGTTAAACTACTTTGGGCAAAGGGGTTCTACCATTTTTTTCATGAGATCTTTTTGCATCTTTTCATCTCATGCAGTGTTATACTAAAAAGTTTGTCCACCAACCAACAGACACGGTACCTATTTTGGAGAAACTGATCAATGTTACCTGTTGACATAACCTCAGCAATTCATCTGTCAGGTGGTTGGCACTTCAGTGGGTGACAAGTGCAAGAGATTATTAATGACGTGATTTTCTGATGCAATTCTCATTGGATTGGTAGTGTCAATGGCTTAAGAGATAAACTTTGACTTCTTTGAGATCAGTGTGTTTTACATATGTATTTAAATGTATCCTTATTACCACGTACTGCCTTGTAAATGGAAGCTCAGTCTGTATGAAGTCACTCGTGCCCTGCCTTCACACAGCACTCTGCCCTGCTGAAAGGTGTGCTGCAATGCCTTGTGCTATGGCTCTGTGGCAACTGGCTTCCTTTGGCAGTGAGTGCTGCAGTTAGCCATGTGCATCTGTGACTTCACTATCTGCCATGATAATACTCTCATTCTGGTTTGGACCCGTGACACAAATGAGATAGGAATGTGAAAATGAGGACCTGTGCTCTGGCACTGAGTTACTGCAGGAGCTGGGAGCGAAATGCAGCTCTGGAGACTCAGTCCCTGCTCTGCTGCAGTTGGTGTGCTGCCTGCTCTGAGGGGTAATAAAGCATGTGTTAGAGAGGGTGGAAATTCTGCTGTTGAGTGCTCACACTGAAGGGCTCTGTGCTGGCTTCAGTGCTGTGGGGGAGTTCTTGCAATTTAGGGCCATAATTTATGATGGAGATGTTTTATGGTGGTACTGACTCAGCCAGCAGCCACCCTGCATGGTTCCTTGGTCTGGTTACTTGTGCTGCCGGCACACACTGCTCCTCTGAGTGGCTGTAAGTTAACTGTGGCCAGTCAGGACCAAAAGAAAAAAAGACATTTGCCTTTTAGTGTCTTCTTTATATGTGTTGAGGACTCTCAGACTTTAGTGGAGTGTCCTTCAGCAGACCTAGGTCAGTCAAATGTCTGAGTTTCTGCCTGGTCTCCTTCTATAGGCTGCACGACTGTGAATGTTAAGTATAAAAATAGAAATCTGTAGTACCTATGGTGTGCAGGTCTGCAGGGGAGGTTGCACACATGCCAGGACAGTACACATGCAGTAAATCTCTACTTTGTATTGCATATAAAATAAGCTATTTAATTACAGAATGCTAAGAGTTTACAAGCAAGTGAATCTGATTCATGTGCAACATAACTTGGATGGAAATAATGTCATCAACAGATGAGCATATAAATGAAAGCATTCAGAATAAAATACTTTATTTCTTCCTTAATTTGTAGTGGTGTAAGGCAATAACTGTCACAGACAAATTAATATGCTTTATTAGGAATTCAACATGTTAGAAATGTAGACTTATCTCTTATGCAGGGGAATCATGCCAGCATGTAATGACAATACATAATGTATACTATTGACTTTTTGCTGTTTTACACCTTGAACAAATAATAGCTTTTGAACGACTGAGTGCAGAAGTCTTTAAAAACTTCTGAAGTCTTTGCAGCTGAGAGGACATAGCTTGGAAATAACCATCATGAATAGTAACCATTCCACTTTAGGAAAATGCTACCATGATGCTAATCATTGAATGTGTTAACATATTGTTTACATACCTACTCATCAGTTTGGTCAATGGAAAGCTCTGGGTACAAGTTAGGAGATACCAGTTCTCAATTATCCACAGCTTGAATATGGACATGAGGAGCTCAATTTCACAGAAGAACCCTTATGTCTATTTGTCAGTTAATGCTGTGGTCTTGGTCTTGTATTCCGTTCATGCTTTCCTGCGTGTAGCTGTGCTCCATACTTTAGTGTTACCTTGGATTTGAAATGTATTAAAAAAAAAAACCAAAAACCTGCTGCTTCTTGTTACTTTGTGTAGTTGAAGTAACTTTCTTACCTAAAAGTGGAAAAAAATTGATTGGGAGAACTAGGCTGTGGTTAAAAGAAATAGTCATAAGTTCTGTTAATCAATGAAGCATTTCATGTAGCAGTAATGTATTCCAATATTTATTTTTCTGCGTTTAAAGGGACTGGCACCAAGCCAAAGGTATCGAGGCTGTGGGGCACAGTCTGTTTTGCAAACAGCGAACAGGATTTTAGCTGCTTGATACCAATTGGCTTCAAGCTTTAAAAAAAAACAAAAACAAAAAACAAAAAACCAACAACAAAACAGATCCAGAGCTGCAGCTGTGAGTGAGTTAGTAATACTTACTGCTCCTCATTTGATACACTAAAAGTTAGGTAGAAGTATGAAGTATTGGCTTGATCTGATCATCAGTGTTCCGCAGGAGGGATAGGTGGGTGGTGAAAAGCTGAGCGGTCAGCAGTCAGCCACCTCTCCCAGAGGGCTTCATTTGTCAGCTTTTCTGGGGACAGACCATAGCTCGGTGCCTGGGGTTTTGTAAACATGGATCTGGTAAATTTTGTCTGATGGAGTCTGGAATGTCTTGTGTAGCAGATTGTAGAAAGTGATCCAAGAATCAAATCTTAAGACAAGATTAGAGGGTATCTGCTGTATTTTTTTTGGTGAATGCTTAAAGAAATGTGGAGAAAAAGTCTACAATATCTGCTGTTTGGATAGTAATTTCCTATTTCCTGCCTGGGTGCTGTCATCACTTGACATTTGACAAATAGAGTCATATATGTTCACTCTCTTAATGCCTAACTTATGCCATACAATAGCGTACCTTTTCTCTTCTTTTTTGGCAGTGTGGCTTTTCTGCATATTCATTCTTTTTTTTTTGCTTGTTTGAGATGAGGCAAGTAGATCTTGGCTGGTATTTCAGAGCTGTCATGGAGCTTACACTGATGGCCATGTATTTTGTAGCCATAGCCCCTGTGGTGCTGCTGGTGCTGCTCATTCCAGCCTGGGAGGTGCAGAGTTGTTGTCTCCCTGTGCAGGCTGTGCACACTGCTGTTGTCATGCACACCCAGACCCATGTTTCCTTGGTGAGGATTTGCTTTGTGCCCCGTACACATAAATGGCAACAGCACTGAAGAGTGGAAGTGCCTCCAGTTTCTGGTACAAAGGAGCATAAGATGCCCTAGGGAAGAATATAGCAACTGACCTCACAGAAATGCTCCTTTCCCTCTGAGTTTCAGTGGAAGGAAGGAAATGTAGCAGCCTCCTCTTTTTGTGTGGCCAGCTCTGGATGCAGAATTTTGCAGCACGCCTTGATCTAGAGAGTGTAAGACAGCCATCTGGTCTCTGCCCATCAGCATTCACAATCCTCCCAGCAATCTGCGATCTTATTTTGCTGTGGAATTAGTGCTGCTTCCAAGACACGGGGGAGTTGAGAGAGACTTGTGAAGAGACCATTTTATTCCTTATGATGCCATTTATTAGGGAGATAATTAAAAATTCACCGTAAATGTGCTTTTAATTAATACATCAAGATGAGAATGTAAAGCCCTTAAGGTGAAAGAAGAAACTTCACCTTTAAATATAAAATGTAACTTAGTTGCTTTAAAGTAGGCCTTTGAGAATGGCAATTTTACTTATCTCAGCTTTTTAGGAAGTTGAAATCTCTTTGTAATATGCAGATAATGATTTCAGTTGCTTTTTTGTAGGTAAGGAAATAACGGCATGTATTGAAGCGGAATACTTGGTATTTTCATAGCTGGGAAATTATCTGTTTTACACTTCTGGTAGATAAATTATCTGAATAATTGTAGGAGAAATTCAGACTTCGTGAGAATATAAAACACTGAAGAGAGCTGTTAAGGAGAATAATACTTCTCAGATTTTATTTTCTGGAGGCTGAAGAAAAATGAAAAAACTGAAATAGGTGCCTTACGTATAACAGGGCAAGTTGTTTGGAAAAAATACAATAGCATTATAAATTAATTCTGTGACTTATTTCTCTCGAGATCTAACTTAGTATCTTAGCATTTAATGTGTGCCTTCTCAGATTGTTTGATGTGCTCTTTGGGTTTGCTTGAAAATGTATTGACGTGAAGCCTCCCTGATAAATATTCACGGGAAACTGCTTTAGAAAACATGAACAAAACCCGAATTCCTTTGCTTCCCCTCAGAACAGAGAGCAAAACTTTCTACCCATTGTTGTGGATGCAAGGGACAAAGCTCAGAGTGAGGTTTGTCTTGCATGTCCAGGGGAGTGACTGGGCACAGGTTTGTCCCTGCTGTCACCAGTGGACTCAAGCCAGTCCTTCCTAAAAAGACAAAAGTGACAGTAAGTTTATGATCTTATTTGACTGCAGTCAGTTTGGTGTTTCCCTTAAAGCCTGCAGTAAAACCATACTTTATTTTTGATTTAGATTGGAAGTAATTTGAACATGAATGGAAAATGGCTTCTTGCTCTTTTGTTCCGGTTGGATCTGGTGGTATGTAGGAAAAACAAGATATTCTAAGAATGCAAGGTAATGCAGGATAGGAGGAGAAGTTAGTTCATCCAAGCAGACATCTGAGCTCTGCATGACCTGAGGCTACCATGATGCCATGTGCTCTGCTGAGATGCAGCTGGCAAAGGAAGTTCAAGTTGTCAGAAGAGTTGCTGACTTCCTCTCTTCATCATCAGGGGGAGGAAGAGCTAAAGTGCCACTTGTTAATAAAAGATCTGTGGTATAAAGATTGTATAATGAGAGAGAACTTTTTGGAAATTTCTAATAAGAGAAATAAAAATCTTACTGCATGAGCAGAAATGTTACAGGAATGTAGGAAATAACTCATACTGTGTGCTAGAGAGAACGCTGCAGTATTAGTTCTGTGACATTAGGGCTGAGCCCTGTCCTTGGCACACAGGGGCACTGCAGGCCACGTGGGACCATGCTCAGCAGTGTGTCTGCCACTGCTTTCCCTGCTTGTGCTGATCTGGAGCATGGTCTTGGGAATGATGAGTCTGGCCCATACTGTCTGTGCAGCCCAGAATGTAAAAGAATTAGCTGGGAGCTTGGCTGGTTTGTTTTCCTGAAGCTGTGAAGAGCAGGATATGCAGACTTCTGCAGCCTATGTTTTTCAAGTCAGGAAAGAGCTGAGCTGTGTGCTGCTAGCAGGAAGGAGCATGTGCTGATCAAATGGCCTTCTTGAAACTAATTGACAGATCTTAAGACAAAACAAACCCAACAACCAAGCAGCAACAAACTCCACAAAATTGTTTTGATAGAAAGCAGAGCGATCTAAAATTGGGGATCGAGCGTTACCCGGCATGTTTATCATATGCAAAAGAAAACAACTGTGCTGAATATATATAGTTTTCTTCTGGGTTTTAACAACAATATTTGGTGACTGCATAACCAGATTTGTAACAGATTGGTACAGTTACAATTGTGGGAGCAGATAGAGAAGGGAGCAAGCAAGGTGAAGGCCCTTTCTGACTTCCGTGTGTGGCCATCCTATGTGCTTCAGTACCATTTCCATTTTTGTAAATCCAAGCACATTATTGCAGATGTAGGCTTGCACAGGTTTTGTCACTGGCTATCCCCGCTGTTTGCAGTACTATTCATAAAAAATATAACTTACATTTTGTACAGATTTTTCGCTTTTAGGCTGATATACATTTTTTTACCACTGAAATGTTAGTAAAAATAATGTACTTGTTTTCTTTATAGAATAACCAACAGAGGGCTACATAGAATTGTCTGGTTCAGTCTCCTCCTCCTCACCTCTCTTGTTTCAACACGTTTGTCTTCATTCCTGCTAAAAAATTCTTTCTTGGTTTGAATAATGTCAAGTCTTAAAGTCTGAACTTGAGTTTAATATTTCAGCATCAGTACTGAAAAATTAAACCAAAGAGTGTTGTAAAGCTGTCGTGCACGCAGATTTGCCGTAGGGGGAAGTGTTACTCAGCTGAAGCATTGAAAATTTCCTCCGTTCCTGCAGGCTGACATGGGCTTGGCTGTGAGTTTAACGCAGGGTTCTTGGTAAGCCCAGCATGGCTTTTTTTTTGTTTTTAGTAGAACTTGTCTCCGAGCATAAAATGATGCATGCTTCCCTCTTTAGCAGTGTGTGGAATGGGTCAGCTTGTGATCTCATTCTGTTACCTATAGCCTTCGAGGTGTGTTTTATTTAAGTGATTATTCCAAATGTTTAGCCTTCAGGAGTCACGTTTTCTCTTCTCTATTTTATATTGGTCTGGTAATCATAATAATGAAAGTGTATATATCGGGAAATTTTGATTTCAAACTCAATTCTGATGTGATTTGTTCTTAAGTGACACTGGTAATCTATCTGCAAATCACTGTCAGTGTTGGTAACAGAAGGGGAGGTGCTCTGTGTGCTTTTTATGACTGCCTGCATTCCAGGGAGTGGTATTATACATAATTCAAGCTAACACTGTTCAAAATATACTCAGATTCCATCACAGTGTTATCCTTGGGGCCTCCAATACTCATCCCAGCTTGCTAGGAAGTGCCAGAATTCACTCTTTCATAGACTTGGAACTCTTTTGTAAACAAAGCCAGGGAGTGTATTCGTATGTTAGTGGCGATGAAATGGAAATAAATACACATCAGACTTTACCTGGTGCTTAGTGCCACAACATCCTATCGTCTCGGGCCACACTAGAGAGGTTATAACTTTTTAGTATTAAAATTAAGGAATCTCCAGAGACACTAGAAAAAGCATCCTTTGCTGTAGATGAAATCAAGAATGGGCTGATGCTCCAGTGTCTGCAGTGAATGCTAGATAACGAAGCAAGCTCCACAGGGTTCTTAAAAATGCTTTTGACTCAGATTTTTGAAGCTGAGACCTTACAGCATATCCTTATTAGATACAATGGTATAGCTGATGAATTGCTTTTTAGATCAGAGAAGAGTGCTGATAAGTTGAATTTGGCATTGTAGCTGTCATTGGGGTAGAAAACATTATCTTTACTTGAAAATACATTTTGAAGAATCTTGCTTTCCTCTGCTTTTGTGAATGTCACACATGATAAACACATGCATTCAGGCACTGAGTATGGAATGGGCTTTGCTCATTTTGCTTTCAGTCTCCGCTGCTGCTGTTATGCAGGGACAGTGCAGCACTGAGCTGCACAGGCTGGGCTGGCCCTCTTTGTGAACTTGCTGTCAGTGTGAAGCTGCTCTCATTGTCTCTCATGCAGCATTTGCAGAGGATTGTGGCCGTGTAAGGATGAGCAGTCAGATGAGAATGTGTGGTGCAGTGCAGCTCTGTGTCCCTTTGGTGCAACCCCTACGTTCTGTGCTGAGGGGCGGCTGCCTTGAGCTGCTCACTCCAGCGCTGTTGCTCTTGGCAGTGACCTGCTGCCAATAATATCAAAGATGTTTTCTCCCACTTCCAACCCACTGAGAGAAAACTTCAGCTGAATAGGGTCAGAGTACACACTTCTTTCTTGTGCGGTATAATTTCCTCCTATATCTAAGAATAGATGTGCTGAGTGCAGAATACAACGCTTGTATTGCACATTGTTCCTGACTCATCTCTGGGGCAATTTGTTCAAAGCAAAGTGGGCTGATTACAGTATGGGTCTGTGCATCAAAATCTCATTGTTAATCATGGATGTACTTGGGGATTTTAAAAGTGAGACGCGGCACAATCTGATAAGTACAGAAGAATGGCGTGTATTTTATGCTGTTATAAGCTGCATGGATAAGATGAGCTCTACAGCAGGAGAACCCTTTGCAGTGCAGAGAGTAATGTTAGTGACACCTGCGTACTGCTCAGGACCTCCTCCCAGGTGCCACTTGGTATTAAGTTTGGCGGAGGAGGAAGTATTACCCACAGAGTTTTTTCTTAAGGAGAGGTGGTTTGTTGTGGTTGGCAGAGGTAGGGGATGTGGTTGCAGAAACTGTCAGTGAAATTTGGCTGGTGGGTGAGTTGATGGCTGAGGTGAACAGCTGTGGGTGGTGGTAGGGCAGCTCCTCAAGTCTAAAAGGCAGATCCAGGGTCAGAATTGGCAGCCTCTCTCCACTGACCTCGCTGCCTCTCTCCATGGCAGCTAATTAAACTCATTTCAATATGTATGTTGTATGCCATGGAAAAAATAATCATCTTCTCTAATGCCTGGGAAGAGCTGTTGCTGTTAAAAAATACTAAATAATTAACCTTTAGTTCTTAGAAGTTTCAAAATTGGTTTAGTGTCTCAAATTTCAACAGAGGGCAGTGTGACATTGCTATATGCATCTCCGGAGCATTTTCTGTTGTGATGATTTATGTGAAGACTCTTCCACTCAGTGTCCTCATTAAGCTTATTACAGAAGTAATAGCATTGCTGAAAGCACAGGGAAGATGTAAAACAGAAGAGATTTTTACAATGGCTAGATGTGATAAAGGCAGGATAAACTGGAGAACATTTTAAGGTAATGGATGGAGTCAATTACAGCAGCATCCCAGGATGCAGGATAGCAAAAAGGGTTCTGCACAGAGCCACAGGGAGAGGTTATTGTTATGGATCAGCTCCCAGCCAGGGCATATTTCAGCAAGTTTGTTTGGTGTGCAGCCCTCAGCCAGCAGCATTCAGACTATAGATCCTCGTTACATCGAGCTCTCTGTGCCATCCCATTAGCTGGCTGCCCCGAATGGCTGCGCTCTCCAGAGCAACAAGGAGAACTCTGTCAGGGCCAGTTGATTTAAGGGGTCCCTCAAAAGGCTGCTGCACGTTCCCTGTCAGCGTCACCTGCAACATGGTTTCAGGCTGCTCTCAGAGCTAGTGCCTTACCAGTGTCCGTAACCAGTGCCTGGGAAGTAACATTCAGCAGCACATGCCTGGGAAGGGGCTTTATGGGTCACTGAGTTCAGTCTCTTGCTATCACAGAAAACTGTATCATATAATCCCCTTCAGAAATTTATCACACTTCGTTTTAGAGCAGACGTTGCTTTGCTCCAGGGGTGAAACAGCTTAAAGGGCTCTAAAATACAGAAACCCATCCTCCTTTGGTGGCCACACATAGCATGCTCTGTCTAGCAGAGCCCAGGTGAGGAGACCCTGCTCCAAAGGACCTCACAGAGAGAGTAACTTTCAACTGTTAACGTGAAACAAAACCAAACAATAAATCTTCTATTGGGAATTTTTTTTTTTTTTTTTTTTGCACAAGAAAAATAAGTATTTGTGTACACCCTGTAGGAACGCCATGTTTTATACTCTGCCTGCTAGCTCTACAGCAGCAGTTAATTAACAGACAATTCCCAGAGCTGTGTTGACATTAATCATTGTTGCTGGTGTACAAACAAAGATGTTTTGGCATTGAAAAGGTGCTTTGGTAGTTGAAGTTCTTGTTGTTGCTAAACAAAGCAGCAGCATTAATTTAAGCCCAGTTTAAAACTTAAAGAAAGAACTGACATTTATAAATGGAAATGAGCAAAAGCATCACGGAGAAAGGGGCCTGCAAGAAAGAGAACCGTGAGCGTAGAAGTGAAAATATACAGATGTTACTCTGGTAATGGCAGGCAGTCTACTAATGTGAGGCACAGCCATGCAGAGCTGTGTGGCAGGACCTCTCCTCTGTGATCTCGTTGCTCCTCTGGCCATGGGTTCATCCATGAGCTTGGTGGAAGTGGTGGGTCTTCAGAACAGGGTAAGAGCTTGTGTACTTTTCTGCCCATGAGCTCTTTGCAGTGCAGAAGTGCTTGAAGTCAAGTTCTTGAACATCTTGTTGGTTAGAGTGGCAGCAAAGAGCTGTGGGCCAAAAGCTGGCTTATAGTCTTCTTGCTTTCCATATACTGTGATTTCTGTTTGATATAGCGTGTAATGCAATTGCAGTATAGCAGGGAAGGGAAAATAAAGCATTAAGCATAAAGATAAAGAAACTCTTTTTATCATCCTTTAGGCATCTTGTTCTTTGGAACAGAATTGCTTGGGGTATGTGTGTCTTCCAGAAGCCCTGCAAGAGAGATGGGAAAGCACTTCTGACCACTTCAGTAGGCACAGGCTTGTCAAGCAGGGCTGGAGCTGAAATAGGAAAATCAGATCAAAGGGCTGGGAAAGTACGTGAATAGGGAAAATGAGGGGAAAAAAATATTTCAAGAGACTATTCTACAATAGCTGAAAGTGAATATAAGGAGTGTTTAACTGCTTTTATTTGAATTCAAACCTATATTTACCCTACAAAATGGCTGAAGTGGTTTTTAAGGGAAACATGCTACACACAGCTTGGATCGAGCTTTCTACCATTGAAGATCGTTGCACAGTAGAACGATGTATGCAGTTGCATTAGTTCTACTCGTGACGGCCTTCTCCCTGGCAGCTGGTCTGTACATTTACAAGTAACCCACAAATCACAGTAATTAGAGATGTGAATGCACATGCATTTCCCCCTTCTGATTACAGCAGTGCATAGCTGCTTCATAAGGGTATGTCTTCAAAATGGCCCAGTGCTGTTTGGTTGATGAATCCTTGCACTGCTCGCTGTGCTGTAGAAGAGTGAAGCTCCTGCTTCCCGTTACAGTCCTTGTTTTGTCATCCTGAAGCATCCTAGGTAAGTGCTTGCTCTTGAGTTAGACAGAGAATGCTTTCATTCTGCAGGTCCCTGATTTTAAGATGTTTTGGTTGTAGTTATAGGAAGATAACCCAAGACAGCATCACGTTCAGGCTTCTGGAAGGATCCTTGGATCCTGGCTGTAGCTGTAAATCTGCTTTGTAACCTATGGGAAGAAAGACAACAGACTGCAGCAGGCAGTGGTATTCGTGTTTTAGACTTCCCTGCTGTTTCTCAGCATGGCTGCAAAGAGGCAAAGTTTACCCAACATGCCCAAACTGCATTTGTGGATGTTTTGCCTGCTCGTGGTGCACTCTATGAAAGCAGGCTGCGTTTCCCTGCTGGCTGTGCCGGCAGCTCAGGAGAGGGCAGTGCGGCTCTAGGGCTGTGGCTGCTCAGCAGCAGTGCGAGGCTGTGCCTCCTCTCCTCCATCCATCACCGGCCTCACGACAACGTCAAACTGTAGCATTTCATAAATGTGAACAAAATACAGTTTAACAATCTGATTTCACCCTATCTCCAAACTGCTTGCAGACGTTTTTAGTTGACAAAATGCCTGTTGAATCAAAATCACTTTGTAGTTTGATTTCCTAATTTTTTCCCCTCCAGCTGAGGGGCAGGGGTCCCCGCACCAGAAGCAGCCTTCTAAACCATTGTGCTGAATGACAAATGGATTGTATCATGCTGTTGTGCTACGCAATGGTGCTGTAATTTATTAGAGCTGAATACTTGATGCTCAGCACCGGTATTATAATGTTATATAGTGGGCATGTGCAGTTCCTATGCTTTTATGCAGTAGCTGACGGTATGAACAAAGCGCCTTCTGAAGGTATTATAAAAGCAGTGTCTACTTGCATGTTGAGTAGAAGGAGGACAAGCTATTATTAAATTACTGTTGTGAAGAAGAACATTTCTTTTCACCCTTAGGCTAATATTAAGGTATTCTCAAGGTCAGTTGTAAGAGAATATAGAGAAAGACAAGAAGCATAGGTGCTGTCAGTTGTATTTTCTGTTTTCGTTTAACAGTAGCCTTAAATTTGGAATTATTTATAGCCATGAGGTATTGCTCTCTGACCCCGATTCCTTTAGTTTTTGCAGCCAGTTACTGGCTCAAAACAAACCCACAAGTTCTTCTTTGAATCACTTTCTTCTGTGCATATTGGACAACAGGAAACACCCCAACTCTCCCTGTCTTCCAATTTCCATTACAGTTTTTCTGCTATGTGTGTGTGTCATCTTTTTCGATCCCTGCAGAGTCCTATACTCTGAGCCTGTGAACGCTGCTGTTGGGCTATTTGTTGTACAGTGATTTCCAAAGATGTATTCTTTAAAAAAATCTGAATTGATGTTCTAAGTAAACATCTAGTAGCAAAGGATTTTGCACTTTGAAGGCAGAATTGCACCTCTTGTTGAGGATGGGAGCAGCTGTGAGCTTCATTACCAGCAGCTCCTGGGACACAGGGAGCCAAGGCGGTGGAGCTGATCTCCAAGCATCACTGACAGCAGATTAACTTTTAAACATTTCAGTGTTAAATGTTGCTTTTATGTGTGAGATCGTCTTTGCTGCTGTCGGAGAGTGAAGAAAAATAAAATGCTGGAAAATTCTAATGAGCTATTTTAAAAGGGAGGAACCTATTTTTAATCTGTTTCAGAACGCCTAAACAAGGGATTCTCCTCTTCACTGTTCACAGCAGCGTCGCTTTTCACCTCGAGTAAGTCAGTTAACCATCTTTCTCAGTTTCCCATTTGTGAAGTGTATGAAGATAAGAATACTTGTCCTCCTCCCATGGGTTACAGGGCACAGTGTGCAGCACTTCACTAACGTGTCAGCTCTGCTGAAGTCAAGGCAGAATCAACTCTGATTTGATGCCATCATGATAATCTATTAAATAGCTGTATGTATGTTAGTCTTCTGAGTGGCTTCAAAAATGAAAACTCATTACACATGTAGGATATTTTGGGTTTTTTCTTTCAGCTGGCTATTGGTAGGCATCAGTAGTTACTTTTATTTTTCTAAAACAAGCAGGAGAGTGTGCTGATATGTAGATGAGTGCCTATGTAACTGGAAGTTCAGAAGCTTGTGAGGAAGCTACATTCCTCACAAATTCATCCTGTGAGAAGTGGCTGCATGTACCTTACCCTGCAACCTGGGAGTTACATTTTAGGTGTCTGAAACATTACAAACCTTTCAGTGAATGAAGGTGAATTTCAGTCAAATCCAAGTTAAGTAAACTTGGCATTCTTCACATTTTCCTGGTAATTCTATTTTCATTTGCTTTCATTTTTTTTCTCCGCTGTAGATTTCAAATGTTTCACAGTTGTTTTGGGTGTACAGTTCCAGTCACACTGACTGCCCGACGGTGTGCCTGTCGTGGCTACCTGGGGCAGTTTCAGGAGGTTGATGGTACACCAGCTCTTTGTCTTTATACTTACCCAGCAGAGCACTCTGTCATATGCTGAGCTTGAGGTTCAAACTGGAGCTGCATCCATTTTGAAGCAAAGCATATCTCATATGCTTTCTTGAAAATAAATGGATTTTAGCAAAGTGCTGAACATGTATTTAATTGGGACTTCTTATTAAGTCCCTCTTTATTCGCATAAAAGCGTTATCAAAATGTATCTCTGTGATGTATTTTCCTGTCTCTCTCTCATAACTCAGTGTTCACCTCTGAACAGACGATGTTCTGTTGCAAAAGCTTTTTCCTGTGCTGTGTTCTGCAGAGCTCCATTCCTACTCACATTTCCATGCCAAACAGCTCAATAAGAACCAATCAGGGAATGTGACAAATGCTGGGGATGATTCTGTCTTCCTTCACTGCCAGTGGAGCTCTTATTCTGTGTTCATGATGTCAAATGATGTGTACAGGCAGTAAGTTTGCCTTGCTTGGTAGGGGGGAAAAAAAGAGAACTAGCAGTGCCTGATCTCTATAGTTTAAGCAGGTGAGTAGATGTCTCAAATGCTATTTTCCAAAGTTTGTTGCAATTTTCTGGAAAATAATTTATTTCTGCCTTATTTACAAATCTTCCTTTGTTCATTTTGTAGCCTAATTTTAAGGCAACATACCTTTGTATGTAGAGAATGATTATACACTGAATGATTATCAGGGGTACACTAATCTCACCTCTCTTGTTCTGGGGCAGTTTAATGTAGAAGACTTACAAAATGAATGCTATCAGAATTATTTGCTATTCAAGGCTTGATTTTAAAACTTGCTATTCATGTAGGTTTGGCTCCACTAACCTCCCTTGGGCTGGTTCAAGTGAGAGCAGAAGGTAGTCCTCTCTTTGTATGTCTCATCATACATTTCCACCTTCTTAAACATGTTATTTATGTATTTGTCTGAACTATTTCCCCTTTGCCTCCTCCCTTAGCAGAGGGCTGTCTCTTCCGATGGAAATTCATTGCCTAAAGCAAGGGCTAGGCATCTCCCTTAGTGTCTCGAGTGACACACACACACAAAAAAACCAAACAGCAAACACTTGCAGATTCAGAAACATTTTTTACAGAATCTGTTTGACGTGGTGAACCTTTTTAGCAGTTGGTCATTAAAATGTACACAGACAAAACTTGTTGGATGAACTCTCTAATAAGGCTGAAATTCTCTGTTGGTATCTTTGAGAAATGCTCAGCTACATTAGAATCTTTCCATGGATTTGGATATATTTCTAGAATCAACAGGAGACTCACATAATATTACACTGTAGGTATGGAGGACTCCATAATTCTAGCAAGATGTTTTCAATAAGCCAGGTCTCAAAAAGAGATACAAACAATCGTTATGATGAGGAACAGAAAGGATATCAGTCAAAAATATTGGATTTGAAGGTGTGCAGCTTTGGAGGGGCTACCAAAAGCAAATGCCAGTTGTTTGGCAGTTATACAAATCTACACCATATTTCTTTTGGTTAACAATGCAGAGAGAATTGGAGGAGAGGAAATTGTCATTCATAAGGCAGCTGGGAAATGCAGGCTTTCTGTCCTGGCATTGTGAGTGATGTTCAGGTCTTCCTCATGCTACTGCAAGTCATTTTATAGAACAAAACTCCACTTCTATGATTTATTATCAGTGTTCTTCCCAGAAAGTATTCTGTTTTCTTATATTAATATATCTTATTTTTGTTTCTTTTTCCCACTATATAGAAATATGCAGCGGGTATTCCTAAATATTATAAAGTTCCCTTGTCCTTTCTTACCATTTTTAAAGATAATGTTTCTGTAGTATTATTCTAGCTTAGTATTTTATGTGAAGCATAGTGGGATAGCAAGAAGAAGAAAGGTAGATCTTCCCATTTCTGGCTTGGATTTTAGGTCTAAAAACTGGAAAAGAGATTGTGACTCTGTCCCTGCACGATGCGATGAGAAAGGGAGTGAGTTTGGAGGAATGTCTGTCTCTCTTCCTCGGTGGCTTCTTGTGAGAACTGCATCTCTTCTAAGGAGTGGTGTAAATGAATCCTGAGTTTCTCATTGGATTGGAAAAAATATTTTTCTACAGGGTCCCTCATGGGACAGATTGCACATTGCCCGTGTAACTAGCTTGAATGAAACACTTTTGTCTTAAGCAATTAATAATGTTGCTCTAAGACTGAAGCAGTCTAAAAATGCTTGTAGTTCATTCATTTCCTTGCCCTCATTCTCTGTGATCTGGTAAGGTATACTGGGGAGCTTTTTCATGTACTTGTTTTGATCAGCTATCTGGAAGAAGCCTGTATGTGGCTACATCTATTGATGTAGAAGTGATATAGTAAGTTGCATAAAGTTTCCCCTATTGCATCTTAGGAAGAAAATAAATATTCCAGAGAGTGGAGGTTATGAGTCCCAGTGAAAAACAACACTTTAGCCTAACTGCACATACAGGCTGGTAAATATACTGTCTTCTGTCAAGGAAGGAGAACTATAAATGCATATTAGCTGAATCTGTGCCAAACAGTGTAACTGCACTTGAATCGTCTCGGTGATAGAGAAAGTACTACTTCATGTCAACATAAATTTTTACATTATTGTCATGGTGGGAAAAAAAGAAATTGTTTTAAACCTACTGCTAAGTTATATATCAGAAATAAAAAATGCTGATTGTATAAATCTCAAGCCCAGGACGATTTAGAAAGATGAAATGTTCTAGATGTCTTGTGATATCTCTGGCAATTATGTGCATCCTGTTTCTCGGAGAGGTTTATTTAAGTTTATGTTCATTTCCAGAAATGAGAAAGAGAAAGGTGTTATGTGGAAATTCAACCTGCCAGAGGGATGCTAACAGGATTGCCAGGGCAATTCAACTTCATTATTTTCTACTGAGACAAGTACAGAACAGAGAATTCAGAAAGTTGGTTTATTGTTTCATTTACACGGAGGACAAGTGATTGTGAATGCACATGGGGGAGGCCTGCCTGTCTGACAGCAAAGCAAACAAACAAGTGCCTAGACAGAGCAGCTGAACATTAGCTAAGGTGAGCCTCAGGCTTACATCTGGCCTTCAGCAGCAAACCCTGAAGGTAGTCTCAGAGCTGTCCTTAGTTTAATTTGGGGCGAAATACCAGGGAAGGGCTTAGGCAAGGCTCGTAATTGCTCAGACCATTAAGGTTGCAAATAGCTGCTGACTGGAGTTATTCTCCTGTATGACAGTATCTAGGAATTACAGTCTGGGGTGCGATAGCCTTTCATTAACATCAGCACCCAGGATAATGATACAAGTAAAACTATTGTACTTTATTACGTTCTTGCTGTCATTTAATTGCTTGATAATAGCTTTTCATAACAATAGAGGCCCGTGGAAAGTTGGCTGGAGTAATCCCAACTGGTGTATTAACTGTAGTAAAGTTGCCATTAGCCGAGCGGGTTGTTTGGGGAGGTCATTCAGAACAGATGGCTATTATTTAGGGAAAATAGCTGCAGAACTGCGTCTCATGAGAGAAGCTAAAGTTCCCATATTTAATATGAACTATATGAAAATGTACAAAAGGATTCCCAGGCATGGACACACAAAGGAAGCGCTGTGCTGTTCAAATGCATTGAGGCCGCTGTGAGCAGTAGGTGCTGAGAGGTGGAGCATGGCTTGTTTTCTTTTTATTGTGGTCATATATCGTCTTCTTCTAATGAACTTAACCATTAGCTATCTACTTTTGTTTCATTCCACGAGCTGGTTTTGCATGCATATCAACAGATCTCACAGAGTGTAGGCGGACTACTACTTTTGAATAATGATATTAATCAATATTAATAATACATAATCCTTACATGCAAATGTGTGCTTACATATGCAAACATGGGGGTTCAAACATGGTGATGCAAATGTTGGAACATTGGTGTTTGTTAACTTTTGATGTTGAGGAACTCTAGTGGGATTTTCTTGTTATGAAAGAGCTCATGTCTCATTTGATCACTCTGGGATGCATTTTTAAGAAAATTAATTAGTTGTAGTGGAGTGGACTAGGAATTTTATTTTCATGAGCATTGGACAAGCTGTTTTGTAATTTAGTTGTAATTTCCAGCGTGAAGATGGGTACACAGGAGGACAAGTGTAACCATCATTTTGTTACTGGGAGGTGAGGCAGAGAAAAAATAAGGATGTTTTCCAGAGAGACTTCTCATACAAATTGAAGCTGTAGCTGCCAGTCTCGTTTCTGTTCCATTTGCAACTCCCAACTTACACTTAGAAATTTAGATGAATAAAAGCAAGTCAAAGTCCTGCAAGAGACTGTATTGAGCTATTGAGCTACAAATTAATTTCTGAAGAGCCCTTTCTCTCCTACCCATGCATATTGGAAATAGATACAATCCCAGCTTCCTAAATTTTTCTACAGTTCCCCCTGTAAGAGGCCCTGTAAACTCCCAGGGAAGGGATGCAGTTTTCCAGTTGGCAGCTCTCTGGAGGCTGCCTGGGTTTTGGGCAGGGCTGCAGGTCCCTTGGAGCAGCACTTCCATGCTTGCAGAGTGCTGGAAAGCTGACGCAGAATTAAGGCCTCTGACTTTCTGAAAAGAGGCACTGTTCAAGTTCTGCTCTAATAGTGAGGAATGTTATTAATAATATTAAGTCATTTCATATAATTAAAAGTGGAGAAGAATGTATTATTTTACAATTATGCAGACTGTTGTTGATCTTGGAACCTTTGTCAAGGTATGTCAGTCGTAAACACGAGCGCTCTCTCATTTTAACCAAGCAGTAAGGCTATCATTATGTTTACAAAACCAGATCTGCTCTGAGAGAGTGAAGTCCTGTGTTAATTGTACTCCAGAATGGAATCTGTTGGCTACTTAACCTTTCTTCCCACGTCTTGTCATTTCTGCATTATGAAACTCAAGTGAATTATCTCCAAAAAAAAAGGAAATAAGTGGTAAAATGGCATCAATGTTTTGCAAAAATAAATAAATTAAAAGGTTAACAAGATAGCAGCACGGCGGGAGTTGGATTTGTCAGTTACACTGACAAATGGTGCTTGTTATGTTTTGTGGTGTGCTGTGATGCTCTGTGAGAGGTATTTGTGTGGTGAACTTAGGCCTGGCTACCTTGTGTGCCAGCTTTGCTTCAGAGCAATATAGAAGAAGTACCTGATAACAGATTTTGGATGCTCTGTATTCAGCTATAGCTCAGTGTACTCTAAAACAGAAATTTCTGTTGTTTTGCTATAGTGTTTTCAGTCTTGGGTGTCAGAGTTGTTTATACACTCCTCTAGCTGGTGTTTTCCTTCTTTGCTGCTGCTTTCTAAGCCAGCTCCAGCTTACTGGTGCAGCTATGGGTAGCACGGGACCTTTAGGAACTTGGGGATTGTGACAAAAGCTGCTTACAAAGCTGGATGGATATTGCAGCAGCCAAGACACAAAATGGCTCCAGCTGTTAGAACAGCAGTACCTGAGCTTTGAGGCTGACTTAAAACTGGCTGATATGTTCAGCCTTGGCTGTGGGTTGTATTAATCCTGCATGACCCAGTGATAAGAAGATGCAGATTTTCTGGGGTGTGGATGCATGTTTTTGAAAGTTATTCTGCTTGTGTAGGGGTAGCATTAAATTTTATCCACAGCTCAATATATTAATTCTAAATATGTAGTTATGATACAAGGCTATTTTTAGGCCACTTCTATCATTTAAAAAAAAAGAAAAAAAGAAAAAAGTGTGTTTATGATTAAAATAGCTGACAAGAATGTGAATGATGCCCTGCCTGCTTTCCTTTTCCTCCTTGCAATTTCTTATACTTAGTGTAAAGACCAGAAGGCAGCTTTGGAGAGCGCTGTAAGAACCATTGTTAAATCACGTGGAGGTTTCCAGAACGTTTTAAAATCTAAATTAAGTGTGATGGCAAAACTACCTGGAAATCGTTTTGCTTAGAAGTGGAAAGAAGCTAAGAGTTGTACACCATAGGGGAATTGGTATTTTGGGTGGATAGATGGATCTGTGATCACTTAAAGTACATGCTTTCACGTGTGCTTGTGAGCAGCAGTCACTGCAGCCTTCCCCGGCTGCATTGTGGCACCAGTAGGAAATCCTCTGCAGCAGGCCCCCAAATTTCTGCTTTGCAGCCACTGCCTACCATGTTTACCCTGCACGTTTACTAACTTGCTTGCATGCTTGCTCTGCTCTTTACTGAAATTTCACAATAGGAATTCTTTCTTTCTTTAGCCTCCAGATAGCAGCAGAATACCTGCTGTCGATAGGTTACTCCTTGATTTCCACCCTCCCACATTTATCATGCTATTAATTCCCCTTCAGAATATTAAAAATGTTAATTCAGTGTTTGCTAAGTCTCCTGTTTCCCAGTGAGAGTAAGACCAAGCTGTTTAATCTTTCTACACAACCCATTGCAATTTTTGAGAATTGTTATCATTTTGATTACTCTGTAATGCACCTCCCAGAACAATTATAAACTCTGTAAACTGAAGCTGCAGCAAGCTGTTTGTTGGAGATTCGGGCCCCGGTGAGGACGCCTGTGTAAACTTGTCTTCAGATCTGTGCTTCCCAGCCATCTTGTGGGGTTAGGTGTGCAGTTGTTTTGTGAAGCACTGAACCTCTGAGGTCTTTTATGTGTGGATCTTTCGGGGAGGGGAAAGCAGCTTGGACAAAGCTGGAAGGGACAATGTGGTACTCTAAGGAATTTAGCTGTGATCACGTAAAGTGATGGAGCCCAGCAAAGAGCCCTGGGCAACACCTTTGAAAATTAAAGTTATACGTGACAGGAGGAAAATGAAAACGGTCAGTAAGCGTGAGAAGGGCTGCTCCTGTGGGATGCAGCCTTCTGGATGACACACTATGTGGAGGTTATGCAGATGTACACACAGGACCTAACTTCTCTTGTTTTGTACTAGCTGTTCTGCTCACAGACATCGAGATGGATTAGCAGTAATGGTGATTTCACGTCACTCTTGGCTACCCTGTATTTGGCAAATGGGAGTTCTGAGTAGAAGTCTGCCTGCCAAGTGGAGCGGGGGACTTTATTCTTTTTTAACTGATCTTCCAAAATCTGAAATGATTTCCTAAATCTGTCCAAGATTCTTGTATATTTACCTGAGGTTTTCCCCACTGTTATGGATTGTATCTTTCTAAATTTGTTGCTATTTGAGCTATAATCTGCACATCGTTGTGACCAGACATAGGACATTTAGTTAGTTGTTGCTAAAATGGTTACTTGTTTAACTATATATATCTAGGGGAGAGCACAGTGGGAGATCATCCTCTTCCTCTGAGGAGGAAGCTGCTGGGTGCAGGATCTGATGCTTTCTCACTCCTCCTGCTGTCAGTCTTTGCTTTCAGAAGTTTGGTGAGCACATCACATGAACGTGGTGGTGTACATTAAATCTCTTTATTTGGGTTCCAAGTGTGAATTGCTTCAGTAAAATCAAAATGTAGGAGAAAGCAAGTTGTAACTACTTAACAGAGGATAGCAACAAGACAAAAATAGGAACTGTTTTTACTGTAGAAGCAGTATTACGTTTGTGTCTGGCGTTGAGGTAGGGTTTAATATGAATAGGTATGTGGGTGACTTGAAATATATATCAGATGCTTTGTGCACCATGAGCTACAGCATATATGTTGCTACCCACGGTGACTTATTTCAAGTGGCTTTGTGCAGTATGCTGGTGGATTACAGGAGGAAATGCTAAGTGTGAGACTCTTGCTCCTCTCAGGCTTTACAATTATGAAGAATGAAAAATTTACCAGTCTAAGCTCTTAGATAGTTAAAAACATGGGGAGAATTAAGGGACAGGAAAATTATAGAAACCCAGCTAAACCACTATAATTAAGGCTGAATTGCCTTTTATTTTACAGCATTCATGAAGTAGAATTTTGAAATAAATGAAAAGTAAAAGCTCAAATACTGAATTGAGCTTAAGTTTGGTTAGAGTGCGTTGTGTGTGTGTGTGTGTATAAAGTTTGCTATATACGCTTCCTGTGATCTCTGTGGTGTTGGCTGGACGCTGAAGCCGACAGAGTCATAGGGGCTTCAGTGATATCAAGTCCCAGTAAAATGGTGAAAATCCTCAGCTAGGGGAAGAACACTTCCATGAAAGCTTCTAGAGGGGGAGGCTGGGCAGAACTCAATCCACATTCCTGCTGCAAGGTGGCAGCCAGCCCCAACTAGACAGCGTGTGTCATCAGCGACGCAAGCAGGGGACGTGGGAAGAAACTGAAAGCATACAGAGAACAGGTTAGCAAATATAGGACATAGGTCTTGCTATTCGTAAGCTTGTTTGGATCAGCAGGTTTGTAATGGGAATGAATTCCAATGTGTGAATTTCAAAGGCACCCCTACAGCTTAGGGAGAGAGGCTTTCTGTTAGAGGGGAAAATGCGCCATACAGAAATAGTCTGAAGTATTAGAAAATGTATAATATACAACAGAAGAAATGTTCTTTGTGTAGAGAATTCTCAAACTAATGGCAACAAATAGGTGATATTATTCACGTGTAGATGGCAGTAATTTAATTATTGCTGTATTCTGCATTATTCTGACACAATGAGCTAGATTAGTGGTGTTGCTTAGCCCCACATTGCATAAACTGTGAGTCAGTTCCTTTGAAACAGTAAGAGTGGTTTAAAAATATTGAGCACGTTAACTTGGGACGCCCTTTTGAATTATCCTTTGAGTCATAAAACCACAAAGTTTGGAAGCAGTTGTCAATGCTGTTCATGTTGATGGTGAACTGGTTTCATGGGGAAGGGAGCAAGGCCACTTTTGATCCCTTCTGTGATTCCTAACCAAACTGAACATTGATTTCAGCAGGAGTGGGAGAGCATGATTTTGTCTTGAATGGAAACAGCAGTGAACCTTCTTCCTCTTTCTAAATTCCTTTTCATGTGTGCTTTACTGACTATTTGTAACCATCTGCTACAAACCTGTGCACTCTGAGCTTTTTTAACATTCAAGATTTTCTGTTAGTTCCTGTGGCTGTGGGGAAGAGCTGGAGGAAGAAGCATCCCCTTGAACCGACCAATAAATCATACTGAGGATTGAAAGTTTTGCTGGACATTTAATTTCTTGCAGGAAATACTTTTCACTGTAAAATTTCATTAAGGTTAAAGCAATTTAAAGTAGTCTATAAATACGGAAATAGTATGAACGTTTACACAGATGAGCACTGCTTTTACCTTCACTTGATTTTGTATGAAACATAGTATTAAACTCCAAAAAGAGCTATAGCTGTAGGCGTGATTTGATACCTAAGTCGGATAATTCTGAATTATGACTTGCATTAAAAAGTAAAAAATCCTCTTTGGATGTAAGACAGGAAAGAATGGGGAGAGATGTGCTTATTATATTCAAGAACTGTGATGCATAAGCATCAATGATTCCATTTGTTTTATATATTTGCTTGTCACTTTAATGGTTTATTATCAGGGATCCAGTCAAAATTGGCGATAAAAAGAACGTAGTTTTATACTTTGATTCAAAGCCTGCAGCAGATATGCCAGCAGGAAGGATAAATAAAGCATGGAGAATATGCTGTTAATAAGGGAAACACAAGTAGTTTTGAGTGTACTTCACATACCTTTCCTTTTTTTTGATTTCAAGCAGAGTGCTGAATGCACTTAAATTATTAAGTCAAAGTGAGTAGTACCTTGAACGTTGGATGAAATATTCCCTTCTGGATCAAACTTGGGTTTGTTCTCATAAATCTATTCTTATAAACCATTTTCAGGAGGAAAAAAAAAATAGCAGTTCTGTTTCTTTCTCATTCTGTTTTGTTTATAGATGGGGAGTGTCTTCTGTGCAAGACCCTCCTCGCTATTCAGTGCACTCCACAAAGGAGGGAATGTTCTGGAGAATTGTGTGGCATCAGGGCTGTGTATTACTTTGTCTTTCAATAGTTGAACTCAATGTATGGATGAGAGAATGTGGTGTGACTAAACACAGTTCAGTACTATCACTCCTTTTTGATGGCAAAAAGCTGTGGCTGGCCCAAGCAATTGGCTGATTAAAGGTCAGCTGGCGCTGGGTCAGTCAATTAAACTGCCTTGTGCCCTTTTGGACCATCTCTTCATCATCTGACTGTGGGCAGGTACAGGAGAGCCTCAATTAAAAAGTTTAACAGTAGAATTGCTGTGTGTACAACTGGATTCAGCACCTCAGGCTTTCTTTGTTGACACCTTCTTCCCATGGGAGGGAAGGAGGGAAATGCAGTGATTTTGCAACACTGTGTGCTGCTACTTTAAGTACCTTGGACATGGTAGGCTTGAGAGAACTTCTATGTGCTTGGCCACCTCTGTGATTACATCTCCACTTCTCTTGTATGTCTGTTATGAAATATTTTCTTTTTTTTTTCTTCTCAGCCTCGTTCACTGCTATGACCTTGGTATTTTTTGAGGGGGATCTCAATAAAGAAGCAAATAAAAAAAACTCTCCAACACACACCCTAGAAAATTTCACTGACAGAAGTATTTGTGGAAGCCAGGCCACCTTTTTATACCTTTTTGCTTAGAGACTAGGTATGCCTGGATCATGTTCAGTTGTCATGGACATCATTGCTGCTGCTTCTCACACACTGCAGTAAAGCTGACTCCTTCTTGCTAGACAGATTGATTTGGAGACCATGGCAGGGAAGAAACTAGCTCGGTCTGTTTCACTTAGTACCCTAACACAAACATGATGAGAAAATCCATTGCAGAGAAGAATCCATATTTGTTTTAGGCACAAGCCTGCTCTTACCCATCGATCTGGAGCTCTAGGTGCTGCTGGGGCCTGTGTGTAAGACCTCCAAATCTGTGGTGCAGCTTTCTGTGCTGTTTGAGCCAGCTGAGCCTGGCAGGCAGGTGCTGCCTGGTCCTGTGCCCCAGAAATGCCTTGGGACAGCCAGCTGAGCAGGAGAAGAGTGGTAATGCTCAGGGTAAGCTGGGGTGGGTGAGGAGCCAGGAGGTGATGAGCAGGATGGGCAGGTGCAGCTTGTGCATGGTGCTGCGGGCTGCAGGAACTGCTGACCCCGCCGGTGGGAGGAAGGGAGGCCTCGGTGCTATGGCTTTGATTTCAGTTGCTTCTGGGAATACTTGCTCTTGTGTGACTAATGGCTGCCTGAAGACCCTGGACAAAATGAAAAAATACGTTTAATATAAGAAAATAAGAAAAAAGCTAGCTTCTCTTTTCTGAAGGCAAGCACAAGGATGGACATTCTGATCTTCCCAGAAAAAAATGAGTAACAGTGGGAACAAAACCCTGATAGACATTTGTGGGAAGAAACAAAGGAGGACAAAAGTGCAGGGGGAAGAATTCTGTGACTTCAGAAGGGAGGAGGGGCTGAACCAGGCAGGCAGTATCACAGGGAGGCCTTGTATTTGCTCTCCAGACCATTTCTTCATGTCATGGTGTTCAGTCTTGTTCTGGGGGGTTATACAACCCCAGGGGAACATTTGCCATTGAATTGTGCTTCCTGTGCCACTCCCAAACCCTGATCTGGTGTGCTTGTAACTGTCTCTTGGCCGTGCTGTCTGTAGGGAAGGCTGTTCTGGTGCTGCTGTACCACTTGGCTTCATACAGAAGCTAGGCCTGCCACTGCGTGGTTCACTGCCTGCAGTCTTGCTCTGGAAGGTTTTGAGATGTATTGCTTTTAGCTGGGACTTGGAAACACCAAAGTGTACCTGTCTAGATCAAGACTGGATATCTCAAAACACACATATAGGTGAGGTGCCTTTGATGTATTTGAGACATTTTGGACTAGCTATGTGTGCTCAATAAATGTGATGCCTTCTGGTCATGGCTTAGGGCACGTATGTGAGAGCTGAAGCATGCAGGTGTAATTCGTATTGCAGCTCTTTGCCTTAAGTACCTGTTCAGACACCCCAGACAGCTTATGAGCACTCATTTTTAGTACCATTCTCTGGATGCCTGAGATTTACAGTTCGCTTGTTATGGAATATATGCTAATGTGGCAAAGAGATCGCTTTCACAGAAACACATTACTCTCCTCTTTAGAGTGCTGCTCTATGCAAGCATCCAATTGAACAGGAATTGTCGGTATGTGGTGACCTTCCATTGCCCCTGATGTGGATGTTCCTGATGTGTCTGATGCTTTCATGGTCTTCAGAGGAAGCGCAGTAAGGACATTCAATTTCTATGTAGGGAGATTCCTCAGATTGTTATAATGGAGTAAAAAACTGATTGCTGGGTTTAAAAGCAGTGTTAGGATGGTGTTCTGTGCTTGTTGTGTATGTAAGACTTTTCACTGGAACATCAGTCTGATGTGGAATGCTGGTGCAAGTGATGGAATACAGAAATCATGCTTGTGTTGCAAACATCCAAACTGCTGAGATAGGGTTGCAAAAAGAAATTAAAAAAAAAAAAAAAAAAGAAGAAAAAGTTGGAATGGGGGAAATGCGAAGTTAAAAGACTGAGTGTTGGAAGCAAAAGTAACTGTGTTTTAAGTGCATTTCATCACTTTATTGCGCCCAGTGGATGGGATATAAAGAGTAGAGTGTGTGCTCTGAAGCAAGTAGTTGCTCTTCCTTTGCTGCCTTTCCTGAATGTCCCCCAGCCTGCTCCCTCCCCTTTGCCCCGAGTGCTGTCCCTGTTCCTTGCTCTCTGTGGCTTTGAAATCTCAAAGGCAGCATGTAATAATGACAATAGTATTTCCAGAAGAAGAGAGGCCAGCTAGTGCCTGGCAGTATCTGGAGCCCATAACGCTGCATGTGGCCCATAGCCCATTCTTTGTTCTCTGGATCTGCTCCTTTTTCTTGGGGCTCTTTTTGATGAACAGCTGAGTGCACTAGATGGTCACGCTTGAGCGCTTGTTATTTGTGGCAATTAGCAGAGAGTTGCATAGTGTGCACATGTGCAGGGGAATCTAGTGCAGCCTCCTGTGGAGTCAGAAAGGCAGACATATGCCCTTTAAAACCAGTGTGCTCCTTACAGTCAACAAGAGAGCCTAGCTTCAGCATTATTAACACAGGGCTGCTGCTGCTATAGCTGGAAACCCCCTGTGCAAAAATGGGGACCCTGAGCTGGATCCTCTGCTTGGGAGTAAGGTAAAAAAGAATATCTTGGTAAGAATGCAACTTACTTTTGTGGTATGCAGGGGCCTGTTCATTTTGCATCACTAGTTTCTCAGTTATTTTTGATAATCTGGCTGGCTGTTGCAGCTGAAATAACCATGGGCTTGTGAATGCTTGCCCTCTCTTTCAGTTCAGTCTCTATTATAAGCAGTATAATCCTGAAAACATTTAACAAGAAGAAAAAAAAAACCAAAACAAAAACAGCTAGGGATCCATGTGTGTAAATATAAGTAACAATATAATTTTTATGCCTTTTGCCTGGATGTATGTCTTCCACTGAGTGATGTGGTCAGCCTACCTCTGAAAAGCATCCTTAAGGGTTCAGATACAAAGGTATCGTTCATTATGGATTCGCAACTAGCCAAGTGTTGGGCAAAGAGGACCTGCTGTTACACTGAGCAGGGGAAGATGCAGCAAGGAGCTAGGATGTTTCTGTCCTGTGGAAGACAAATATTCCACTCAGCCTTCTGCTCTAAGAACGACGTGACACTGAGCTGCATGGCTGAGTGCGGAGCAGCTGCTGAACTGTTTAGCCTGGTGGTGCTCTTGGTGCTTCAACCAGTCATTTTCTTTTTCCTTCATTCACTCATCCACCACAGGTGGAAGAAGGAAAACATTTTTTTTTTTAAATCTGTGGCATGTTTATGCTACTGAAATTATTCTTGCATTTAAATTTTAGGGCAGTGCCTTTTTGTCTTTTTCTTCTTACTATTCAACGTTATTTTAGAGAATCTTCTTGCTTCTGAAAATCATGTTGCTTTGTGAAAGTAGAAATGACAAATAATTCTGGCTGCCTCTGCAGAGTGTCCTGATTTGTGAACAAACGATGACTGAACAAGGAAATTTTGCCTAATGCCATTCCAACGCTCTCTAGCCAGCACAGCCTGATTTGCAGGCACAGGAGCAATCTGGTGTTCTACTCTGATGCAGACCTCTGTAATATGTGTGGATCAAATACTCATTACTCAGGCAGAGGAAATGTGACATCTCAATTAGGCAGGGAGTTGTTCATGGTTATGTGTACTGTATGGAGGTAGTGCCTTAGGCAGGCTAGGGGAATACATTTATTTTATTTTATTTTCAGTTTTGTAGTCCATTTTGGATATGAACACGTCGTGAAATTTTTCTTCTTTTTTTTTCTTGGTTAATTTTTTCTTTATGATCTTGGTATGACTGTCAGATACATACAGTTCTGCACTTGGTACTGTGGTTGTGTGCGCACCCTAAGGATGAAGGATTTACTGAAGCTGATGGGATCCTTGGCTATATAAGGAATGCTGGATTAAGCTGCAGAATACAGAGTCTGTCGTGTTCCCTTAAGAGTGAAAACACTGAAGAAGGATGAAATAAGGTTTTTTGAGTTCTGCATGAAGTTAGCAGTATTCTGTCTTTCCATTAATCTGTTATTCTCTCTTTCTCCCTTTCTTTTTAGCTGTATGAATGTGACATTTCTAATTTCTGGTCTTGTAAAACAAAGCATATCATCATACAATCACCTAATTACAACATAATTCTTTTGCAAAATAATTTCTATATATTCTATTAAACTATGAGACAGTAAGTGGAATGGAGACAGCTGGCATCTCCTTGGCAGGGATTCTTCTGAGACACACTGCTTTTTCTGTATGTTCTAACCTGTACTGTTCTCTTTGATGCTGATGTTCTGTTCTGATAGGACTCATCATTTTAGCTTGAGAACATCAGAGTACATAAAGAAGAGTTCTTTCCAGTTTTGATTTAGTCTATCAACCGTGTGTACCTTTTTAACTTTTTATTTTGTCTTTTTTTTTTTTCCACCTACCAGAAGATACATATTAGGACATAAGACTTAAAATCTTTAGTTAAGAATTTAAAGTAAGCATCACTCTTCATATGTTTCTCCATAGTGAGGGTGCTTCAGCACTGTTACAAACCTGGGAAGTGTTATTATTCAATTTACACACCTAAAGTTCTTTCCTGTTTTGAGAACACTACTCTGTCCTGTCAATAATGACGGTGGAGTTGTTGTCAGTTAAGTTGTTCTTGTGATTATTGATTCAATTTCCCGATGCAGCTGGTAAGAGAGCCCATCAGGGGAGGTGCCCTGCTAGGCCTGCTGTTCACAAACAGGCAAGGATGGATGGGAGATGTGGAGGTCAGGACTGTCTTGGACAGAGTGACCGTGAAGTGGTAGAGTTTTGATTCTTTGTGAAGTCAGGAGTGGGAGCAGCAACACTGCTACCTTGGGTTTCTGCAGGGCAGACTTTGAAGTGTTCAGGACACTAATAAGGACAGCCACTTGGGATTCAGTCATGAAGAGTATAGGGGGTCCAGAAAGGCTGACGCTCCTCAGGAAGGAAGTCTTGAAGACACAGCAGCAGCCTGTCCCCCTGTGCTGCAAGATGAACCAGAGGGGAAGAAGACCAGTGTGGATGAACAGGGAAGTTTTCCTGGGGTTCCAGGAGAAAAAGATAACTTCCTGTGGATGAACAACTCGGGGAGAGTACAAAGAAGTTGTTACGATGTGCAGAGAGAAAATAAGAAAGGCAAAAGCCCAACTCAAACTCACCTTCACCATGGGGGTAAAAGAGAACAAGAAACTGTTTTACAAATGTATTAACAACTAAGGGAAATCTCCATCCTTTACTGGATGAGGTGGGGAATGCGGCCACTGAGGATAAGGAGAAGGTTCAGATTCTCAGTGCCTTCTTTAAATCTGTCTGGGTTGGGATTTTTTAAATTTTACTTTATTTTTTCACATAGATCACAGCAAAGGAAGCCATAAGTACTCTCCTCATTTAAATAGGAAAGGATGGTGTGATGCATCTCTATATAAACACAGTTTCTACATATTCTGTTAATGAAGATAAAGGCAGACAGTGTTTGTCTGCACTCAAATAGCACATTCAAAGCATCAGTGATACCAGTGATCACACAACAGCTAGTGCTGGTGAAATGTGTCACATTCATGTGATCACCAGGAGTATTGCTGTAATGAAGAGTAGCCCACAGCCTGCGTGGGGAATTATGATAGCCAACATATTCTTTCAGTTTATTAGCAGCTCATGTGAAGTAGTGTGAAAACTCAGCCCCAGAATATAATCTGTTCAGTGTTTGTTTCTTACAGAGTTACAAGAAACATACTGTCCCAAATGAGTGCTATGTATAATGACTGGTAAGACATGTTGGATGGGATGTTCCGTTTGTGTTTGGTAAGAGATTAGATACATGTGGTATAAAATATGGTGGTAGCAAACTTTCCTTGAAACTTATCTATAAATTGTCAGGGATAATTTATCAGCTGAGGAGCCTGGCATTTTTGGGGGCAATGAAATCTTACAGAGTCATACATTTAACAAACTCTACTGGCTGTTGACTGATATCATTTACAAAACAATCAAAATGAACAGTTACTGTAGCTATGAGATCCTCTCATAGCATTCACAGAAATATTGCAGGCTTCATGAAATTATTAGCATCCAACCTCCTTCCCTCCAACCCTGCCCCAGAAGTGTAGTTTATGTAATATATTCTTCATATCTGTAGAAAGTTTGATAAAAACTGCGTAAGAAGATGCTTAATGACTAAAAGCACTGGTGGAAGCCTCGTGTCACAGAGTGCACCCTGAATATTGCGGCAGAGATTGTCATAGAGCAGCTCTTTCTGTCTGGAGATCTCTGTGATATTCCCAAAACAATATTAAACAATTGATCTGAATAGAGACACTGGATTTTTTTTTTTTTTTTTTTTGATAGGAGATCTGGTCTATAATATAGAAAAAAATATTTTCACTATGTTTTTGAGTATTATACCTCAACGGCTTGTCAGCATTAAATGCAGCAGTGGTATCTTTTTTTTCCATTTACTTTGTACTGTAATTGATATTTTTACTTACATAATTTCAAGTACGTTGAAAAAATAATCACAGTGTAAAACATTGATTTAATTTAAATAACAACATCAACACAGTTGATGATTGTTGGAGTAAATATGTCTTCTGTTATGCTGTTTAGGACATTTTCGTTTTAACTAAACATGATATATTTGCTTTATACATGAGAAGTTCTCTAATGGTTTGTTTTGATGTTGTTCTGCTCTTATCTACACGCAGTAAAAAGAAAGTGCTGTGATAGTCTCATGAAGTTACCTGCACAAAGTCTGCCTTGTGTGATGTCAGTTATTTACCTTCTCAGGGAACTACTGAGTTATTAGGGACTGAGAATGCAAACTGGAGATGGGACAGTGAGAGTGCACATATTTCAGGTGGGACCAATAGAAAATGTCCCTTTAGTTAAGAGTGGATGGCTTAATTAGGCAAAGAATGACAGTGTTTAACATATACATTATTTAAAACAATGACTGCATTTTTTTTTTTTATTTGGGAAATACCACCGTGATTAGATTGATTGTGCTGCAGGTTAAGCAAGTTAATGCTCAGCAGTGTCAAAGGTTATGGGACTCCTACCAGTCCTAACCCCTGTAAGCCCTGTCTGCAAGTGTTATACAGGCAATCTAATTATTTAAGAAATATTCTTAAGAAATGTTTACAGTCCATTTTCTGTTTCACACACACATCTTTCTGTAGGCTGTAAGGATGTAAGGAAATAATACAAATTAGCCACTATGGCTAAACGTTTCTGATGATGGGCAAATGAGATCACTGCTCATTTAGTTCATTATCATTAGGTTGGAAAAAAGATATTTTTCCCTGAATAATAAATTGGTCTGCTGCATCTGTGAAATTGAATTAACACTATAGTTTTATTGACTGTAAAGTAAATCTTTGAGATGCTTCCTTTAAGTATGAGCAAGGATGTATCAAGATTTAAGGTTAGGAGAACAAATCTGTATTGGCCAGAAGGGTGGATGGTTAGTAAAATGGAACACGATGAACTTTTAGATAATGGGAGATTAATTCTCTGTCCTAAAAACTGTAGGTTAAATTCTGCCTTCTGGTAAAGGTCTCTGATGAGTTATTAAGGTTTTGGGTATAAACACCATGCTTTAATAGCTATTTTTTTCCTAACTCTCATGAAAGTGTATATTACAATGCTAGCTTCTCTTGAGTACCTTGATACTTCCTGCAGGGTTGATAATGGTAAGTTATTGATGCATTTTGACAGTGTTTCAAACAAGTTGTCTGTGTGAAAGAGAACTACATAAAATTTAGCCTTCTAGAAGTTAACATGTAATTTGTCATTATAGGAACAGTAAAGCAAGACTTGAGTGTTTCTCAGTTTTCTGAGCAGTAAAACATGCCTTTCTTATCTCTGTGTGACGCTTTTTGCTTCTGGCACAAAAGAGGAAAGTTCACTCACTGAGTGCTCTGAGTTTGCAGAGCTGAGGGCATGCAGGCACATGTGCGCTGGGAGTGGGTGAGTGGTGGCTGTGCCTCTCCTGTTTTCTTCTCCAAAGGAAACTTGTTGGAGATGAGGTTGATTGCAGCCTCCTGCTCTGCTCTCAGTTTCATTTCTTACTTGGCTACCCAAGTGACCCAAGTTATCTGACTTCTTGTTCTTCCTTGGCTCTTGCATCATTTTGAATGTGCTTACTCCTGAG
Source organism: Callipepla californica brunnescens (assembly GCA_023055505.1). Lineage (NCBI taxonomy): Eukaryota > Metazoa > Chordata > Aves > Galliformes > Odontophoridae > Callipepla > Callipepla californica. The sequence goes on from JALIRH010000016.1 coordinate 10,121,700, forward strand.
AAGACTTGAACAGTAATTATGTCAACAGAAACTATTACATTTTACAGGAAAGCCCAATGCTGCATTGCCCACATATTCCTGATTTTAATTTTCTTGCGCATTTGTTTGGCTCTGAATGAAATGTAACAAGTATCCTGTGTGTAAGCAAAAATACTGTGCGCACTGAATATTTCAAAACCAACCCTGGGATGTTTTTTCTTTTTTTCTTTTCCTTGTCCAGTTTTAGTGAAAGCTATTAAACATTCCATCATGCAGGACAGTGTTCTTTGAAACAAGGTCAACATAAAAGCTTTTCTAATATTAACTCCAGTATTGTTTTCTTCACTTTCACAACCTTCATGAAAACTGCTTGGAGTCATCTGGGTACTATAAGTCCAACAGAAGGCACTTTAATTCTGGCCACCCTGCACAGCAAGTAGCACCCATTTTATTTTCCATTTTGTAAGTACAACAATTTAAGCAACACTTATATTTAAGCATATGGAATATTTCCAACCGATATTGCAGAGAAGTATGTGGTTTAAATGAATATTTAACAACAACGAACCTGATGTTGTCAGTGGCATCAGAAGGACACTGTTGCATGTTTGTTTTTATTCATCAAGAAAAGGTTTTAAACTCTGAGCCACTCACTGTAACCAGAGCCCAGTCAGACTGCAAATTCTGAAGGAAAGCCCTGTTTGTGTATCTGACACTGGGGTGAAGCCTGTAGAGCTTCAGAGCTGTGACTGATAACTGTACTGAATCCTTCCCTTAAAAATCCATCTACCCTACTTCAAAATATAAATAGCGTAAGGACTTCTGAACCTTTACAAATTAATTTATCTGAAAGAAGAAATATGAATTAATAATATGTAGGGCATGGAATACGTAAGAAAAGTTTCTTTGGAGGACTTGGGCAGAAGAGACAGGCAAGGGGAGTGCAACTGCTCTGATAAATGAAAAGGGAGAGCTGGCTTCCTCAGACATGACAAGGCTGAGATACTTAGTGAGTTCTTTGCCTCCGTCTTCACGGACAGTTGGACTTCTTTTGTCTCTTGTGTCCCTGGACTTCTAAGCTTGGGTCAAAAGAACAAAGTCTCTCCTAGTGTAAAGGTGGAGCATGTCTGAGGTTGCCAAGCAATTCTCCATTACATTTCAGAAATCACAGCTGTCAGGTAAAGGCCCCTGTAACTGGAAAAAAGGGAAACGTCACTCCTACATTTGGGAAAGGAAGACCTAGGGAACTGCAGGCTGCTGAGCCTCACCTTTGTGCCTTGGAAGATCATAGAGTGGAAGAGATGTTAAGGCACGTATGAGATGAGGTGATCTGAGACTTCACCAAGAGCAGATCTGGTGGCCTTCTATGATGGAGTGATAGCGAGATAGGCAAAGAAAAGGCAACTGATGCCATCTACCTGGACTTGTGTGAGGTCTTTGAGATGGTCCTACACCACATGCTTATGTCTGAATTGTGATTGTTGCCCTCTACTCTGCTCTTGTAAGGAGTACTGTGTCCAAGCCTGCGGACCCTGTACTGGAGACATGTGGAGCTATTGGATTGGGTCCAGAGGAGGGCCACAAAAATGATGAAATAGCTGGGGCACTGCTCTTATTTAGAAAAGTTGAAAGAGTTGAGCTTTTAGCTTGGAGAAGAGAGGGCTTGGGGAGATCTCATTGCAGCCCTCCAGTATTTGAAGGAAGCTTACAAGTAGGAAGGGGACCAACATTTTTCATGGTCTGATAGTGACAGGACAAGGAAGAATAGCCTTAAACTAAAAGAGGGGAGATTTAGAATAGATGTTAGGAAGAAATATTTTAATCACAGGGTGGTGAGGCACTGGAACAAGCTGCCTGGAGAGGTTGTGCATGGCCAGTCTCTGAAGGCATTCAGGGCCAGGTTGGAAGGTGGGACTTCCTTATGGGAAGAAGAAAATAGAGAAATTACTGAGAGATGGGAAGGTTAAAGTAGGAAAAAGGAAATAACTAGGGTGAAGAACGAGAAATATTCAAGAAGAAATAAATAATAAGCAGTCTTGAGAGTAATGTTGATAAAGAAGGAAATAGGAACTTCTAAAAACCACATATTTATCTTTTAGCTATTACTGGTGGAGAAGGTAAACTATTAGATTAGTGAAAGGGTATTTTAAATTTTAAATTGGGATTTAAGCTGGTGAAACCCATGGCCTCTTGGGTCAGGGCTTAGCAGCCTGCCTGTGTGGCCCAGGGTTGTAGCAGCCATTGTTGGTGTAAGTATCAGGAGAGGGTGGAGAATGAGATCCCATCATCCCTGCAACCACTGTGTCAGACTGGTGAATCCCAGAAATAATTTACAGATGTGGTGTGGTATTTTGCTCCAGCACTGGCTGAACACAGCTCTTGTAGTAACATTTGTCTGTGTTTTCATTGTATTTATGCGTGCTGTTTAGTTCCTATCTGCAAGCATACCTGAAGTGACTTTTCTCATAGCAGCCAGAAATAGATAGAAAATGCAAATGAAGCTAAATGATGTTGCACCAATCTCCTTACATCGTCTGATTCACTGAAACGATGTCTGCTTTCATTTTTTGGTGAGCTGTGTTGTTGAGTTTTTAGTGTGTTTTCAAGCAGTCCTGCTCTCTATGTGCTGCAGTAAAGGAGCTTTGATGGCAGGGCAATTGTGAACTGTGGTACCTCGTGGGTCTGAGGTACAGGGGAGAGAGGAGAGCTAGCATACAGACATGCAATAATCCTGGCAATAACAGATGTGCAGGGAATTGTGTGCTCCTGAAACTTAATAACAGTGATGCCAGTGACATTTTTTGGCATAAGAAAAGACCCACTGAAGACTGGAGTGACAATGGCTGCTGAACGTTCCTTTTACGACTTAAGCTTTTGCAATCCTGTGCAGCAGAGACAGAAGGAGAAAAAGAGAACTTAAACAGTTCAAATGCTGACAGTTGGCATTGCTGAGAGAATGGATGTAAATGGCATAAAATTAACAGATTATGTCCTGCCAAGTTTCTTCTTAATTGATGTCATTCAGACCTCCTCAGCAGGCATTGTAACAGTGGAAATTCAGCCTCCCCGAGGTTCTTCGCTGTTGAAATAAGAAAGCAACTCCTCAGTAAGTTGGAGATCTGGAACAATTTTTTCCTGAAATTTTGACTTGATAATGCGTTTGGGCTCAATCTTGCAGGGTGCTGAGCATCTCAGCCCCAGCAATTTCAGAGGTAGGTCAGGCACTCAGCCCCCTTCCATAATCAGGCTTTTTGTTCTAACCGTTCATCTCACACTGCAAGGAGTGTGTTTTCTGCATGGAGCATGGAATGAAAAGGTATGTGGGTAAAATGTGACAGCTGCCTGTAATTTCCCCTTCTCATTATGGACTTCAGCTTTACTTTTGTTGAAGTAAAGTCAATGGCAATTTGCAAACCAAGTAATACAGCCTTCTGATTTCTCTTTGAAAGTCGTATATCAGATCTAGTCCTACTTTTCAGCAAATAAATGTGTAAGAAATGTCAGTGTGTGGAATTAGAACATAATTACAATTTTGTTTGAAAGAAAATAAATGGCAATCTGCTCTATCCACTTGCTTGATGGATACTAAGGGAGCCATTGTGGTTTTTTATGTTGCTGACCCGTTAATTAAAGAGGCCTTAAGAAAGACTTGAAGTAGGGGATGTTTTGCGGCTTATTCTGTGCAAGTCCCTGAATTGTCTTTGACAGATCTAACTATAATACTTTTAAACATTGCACAATGCATTTGGGATTGAGTGATTAACAAAAAGTCTTTGAGACTTGGTTTTTATTTTGCTATGGAATTGTTTGACCTCCTTGTTTCAATTTTTCTACGGCTAGAATCAGTTAAATAAGCATACTGTGAAGCTTAACTAACATTGGAAATGTTTAAAACTCCATGGCTCTATTTTTCACTCAGGAAGCTACCATTTGGGAGCTTAAAGTCTTATTCGTTTACTCATAGTCACTGTTACAGGTGTTTCTACAGCTCCAAGAAATCCTAATCATAGATGGGTAGGTAAGGTGCTGTAAAATAGAAAGATCATTCTGTAGTAAACTTTTAAGAGTTCACACAATGAGAAATAGAACATGTTCATCAAAAGTCACAATAGCATTTTTCTGTATTTTATTTCCTGAAGAAACAGTAAAATACAGGCAAGAGAAGCAGCTGGTGAAAGGAAGAATTAGTGGTTCAGTCTTATAAAAGTACTAAGTTTGACTCACTGTGTTGTCTCAGTGACTACCCCATCCCTTGTGGTGTTTGGATATACAAATTAGCAATAAAGAAAACAGAACAATATAAACCAGCCCTCCCCTTGTGAATGTTTAACATTATTCCAATAGCTGAGAGAGAAACAGCCCTGAAAGTTTCCTGCCTTCAGCGTAGTTCCTTACTCTTGCCAGTGGAAGTAGTGAAATCATAGTGTCTTTCTACCTGTCAATTCAAAGAAAAATAGATTGCATGCTAGAGATGGATTACTGTATAGTGAGATTTTAATGAAAGTTTCTGACTCATTTGTATGTTTTTAAAATAGTGCCATAAACATTACCTCCGCCATAGCCAATTGCAAAATGCATTTCTTTGATTCACCTCCTCTAAAATAAGAGGATAATAATTTCTGTCTATATGCATGAGCAACACAAGCTAAAATCACTATCGAAACAAGGCATTCCGTTGCTTTTATCTCTGTGTAAGAAAGATGAAAAACCAAATCTGTCAGTAAAAGCTGTTAACCACTTAACTTCTGGAAGCTATCACATTGAAGTGATGGTACGTCTCGCTTTAATGAGCATGGTAATATGAGCTGATACAGGATAGAGTAGATCTCTGTAACATAAACTTTTGTAGTCAGTAGTCTTCAATATATTTATGCTCATTTATGTCTGATATTTACCATTTCTCGTCCTATTCCAATCATTTAGTCCCTTGTGAAAAAAACATGAAGATCTTGACACAGGGTTCAGTGCAGTCCAAGTGGTTATTTCCTTTGAGCAGAATAGACTTCAAATGAAGTCCAATGATATACAACTTATTCACTAGTGCCATCTGAAGGGAAAAAGAGTGCAATTTCAGAGGATTTTAGCAAAGGGCAAATTGTTCACTACATAACTAGGGGTCAGCATGTGGTCTATTGATAGACTGTGAATTACTGTACAACATTACATAGGGCGTGTTATTGGCCTAATTTTCTTAAGACTTTTCTGAAATCTTTGTTCATCTTGTGCCCGTGAACTGGAATTTGTACTTATGGAACTTCTTATTTTTGTATGGAAAATGAATATGCTAAACAAATTATTTGAATACCATTGAAGAGCCTGGTGAAAATGACAGCTATGGTTTGAAGGTCACATCCATCTTTCCTCTATGACAGACAATTAGGTATGCTTCTTAAAAATTCAGATGACTATCCCTTACCTTAAAACATTTGGCTTTATTCAGATTGAGTCCGAAAGACTGGAGAATTGTGAGACAGAGGTGTTTAGCCTAAGAATATTGTGATTTATTTTGAGATTTCTAAAACCTGGTGATAATACCTTTTCTTTCTTTATTTATTTTTTGTTTTGTTTTTATAGTGAAAATGGTAGGACAGCATTTCCTGAGAAAGACAAACTTTAACGGTCGTGGAAAACAAAGTAATAACAATTTGTAAACAAGAGTCTATATGATTGGTGTTGACATTTTAATTTATGACTTGTTAGAAGTGCATTTTCTTGGCCTGGAGAGGCTAAATTTGAATGAAATTTTGCATTTCACAGCAGCAAGTTTGCTAAAACTGCTTATGGAATGGTGTACTGGCTAAATAGAAATATTTAAAAATATCTTCAAATGACAGTCTGATATTGTTTCTTTATTTTGATATTCTTTCAGAACACATTTCTGAACATATTCTGTATTCAAGTTCTATATTCAAGTTCTCTTCACTTCTGATTACCTTTGTTTAGAAGGCACAAAATTGATCTCAGCTTGCTTTTAATGGCGGTGAAAAACATTCATATATCGCAAGCCAGCTATGTAAAAACTTACAAAATGCCCTTAACTGTACTTTGTTTTATTAATGTGATCTTTTTCCCCCAATGTTCTCTATAATGTATTCCTTCAGCTAGTCCATCAGAAATCTTCTAGTTGTCAGTGCTCAATATGAAACCTGCTTTAAAGCAATTATTTAGTTTAGAAGATTTGTTGACTTGATTCCCTTGTGAAATGAAGTGAATGAAACTGTGACTTACAGTTACTTTGTGTGTGTCCAGTAACTGTGCGCACAGTTTAAAATGCAAGATGAAGAAAGAGAAAGAATAGCAACTACACTGTATTAATCAATGCTTTTTACACTCTTTCCTGTCTGCAGAAAGGATATCTGCAGTTTAGTAAAGCTTTTGCTTCTAATTTTCTTGCTAAGTTTACTTTCTGGCATTGTATCTCTCACCAGCAGCTGATGCTATTTGTCTCTCTTATAAGTTCTCCTGTTGCTGTGATACCCACGGCATCAGCCTGTCTGCATTTTCTATAGTATTGCCTTTTTTTTCCCCCCAACTCATTACTTTAAAAAAGTGGACAGAGTTCTTAATATCAGGCCACCATTAAAAAGGCAGCTTTCTTACCAAGTTTAGTTACATGTCCTTGATATTATTTTTAATCAGACCTTTTTTCAGGAGGGGTTATGGATGGCTGCACACTTTGGAAGTCAGAGAAGAACTAACTGTCAGACATCAGTTATGGAAGTGACTCTCAGCAAGTCCTTCCATGAATATGTATGAATTGCAAAGCAGCACAGTGATGGCCCTGGAGCCTAGAATTCTCAATCAAATTCTGCATAGAATAGAAGCAGAAATAATTCAAACCTTTAGTACCTGCCGTGGTTTCATGCGGAAGTGATCAGAGAAGTACTTTGCTTATATGATGACTCTGCATTTGGGTAATTCTTCAATTCTCATGTAAATTTTAGAATAAGCAAATATAAAGTTCCAACATACGTTTGACTTGTGTAAGATAATCTTAAATTAACAGTATTTCACTCCTTTACAGTAGGAAGATGTATTGTGATGGTAATGATACTGCGTCCTTCTCTTCCTAGCTCTGCTTCCCTGAGTCTTCTGTCTTTGACAGCTGACTTAACTCTTGTATATCATAGAATTCATGTAGAAGTGGAATCCCGATACAAGTAATCACCTTTGATTATTGTGAGGCAATGTAGTAGCTTGATTAACTGTATGGTGTGCAAGGCTAAAAGAAAGGAACTTGTCTGTGTTGTCCTAATTCGTGTACATGAATCTGTATTAGTTGTCTGTACATCTGCTTCATTTGAAATCGATAGTTCTTTAAGCATTCACCAGAAAGTGTGATTTAACGTCAAATTTGTCTAGATTGGTTTTACAGTGCCTTAAAAAATTTATTACCAGCCAAAGTGTTAGCAAAATGCCCGTACTGCTTGTGATTTGGCCGGGATCCTGACTTTCTTGCTTTCCAGATTATTTTTGGATAGTTTGGCAAATCTGTACTTTCGGGCAGTTCAGCACAGCTCCTTGTAATACAACATAAATTGAACCGTAAAAACTAATGGACTGGAATACATCAGGGCTTTAAAGACTTATGGCCGGTTCTATATATTTTGTGCAGTGAAAGTGGCTATCAGCCTCAGGTTTGTCATACAAAAAATCAACCTGAGGTTGAAAAACTATGCAAGATTTCATGTAATGGCAGTCTGTCTTCACTGGAGAATGATCTGACTTTTCTTGAAATAAGACTCTTGCAAGTAAATTCTGATTTAAGCCCACTGTTACTGAGGATTAATGTTGTCCTCCTTGCTGAATGGTGCTGTGCTAAGAAGAGCAAAAGAGAAAAAAATGCTGCTACATTAATAGGCAATTCAGCAGAAGAGAACAAGTAGTTGGAGACTTTGCCAAGTTTCCCAAGCGGTCAGCAGAGCTTCAGAAGTTGACTTTGAGCCACCTTTGATCTGCAGGAGCCAAACTTTTCTGAGAAGCAAATGTCCTCTTCTGCTCCACTGTTTGTCAAAACTGTTGATATGCTACTGTTAAAGAATATCGTTTCATTGAGCCATAACCTGCCCAACTGCCGCGTTCTCATTATGCTTTCTGAGCTGGTCAGCCTTATTTTATTTTTTAACTTGATGCTTTGGTGGCAGCATTTCCTTGGGCTGTGTACATCTCTGGAATTGGTACTGTTGTCTCATCTTAACTGCTTTTCTTCCTCATCTTACTATTTGTTCATTGCCAGCAGTCTCTGCTGTCTGTACCTTAGGGAGGTACATCAACTTGATGTCGGTTATGTGGAAAATTGAGGAAAGGAAGAGATGCCCCTAACTAGTTTAAGATGTATGCAATCATTTCTGCAAGATCTCAGACTGCTGTCAGTTGAAAAGCAATTTGGGGTGTGTGTTTTGTAGTGTTTCTCTTTTTCTTTTTTAATCTGAATGGTATCCAGGGGTGTAAATGGCAAAGACATAAGTAGAAGATTATATTACACTGCTACAAGTGTAATAAAATCTTCTCTATTTCTTGCTACTGATCATTCATTTATACATTGACTTGATTCAGAGGGCTGACTATTTCACGAATGTAAATGAATTGAGGCTGGCTGCTTACTTTTTAGATAAACAGTTATTTTGTTCACTTTAAAAAGAAGTCTGTTGAGACGTAAGTGGTTTACAACTACTGCTTAGCAAGTCCTTTCTTAAGGACTAGAGCTAATGGAGCCTGGTTTCCATTGGATTTGTCTGAGCTTACTGACTTTTTTAATTGAATTCTACTAAGGCTGTTGAAGCTAAACATTGACACACCGGAGGATCAGCAGCACAACAAACTTTATGCCAACGTTCCCGATATCCTCTGAATTATGGGTGGCTTTTATGCTCTGTTTCCCTTCCGTGGGGACTTAGAGCTGTATGTGCAGCCCTTTGCTCCTCTGCAACCATTGAAGGCACTCAGCTTTAAGATGTTGAGGGCTATGAATATGCTGATTGTTCAGGATTGAACCAAATCAAAAAAGGGATGCGTGATAAAATGTTGATGCAGTTTCTTGGGTAGTAAATTAAAAAAAAAAAAAAAAAGACATGGATTCCTCAAACGTCTGTGTCATCTTTTTCCCATCTCCCCATTCTCTACCAGGAGATGTGATGGAGACTGACTTCATTCTTCGTGCTGTTACAATGGCCTACTCCACTCTGACTTCCCAAGAATACTCCATTCACCACCAGTTTTGGTCAAATGTGGTTACCCCATTGTATTCCTCAGCCTTTTTTTGGCCTTTGTTTTTTAATCATGGGAATGATTGTGACCTTTGTAGTACTTGAAAAATACTGTCCTGCCCCAGTATACTGCTGGTTAGGTAGGTAGACTGTAGCCAGAATGACTGGCATGCAAAAATGGGGTGGAAATGTGCTGCTTTAATGATTGGTGGGAAAAATGGCTGGGAAGCAAGGACTTGGGTGTGATAAGCGTGTATGATTCTTTGTAAGGAACTAGCAAGAAATAGTGCCAAGCACCCATCCCAGCTGCTGGAATGAGGCTGCTCCTCAGGGAGCTACTGGCATTCCTCTGGGCTCCCTCAGCACGGCCTCCTGGAGCCCCTGCTGCCTCCAGGCTGCTCAGTCGGCAGCTGAAGGGCTGACTGAAGCTTTGGTAAGGAGAGATGCATTCCTCTGAGTACCATGAGCATTCTCTTGCCTTGTTTGAAGGCTTGCCTTTGTACAGCAGCCCTTCTTCAGTGTAGACATTAATAGAATGACTCTTCTCTGTGGAGGCATTTAGAGTCACAGACCTTGTTAGAAACTCCGGATCTCTATCAGAAACCGGCCAGCAGCCTTGACTGTTATGGTTGCAGAGAGGACTGGCAGACTGCAAGCAGGCGATGGGACAACACTCATCATCTTAGGAAACCAGCCTACAAATGTATTGGCCTGTATCCAGTCTCTCTCTCTCAGATGTCCAGGGAGAAATGCAGAAACTGTGTTTCTTCAAGTATTCACATTTTTCAGTCATGTTCTGTAAAATAGTTTATTTGGCTATGTAAAGTGTCAGCTGTGAACATCCATCATGCAAAGCACAGGTTACTCAATTACAGGTTCTACGTCATATGAAAGCATACAGCAGACTGCTCATAGGCACTACAGAGAAAAGTTAGCATTTTCTTCCCAGACTTGTGCATTACTTGGGCTGTGAACCAAATGGTCTGAAGGTTTTAATGGCCTTTACTTCAACGTTACTGTAGCAAATCAAACTAGAGACAGGAGTTCAGCTCAGCTGTTAAAGGGAAGGGGAAAAGAAAGCAGAAATATAACTCCCAGCTTACCTGTTGAAATTTTAACCCCTCAGAAAAGTAAGAGTAGGAATGTTTTAATATCCAGTTTGGTATCTTAATGTATTTTGCCCGTTTAATCTTTTGTATTCAGTGTACCTGCCTTGTACTGAGTATTATGGCTAGTATAAAACACTAAATATAAATTGTGCAGTGTATTATAATACTAATACATTCTGAATTTATTAGTTCTTAGTCTATCCTCAGAGAAGCTGACAATGAATATTAAATATAGCTGCTGTCACAAAAGCATTCACATCATAGTCTTGGATAATTTGTAATATAGTAAATATTTTGCATTTAATGAAAAATCGTTGGCTTGCATCTAGTAGCTTGAAAATGAGTTTTGAACTGAGATAGCCAAGGTATTAAATGACTTTATTGCAGTAAGTACATATGGGTACTTTTTGTGTAAATTCTTTATTTGAAGCATTTGAGACATAACTAATATTATATGAGAGCTACCCATGCAACGAGCTGTTACTATTTAGAGGAATTGTTTTCTTTGTCTTTATGGTCCACAGATTTGTCTCACTTTGAGTTTTATTGTGTAAATAATGCAAATTATTCTTTTCATTTTAATATGATCTAATCAGTATGTATCATGCATTTTAATGTAATAAGTTTCTAATTATTTAGAACCATTATTAGTTTTCTGAAGTTCAAGGGAATTAAATCAGGATGATTCTAGTTCCCACTAGCATTGCCAAGGAAGTTCTTAGCACTTAAACCCAATTTTTGAACTTTATTTTCTTAAAGTGTTTTGGGATCTCAAAGCAAAATTTTTTCAGTGTCCCACCTTTCATCTTTATTTTCAGAATGCTGGTAAACGGCTTTTGCTTTTTACCAAGAATGTTATTTATCTCTTGTATTTTTACCAAAGTAGTGGCATGAAAGAAACCGTTTATTAGGGACTTCTCAGAATGGTGTGTGAGTGTGTATCTGGAATGAATGGAATCTAAGCAGGATCTGCATCTACGTTGGATAGCTTTGGATCTCAGTGGTTTGATTTGGAAAGCTAGGAAATTGAGCAGAGATGGGCAATACTTATAAGCAAGTCTAACCACCAGGATGTACCTCCCACTGGGGCAACGGTTGCCTTAGATCACTGCAGTTGAGCTCTTTGATAAGGATTAAGCTGCAAGAATTTAGGACCACCAAATAAGATCCGTATAAATGAGTTAACGTACTTGACTATCAGCACTGGATTAACAAACTTAGTTGGTTTGCCTTCATTTAAGTCCTCGAGTAGAAAACCCTTTGGAGGTGCCATGCTCAGACTTTGATCCCAGAAGGATGCTCCTTAGTTTCTATGTATTTAGCAGAATTCATACTGTCCCAGGATGATATTTTAATACCGGTTAGTTTAATCTACTTTGGATATGGTTAGAATTGAAACATACTCTCTCAATTCATCAGCGCTGTTTTTCATTTTGTAACAGCCTGGAGCTTTGGGGATTTCAGAAGAATTTGCTTTAGCTTTCTTTTTCATTAGAATTTTTTCGCAGCTGAGGGAAATTCCTAAAACAGCCAGAAGCATCATCATATAAATGAATAGGTCGATCCCACTCTCTGACCTAGCATAGCTTTGAGGCAAATTTGTTAAATCCTGGCAACGATACATGTGCGCCTCTTGCTTCTGACTTTCCATTTCAATAATGAGAAACTTTGAGGTCACAACTTACAAATGCAAAACAGTGATTAGCTGTTTTAATGAAATTAATAACACCTTAATAAGCTTTATATTCTTTTTCTTAGAAAGCACAGACTCAGATTGTTTCAGTGCTCCAGGAAACCAGAGGGATTTCTTTTTTCCTTTAGACAGTGCTGTTTGCCAGCGTCTAGGAGTGTGAATCCTTGAGGTGAAACTGATGGATTTGTTGGGCTCTCTGAGAGGTCCTGTGCCCTCTGTTGGCTTCTTTCCATTTGCTTCTTGGCACTGTGAGTCTGCCAAGCTGCACTGTGAGGGATATACATCCTCGTTTCCCCAGCTCGGGTCCTGTGGGGTGGCATTTTCCTAGCAGGGATGCTTCCTGGGAATCAGAATTTCCACGTCTGTCCAGGATGCCTGGTACAGCATACCTGGACAGGGTGCAGTGCCTGTGGGAATCTCAGGCACTTCTGTATTGTACATGCCTATCAAGGGCTTCTGCAGGGGCTTTCAGTGCAGACCAAACACAGGCACATGTATTTTGATGTGTGAAATACTGCTTCTTTGGCCAAAACTATTCAGTGTGTTTCAACCAGCAGGCTTCTGATTTCCTTCTGACTTCATCTGTAAACCCTTCTCTTTTACAGATCTAAGATTTTAGGGCCTGAAGGACCAAAGCTGTGGAAGAGAAGAGAAACCCACGTTTGGGGTTAATCAGGTTTAGGCAGCGTGCAGGACAGTGGGAAGCTTTATCAGACTGTTGGAAATAATCTTCAGAAAGTCTTTGCAATCATATCCTTCGTGAATGAACATTCTTATTTGTTCATGTGACCTGTTACTATGTCAATCCAAGAAGTGCCAGGGCTAGGTGCAGTGGCTTTAAACCACCAAAACTTCAGGAGCTGTTTAGCTTACAGTACTTAAAGGCATTTCATATACAAGCAAGCATAAAGATGTTGCCAGCTGCAGTTTTTAGAACTCTTCTGCATCTCCTTGTATAGTTTTGAAAGCTGCTTAGCATCAGCTCAGCTCTTCTTATATGGCAGTCCATTAGACTTCTAACAACGCTGAGCATTTTTAAACCCATTCATTCTCAGAGAAAAAAGCTTCTTTGCTGATAGCATCCTGTTTTCGAATGTGGACGAGGCTGAAGTAATTTCATTGCATAACCTGACACTTAATGGCTACAATTAGCTGAATGAAATTCCCTACAATGGCTGGAGTTAAAGTTCTAATGATTTTGCTCTTGGCAAAATGCGTGCTTTCCCCCTAAGATTTCTACAGATGATTATTAAAAACAGCCATCATTTAGATTTCCCAGCTCATATCTATCATAAAGAAAAATAACATTACATATGTTTACTGCTGTCACCTGCTTCCTTCCCACAATACATGTGTTGTGCAGGATATTAAAAAATCTATGATGCACAAGTGAGTCGTAACAAGAAAAGCAATTACATCTCTATCTTTATTCAGAGCACATAAGGTATTGGGCTGTTCAGACAAGGATATGACATTTTCAGGCAGACAGTGTTATTGTTCCACACATTGTGCAGTTTAGGATTTTTAATAAGAGCTTTCTCTTGAAAGCCTTTCTAAAATATTTTTACATCTGTTCAGCGGAGCATTCGTGTGTGAAGGTACATTGCAGGAGAAGAACACAGCTACCCAGAGCAGGAGCCACTCCTCTCTGTGTAAAGGAAGCTCAGCTTTTGGAGGCTGTGTTACATGTCCTGAGATGCACCCAGTGGTGGGCTGTTAAAGCAGGGATGTCTTTACTATGCTGTGTTCTCGGATCCTGGTTCTTCAGACTTCAGCCTCCACTTCAAGGTGTCAGGAATAGTGGATTATATATGGGAAAACAGTTTAAATATATTTTGAATGTGCATGTATATGTTTCTGAGAGGCATCTTCTACACAGGGTTGATGTCATCTGGATGCATTCCCTTCAGCTCCAAATAAAATGAAACCAGGAAGATCAGCAGCTTGCTTACAACATGAGCAGACGTGCTAGCTAGCTTTGAACAGTTCAAACGTAACCCCTCAAAAGGGCCTGCGGTAGCAGGGGGCTGCTGAATAATCTGTTTCTCTGGGCTGGGGGCCAGACAGGCCAGAGGAGCATGCTGATATTGCCCCTGGGTTGTGCTGGCCAGTCACAGTTGGCTTGGGCCCCTCCTGTCACAGAACAGGAGCCTGGAGAGTTGTGAATGTCATTCTTCCATTTTGTGAGTCATTTTCACCATCTTTGGTTTTGTCTCAGCTGTCAGCTGTCTAAGGTGTGTGGGAGTGTGCTGTGGCTCTTGGCCATATGAGGATATGTGGTTTGTGTCTCAGGAAACTTGAGTGTCCTTGTTGGTACTGTGAGGAGGATGCTATGGCAGAACTTTCTTCTGTAGCGTTCCCCTTTGCACGGTGTGCTAGGGCCAGATACCTTTCTAGTGATGAGCACTGGTATCTGAGAAAGCAGGCATAAGAGTTGCACTTCAAAGGTGTATTTTTTAAAAGGATTATTTTAACAATTTCTTAGTTTCTTTATGGTCCTGAATTAAAACAAGTTACAAAGATTTCCAGATACCGAAGCAAGCTGTGAGTTATGACAATGCTCGGCCTGATCCAGCAACATCTTCTACATTTTAAGTGACTTGATATTTGCACTTGAAGAACTCTTCTCAATAAAAAGCTAGAAGTTTTGCAGAAGAGCAAATAGAGTTTTGTAAAGTTAGAGTAAGGTTGGCTTTCAGTGGGCAGAGGAGACAGAATAAAGAGGCCTATGTAAAGTATACATATGTACACATAGGAAAACCTCATGAGAATATTTCTGTATGACTATGTTGACTGCTTGAATTGTAATAACATTTATTCATCTAGCTGTAAGAAACCAGGGCACAGTGGGAACAATTCTCGAGTGTTCCTCGAGTCTCCCCAGAGGACTGACAGAGACATTTTGAAGTATTTTACTGAGTAGCTATGATGCATCAGCCAAATCGTCTAACATGAAAGCCAGACTCCTTATATATGTTTGGGTCAGTGCAGGTTAAGCTGTTGGAGTCTGCTTTTGAACTGCATCATTACTTATAACACCAAGTGTTACTGAGTGTTGGCTAAAATTGCTGTTAGATGTTGAATTAATGGCGGAAGCTAAAGTTGCCAGTTTATCATGCAGACATTAATGGCTTGGTGTGATCATATTTAAAAATATGTGTATAGAAAAAGAGTGCTTCTAAGGTTTTTATGCAGTTTCCAGAGTGGCCTTAGAGATCTGTCTGTATTGTTCCCCAAGCAGGAAAAAACAAAACAAAACAACAAAAAAACCCAACAAACAAACAATGAAAAACCCAGCAGAAATATCCCCTAAACTTGCTTAAATTGTGGTGTTATGTATAAGGATTGACTTAAGTAGGGTATAGTGCAGAAAAAAATAGCCTGTATGTATATTTTGCCCTTTACAGATGAATAAATTAAATGTCTTACTGCAAGCAGTTTCTGGTTGCTCATAGGATCAGGAAAAAAAAAAAAGAAAAAAAGGGAGGAAAAATAAAGTCCAACATCTGCTTGGTTTGTTCAGCCAAGAACTTGCCTTTAAAGCACAATTACAGGAAAAAGCCCAAGTGCTCAGGTCAGCAAGCAGAAGAAGCACCACTTCCCAGTAGATGGAGAGGTCTACTGGTATTTTAAGAACCTGAAAATCTATATGTGAGATCTCTTAGTTCATGCCAGATATCAATATTTTAGAAATTAAGACTCGATGTTGCATTTTACTGTTGCATCTCCCATCACTTGCTGCGGCGTTGTTCACAGGGTGGGGGAACTCTGTGTGAACCACTCTCCCTGAACTCCCAGGGTGCCGCAGCAATCCCTGCAACCTCTGTTCAAAGTGAGGGAAAGAGAAATAGCCCTGTGATAAGCTGTAGGTATGTCCTCACCGGCTGGTGCTGCTCAGCAGTTACTGACCTTGAGTCAATCCCTCCGTGTGATCTGGAGGGCTGCGTGCAGTACCGCATGCCCACCCCTGTGGTGCCTGATGGGTCCTGTGGATCTGGGGGGGGGAATTTCAGGCAGTTGCTCTACAAAAACTGGGAGCTGAAAGATGCCACTTTCCACCTCTCCAGCCCTGCTAATTATTGTGGAAAAGCAAATTTCTACAGTGTGCTGTTTTTACTGCCTTGGTGGATGTCTCTCTTCGAAGTCAGATCACTGATGTCTGTAAGTTCAGCATTATTTTCTGTACCACAGTGGCAACAAGAAAAGACCTTAGTGTGATGGTGATATGACTACAGTGACCAGATATATCTATTGAGCACTACACTTAGAGCTGTTTGAATTACTTACTGGCTCAATAATGCAACTTAGGGGCAGTTTTTACACTCTGCTTGATGCTGCCTTCACATTTTAGCAAAGTACTCATGATACAGAGGGAATACAGTGGGTAAGTGACAGCAAACTCACAATAGCGAGACCATTCAAATCAACAAAACAACTATTAATATAGAATTGCCTTTTGAGAATTATTTATGAATTTAATTTAGCTTTTCTTAATTTTTATTTTCTTAACAAGAAACTGGTCTATACATGTTTAATGAGGGTCTACTTCTTGAACAGCATGTAGCCATATTTATTTTATGATGTCACTGGAACTTGATTTTGAAACAAATCTGTCTCTTTATAAATGATTACATTGGTACTTAACACAAATATGAAGAGAGCTCATCTTTAGGGAAGAACCCAGCCTGGTGGGTCTTAGGACTGAACAAAAGCTTCCAATTGAAAATACATGAATGTTTTTCTTGTCCATACCCTAGCTATAAATAGTGAACATTAAATAAATAAATACATTTGGGCACAAAACCTGAGAACTTGCATGTCACCAGATTTGAATTAGAATCTGGCTTCAATAACTTGTGTTGCTTAACAGTTCTAGCTCATGGCATACTGATGGCTAAAAAAGAAAAATTTAACAAAATACTATAATTATTCCCTTGGGAAACCTTTCTTCACATAGTCCTCATAAAAATCTGAAATTGGTTGCAAGTACGAACACATTAGCTGGTACAAAAAACGAAGGAGATAGTAAAGAACCACCTAGAAGACAGAAATGAAGGGGACATTTTACCACTTTTTAGACACGCTTTGTCTGATCAAATGGGGACACGGTATAAATACGAGCCATGCCCTAGGGAGCTGCTCCAAAGACTACTGAAGCGTGGGTACTGTTTTGACTTCATATAGCTTAGAGTGTGCCCCATGCACCACCCCCTTCGAGCCAACTAATATTGTTATTGTTTTCCTTATCTGTTTGCATTTTGTGTTAGTGACAAAGACAGGTAGTCAAGCTTATCTGTGGTACTGATGCTGACAGAATTTTAACTGTAAGGAAACTGCTGCTCTCAGATTAGTGTTGCCTTAAGAATCACGGAGCACTCAACAAAGAATATCAGAGGAGTGAGATGCAGAAAGATAGGTAGCTGAGTGTTGTTTGAGATGGTTTGAAGTGCTGAAGATGGTGAAAACTGTTGTGTGTGTGTGCGCCCACACATGAGCACGGGAGTGCGCCCATAGCTGCGTGCAGAGTAATGTCTGTGCATTAATTAGATGTTTCCCACATTTAACTAAGCATATGGCACACAATTTTTAGCAAGGTAAATTATGTTACAAAGTAGGATCCTGCTTCAAAGAGCTGACACCTGGTCTGTATCCCACCGAGGGAAAAACCCTCAGAAATTGCGTTAATGGACTGAACAATAGTCAGAAAGAGAACACCATTTATTACAGACAGAACTGGGTAATGCTATCTTTCAGCCTTCCTGCTGTCGCTCTATTTACTCTAGCCTGTTGGTGCCTAAGTAGTGATCACTTGAGGCAATACATTAAGACTTGAAAGGAACAATATATTTTACAATTAGGTTGGCAAACAGAAGCAATTGTATTTTTCCCTGTTGATAATTACAAATCAATTATGCTATATGTTTTTAAAAATGATAACGCCCACGGTGTTCTAGTGAAGCAAAGTGTTCTCGGAAAGATATAAGATCTTTAGGGCCAAGTACTAGAATGTGTACAGTGGTTAGCAAAAAAGAAAAGCAAAAAAAAAACAAACCAAAACCCAACGTTTCAACCCTGAAGCAACACTTCTGTGAAAAATAGATTAAATTAAGGTCAGCTGGAGCAAACTGCTGCTAAACATGGTTAGTGTAAAAGAGAGATCTTCAAGGAGAGAGCTAATGGAACTGAATTTTTATGCCTAATGAACTGAAGATCCAGGCTCTGATGCAACATTTTATAAACTGTTTCTTGTTCTGTAGGGGTTTTTCTTTAATTCCGTGAGCAGTATCGCAAGCATGAAATAAACTGTTTTATAATAAACTAGTGACTGCATGAGTCTGAATTCTGCAAATCGTTATTTCTATTGCAAGTAATTGTCGAGTTAGTTATTTGTAATGAAGGAAAAGCACTGAAATTATTTACTTTAGCATTAAATACGAGCTCCTAGAATTAATTCTCAAATAGACATAGCAAACCAATTCTCCAGTACAGCACACGTAACCATAATAACAGAGAGATGGAACAGATGAATAGGTTCTCTGGTCAAAGTGGTCAAAAGACCACTTACTGCAAAGCAGTGGCAGGAGAGATGCTTGAAAAGAGCTGAGTGGGTTTCCTGCTTGTGGGGCACGGCTCTGCAGTTGCGGGCGGTGTGTGCTAGCTGGCTACTGGGAAAAGCTGCCAACCAGAGGAGCTGCCTTGTGGCATGAAGCAGGGAGATACTGATAAGTTCCTGAATACTTCCTGGCTTTTAACAGGTGTGAATGCACTATTTCACCCATGCCTGAAAAAAATAAATTGTAGTTTTAAGTGATTAGTACAGTGTCTATGACATAGTGGAGGTGTCTCATTTGTTCTTTGGGCTTAATGTTGGTGATGACGTTGTTACATTAACTGTAGATGAGATGCTTACACATGGTAATGTTTTACTGCTCATACTCTTAGATTATGCTAACAATTAATCAAAATGTTGGATTTAATTTAAGTAAACATGGTTATTGTGTTGAAAAAAAAATACAAACAACCAAAAGAAGAAAACACTTTACAACAGCTTAATAGGTATATGCAAATATCATGCTTGCAGGTGCAAGCATTCGCATGTATGATTTGTACATGCAGTAATGACATTTGCATATCTACTGATGCAACAACTTTGTTGGAGGTTGGATAACTATTTCTGTTCTGGTTAATACCCGAAAGCATTTTTACAGGGTCTTTTTACCCTATAGGACCTTACAATAACGTGCATGTATGATTCCATATAGGATACTGTATCATAAACAGAACAGAGAAAGGCTATGTTTGAAAATCTTTCACACTGTGCATTTTGTTTTCAGAAAAATGAAAAAAAATAAATAGAAAACACAATTTCCAAGTTGTCTTCTGCTTTTATCTAGGAAGTGAAGACAAATAAGGAAACAAAAAGAAGCTCTGAAATGAAAGAGGAGAGAAACCAAAGCTGATAGGGAAGGTGGCCCTTGGTGAAATGGTCAGCATCCCTTTTCATGATGTAAGCTGCTGATATTGCAGCTCCGTGGCATTTCCCATCAAATATGACAGGCTTTATAGCAGTTCTAAATTAGAGTATGGAGGGAAGCACAAATGGTTAGAAAGTGAGTGTAGCAGGCAATTGCTGTAGAGCTTGTTGTCACTTTTAGTGATAGCGAAGCCTAAATAATACATTATTGTCTGTTTTGTTGACAGCACCTGCAAAAGCAAACTAAAAAAAGCCCTCTCTTTGTCTGTGACACTGAAGTATTATCTGTGTTAATTTTCCATGTTTTGCTTCAAAGGATGGATATATGTAAAACTGTATCATCTTTCATCTGCATGGTTATTGTGTACTGATTAGAGTCTGGGATTAAAATGAGTCAAAAAAGCACCAGAGTGCTGCCTTGGCTCCTGTTATATCTATGCAAAAAGTACATGAGTCCTTTGATCATTTCTGCTGATTACTAATTTTAGGACTGTTCTGTGTGTGACAGTGAGAGAGAATCCTCAGCTGAAAGCATAGACCTTCCTCAGTGTCTAATAACTCTATACCTTGTGAGAAAACAGTAAGTTAATTATAGTCTATACTAAATAGGTATATTTTAAGGAGTTCTGATGCGTGGTAGCCTTATGGTTTGTATTTGTCTTCTGGCGTGGAATAAAACTCTAAGGAAATTAAATAGCATTTGGAATGTGTCATGGCACATAATGTGTGGAATGAAGGGAGTGAGGCAGTCCTGACACACTGGGAGTCAAGCAGTGGTGGGAGCAGCCATTGAGGGACGTGTGCTGAGGACAGCAGAGGATTTGGCATCCATACAGCTGAAATACCAAGAACCTGGAGAATATTGCTCAGAACTTCTTCAAATTGAGATCCCCACAGAAACACACCGTGCTTCCATACTTTTTGTAATACTAAGTCAGTTCTTTTTGGCGCTGCAGTTCTGAAAGATTATTTGTGCAGCTGATGTCCAAAATCAGTAGTTAATATGCCACAGAGAGCGAGGCTTAACTTTTTTGAAGTCCTCAGAACATCTTGGGCTGTTGTATTTTTAAGAGTTTTTAGTTTTCAGTTGTCTTAGGAAAATCTGATGAGAGTTCCTGAGCACATCAACACTTAGCTATTGCTTGGCTTTATTTAAATACAAGCAAGCTTGTGTTTTAGTCCAAACCAAGAAAGGACTCTAATTTCATTTATTTATTTCTTCTAGTATTACCATTTTTCTGTGCCAGCTACAGTTTATTGACTACATAAAATACAAAATCTGGTAAACTTTATGATCCTGCGTGAAGTCGGTGTGTCAGATGCGTGAAATGAATGCAGCTGATTTGTGTAGAAATTCAGAGAAGAAATCACATGGGAGTACTAACAAAACTGTGAGACCAGAATTTACTTTAAAACATCTTTCCCTAATCGTAGAGAAAAGTCTAGAAAGTTTCACATTATGAGGAATATCATTACAATTCACTATTTATGTGACAGTTGACTCACAGACTCCTGTCATGATCTTGCTGTGCTAGCTAAAGTTTCTTTGCTGCAGAGCTCAGGCACTTGGAGCAGTGGCTGCTCTGAAGTGTCACAGTGCTTGCATATGCATGTCGGGTGTGCGCAGTATTTCTGCAGCCTGCATTCTGTGCGCTTGAAATTCTGTGTGGGTGGATTCAATTCATTAATAGGTCACTCATCATTTATGGTCAAGTGTATCTGCAGGTCCCCAGGAGTTTACACTCAGGAAGCGTAGCAGACATCAAAAATAAGCCAAGTGGACAGTTTTGTTATTCATCTTTTCCTGTGTGTCTTCAGCTGAACAGAAATGATGAGTTGTCCACAAAATAAAATGTCAGTTTTTATTTATGTTAGTCTCAAAGGTAAAAAGGCATCTCTGCCAGCATCTTGGTAGAACACAGCCCTTATTTTTCAGAGAAGAGAATGAGTCCCCGGGGTAGCATGCATGAGGAAGAGGAAGGACTGTGAGCAGCCCTCCTTCCCTTTAGGCTACAAGAGCTCTGCTAATGCTTGTTCCCAGAGTTGTCAGTCTGGTGGAGAAGCCCCACCAATGACTTGGGTACAGCAAAATACAATAAGATTAGAGAAGTACATATAGATAGATTAAACTAATTCAAGGCAGAAAGCTGATTACAGGCTCTGTTAATTCATTGGATTCAAATCAAAATGTTTTAATAGCTAGAAGACCTGCTGAATGTAGTAGTATGGATTATCCTGAAGATTATTTCTAGCAGTAATATTCGTAGTCTAGATCTGTTATATGAATGCCCAGTTTGTCATTTCTCAGGAAATGTCAAGTAACTCCAGGAAGGGTTATGTTTTCTATCTGACAGAAGAATATAAGTGTGTGTTTTTGTTGGTTGTTTCTTTTCAACTGCACATGCGATGTACAAAAATCAAATCCAGTCATCAGCAAGTACGGTAACAGAATCATGCCACTTCAGCAGCAGAACTTACATTATTGAAGTCATCAACATAATATACTAATTATGTTGATAACTAAATAGCATGTGATAGCAGAATTTGGTATTTCAGCTTGCTAAAGGTGCATGTAGGTTTCAAATAGGAATAGTTTTTATTATGGAGAGCAAAAGGATTTCTGTGAACTTTTATTGTAATTTCTTGTACACTTTCTCAAAGCCAGTCAGTTGTACGCATTACTGCAGGTTTCTTTCTTCTTCACTGACAATTATTTCTTTGCACTCTAGAAGACCCTGGAAAATACAGGTCAGGTGACCTCCTCTGGCTCTCAGTCATACTCAATTTTATGCTTTTGTCACAGAAATTCATTACTGTTATAGTTAAATTCGGAGGAATAACTAGCGGCTTTTTTGGAATTAGGCAGCAGACGTTATCTCTTTGACTGCACTTGTAACTTCCTTTATGTGCTTTGGCATTTTATTTTGTGTAATATTGTAGGATGCCCCAAGACGCTTTAACCTCGGGGCTGCTATAAAAATGAAGTGATAGATGAAATGTCTCCCTAGGAGCATTTTGGGAAAGCTGGGCTATCAGGTCATCAGTACATAGGGCCAATGGTTAAAATTCACAGCAAAACAGCTTTAGTAACCCACTAAAAATGTGTCATTTATTCTGGCTTACCCATTGCATTGTGCAACAAGAATTCCCAAATCTGTCTTAGCTCCTTTTTCTAAAAATGCATGTGGAGACATTCTGTCTCCCAAAGCGAGGAGCCTGATGCAGGGCTGAGAGTTGTTTGGGGGAAAGCTAAACACAGAAGGGAGCTGTGATTCTTCACAGCCAAAAAGTGTTCTGCTCAGTGAACTTTAATTTCTCCTACTTAAGTTGGGACAAGAGATGAATTGAGCTAACAGTAGCACAAGCATATTATAATAAGAATTAGTATCAAAGCTTAAATGGTGCCTGTAAATCCTGTGGAACTTTTTTAAGCTGCTTTGCTCTTCAGGTTAGCGAAGAGTGAAAGAAGGTGTAGTGTGAAGAGTGCAAACTGGTTACTGTGCCATCCCTCAGGTATCTGGTGAATGTGGTCATCACAAGGCCTAATCATTTCTCTTGTGCCACAGAAAACTTGAGTTGGAGTAGTGTGAGATCAGGAATGCATCCAACATGCTCTTAATGTGCATGTGCTGTAGAGAACCTGTGCATGGTCAGTGTCTGCAGATCTCCTTATGGTACAGCTGCAATCAGAAGAGTACATGGAGCTAAGAGCAATTACGTGTGCTCCTCAGCAGAGATACCCACCTACATGCTGCTATTCTCTAACGATACAGGACGCAGCAGGGTTGTTTGGTGCTTGCCAACCCCCTTTCCTGGGGAAGAAGAATAGAATGTTACCTTTTTCAGCATACTGCTGCACATAAAATGATATCTTTCTAACTGAAGTGAATGGCAGGTAATGTATAGAGATATGTCTTTTTTTTTTTAATCATTTCTTTAAGTCTGAACAAAATGCATTGCTCTGAGCCTTATGATACTCTACTAAAAAGAAAACAGTCCAACTCTAATGATACCCAACCTTAAATAAAGATTTTTCTATTTTAAAAATTAAGATTCTTTTTTTAAATTATATTCTCCTTTTTATCTTAAAGATGTCTTGAAGAAAAGTGAGCACTGATGCAAAAATTGGTTATTCAGAATCCTAAGTGCTGCCATTGTTGTATGCCCTCAAAATAAAAGTGGGAGGCAAAACATTTGTTAGTGCCTCAATTGCTAGTTGTCACGTGCTTAGGAGTGGGCACCAAGAATGCAGAAGAACATTGCTTTTTAATCTTGGAAAAACTTAAGAATATATTGGTATTCATTTCAATCTGAAGAACTGATTTTACTCACTGGTGATGAAACCAGCTTTCTCATATGCAAGAAACAAGTGTTTTCTGTGAGGATGCAGTGTTTCAGCAAATCCTTTGAGGTAGGATTATACACTCTCTTAAAATAATAGTTTCTCTTCTGTGTTTGTATCGCATAGTTATGTAGGTGGAGATAAACAGTATTTTAGAGACTGAAAGGTTATTTTATTCAGATAAACTCACTGAGTCACAACATCAACTGAATTCTGTTTTATTAATTCTCGAATATGCTTGGGTAGCATCTTGCTGGAATTCCTATATGTATATACTTTCATTCTGTGCTTACGTATATGACTGTGGATATATTCCTAGACATGTACGGATCACTTTTAGTTTTAGGCTATCATCCAACAAAAACCTTGTGAAGGCTGAAGAACTCTAAATAGCTCTTCATTACTCACAGCAAAGCACTTGTCTATTGCATATCTGAATGCTGAAGGTTTCATTACCAGTCTGAGAATTTACTCCTTTAGATATTCTTAAAAAAAAAAGGAAGGTAACGTTTAAAAAACCAAAAACAAACAAACAAACAAACAAAAAACCACCACCCCAATGTCGAAAAGTTTTGTATTTCTTGTTATGATATTGTTAGTGTATTGTGAAATAATACGTCGTATTAGCTTGCTTTTTTCTTCTGACTCCTTTACTCTAAGGTAGGACAGAATATGTTATAACCTTAACTGTAAGTGTGTCGTATAGTTTTAAACCTTTTCCTATAGATAGTAGCTTTCATGAGTCCACAATATGTTAAAAAGTGGTGTAGTAGTTCATTTTGAATTCTCAAGGAATAGTTCACAGACACTGGTTTTCTGCATTACTATCTGAACATCACAAACTGTGATTCAGATTTTGCTTTCAGGGTCTTGCCTTTACAAAATAGCCAGTCCCATAGACAGTCAATCAATTCAGTGCGCTGTAATTGTGTTAAGACAGCATTGCAAAAATCTGTTTACAGCTATCTGTCCATCGATCCAGAAACAAAGCAAGAACTGAAAAACAAGAACAACTGTCAAAGCCTAAATGCTTCCTTGCTGATTCTGATAATACGTAGGGTAAGATCCAGAGGTGCTGGTAGCAATTATCAGTATGACACCTGCAAATTCCTACCAGGCAGTAATACCTGAAATGGCAGTGTTAATTTCTACTTTCACAATATGAATGCACCGTGAGATTCTATGTATCTACACATGGCAATATTTAATGAGATTTCTAAAGAGATCTTTCTCAGAAATCTGTAGCCCTGATTGTACTTTAAGCTACAGTATTTTATTGAATTTCATCTTACTGAACAGAATGAGAATTGTGAGAGCTGGAGGAGGATGTGCCACAGGCCCTTCTGAAATCAGTGAGAAGATGGTGAATTAGCTCATCAAGGTGCTTGTAATTAAGCACACACATTACAATTCTCTTCAGTTTTCACAGTGAAAGTAATGTATTACAGATGATTCTTATGGAGGAGTCTATCATTTTCAGGTGCTGGGAAAAAAAAAAAAGAGAAATATGTGGAAAAGGAGGTGGAAACCTGTGTATTGCACTTGCAACCCCAAGGTTTTCATGTTTCTTCCATTACTTGTTAAGTTTGGGATGGGCTGGGGAAAAAAAATCCTATAGCATCTGCATGAAAAAGGCCCCTGAGCCTGAGTAACCAGGAAGGGTCAGTAATTTCCAGGACAGTGCAAACAAACAATTAAATGCAGTTTTATCTGTTCTTTACTTCCTCTCAGGGAGTGAGGGGCAGTGCTGAGCTCTGCTCTCAGGTGATGTCACCGAGACCCAAGGGAATGAATGGCACAGAGCTGTGTCGGGGGGGATCAGGAAAGGTGCTGCCCCAAACAGTGATGCGAATGGAATAAGCTGCCCAGGGTTTTGGTTTTGGGTGGTCCTCTGGGCCCCTTCCAACTGGGGATGTTCTGTGATTCTATGAAAATTATTTTTGATGTATACACTTTGTCACTGGAAGTTCAGTCTGAACAGAGATGTGCCATCAGTGACGAGGTCTGTTCTAGAACACATCCTTATTGGAGCGTCTGTCCTCCCTGCTCCCTGTGCATTACAAAAGACTTCCAAAAATATCTGAAGCTGAAGAAAGAAACACGCCATACTTCCTCTTTGTTATTCTTTTTTATTCTTCAGCTTTTCCTACCTGGGTCATGAAATTTGCATCCCCAGTGCCATCTTATGCCAGTGGCTGTGCAAGGTGGAGATCTCAATTCTTTGTAAAATCCCTTTATTCATCTACCCTTTGTCAATATAGCTTTTGATTTTTAATTCAGGAAAAAATGAAGCTTAGGATTACAATTCCTTAAAGAAAGCATTTGAAATCTTAAATGAGTGCTATATTAGAGGCATTGAAAACATAATCAATTCTTTCTGTTCAGAGTAGTTGTGGATTATATTTCACTTTTAAATTGAATTTTGGAATTAAGGGTGCTGCTGTTGCAGGTGAAAGATAGCTGAATTTCTCCTTTTGCTTTTCTAAACAGAATGTTTTCATGATACGTCTGGGCCCATTTGTATAAATGGCCCCAGATGTATCACAGTCTCATATAAAAGTGCTGCCAGTGCTCGAGCCTTGTCAGGTTTGTGCCTCCTGATCTTCACTTCAAAGAAATTGTGCGAACATGTCACTTTATCACTTTGAGGAATTAATTTGTCATCCAGGATTTTTTAATCTCTGAGAGCATAACCATTTCTGAATTGTTTGTTTTATGACTCTGCTCTGGAAGAGAGATGTTACCTGCTTTGATGTGCCTGTAGCTCTCACCACAGGGAAAAATAACATGCAAACAACTCAAGCACTTACAGAGCCTGAGGGGCCTGGGTGTGGGGCTCAGTGGAACTTTGCTGTGGACAGAGGTGTGAGTGCATTTCAGCCCATCATGGTGGCACATCTGATGCTGTGTGACTCGGGACCACCTGGGCCATGGACTGCTGGACTGCCCGCTGGAATTACGTGGGGCTCTGGCACGACATGGGTATTCAGTCACTATTTGGGTCACGCTCTGAGGTAAAAACAAATGGTGCATCTTCTGTCATGCACAATGTGTCTGTTCCTCTAGAGGTAACATTAGAGATATTTCTGACAAGAGAATTCATATATTATTAAATAACATTTTGAGTCGTTTGATTTCAGTGGATCACTCTGATCTCTGCTTTCCTTTTCCTGCTTGGAAAGCTGAGGTTGGAGAGACATCACAACTGACAGCTTAACTTCTGTACGTATGGGAATTAGTTCTGAGGTAAATGATTTAAGAACTGTTGTGTGCTTCGCAGTCTGTCCGTTATCAGAAAGTCCAGTGGAAGGATTGCTGGTGTATTTCTCTTTGGAGTGAGTGTGGAGGTTTTTAGTTAAGCTGTGTAATTGTTGGTTGCTCGGTACAACCCCTTCTCCTAACTCTTTGCAGCCATTTCCAAAAGAAAAATCTTTGATGTCTTCTTATACTTCCTTGCACCAACTTCATCCTGACAGGCAGTGGACCAGTGCATTGAGCATCTGTGTTTTCAGAGATGTTTTTAGTTCAACTGAAGCTGCTCAAGAGCTATTTTTAGCGTGACAAAAATCTTAGCAATTTCTGCTTTTAACTTTACATGTGCGTATAGGTACATGCAAATGCAAATAGAAAAACATGCCTGATAGTTTATTTATGAAGGTCACAATATTTAGATCATCAATAGCATGTTGCAACAGTTTAGGTTTACATCAAAATAGAAAACTTAAAAGGGAAAAACCAGTTTGGTCACAGGTGTGCTAATGCAGTAGTGAAGGCTTTAAACTGGAGCTGATGGAGGTCAGAAGGATAAATCAGGGTGGTAGGAACCACAGTGAGATGGATAACAACCAAACATAGCAGGATATGGGTTTTTACAGGAATGTCAGTAGAGGGATGGATAGGAAGAAGGCGATATTAAATGTCCATCTTTTAATGCAAAAACCATACAGAATAACGTGGAGGTACAGGAAGCTTTAGACTGCATTTTACTTAGTTTGGCTGTAATTTTTTGGAACAACTCAGTGGAATATCTATGCAGGATTTACAATGGCTGCACTGGAAAGATGCCATTGGTTAAAGGAAATCTACCTTGAAAGCAGATTGTACCTCGGTTCCCAGAAGACATTCAGAAACTTGATGATGGGCTCAGGTAAGTTCCCAAAGCACAGAACTTCTTGATAGAAATCTTCAGCAAATGCTTTAGATGTCTGTGGGGAAAGGTGGTGGTAACATAGAGAGCAAAGTTCTTGCATCTCTTACTCAGTGAGTCGTGCTGCCCATCAGACTGACTGGTATCCATCTGCCAACATCCCGTTCTGGGCATTGTTTATTTTTAGAGAGCTGGAAGTGTTTGCTTTTTTGTGTTGGGTAGTCTGTTGGGCTTTTCTTTTTCTTCTCACTGGGTCAATATATGATATTTGATAGCCTAAAGCCCCTCTGAGCTCCCTGTGCTGCACAAATTATCTTTTAGCTGAGCAGGGAAGTTGTTGGGATAACTGCTGGGGCCTTCTCGTAATACTCTGCTTTTGTAGACAGGCTTTGGCTGTGTGAGTGCAAAGCTAGGCACTGTGACCTGTGACTGGCAGGCTTCTAGGAAAGTTCTGGCTATATTGGAAGAAGAGCCTTAGGGCTCTGGGACAGCAGTTAGCAAAGAGTGCACTCACTTGTGCACAAATTCAAAAATTCTGGTATATAGCTGTCAGCTTATGTTTACATATTCCACACATGTATGTAGGAATATCAGTATGTGTAAACGTGTATGTATATGTATGCTCTGTGTGTGAGCATAATTACTAAATGAAATAAATTGCCATTTAAAATGCCCCTAAGTGTGGCAGAATACAGAATACTTCAGGCAGCCATGATATCAGAAGTTACTTCATGTAGGGCCCTTTTGTCACCTTTCTAATTACTGACTCTTAAGACTTAAATCAGTGGATGTGTACATGAAAAAAAATCTGTGTGAACAACCAGTTGATTTTGTCCAGATTGAATTTATGATACGCTGTGGTCATCATTTACTGGAAATCAAGAGCCAGTAAAAGTGGCTTCACATCAGTGCAGTCAAATCACTGCTTAAGACTGAAGTTAGAATCCTTTGAGCTTAATTTTGTAGGCAAATTACAGCTGCTGGCTTCTCAGTTTGATTGGTTCCAAAGACAAGCCTTTGTAAGAAATTGAAAATGCCAGGAGACATCAGTCCTTCAGCTGTATTAGTGCACCATCTGAAGTGTAGTGACCTTGGACATTTTGCTGGGCCTCAGTATCTTAATGCTGGAATTAATTCGGCTAATAATATTTGATGGAGTTTTGACTCTGAGTAGACAAAACTCAATCTTTACTTCTCAGAACAGGTGGCATCTAATTTAGTAACATATGAAATGTGCATTATAATAATTTGTTGGGCTTCTGATAGAAAAATACCAAGCAAATAAATATAAATTGTTTTAAAATGTATTGTATGGCACAGGAAAGAGAACAAGCTTTCTGCTTTTCATGACAGCCTCAGTGAAGCAAAACAACTAATTTCAGAAATGTCTGCCTTTGAGCTATTATTTATCCAATTAAAAAAAAAAAAACGAACTTATTGTACCTAAAATCGTTATCAAGTTTTAGGGAAATGATTTCTAGATTACATTATTTTCGTACTGGTGAAATGTTGCAGTATTGAAACGAGCAAAATTGCTGGAAAGCTATTGATTTTAAGCAATAAAATCAAGTGCTCAGCAAGCTAATTTGCAGCAGTGTGGTGAGGGGTATCAAACCTTTGTCTCACCAGAAGTTAAATGTAATCCAGACCTCATAGTAGCCTGCCTGAAGTGAACATATACAGAGATGTTTAATTGTGCTCACGTGGGTGGGCTTGTTAATGTCAGTCACACTGCTCTTGTAATGGTAGAGGTACCTGTAAGGACTGGTGCTTTATGTTGTAAGTGAATGTCAGAAGTCTTCCTGCAAGCCGCCTTGTTACTAAGAGCTGTTCATTACAGCAGCAAAAGTGTGACACAGAACTCTCCACGTACAGCATTTTAATTGTTGGTAACACAGAAGTCTTAGGTAAGTAAGTAACGAGCGAAATGATGGTGCTATCTCATCTCTTAGCAATGTTTAAGGTCTCGCCAATCTTAACAATGATTGTTTTAAGTATAGTTCAAATCTGTCTCAAGCTGTGCACTTCAAACGCAGTTGCTGGAAGAGCCTGTAAGAACAATTAGTGTTTTTTTCAAAGCACTGGAATACTGAATATTTCAAGTATGAAATGCACATCAATAGAAGGCTTTAGAGCACTCTGGGGTTAAATTCCCATACAGTTAACATAAGAACAGCATTCTATGTGTAATATGCTTGCTTAACCTTGCTTGTAAACTCAAATAAGCGTATTCCTACATGCAGGTTGGTCTACAAAATGAAAGGAGATTACTTGTATGCCAGCATTTACATGAGGATATCTTTGTAAAAGTGAGACCTCTGTGTGGGGTGGCTGCACCATGGATCATGGACCATGGAAGTGTGATCTGCACAGCTCTGCAGCCCTCTGCACAAGGCAGAAATAGATATCAGACTGAGCTGAGCCATAGGAGCTAGAAAAAAGAATCAATAAGTAAGAACAGCAGAAGGCAAAGTGAGGATATATTAATTTTCAGTTCATATACACGATTTGCTCATAATATGAAATAATTGAGAAGCAAATTAATAGCAAATTGCTACAGCTGACTTATGAACTGTTGAGACAGAAGAAAGCTGAGAATGATGGCACTTCAAGATGAAGTCTGCTTTGGATTGATGGAGGAGTCAGGGTCATCCACCTGAAGTGGATGGCAGATCTTCCTCCAGACTGTCTCTATAAGTGGGTCTGAATTTCCTCCATTAGCCTGACTTGTGCTCTCTCAGTGCTGAGAATTCTCTCAGTGGTGTGCTTTAACGAAATT
The DNA here is from genome assembly GCA_023055505.1 of Callipepla californica brunnescens. Classification (NCBI taxonomy): domain Eukaryota; kingdom Metazoa; phylum Chordata; class Aves; order Galliformes; family Odontophoridae; genus Callipepla; species Callipepla californica. The sequence goes on from JALIRH010000016.1 coordinate 10,152,429, forward strand.
ATACTCTGAAAGCATGAAATATGGGAATTAGAAATTCACAGATCTGGTTTTTGGAAGTGTAGCTCAAACTCTTGCAGTTTTCAAGGCCATCTCTGCCAAATACTCCTCCTCCTCCTACTGCATAACTATGGTACTTTTGTTAAGGAGCTTCAAAGCCCTCCCTTGTAGTTACTTATGAAGGACTTTGGTGAATCAAACACATGTGAGAAAAAACAAATGGTCAGACATGAACAACCAAGCTGGTGACATTAGTACTGAAGTCTGAATAAAGGCCCGTTCTTACATCAAACTCGTTACTTGAAAAAGGGGCATTGTGTACCTGGGCGTTCCTCACATCAGCAACATTACAAGGTGATGGTATTGGAGGGCTAAATTAAGAAGCGTGAGCAGACATCAAAGAGGATATACCAGTATATTGGATAATAAATCTCAGTGAAGTGAACATTTAGAACACAGCAAGGTGTGGCCCTTAGCCACATAATCTAGAATAGTACACACACAGCCTGCTAGTGTTGGGCCTTCCTCAATTTTGTGTGCAACTTAATTAAAATCCCAAGGTAAACACTTCTGTTGTGCTGACGTGCTTGTCATTCATTTCTTCTCCCCTCTTTCTTCTTTCAACTCCAACTGCTTGGATGTGTGGCATGGTGTCTGCCTGACAGTGCGGGGAAGCTTCTGGGTTTGTGCAGGCATGGTGTACCTTCTGTTCTTTGCACGGAAACCCTGCAGTAAAATATCTTGGTCAAATCTAGGTTTCTTATACAATGAATGAAAGAAAATAGCTCTACTGCTTAGCTCTTAACCTAACCAGAGAAGTTAGGGACCTATGGAAGTGCATGACTCAGAGCCTGTGTAACCAAGCAGCATCTCCCATGTAACACTCCCAATGAAACCGGTCTGATGTTACCAAAAATCCTGTTTCATTAGACTTGACTGCTTAAATTGTCACATTTTCCCTCCTTTTCTTGTAGCTTTTAATGGTATAAATCCTTCTGGAAACACTTTGCTTTTGAAGCAACTAAAACAAACTGCGAAAGACATAGTGATTTAGTCAGACAGACAGGATTACCTTATCACTGCACTGGTGCAAAACACTAATAACAAGTAAATAACAAGTAAAAATGCACACTGTGAGACTTTGATTGTATGTGTCTGAAATGCAGTGTTTAACTCTCATTATCTGTGATGACAACAGATGTTCTCTCCTATTTAAGAGTTCAAAATCCTGTGAATATTCTGAAGGGCCTTTCATGTGACATCTAATATCTCATTTACCGTGTGTTGTTTGCTTGTTGAAAAAGCTGCGTGTAAAACTTTTCCTTCCGTTGCACATTTTGAATAGCTAGGGTGCATTATGCAGTTGTATGTAATGTTTACGTGTTTAAATCTGTGCTCTAGCTTTCACGGAGTAAGATTGTAGTGCCGTGTTCTGTTGGGATATTGCAGTAGAAATTCCTTCCGTTGTGGATAATAACAGATTGTCAAACAGTGTGGGTCTCCAAACCTTAAAGTTTACAGAAGACTCGAATTTCTTAATGTAACTGATTCAGTACAAGAAATATGGACAGAACAGACCCTTTATTATAAATGAGAATGTAAAATTTCAATAGGAACACTGATTTCTTTTACATTTTTCTTTTTCTTTTCCCAATCTCAGTTGGTTCTGGGCAGAAGAGATCATGGCAGTATAACATAATTTATCCTTTAGGGGATTATTAAGGAATCAAGAGGATCTGTGTTATTGAGTTGTACCCATGGGTTATGTGCCTTGTGCTGAATTAAATCCCCTCTCTAGGAAAGAATGTTGTTCGAAATAAACTCTGAAGAATCAGATTATCATTATAGAGCTGATCAAATTGAACTGCAGATTTAGTAGAATTTACAAAAAAAAAGGAACGTTCTGAATTCTGGTTTTTTTTTTTTTGTACTCTATATTTTAACAAATACTTCTATTTGCGTTGTCAGAAGCCACTTAGAAATTATATTTTAGATGGTTAAAGCTTTTCCCTGCTCCTCTTCCCCTGGGATGTTAGAGAGCGTGTTGACGAATCTTTGGAATTGTGAGGACTCTTGTGAGCTGTACTGAGTTCCTTATAAAATACATTTTGAGAGTGATCTGTTCTGCCAGCAATGGGAATAGCCAGTATGGAAAGTGATGAGTTAGGGGATTTGTGTTCAGCCTTCTTCCTCTGTCTAGGCCTTGAAAACCGAATGCTTTGATTGATAGTGACTTAGGCTTTTTTGCATTCCTAGGAGAAAAAATATGTTAAAAAGATGTAAGAACAGTCTTCCCTTTACTTCTCAAGTCACTTTCTGCCAGCCTGTACCTGCGTGAGGCTCTGTTCTCTCCTTTACTATTGATTGCTGCATGCATCTTGAGTGGGAAGAACTGTGCTCCTAGGTCATGGGTGGTTGTGTTTGGCCAAACAGAGTGGTGTGCTGTCTGCAGTGCCTCCCACTGTAACTTGCTGGGGATTTTTTGAATGATAACTACTGCAATGCCTTTGTTTCCCCATTCTCCCCATTTCTTCCTTAAGACAAGGTGATAGAAATATTTCACAGTTTGGGAAAGGCCGTTAATGAGCTCCAGCAAAGTGCCTGGGTAATGTGGTCATATCTGGCTCTGAAAGATCAAGAAACTTGAAACCATGCACTTAGTGGTGCTGCCTGCAGACGGGGCAGTGGGAACAGAATCCTCTCTTGACATACGGCACGGAAACAAATGGTTCCAATTAGTGGTAGGGAAGCTTCAGTATTGCTGGGTGGATTTCTTTCCTTTTTATGTTTGGATTTTCAAAATTAAACTGTGCTTTCTGAATGTGTGTGCTTACATGGAAGAGCTGATGTTTTCATTCTTTAAGTACTTGCTGAAATTGCATGAATAGTTAGACACAAACACTCTAGTGTCTGCAAAGGGCTGGAGAACTGAAGTACTGGCTTTCAGCTTGTATGACACTTCAGAAATACTAGTTTGGGGCCTCAGATAGAGGCAGACAGAACTGGCTAAGAAGTCATTCACAAGCCACAGGCGCTCCATTGAAGGAAGAGGAATAGACTTGGCAGACAAAACAAACAATGCAGGGTGTACTGTAAAGCCCAGCACTTTGCTTTTATTTTTCAACTCAGCTGGAAAACTACTGAGTGATTTATAGCCATAGAGATTCATAACTGTCGCATCCCTGCCTCTCGGTGTTACTGACATACCTGAAGCGGCCTTTTCTCCTAACCTGCTTTAACCAAGTTTTATCTGCTGTTGGCTTTCAAAACCTGGCACTGGCACTGTACAAATGTGGAAGTTCCTTGGGAAAAATTTTTTTCAACTCTTACAGACCTGTCCATGCAGCAAAGTTGTTACCCTGTATACCTCTCCATCTAGAAAATGGGTTCTAGATTAAAAGTGGTAATTTCAGACTGGAGTTAATTGTTCCAGGAAGAAGAATAAAATTCCTTTTGTGTGCTCTGTCTATACAGAATAGCAGTGGCAGAATATATAGTAGTGGCAAATATACTGGGAGAATATATTTATGAGTGTTGGACAATTTCCCCTGTATACACACCTCAGACACATGTCCTAAAATGTTTTAAAGCTACTGCTGACAGTAAGAAAGAAGCACTCTTCCAAAGAGCTCTGCCAATTTCTGTGTCCAGTGAAACTGGAGGCATTCCCTGTCTTAACACGGGCTGTTTCCTGAAACAAATCCATCTCCTCTGCCTGAGATTTCTGCTGAAGAAGCATCTGCTCAGGGCACAGGCAATGGTGTGTTACGTTTCTTGTGCTCCATAGGCCATTGAGCAGCGACCATTGCACAAAGGATTCAATGTCTGCATTACAGTTTCTCAAATTCAGGAAGGGTAAAGTTCTTTTGCAATATCTTAGGTAAAGTGCAGCGCTTCAGAGCTCGTTACGCTGATGGTCCTTTACTGTGACATTTTGATTTAGTTTAAAATTCTGTTTAAACTCTACTTCTAGATAGTGGTGCTTAAATTTTTTATTGTCAGTCTGTTTAGAACTAGTCTACCCTATTTGTTTTCCTGCTGTGGATTGGCTGACAAAAATACTAAAGTAAACAGTAGCTTGGAAACAGTCTCTGAAACTTTTAAGAAACTGGGGATCTGTCAGAGGAATGAGCTCACTGGGAGAATTCAGCTCTGGTAATTTTACACCTCCCCTGTTCCTTAAGGATGAGCTATTTGACTGAAAACATCAGGATTCAGTGTTCTGTGTTTAGGTAACCTCCTTCTGGACTGTAAAAAATTATCCAATTAAGACGTTATGCTTCTGTAAATGTATTTTTCTTGCCATTGCTTTAAAATGATGGCCATGTGGGTACAGTAATTTCTAAAGAGTTAAAAATCAAAGTATCTTACAAATTTTGATGCTAGTTTTGATAATCCTGCAGCTGACCATTATCAGGGAATCATCTGTACTGTGACGATCATTAAAAATATGAATTGGTGTTGCTAAGGTTGACTAGCAGGATCTATTTAGGTCAATTTAGTGATGATAAGGAATGACAGAAGGGTTTAACTTGCTCCTTTCTCAATTGCAAAGATTGTAATTTTCTCTGAAGATATGGTTTGTATAATCAGATATCCAAGTAGTTTTGTCAATTGTCCAGAACACTTGAAGCCTAAGAAAGGAAGCATTCAGTCTGATGTAGAGACCATCTTACAGATACAGTATAAACTGACAATTGCTACTGCAGAGAAGAAAGGATTACTTGTTAGAAGAAATTGTGCTCATCTTCAAAACTTTGTTTCCTGGTTATCTGAAGAATAATTAGCTTGAAATTCTTTTTGTTAAATAGAATTTCATCCTTTAAACTGCTGTCACAGTTATGCTAATGAAAAGTGTAATTTTTAAACCTACAAAATGAAAACCTGCTTGAAGCAGAAATCTATCCTGAGCCACTCTGTGCAATCCTGTAGGCAGGGACTTGCTAAAACAAACACCCGGATAGGAGCAACCCTTTCTGACAGGCACATTTGCTAGGCATCAGGGCAGTTCTTTGAGAAATTTCCTCTATATTAAGTTCAGCTGTTCACACTGCAGGGAGATTTCATTATTCATTTAACTCTTTTGGGAACAAAGGTATGGATCTAAAAATCCTTACCCTGAAAGATGCTGAACTCCCTCAAATGTCCTTGCTTATTATATATCACCAGATCAGCCCACCAATTGTAACAGGGAGGACCAAATGTATCCCACATGCCAGTCTTTCAAATTCAGAGAAACTAAGCTGAGGGTGAACTTGGCTATCAACAACTTTTTAGATCTAAACATCACGGTCATTGCTTAGATCCTTTTGTCCTTGATGTAGTTGTCTCATAGCTCACAAAGGAGCAGGGCTATTTAAATATTCAGGGAGCAAGCAGAGCCAATGAGAGCAGCAAGAGACCTTCTCCTTTAAATGGGTAAAGGGGCAAAGAGCTTTAAATGTAAAGAGGAAAAGGAGGCATGAAACCTGCTGTGGAATAGGATATATGGCAAAACTCAAAGAAAGATCTGAGGAGGACAAAAAGCAGAGAAATCTCAAAAATATCTACTGCTAAAAAATCTGGGAGAATTATTTTTAATAACAAGTGAAAAATGGAGCAGTAATTCAAAATCCCATCACTCTACCCAGTTACTGTGGCCAAATTTCTGGTTAAAAGGATTGATAGTTCATCTCCATAGCACTCAAACCTTTTATTTTTCTTCCGTCTTTACTTTTTTCCCTTCTTCTGCTAAGAGGTTTTAAGTTACAAGGTATTTATTTTATTAGGTACAAGTACATAAAAAAAAAAAAAATCAAGGTAATTTTTGTCCTTTCTGTCATCATGAAATTATTATTCCTGGGGTTTTCTTCACCTACAGTGGGAATAGGAGGCAAGACTCTACTGTCAGTGCTTCCTACTAATCCATCATGGTGTTGGAGAGGGAGGGAGCAAGTGACAGTGGTGAACATGGTCCAGATTGAATACAAAGAAAAATAAAGTCATTTCATAGCTGCATTTATAAGGATATATCTGCTAAGGGCTTTGGGCCTTTGGGAGAAAGTGAGCATTTCTCTTTATGTATTCTTAACCTACTGAGGAACTTAATTTTTTTCTTAAAATTTAACTGTGGAGCCTTAATGGATGTCACATTTAATGTTCACATTATACCTGTTTTTTCAGAAACGGTGCAGAGCTGTTTGTCTCCCAGTCAGAGACAAATGGGAATGGCTGCTGGCACACCAAAGCAATGCATTGAAGGAGGAAGCCTGCAGGCACAGCCAGGGCTGCAAGAATGTGGTCTGCCAAGGAACTTACTTCTTTTGGGTATGTCATAAAGCAGGTTAGAGTGATTTTTGTTTAACTACGTTATTTTCCTGTGATGAAGGCATCTGTAGAGTATTTTAAATGCTCCATTCAATCTGTCAGGCCTTCGGGGCCCTGGGGGAAATATTTATTTGAGCAAAAGCTTCCCTACAGCCGGTAGGTCCTTGAAGGTGGAACTTATTTGTCAGAAGATCACATTTTCCTCAGGGTTCTCCTGGTAGGAGACATGGCACTCTTGAGTGTGAGGCCGTGAAATATTCGGCTTCCTGTGTAAGCACTGGCTGCAGTGTCCCTGGATCATACAGACAGCTGCCCAAATTGTGACCCCCCTTCCATTATTTCAGGTTAGTTGCTAGATTTACAGTCTTTCAAAGCAAACATCCTTCTATTTAGAGCTGGCATATAAAGCATGAGGGCAAGTTATATACCACTGAATTGTCTGCAATTTCAATGACCAGCTTGTAGCCCAAGCTAAACAGCCGGGTTATTTGAAGAGAGTAAATTACCTTGCCTAATAATGCATCTTAAACACTGTTAGAGTCAAACACCAGAAAGGCATCAAATTGCTCGAGTCCATTTGTGTTACTACTAAGTGAGTTGTTTGGATTGTTGGTAAAAGTCTCTAGAATTGCCTCATCTTTCAAAAGGACATTTATGGAGTGGTTTGATGTATTTGGAAGGGCACAGCTTTCCAAATTCTTTCAAAGAAACCATCACTCTCTGAGCAGACTTAGCATCTACCAAAATAATTGAAATAAAAAGGAAACAGTCTTAGAATCCTCTAAAGCCTGTAATGAATAATGAAAAGGCAACAGCACTGATATTATAACCAGATGTGTACAGCATAGAAACTGTTTTTCTGGCCAGCAAAGTCTTGATCTCCCTGTGCATTAGAAGGCAGAATGTCAAACTGAGCCATGCTCTTGACCTCTGAATAAATATGCGCCCAGTGCTCTTTCTCCAGACAGCATTCTTTTCCAACCGCATCAGGAAAAGTTCCCCAAAGTATTTACTTCTGATTTCTGTTTCTGCTGACTACAGCTCTGTCACACTTTACACACAAAACATATGTTAGGACAATTCAGGTTTTATTATGAAAGCCCCCATGGAGCTGTATTATAGATTGTTGGTTTTTTTTTTTTTTTTTAAATTGGTCATCTCTAAAGACAGAAATATGAATTTTTCCAGTGAGCTGTGTTGGCAGGTGAGCTGTGCAGTCTGTGCAGTTTGTGTTGTCCCATGACAGTCTGCAGTGCGTTGTGATTTTGAAATGTGCATATTACTCTGTGAAGTGGAGGGAGAGGAGTATTTTATCTATGTAAATTAAGGAACATTTAAAACCTGTGGTGTATGTACACGTACTTAGTGGCAAAGTCAGTAATTTTCTCTATGTACTGAAGAACCTGAAGAATTGTGATGCCCAGATCCTAAGAAGTCCAGGGTGGGTAAAATGTGTGCTTTGTTGATCAACTTTAAACATCCCCCAAAATGGTAAATCAGAATTTTAGCAAACTGCATAAGGCGTAGCTGCTATGTCAATGGGAGCTAAGTAGCCATTTTGCTTAACAGGAACCTCCTGACTTTCCAAACTCCTTAATCTTGCTCTTTACATTGAAAAGTGCTATATAGTCTTGAGGTGATGCTTTTGACATGCACAATTTTCCTAGGAGAATACACGGATATGAAGTAGAGCTTAGTGAGTAGAATATGCTTTCTTTATTTACCAAGACTGTGGAGAGGATACATGAAAAGTAATTCATAAGGGCAACACCATCAGGCTTTTTCCTCTAAGAAAGAGCCTTCATGTTGTGGGCATTGCACTGATGTGGCATTTTAAAAATCTTATCTTTAATTAGCATTTGTCTGTCTGTTTTCTCTTCCTTGGCTCTCAAAAACAGACAGTATTTTGCAGTTTCTTTGTGTACGACTCATTCAGCACATTTTTCATTCAGCATGTTCTTTACTCTGATTATTTTGGAAAACAAGTAAGTGCAGAGCTGCCTCTGGGAGGAGATGAACTCTCAACGCATTCTGCTCAATCAGCCTGATGTGATTGTCACTGTGACTGACATCAGACAGCCTGCATCTCATCGACAAAGAGTTTTCCTCCCCTTTTCAATGTTCGTTTGATTTCCAGTGAAGTACACTGCGAAGACCAAAAGGCTCTGTTTACTGGCTCTGCTCATGCACACAGTTTTTTTCTGTCCTGGGAGCTTACAGAAGGGGAAGAAGCAGACTGGTACCTGGCCTGTTGTAACTTTGTACTTCATGTGAGAAATCCCAGGCAGACTTGGGGCAGTCTTTTTGGGATGTCAGCACCAGCTCACTTGCACTGTGGACTGCTTTAATTTCTGCCAGATGGCAGAATTTTCTTTCACTCTGAGCTCTCCTTGAATTTAAATCATCGCTCTAGATATTGCAGGCTCACACGTCAAATATATTGAGCAAACAGTTTTACATACACGTTTTCTAGTAACTTGTATTCTTATTTGAAATCATAATGGGCACTTATGGCTGCACAAGCCATAACAATGCAGCATATCATCACTGTTATGATGAAGAAAAGGGTTACCATCTTAGGTTTGGGATTTAAGATAGAAGGAATGGTGAATGAGAGCTAGAAGGTATCTGATTTAGCAGAATTATACTTGCTTGTGTCTAAATTTTGAAATGGGAATCTGATGTATAACTGGGCTAACCTTAAACCTCCTTGGCTGGGCACTAATTGCAGCAAAATAGCTTTGGCAAAGAAAACCCTAAGATTTTCAGGTGGGTTTTGCAGTCCATGCTGACCTTCATTACCACTGGTAAGAGACTCTCTTCAGCTCATGGGCTGGCCAGCTTAAAGCAAGCTTGTGAGGTGTCCTACCTGTCAGAGTAATGCTTTTGACTGCAGTTGGCATGCCTTAAGAAATGATCTGTGGAAATTGTGTTGTGTAGCTGTTAGAAACAGATCACCTTCTTGATTGTTCTGTATATATTCTCGCATGTTTCCATTCTAGCAAGGGTGTCTGTTGTGTGTATTTATACTTTCTTCACTGTTTTTCAGTCGGAGAGGTTTTTCATCCGCCACTTTCAAAGCCTGTTGATATTACACTGCCAAAATGCAGGGCTTGGAGCACGGAATAGGGAAGTAACTTACTGCAGCATTCTTAATAACTTTTAACAGCTCACAGGTCTCCTAAATCCCAAGCCAGAGCTCTGTCTGGTAGGCTACTCTACATTTGGAGATTTCATACAGATATGGCAAGTATATATTAAAAAGCCTGCACCAGAACACAGGATTAAAAGGCGATACACGAAGTACAATATCCTCCAAGTATTTGAAGGGAGGGAAGCAGTTGGAGGGTGACAGTCTGTTCCCTGGCAACTTCTGACATTTGTGTTAATTCTCTGTTGGAATGAAAAATAAGCCTTTTGAACTCTTCATGTAAATTGAACTGTTGAAAAACCTGTTTTCAGATTTAAACCAGAGCATGAGAGCATCTGGGTTCCTTGAGTACTGTGCCATTTGTCCTGGATCAGATGGTTGAAATGTGGCCCTGGCACATGGGGGATTCTGGTCCAGGTTTCTGCTTTATTTAATTATCACAAGATTTGAATAAGTTTTTAGAGTGTACTCTGATGTGATTACAGCCAAAAGATGGTCTGCATAGTGAGTGTCAAGGTTTGTTAGAAGGTTATACCATGTCTAATATTTTTGGACTTTGTGTTTCCTGCTTTCATCTTTCTCTGACATCCTTTTTCCATCTAAGAATTAGAAAACTGTGTTATCTTTGTTCTTGTTCTTCATACACTCAAAAAATAAAGCTCTTCATCCCAGTAACTTGGACTTTCATCTAGTTAGGCATTCATAACTAAGTGTATATGAATTCCTTTTCAGAACTGGAAGGAATTCAGTCCATTCACAGTCTGAAGGTAAAGTAACAGTTAAGAACTCTGTTGAATTGAAGTGCAAACTCGTTGATGTCATAGGTGAAGGCTGCCATATTGTAGGTTATGTCCCCCAAGAGAAGAATAAGAACTTTCTTCTCTTTGTTTTTTCCTCCTTCGTTCATTTTCAGTGCTCCACAACCTTTCCAGTCTGCAGGCTTTGACTGTATTGCACTCGCACTTCCTGCTGTCAGAACTGGCCAAGCTATTGTGTGATGTTTGGTTAAGTTGCAAGATGGCTCAGTTTTGTTTTCAAAGAGCACATACCTGGGTGAGACAGAATAACACATATTGATTTTTGGGCTGTTTGTAAAAAAGATTTCTTGGTCTTGAGTACATGAAAGCAGAAATGAGGCATTGTGTGAAGTTAAAAGCAGAATGCATTCTTTCCGAAATCAGAAACTGCTGATACTTCCAGATGGTATGCCAAAAAAGTTTTATTAGCCTTCCATAGGCTTTTCACTTTTTCCAGATCCCTGAAAAATAGAGAAGCCGCTCCCTCTGATTTTCTTGCCAAGTTTAAATATGAATCTACTGTTTATCCAGACTGCACTGACTTTAACAAATGATTTATATTGCTTAGTTTCCTTTTCTCCTGTACATTGGATTTAGTGCCTGTTGAGGTGGAGTTGGGATTTGCTGGAGGAAAGGCATCTGTTTCAAACTTGACTTTTAGGCATTGTTTCATTTAGGAACAGCAGGTAGGAGGAACTGACCCTGTTAGGTGACATCTGCGGGCAAAAAAAAAGGCTTTCCCTTTAAATTTGATCTGCTTGAGTGCTATTTTAGATCATTTGATTGTCACTTTTTGTGCCAGGTGACAGCTGTCTTAAGAGAACAACTCAATTTTCTTCTTTATTATGTGCAGGTCCTTTCCCAAGAGTAGGTATTTATCTATTAGAGATAAGATAACAGATATCAAGTTGAAAAAGGTTATGTGACAGTAATTGAAGCAATATGTTGGCCGAGCATACTTAACTATGAGGTTTTAGCTGCATATTGTTTTAAAAGCAATTTGACAGAAGGATAGAAATTGAAGCTGTTTATTGATTTAATTCTTTCTTCCTTAGGTTTAAGTAATAGAGCAGTAGTGGAAGAAGTGGTATTACTTTTGGCCTTGTATTTGCATATCAAAAGATGACATTTTAAAACAGAATCTTTAAAATGTGCTGGTGGTTTTAATTCTCTTTGCCATATGTGAAATTAGAGGAAGGCGCAGTGCAATGTTTCATTAACTATTCAGGGAAAAGTAATTTGTCTAATGGGCTTTTTGAAATGCTTTGGTTTGAAGTGATTCTGGTGTTTGGGACCCAGCTCTAGATCCCAGTGGCTTTTGGGTAGAGCACATCTGTAAACCTGTGAGCATTTCAGTTTTACTTTTTGGTTGTAATACTTTTCCTACTACATGACAATTTTAGATAAATGAAAAGTTGTCTCTCTCCAGCTCCATAATGAGTTCATGGAGTTTGAGCAGAGCCTTTCTTAGGAGTAGTACTTTCAACTCTATAGATATATATTTTTTTATTCCATAAAATATTTAAGATTAATTTTTGTTGTAGCATAAGAAAAAGTGGTTTTCCCTGACACCTCTATGAAAATCAATACATCTTTCTTAAGATTTCTTCTGACTTATAATGTGAATTTTTTGCATTTGTCAGTTTGGACATTGCAGGGAAAAACAGGCCCAGAACAGCAGAGATGTGAATCCAAGACAGCTGCAAATGTTTTCTTACTTAATTTTCCATTTTCTGTCTTCATTTCAGAAAACTATATATTGCCACTTTATCCTTGTACTGTACAAAACCAAAACTATTCCAGACAGAAATAAAAGAGTTTAGTTTTAGCATCGTGTACAACAAAGCCTCCCCCAAATTCGAGTTACATGGCATAGAATTCTATTTTTACTATACTTTAGAAGTACAGCAGGCAATCTGTCATATATTATCTGTTATGCGATTGTACTGTAGAGACACAGAAGAAAAGATAACCTGGGTTCCTGAGACCAGCAGCTGAAGTATCAATACCAAACCACAGCACTTGCAGAAAGAAGGCAGAACATAATCTACTGAGTTGCATCGAGGAGGAGAAATCAATCCTTCAAAAAGAGAAGAAAAAATCTTCTCAGTGGGGTGGAAGTAGATTTATATTAAGTCTTGCTTTATCTGGGATTCAGGTGCTTAAAAAAATGCAGATTTTTATGGATTATTAAAGAAATTTATGAGCTCAGTGTAAGGTAGATGGGTGTTATTACGTCCTTCATTTTCTTAAGCAGTGCCATATCTGTGTTACTTGTACACTTGAAATAGGCACTGTACGTTCTGACTTGAGTGTGCTATTTTCAGGCAGACAACATTGTTCCAGAAGGTGTGATGTCAGATGCACAGCAGCTCCGGGTATGATGTCATGCTGAGCACACTACAGCAGCCAGCACAGAATGTGCATGAGACCTGACAGGCTGGTAGATGGTGGCTCCCACGCTCTCTTACACTTTCGAGTTCTGAATTTTCTTTTTGGGCAACCATATGAGAATTCTTGCTACAAGTTAAAGGCAGTCCTCTCAACTAATAAAAATCACAAGAACCTCACATAATTAGAAAGATAGGGGAAGGAGGTTCTCTCAGAGGAGTGTCTGTCTTCATAAGTACAGATCTGCTTTCCCATGGAAAATAAGTATGTAAAAATTGACCTTTCCTTTGTTCTCTTTCCACCTTCTGGATATGTTGTGCCATTGCAACATTTCCCCCTCCTCTTTCAGTTCTTCTGTGTAATGTTGGGTAGAAAATGATTTCTCTTGATTTACAGTCGGCTCTGTAATGTAACTCTACTTTTTTTGAGTAAGAAGTTCCAAGGCTTTCTTGTTTCATGACTGAGATACAGTAGTTCACTTCACAGGGAGAACTGATTGCTCCTCATTACACATGCTTGAAAACCAAACCTCTTCCCTCCCTCTTTCTCCTCAATTTCTTTGGTGACTATTCCCTGTTGTTTAATGTGCCCTTGGCCTAGCTTACTTTCAACATCAGACGAGCCTTGTTTTTCATGCGCTGCCTCCAGTGGCTGAGCGCCCTCTCAAATTGAAAAGTGCATTTCCAGAAGTGACCTTTAGCAGCAGTGGTGGCATTTTGATCTTCCGGGAACCTCCAAGGTTTGATCCTATCATTCAATGACACTGTCAGAGTGGATGGAGGGAGTGCGAAGCTGAGTGAAGTTCAGCGTGTCACAGTGCGTTAAACAGCTCTCTGAGAGTGATTGGATGAGCTCGATTTGTTCTGCTAGCAGATAAATAACTTTCTCAGTGTTATTAATAGCTCTAATGTTTTGTTCCAAAAAAAAAAAAAAAAAAAAAAAGCAATAATAATAGGATTGAGTAATCAAAACTATTGATTAATGAATAAGGCCCCTTGAAAAGGTATACAGAAGTTTTAGCACAAAATGTTAGTACTTCTGGGCATAGTTCCAGTAGAGACTGTAGTGATGATTGAACAATAGAATTATTATACAAAGTCATTGTTTCCAGAGTGGAAAAAAAATTAGTCCCTTTTCTTCTTTAGCAATTCATTCATCAAATAAAAATACATTTTTTAACAGTGGCGTTGCATCCAATGTTCTTTTTGCAGCTGGGCTCAGCACTTCCACAGAACTCCCATTGGCAACTGTAGTGTTTCTGTGATGCAAATTAAGAGAATTTCATCCTTAAAAGTGAAATCCTGGGGTCTTCACTTGCTTTTTATGCAAGTAAAAGCACTGATGACTTCAGGAAAAGTACATACAGTCCCCACCTCCCTTGTGCTTGAATACTTTTGCTTTGCAAAATGGAAATCTGGGACCAGGAGGTGAGGAAGAAAGAGATTAATTTCCTTGGAGTTTAAAATATTTCTAATAAAAATTCTATAAAATGTAACTCATTGGCCTAATAGCTTCTATAACAAATAATGCTTTGGGGAACAATAAATTGTGTAATGATAGTTCTGCTCAGATTGACTAAATCATTATGTGTTGCAAAATGTCAGCCACTGAGGAAATCATAACTAAGCACAGTGCAAGCTGGCAATCTTGTAAAAAGTCTTCTATCATAAAAGAAAAACGGAGACTAAAAACATTTCAAAGATGCTAGAAGGAAAAGGCTAACAACTGACTTTCTTTTACATTTTCAAATTTACCTGCTTTACTCAGGAGAGCATAAAGACATAATCAATCAAAACAAAGCTTTCATAGATCCTCCTGTGATTAATCTAATTATTTTGGAGAGATTAGATGCATTTGCTGTTGATATAAACAACAGTTTGATTGAAGTATCAAAGGTAAATCAATAGGTGTAGAATGCGGATCAAAACGTTATAAGCTAGGGAGGTTAGAATCAATATTTTCATGAGGAGAGTCAACAACTGGTACTGCTGTGCTTAAACTCACCGAATAAATATTCTGTTTTCAGAAGTCAGTTGTCACAAAATCAAAATCATTGTATCTGAGACATTTGCCTTTTCTACAGGAAGAGCTTTTCAAAATACGTAACTAAATTTTTTGAAGAGAGAACGCTGTAGCGAAGCCATGAAGGATGAAAACAATCTGTAATATTTGGAAATTGCTCCTGACACTTGAAAACGTTTAGCCATTAGAGAGCAGCGGCTCAGCTAGTCCCCATCACCTCCCCTTCCTGAATCCCTGCCCTAGAAGCTCTGGGTTGTCAGAAGGCTCCCACTTGCTGCCTGCTGGTAGGGTCCCCCCTGCAGTTTGGATGTCGATAGCACCTGGCATTATGAAGAGTTGAAGGTGAAGCAAGATGAAGGAAAAGAGTGGGCAGTGATACACATTTTTGCGCATCTGGGCATGCTGATCTTGACCAGTCTCCTGCCACCGCTTACAGACATCTTTCACTTGCATACTGAGGGAATATTTAAGTTTTGAGCTAGGGATGCAGCTCAGTGCACAGAGATTGATTGTGGGGAACTGGTGGGCTCCTTCCTCAAACTTTCAGAAGTTGAAACTGAGGAGGTATTAGTGGCAATGTCACCAGTTTTCTTGAATTCTGTGGCTTTCTCTGCCCCTCTTTGGGATATGATGACTGCTTACATCTTTCCTGAGCAAGCAGTTAAAAAACAATTGGGAGAAGATGCCAGAGAGGGATTGACTGTAGGAAAGGATGCATCTCTTAAATTTTGCTTGTAATGTTGGAGACTCCCTTTCCTCCTTTTCTACCAGTCAACTGTTCTTACTATAACTATACTGATGCTGAAAGGGGTACAGATGATATGGTGATAAAAATGTTTTCATAAATTAGGCCTAAATTCGCCAAAAAACGCTTCAACACTGTTTTTAGACATCATTGTAAGTAACAGTATAATGCTTGTAACAATTTTTTTTGATTTTCCAGGGAAATTTTGAAGAATTTACTGCTTTAAAAAGTAGTTTCAACCTCTTTGACTCTTGCAGTTTTTAAAAGTATTAGTAAAGAGATTGAGAACATGAATGAGAGCTCACCAAGTCTATAGGTGATTGGTGTCAGCTCCTGGCCACTGTGCACAGCATCATTTCTGTTCCTGATTCTTTGTGGATGCAAACGTGCTTAAATCACTACAAGTAATAAATGCTTATTTCAAGAAGGTCAGTTGAAACATAATCTATGCCTCTTTTAGCTACTTTACTGCAGTTTTCTAGTCTGTCTTTTAATTTTATCTCACTTAGAAGGCTTCAGGGTTGCATTCCAAGTTGCAAGTGTTAACCCATGTGCACTTGCACTGTAGTTAAGCATACGAGCTGTTGTTATGGTGTTATATTATGTAGAGTGCACTACCATAGAAATTCTTTTGAGCTAGTGAAAATTCAGGTTGTTACACTTGCTCATGGCTCCATTTTTTTTTCCCCCCACAGGATGATAGACATCATAAAAGCCAGACTTCTGGGTTAGTGATAGAAATAGATGTCTCTAGGGAATTGTTTCTTCTTGTCAATTAGCTGTTGAAAAAACATTCAACACCTAACTGCATCACAAGGCACATAAGTTTAAAAAATCTGCCTACAATTCCCAAACACTTTTCTCCTGTTTTTCACCTTAAATTTTAAGCATTAGCCTTGGATTCTTTATCAGCTAGCAAAGGAAGTATCAGAATTTCAACTGAGGCTAATTCTATCTTGTATTTTCTATTTTCTACTGTAGTCTGACCCTTCCCATAAAGTGTGTTGTTTTTCCAAACTTGATCTATTTGGAAGCCTTCACTAAATCTTAAGCAGAAGCCTTTGGCAACATGTTAACTGCTGTAGACTTTATGTTTCTAAAAATAAAGCAGGAAGAAAGTTTGTATTTTGGAATTCCAGTGGTTCATCAAGCCCTGAGCCTGGTTTTTTGAATGCAAAATAGTTCCTGAGAGGCACACCTCACTATCATTTTAAGTTTTCGTAGATTCAAGTGAAGCTTAGTGATATGAGGCTTTAGCTCCCAGGGAATTGTGTGAGCAAAGGATCACTTTGATCCAGGGACATGCTGTAGGAACCATGGTAACATATCTCTCAAGGTATGAGTCTTCTTGCTGTGAATTTTTTTTTCCAGTCTGCTTGTGAACTGGGATTGGCAACAACACTCAAGATTTCAATTGGAATTTACCAAACAAAAGGCTATTGAGGAGTTAAATCTGGAAATCAGCATTTTTTCTTTCAGATTTCCCTTAAGCTCTGGAAGCAAAGGGTTGTATGGCAGCTGCTTGACTGAACACTGAAGGGGAAGAAAAACAAAATGTCTGTTAGGCATCACCTGATAATCTGTCTAAACTGAAAATGGTCTAGTTTTTCCTTATTTGAATAAGAAATATGTAGAGATTCATTCATGCTCTGTACTTAGCGAGTTAGAGACATTGGGAGCTTTTGTTTTGATCCAAAAGAATTGAAAAGAAAAAAAAAAAAAGGTAAACATGAATTCATTTGTTAACGTATAAACTTCAGTGTAAGCACCATCTGTTTTTCACCATTGTTGTCTTCCAGCAATTCCGTCTCTTGACAGGGTTGAATTCCCTATTTTAGAGAGGATTCATTGCTCTATTCTGATGTTTCATAATGTCAGCTACAAAGATTTTTTTCATCTTGCCCATAAATGCACCCCAACAGAATGTGTGCTACAGAGCACACGCAAGCCAGCGTTCTGGTGTATATATATATATATATGAGACTAAGTGATTGGCTTCAAATGATAAAAATCCTAAAAATAATTTTAACGGGAGATCAGCTAAGCCAACACCAACTCTTTTTTACATACTTTAAATGCTCCTTTGCTTAGCTTTCCCCCTTCAGTTAGGTAAATCATTACTATTACGTATATTCCAAATTCTCACTTGGAATAGAGTTAGACTGTATCTGAAGATACTGCTGGTGACTGAAGTCAGGGTACACCTCAAAACATCCTTGCTTGAGTTAGGTCATGTAGAAAAAAATTCGCCTGGAATTCTCAGTGCTTTCAGCAATGGATAGTTTGACATCTTGGCAACAACTGAAATCTTTTTCGGCCATTGCCATTTTTTTCCTTCACTCCCCTGTAATGTTTTTCTGTAAAGCATAGCCCAGGTAGATTCTTGAAAATATCTCCTTTAAACATTTATTTAACAACCAGCAAAATGAAAGAAGCTTGCAGTGTGTTTAATGTTATACAAGCACTTGCTACAGAATTCACAGAGTAGAGACGGTATGATTTTGCATGCCTTCTCTTTGACTTCAGTGAGCTGCGGATCAAACCTCAAAATAAGCTTCCCTGTGAAACTTTGTAACTCCATTTAGCAGCTGCTTCCAAACACAATGGGAGGTTTTCAAAAATATCTTCGTCTGGAAGTGTTCGTCTGTAGGCATAAAAGCAGCCTCGATAACATTAGGGGGAAAGATAACAATGTCTATCTCTGTAATGATATCACCTTATCTTTAATTAATGTAGAGTACTGTAAGATCTTTTCTGAGATAGGAGCCTCTTATTTGGGTAAGATTCTTCCTCGAAAGGTATCAAGCCAGCACAGCTGCCCAGGCTCAGAGTCATCCAGAATCAGCTGTGGTTGTTTCCTTTGAGGCAGGAAAAATAAAAAAGCTCCTGTCAGAAAGATGGAGCTATCCATTTCTAATACTGCGGTGGTTTGATTTAGAAACTGCCCTTATTCCATGGAATTGTATGACCTCAGCTCACAGTGTTTTAACTAGAAATGAGCCCAAATAAATCCCCAGGATCTGAGCTCTGAGTAGTTTTAAGTTCCAGTCAGAGTTCAGATACTTCAGACAGCTTTTGTATCTGTAGTACACACCCACATCCATAGTAATATATCATGAAAGCTGTATAAAGATCACAGTCCCACCCTCAATATAGGAAATACCAGAAATGTGGTTTCCTGTGTTGTCTGAGTATGAACCCCTCCTCCATCCAAACAATACAGTCTTTAATTAAATGCTGCTCAGTGTTTACTTCTTCCATGTCCACTGGCGGCCCCCATCTTACTTTGCTTCTACCTTTGATCCCTTGTCTGATCAACAATGAGGGTCTCTAGTATGCCTGACTTCCAGCTGAGTTCTCAACCTTCTTATCTCCTTTGTACTGCACATTATTTCTCCTGTAGCAGTTTTCCCCTTGCCAGCTTCTTTTCTCATCGCCTGGGGCTAGCAAAGGAGCTATGGGTGAGGAGCACCTCATAAGCAGCTTGCTCGTGTTCCTTGGGTTCCTGGGCCCTAATTGGCACGGTCTGAATTTCTGCATAAAGGAAAGTGCCCAATGGACTGGGATAGCATCCCAAGCTTGCAACAATCTTGTCCACAAAGATTAGATGACTCTATGGCAATGCTCTAAACGTACCATTTGACTACCTGGAACTTACTAACTGATCAGGCATCACAGCTGATAGATATCTCTCACTTAAAAAATTCACCCACTTAGGTAAATCTTAACAGCTGATACAGATCTATGAATGGGCTGTAATGGCCAACTTGCCTTATGTGAGTGCTGGCAGAAGGCACAGTTATAAATCAGAGTGCTGCTGGGCTGAGATGGTGAGGAAGGAAGAGTTCAGAGCTAAAGGTAGGGCATTTCTGTGTGTTGTTTCCTAAGGAGTAATCTGCAGTTTAAGGGCGGATCCTCTTGTATTCACCAAGTGGCTCCTGCTTTTGGTTCTGCTTTGTTTTGTACACCTAGTGCTGCTGCGGAATAGTTTCTGGACCTAAGTGGCTGTATTGCAAGCCGACTTATTAATAGTTCACCTATAAGCCTAGGACTGTATGCACTGTGATTTGAAGTGTTTTCCTGAGGTGGGGAGATGGATGGTGTGAAGTGTTTGGCATGGTTCTTAGCTTGCAACATATTGTCATGTAAATCCATAATGGCTTTCTTCTACTTGAAGTCATTGCTGTTGTGAACAATGAGGTTGCCTTAAAAGTAAGTAAAAAAAAACCAAAAAACAAAAATCACTTCTCTGGTTAAACAGCAGATTTGTCAATGGGTTGCCAAAACTGTAAACGTCAAGATAGCTAAGTACAGTTTTAAAACGTATAATTTTCTATGCATATGTCTGATACTTCTTAATTTGGAAAGGCTGTAGTAGGTTCCATCCTACTACAAGGCAGTCCATCTGTTCAGTGATTTGGTGATTTCAGAACAGCTACACTTGTCACTCTGCTCCTCTTGCTGTAGTCCATTCAGATATGTGACCAGCTTCAGATTTCACTGGCATCTTTAGAAGTACTGGCATATGCCGTGTAGCTGTCCCTCGCGTGCTGTGCTGGTTATGTCCATGCTGGCCTTGTGCCATGCTGAATTTATCTGCTCCAACAAGTGAGCTCCCATTTACAGAAGGCCAGGTTTACATAGCCCTGTGTATGTAAAACTCAGTCCACAGAGATCATCACAAATATATATAAAAAAATACCACCTTGAAGTTAAATGAAGGAGAGACATTTTTTTTGTGATTGCTTTATGTTTTTGGAGACTGCTTAGTACTTTACAGATGAGGGCTGTCTTGGGTTGTATGTAGGAACAGCATGGAGTTCAATGTGATCATAATGACAGGTTCAAAATAGTCTGGTTGTTCCAGGATGGTAAGCTGCCAGGGAGCATAGCATTATGGAGAGCGTGGCTGGCTGTTTGGTGTGTAATTGCATTGTGTAAATGCTAAACTGTACTGTGATATGCAATCACATGCTCTTTTTTAGGAGGGGTTCTTGTGTACTGTAAAGAAAAGAGAACTGCTGATTACTTTTCTTTAACAGTGCTTGCAGTTTTCTTTAAGGAGTGAAAGGCTAGGTGAAAAATGGAGGCCAAAGCTGTGCCTACTGCCAGTTCCTCCTGCAGTCACAGGTGAGCTTGGAGGTCCTGGTGCTGCTCTGTACTGCTGAGCTGCTGATGCTTTTGACGTGAGTGACGTCTAGGATTTGGGGGCAACTAGAAAGCGTCCATTTATAGTGGTTTTGGATTCATTTCCACTAGGTGTACAAACAAATGTAATATAGTAAAAACACAAAATAATACCTATCTGTCAGGAACAGTGCACTGCCTTGTAAGATTACCCCATGACCAAGAGAACTGGATGAAATTGTGCCTGTTAGCACGGCTCTCTGCCAGCTTTAATCTATCTTCTGCCTTTTTAAATGTTCTGATGCAAAAAGAGGATTGTAGATTCTGTATGGTCTGTCTTTGGCCATGCTTTTCCCTCTGTCAGGCAGGGAAATTTTGTGGAGAGCTTTATCTTCATTTCTGTGGAAAGCACTACAGAGTGTGCTGTCTCTCTTATGCTTTCTGTGAAACAAGTTGGATTGAAGTGCAACAGCATGGTACAAGATGTTTTAAGGCCTAACAGTCAGAGACAGAAAAAGACTCCTCCCTGAGGATCTTAGAATAAAAATAAAGAGGACAGAGTATGGGAAGAGAAGAAAAAAGAACAAAGGAGAAGTGCCAACCCAAAGATGTATCAGAGGACAGATGTAACCCATGGACAGAAGTGGGCTTCCTGATTCCCTCTTTGGTACCCAGCCACTGCCTGCATCTTTTCTGTTCTAAAAAGGGTCAGCAAGATATTGTTAAAAGGACAGATCCTGCTCCTGTGAAAACCTTTTGAGTATTTCATCAGGACGCTTACTTTGCTGTTCTGTGTGCGCACGCATGCATTCATATATATATTGGGGGAGGGAAGAGAAGAAAAAGGGAGGGAGAGAAGAACATCCTGTGGGATTTCTTTTACCATCTGCTGAGTTCTGACTGCCATCTGTAAAGTAAAAGCATTTATGTTGTTGAGCCTTTGTTCAAAATGTTTTGTTTTTTTTTTGTCACAGTGGCTTTTGGCATTATCATGCATGACTAGAAGAAATATTCAACAGTTTGGGGCAAGCAGAATAAAACACCAACAACTCAGGAATCTGAAACGTGCAGTTTATGCAGTAATTTGACAGAAGGGTTTGACATAGTGCCTACCGTAATCGCCCCCTTAGAAGTTCAGATGTAACCTCTGAGGTTCACAGGAGACCAAACAGCAGCTTGTCCACAAAGGCAGAGGCTTATTTAGCTGAACATGGGTAAGGTGTGGGTAACTAGAGTCATAATTACCTGAGCAATTTACTCTGCTTGTCAGAAGTCCCTTTGCTTAGATGGTTTGTCCATAAGCAATCAGGAAATGCAGAGTACCTTTCTTGCTGCAGTTCAGGCAAAACAGAACGTCTTTAGTTGTGCTCCTTCATCTGTAAATGTTGTTGCACAGCTAGTTACATATACAGCTCTAATTGCTGACTTGTTGAGCTTATTTGTAAGTTTGCAAAGCGTATGGTGCAGTAGAAAGCAATGAAATGCAAACAACATAAAGGAAAAAAAATCCACGCCTGGCTTCCTGTTTCAGAAGTCAGAAGCATGTCTTTGACTAATTTCCTATCTTGCATGTGTGTAACTTGCCTACAAAGTTTCCTAACATCAGAGGCATAATTGTTAACACACATCACAAATGTGTTTGCCTATTAGCCTGAGCTTTAGGTCTGCCCTTGGAATTTGTGTGCGGTAAAACATATTTGGCAGAGATTAAACAAGAACAAAGGAAACTCTCATGTACCACCACTGTCTAAGAAGATAACAAAAAGAGGAGAGGCTGCATTTGACTTAACACAGAATCAAGCTAGAAGACCTTTTATGTGTTGGCTGGCTTTTGTAGATCAACCTGTGTGGGGTGTGCATCCAACCACTGGAATACAAGCTGTTTTCAGCTTCACACTATTTGACTGCTAGATCCTCACTCTCTTCTGGGTTCAGTCTGTAAGTCAGCATGACTGCAGCATCTGAGATGCAGCTAAACAGTGGTTTAGCTAACTGTGGTTCCAGAGCAAAAATAAATGGGCCTATCTCTGGTTCTCTTGGTATGGATTACCTAAGGAGGCATTGTGTGGCTTCCTCAGCTGGAAAATAAGGGTGTTGAGAATGAGATCACACAGAAAAACAATCTCTTATGTGCAGAGAAATTGAAGAGACTGAGACTACTCACTCTACAAGGGTGAAGAATAAGGGGAACAAAATAAAAGATAATAAAATAGCCTAGGGTTCAGTTACCTCCTGATAAAAGAGCAACTGGATAGAAATATGAAAAGTCTTGAATGAGAAAAGTGTATGTCTTGAAGCCACACTGTCAAACTTTAGGTTTTGTCATTGCTTGAACCAGGAAACTTAGGTTCAAAGTGTGGTGGGATATTTTTATATGAATAACATGTATCTTGCAAGAGGCAATGCTAATAAAAGCACATTCCAGAAAACAAAACTCTGTGTCTTAGCATTTAAGCAGAATGACCTTTTGCAGGCAAAATTACATTTGTGTATTGCATATTTATGCATTTATTTTCACGGGAGCATCTGGTGCTGGCTTGCCCAGACAAGTTTCTGGACTGGGCTGACTGTGGGTCCAATCCAGTCAGGCAATTCCTGTGCAGCAGTCTCTCATTTGATGAAGATTTACTCCAAAATTGCTGTTAACAGATTAACTAGAAATCTTGTGTTCTGAGAAACTGCATTTGCTGCAGGAACAGCTGTGAAATTTGATAAAATCACCATGGTCTGTTTAAATGGTTTTATAGCAGTAGCTCTTCAGTTAACCCTGGATCATTTAATAGCTGGATAAGTCTTTCAAGTGTAATTAAAATGATGTTTTCAGAGAATTTAATATTTTACACAGGATTTTTTCAAACAGGAGTGGTGAAGGTATATATGCCAAAACTGAGAGTCTGGCGCTGCAGGCACCATCTTGCTCCCTGGTGCATAAATCTGCATCCTTGTTTGGAAAGGCACAATGCCTGATTTAAATGGACAGTTTGCTTAAAACCACCCCCCACCTCGTCCAAGCCAATTGCAATGAAAAGTATACAGTTGCAGTTACTTTTTAATTGTCAAATGAGATCATTACTAAAGTGGCATATGTTATAGGTATGTAATTATGAAGTGTTAAATACTTTGGCGCTAATTATTTCATCTTCCTAGCAAGCGGCTATTCTGCTGCAGTACATGAACTTCTGCTTCAGCTTTGCTTCTGGTTTGCTCTGGGACACATTATTTGGGACATTTAAAAATAGGCTCTTGGTTCTGATCTTGCCTTCCCACAGGAATTTTGCCTGAGTCAGAGGTTTAGGGATAGGATTTGTTTGCATTGCAAAATGGTCTTGTTTAATAGTGCTTTAGTTCAAAGAACTTTAATATCTGCTTATGAATTCTAACATAAAAGCATACTTTAAAAACAGGAAGTAGACATTTTCAACACCAATTTATGTATCAGCTGCAATAATATAATGAAAAATTAAGTGCCCTGTGCTGCCATGGTTAATCTAGAAAGTAAACTGTATGGAGTATGATACATCTCATGAGTAACAGTAAGTCCTTAAAGAAAAAGTCTGTTCCTATCCTCCGTGTTATTGTAGGATATTATAATTGGAGGTTTTTTCATTATTATATTGTGCTATATAGCATCATATCTGGGTGCCATAAATCTTCATATATAAAATGAAAGCTTCAGGGAAAATTCAGAATTAGATCAAGTAAAGGATGTGGTTATGTGAAGAACCTTGTAAATAATAAAATAAATAGTCATCAGTGACATTCAATTAAAAAATTCACAAGTTATTATGCTACAAAGGGATTATAGATGCTGACAGAAAAATATGTAACTGTAATGTAAAACCATCAGGCCTTTTCTTTTTGTCTGCCAGAAGTCCGTTCCCTTACCTAGGTCTAGAGTTGACTACTTACCTTCTTTTAGTTTTAAAATCCATTATTCTAATGAAGCCCATTTATATGATTATCAGTACTTTTAAACATGGATAATTCTAGTGTTTTAGAGTAGTAATGAACAACTGACATTATGTATATCAGTCATATAATTAATTTCCATTTCCTGATATATTATACATTCAATTTATTTAAACAACATGTTATTTTGTCATTTTATTATCATATCTCTTCTTTTGACAAGTTAATAATAAAAAGGCAAAACAGAGCATTATCTGCTGTTGAAGTAAATGCATCTTCATTATACAACAAATAAATTCTTCAGCAAAGGCTGCCAGGTATCAGTGTAACAGAAGGTTGGAATTATGGTGAAAATATAAGTCACAGTAATAAGCTCATGGTTAATATGTCCACTTCTGCTTCTCCCTCCCTCTCCAAGGAATGTGTGTCCTGTCATTCAGTTCATAGTTAAACTCAGGACATCTCGTTATTAGTTGGATGATCTCCATCATGACAACTGTACCTAGCAGTGCCGAGAGTTTGGATTAGCCCTGAGACATGCTTAGATGCCAGACTGACATGTGTGCTTCATGGGAAGTGCTTTGCTTGCCCACCCTTTTTAATGCGCCGCAGTCCATTAGCATCTGCATTCCTCATTCTTCCAGCTGGTGCTGTAAGTTTGTCTTCACCCTTTTAACGGTCCATATCCTTTCTGTACTCCACCATTTGGGCTGATAGAGGAGTTGGTGCCCATTCTGTCAATATTAACTCATTCAAAATATAAGCAAGAACTATTACAGAATTATAATTAGCTTCATTTTGTCAAACGTGAACAGATCAAAGCCATATTGTTCAATATAGAGTTTTAAGTCCAATGTAATTTTTTGGCCTCAAAGCTTGAACCAGTGCAGTTATTGAAGTAAAATGCTGTAAACATTATTTTAATGGCAAAAGCAGATTGTTTGCATTCACCATATACTAAAAATATATGAAGCCATTTTAGTAAAAACTTTTCATGAGGTTAACGGCTTAAACTGTGGCTCTGACTGTACGCCATATATATTATATCTCAGTGGCAAAGTGTGTATCATCACGTTTCATTGTGTAATATCTGATCATAAAAGTTAGTATTGAGAGAATAAATACAAAGCATTATCCTATTTTCTTATTTGCAGCATTGATTTGATAGAGACTCATACAAGAAAATGTAATAAAAATGTCCAGGTAAATGTCTGGTTTGTGGTCCTCATAGTCCCTCTAGAAATGACAATTCTGTTGTTGCCATAGCGTAAGTAATGTGTAATAAACAGTATTATGGTTTCATTTGTTGTTGTCACATAATGCTATACTTTACAAGTGCAGTTGTATTTCTTCTGGAAAAGGTTAAGAACAGTGTGGAAGGAGCATTCCCTGAGGGCACTGGTGTCTAGGATAATAAACTCTTGGTCCATTTTGTGCAAATGGGACTACAAAAATGAGTTCTTTGCATTCAGAGCAATGTAATATAGCACTTCTAAAATAAATATTAAGAGATCTTGGTTTGGGATGTATTTAAGGAAGGTGTTTTATGCACAGTATAAACATAAATACACAATGACTTGTCTATATCCATTGAGGAAGAGTTTACAATGCCTGCTCAATTTTTTTTTATAGCCCAGTGGGCTAAAAAAACATTATTGTAACCCTTTCAAAGTTCATCATTTGTGTCATTTCTGCGTAAAAAGAAGGGTTCTTGTGATTTTATGTTTCTTTAGATTGCATTTTTTTTTCTGTTCTCAAAAATCATCAGTGCGTTTCTAGTGCTCTGTGATCCTCACTGTGACAGTACGTTCCGATAAATAATCTGTGTATAACCCATGTAGTATCTTTTCCAAAGTTTGTGAGAAATAGAAGCCATCACAATGTTTATATAATAATTAAAAATAATTCCCCTCTCCATGCCTTTTCCTTTGTTGCTCCCATAGCTAATGCTTCTGTAACCTGTCTTCTAGCTTTTGTATATACATTGCTGTCTTTGTAGTACCTGCTTAGGAACTGAGCCTTGAGCAGATTTAGTTATGTTTCTTTTCTGAGACCTTCTTCTTACCACTTATCTCATATTTCTTCTTGAGAGTTTTTTGTAGACATGGCTGATACTGCTGGTGTTTACAAGTGAATGTAGAGAAATGCCTCTGCAAACTTCAACCTAGATGTTTTTTTTTCAAGTGAAGCATTGACAAAGAAGGGATTGCTGGTGTAAATAACAATGTGAAAGTAGTTACAGCCATGAAGGAATGGCCATCTTTTGTTGTAATGAGCTTTGCAGTGCATTCTTACTTGGGGCTTTGTTATACAGCAGCAAATCAAGTTTATCATCTGCAGGCTGCTGAGTTAAGAAACAAACTCAACTTTTTGTCTGTTTTGTTCATTATGTGGCAAGGAACTTGTAAAAATCAGATTTCCTATACTTAAAAGGCTGTACCAATGGATGTACACTTAAGGAGGTGAAATTTACCCCGTTCATCTTTGCACGTACTTGTGAGGTAGCTGCTATACCAGGTTCTGTGATAACCATCGCGAAGGGTCCTAGGACAGATATGGGTATAACATACTGCCATGAGCTAGAGCAACCTTTAAACTGATTTAATCACGTGACGAGGAATCACCTTATATGAAACAGAAAAAAGTCAACACAATACAGCCCTGATTGTTCGTGGTCTTTGCAGTTTGCTCACTCTTTGTTTTTCCTGGTCAGGAAACATAGTGAGACCCAGTGCCCAGAACCTTTTAGGTTTGTTTGAAGTTGGTCACGTTTGGAAGGCTTGAATGTGTTGGTTTGATAAAGTTAAATGATTTAATGACCCAGGAAGAGTGTAAATTAATACTAGGGTGTTCCTGGGACACAAGTGTCTGCTCTTATGGTGCCTTTCTGGTACTTGCTATCATAACCTGTTCCTTCAAAGCTGTAATTCTGCATTGGTCAGTGGTGTTCAGATGTAAATCTGAAAACCCAACCCAGAACATTTTACATACTGAGTAAATTCAGACAATTCAAAAACTATAATTTAATTCCTGTTATAATATAAAAACTTATGCTTGAGAATGTTCTTTTTCTGGCTCAAATTTCATTAGCATTTGTCTCTTGAAGTAGTGCTGCAGTCAATGCAGAAGCAGCATTTTGGAAAGCTGAATTTTGGGAGGTTGCAATTATTCAAAAACTCGTGCTTATTAGAAAGCTAGACATGTTGCTTCAGTAACATGTAATAAACAACAAGCATTCTTAGCAACTAATTGTAAGTTTAAATTTATTTGTACAAGGTAATTGCTAAAGGATCACAAATAATGAACAAATTAATGAAATTTATTGCCTGTTTGCAAATAACTTGTTGACAGAAAGCACTAAACTTGTCAGTTGAAATTATTCATTGCCAATTATTTCCCTGACTGAATTCAAAGTTGCAGAGTCCTCAGTGATGGTCTAGGGATAAACTCTCCTACTCCATCTGGTTTACAGACATTCCTGCCTTCACTTTAAGTATAACCAACCACATGCTAATGTTGCTCTGTGCACCTTTTACTAAATGTGTTTAAATCATACTGTGGAAAAACAGGTGCTTTTGACCTGGATCTTAGAACAACTTGCTTTAACGTTGTCCAGAGTCCTGGTAAATTGTAGCTCTGGAGGATGGCAGATGTCAAAACTGGAGATAAAGGCCTGCCCATTGAGAAAGCCTTCTTCCCTCAAACACAAATGCAGGAGTGAACTGCCAAATACTCTCAGATATATTCACTCTCATAAAATATGAAGACTCATACATGTGGACTCTGACCTTATAAAGTCACAGGTTAGAGACTCTTATTACACATTTCTTTCATTGGCTTTTGGCCAGGATTTTAAATTGTAGCATCCTTTACAATCCTTTGTTTTAGTCTTCTTGGTAAGAATTGTCGCTTTCAAAGTCAAGAGCACAGAGCTGATGTCAGTATGTCAACATGATGTCAAGAGGTATTTATTACTTGTGAAAATCAGGGCACTTTCAAGGCATGTGCTCAGGTTCTAGCAGTTTAGCCTTACATTATCCTTTGGCACCTTTAAATCTAACGTGTGTCTTTCTGATCTGCTGCTGACATCTCTTCTTTGACTAGTATTCTCTAATTCATAGCGTCTTCAACTCTTCTATTTTCTCCATCCCGTGCATCCAGTTGCCTGCAAAAGATGACATAACAAATTATTTGATGAATTCTGTTTGCTTACGTAGGCAGATGAATATGGAGAGAAAATGTTGTACAGTCCTTTTTCTCAGCAAAAGTTATTTTTGTAACTACTGGTAAATTCTGTTCATTTATTGTTTATAAGTCATTCCAGTCAATACACAAGTGCAGTGCTGATCTCTGGGAAAAGGCAGAGCATGCTATTTGCATGAATTTGCAACAAAAGCCATTTACATAGAATTTAGGTTTGCAATAGGCTGTGAAGGACTTCTGTTTTTCCCTCTTAGTTCACTTTTCTTGCATCTCTTCTCACTGACAAAGTTCCTCTTTGCATTAATTTTTGGAAAGCCCTGGTATATTTTGTTGATGTGCAGCGATTTGAGCGCAAAAATGCAAAGGCAAAAGCAGAGATTTGGTTGCATAAAAGCTTTTAATAATTTCCAATGAACATAAAACTTTTCAGGACCACCTGAAGTGAAGAAATTAATGCAGACTGTGAATAGAAAATAATTGACTTCATCCTAGATTAATTGCAAATTTTGAAACTGCCTAATTTATTTGTCAAAAGATATATAATTTACTAAATCATTTTTCCCAGCAGAGGACTTTTCAGATACACTTTTCTTCTTTTGATAGGATAGAAGGGATTGTTGTCGTGTTGTGCCCAGCACAGTCCCTGTTTTGCTAGCTGTCTAAGAAAGCTCTTAAGAGAACTCTGTTTCAAGCTGTGGTAGCTGAAATGCCTTGCCTTAAAAAGACCACCCAGTTCCACACCTGCTGACCTTCTCACAGAAGCACAGAACACAAGTTAGAAAAAGCAACAGGGAAAAGAAAGTATGGTTTGATTTGGCAGCACTGGGAAAGACATCACTGAAGTGGAATTGGTGTATATGAGGAGTACGCTGCATGTTCATGCTGCCACATCCAGCTACCAGGGGAGTGTGAAGCCAGCCTGCCCACAGGGAGGAGAAGGGATGGCAGTGCTTCCCTGCAGTGTCTGGGCATTGCCCCATTCCAGATGCTTTTTCACAGTCTGTGTTTTCCTGCACAGTCAGCAAGGGCGGCAGAAAGGATAAATTGATCTAATAAGTTATTTTGATCTCTTCTGATGTGATAAAAAGAAAGCTGTAAAAATCAGTACAAACTAGTTCCAACTTGAAGGCATGTAATAGTGTCTAATAGAGTAATTTGATTAATGTTCTACATTCTTTCTTTAGGTTTCTCTGATGCACCCTACTGAGCTTTCCAAGTGGTTCACTCTATACACAGGAAATTAAGTGGCAAAGAATATGCTGTGAACTGTTCCTGCCAAGGAAACCAGAATGAAATACAGCATTTGTTGGTAGAATAATAAGCATTCACACGTGACTACTGCATGCTGGCTAACAATTGAACAATTGCTTGAGAGAGGAGATTAACTGTATTATGGGCCTCGCTTAACCATAACTGCTAACTCATTACATAGCAAAATAGGTGTCATCTCAGCCAGGCTGAAACCTTTGAAAGTCAATACAGCTCTGGAAGTGCAACTTAAAAACTTGTAGACAGCAAACTCCAAACTGGAGCAATAGCACTGATGCATGCAAATGATAATCCAAGCGAAAACTTCTATAGTCCTATTTGTGAAAGTAAAAGGCATCATAAAGGTCTCGTTTTTGGAAAGCAAAGGTCTCTTCTCTCTCATAACACTCAAATAAAATTCATTCTCCAGTGGAACTGCTGCTGGGGCAGCCTAGGGACAGCTGTGAAGATCTGATATAGCCTTTGAACTTCCATCAAAAGGCAGATAAAATCTTTTTAGCTTTTTTATTTCACTCTGCCATTGTTACCATGTTGTTGTCTGGCTTTGGTTCAAGGCAACCAGCTGTAATCTAGGCACGGTCTTGGTCTGATGATGGATCATGCATGTGTTTCATGAATTGAGTCAGAGAGAATTAAAATGCTGAACTGGGTTTCATCAAGCTGTTAAAGATTTTTTTTTTTTTTTTTAGTCTTCAGTTCTCTTAATGAAATCATACGTTGTTTGAAGAGAAATAATGGACTTCATGAAAGTACGTGTTGAAGGTTAACTTGATCTATTTCCATTCAGGACAAATAATATGCACAACAGTGGCATATGTTACATGTAATATAATGTTCCTCTCTTTGGCTCAGATATCTTAGACTCTCCTTGACTCTTCAGATAACCCTCACCCTCTAATTGGTATCACGTGTGAATAAAAGAGACATTGCAGTAGTGGTCCAAGACATATTTCTCTTTCAACAATGGAGAAAGTGGATTACATACTGATTCTTCTTTATCCAGATCTAGATCAGGTCAGAGCCAGCAGGAAATTCAGAGAACTAGAAATATTAGCAAGAGAATTCTCTGTAGGTTTTTTTTTTTATTATTATTTTTTTGCTTTCTTCCTGTATAGCTCCTAGCGGAATATCCTAAGACCTGAATGCTTGCAAAGCAGATCCCATTTCAATTCATTTTAATAGACATTAGATGACTTGTAAAGGTGTGATGAGCATGAGTGGTGCAATCTGGACTCTAGGCTTTTAAAACCCATGTTGATGCTATTATTTTTTTCACTTATAACAGCAAAAAAAGTTTTTTAATTGCAGATCTTTTAATTGCAGATCTTGTAATGAAATTGCATAAACATTTGGCTTTTTTATTATTATTTTTTATTTTTATTTTGAACATTTAGAAAGCCCTAAAATAATATTTATAAGGGTTTTAGGTTGGAATGTTCAGCATTGTGAATTGAATTGCATTGCTATTCACCTAGTATTGATAGTGTGTTAGATACACAATATACATCAAAAATATATGTTCCTTGAATTGCTCAGAATCTGAATGAATTGAATTGTTTCATTAGGAGAGTGAGAGATTACAATTTGCTCTTCAATATACTGTTTTCTTCAAAAACAGTATTGAAAGAAAAAGCATCTGTTGTCTGTTCACTAATGTGTGACACATGCAATTTCTCTTAGAGAACAAAACACCAGAATTGCGTTTTATTTCCAGATCTTTGGCTTGCTAAAAGCACAAATCTTAGGAAACACATTTTTAAACCCTCTATTAAAGCCTTTCAGGTGTGGTGTCATAAAACAATTACACTTTCAACATTTTAATTGAAGATCCTCAGCCCATGTAGTTCAGTCCATCTTTGCTCATTTTTCTTTTCTTTCTTTGTGTTGTCATAGCTCACAAATAACTTTTCTGAGTACTCTGAGAAAAAGGTTCTCCTTTGACTTTAGGGAACCATTGGGCTCCACTGACCATGGGATGAGAGCAGGGGATGGGCTGGGCTGCTGGCGTGTTGCTAGCTGTTGGCCTTACACAGCACCATGAGGAACCAGACAATGAGATTTCCCCCAGACTGTTAATTACCACACTGTCATCTTTGATTATTTTGTCATGGCTCACAAAGCGGAGTTCTTGATTTTACAGTAAAATAGGTTTGTTAAGTCACAATTGTATTATTTGTGAGCCATCTCTTGTGATTTTTCCCTGTTCATATTTCACAACTTAGTGTGCGATTTCAAGCCTTGAAGAACTGCTTTCAGCAGTGTTGGTTTTACTGAGGTTGTGGTGTTTCAGAGTGCTGCACACACGCAGGTATGCTCTGCAGTCTTTAGTAAATGCCTTGCATGGGTTTTGTTGCCTGAAAACTAGATAGAATCAGTATTCTTTCTCTTTTCCTCCCTCAAAGCTCTAGCAGATGATGGTTGAATTATTACAAACCTTTCAGTGTGGTTGCCCTAGGCATAGAACAGAAAATGAAAAGGCCAAGAAAGAGTCTGTGAACTGATTATCTTGTTTAAATTTTCAACCAAGAGCTGCAGTGAATTTTTGAAACTATTCATAATTTTATGGAGTTTTTGTCATATTTTAGTCATCCCAGTATTGTATGTTGATGTATTTTATTGGCCTGAGAAAACAATAAATAATGCAATTCAGTTTTATTTAATGATTAGTGGTTTCAGTGGTAGGGAAGCTTTGCCAATTTTAAATTAGGTCTTGGAGTAAATTTAAAAT
The DNA here is from genome assembly GCA_023055505.1 of Callipepla californica brunnescens. Classification (NCBI taxonomy): domain Eukaryota; kingdom Metazoa; phylum Chordata; class Aves; order Galliformes; family Odontophoridae; genus Callipepla; species Callipepla californica. The sequence continues at coordinate 10,185,074 of JALIRH010000016.1, forward strand.
TAATGAAATTTAAAGCTGTGATTTGTTTAAGGATCCAGAACATTCACTCTTTCATCTATTCATCAAGCTCTTTAATTACCTAGTATGCATGAAACCTGTATTATGTCTTATTATTGAGAGATTAATTTTATGAAAACCTCCCAGTGATACATCATTAGAATGACTCTTGGATAATGTATAGTCTAACCTTTTCTACTAATCCCACTACAGAGAAAGAGGGAAGTTGACAACTTCTCTGCAGTGTTTTATTCCTACTGTTCCCTTGCAGAATTATCAGCTGCTTGCACTTATTTTGTCTCCTACTCTTAATTTCTAATCCTCACTTGAGGATAGCTGTCCATCATGTTCACCCCAAGCTCCGTGTACGTGTGAGTGCCATTTGAAAAAGATCCTTATTGGTATTCTGCTGCGGTAGCAGAGGCCCTGCTGTGCGAGTCCCTGCAAATGAGGAGACCAGGAATGTGACTGCCTCCGAGATTCAAATGCTGCAATGGCCAAATTCCCTCAGGAAAATGAGACATGGATAGCTGGGTTTGCAAACCTAAGATGGACCCAGAAGTAGACTAAAATTTTGGTGTAAGCAGGGGCAGATCCTAAATGATGCTCAGTTCCTCAGCGTGGCTGGGAGTGCAGCTCTGGGGATGCTATGGCATGAGCAGACAGGAGAAGAAGATGGACTGCTACTGAAAGAAACAGTTATCAAATTGCATCAAAACATGTGTAATCCTCAGGTATGTTTTACTTTCTCATGCTGTGACCTCTCTCCTTTGGTGCCAAAAAGAAATGATCGTTCCCTTTTTTATCACAGCGCTTCTATCGCAGCCTAAATGTCTGTTCTCTTGAAAACTAATATATCCACTTTCTGTATTAATATTTGTGAGAATAACATTAGAAAGGTTTTATTTAATTACCTCGCAGTTGAGGACTATGTTCACACTGTGTTATAAAGCAGCTAATTACAGTGTTAGTGGCTTACAGTGTGCCGTGCCCGCAGCGCAGTTTGTTGGAGTTACTGAGAATTTCTAACAAGAAAGTAGTTTGTGGAGTAGTTTGCTGAATCTAGGTTGAGAAATGTTGCATATCCAATATCCTCACTGTGCTATGTGTCTCCTAATCAAAACTCTTTCACCTCTGAGAGCGTTCACATTTCATGGAAAGCTTTGTACATTCAAGTTATTTGACATATGTACTTTTTCACTGTCCTTGCTTGTTATATCAAAAACTTAAGATACTGCAGGGTAATGGAATATTTGTACACAGTGATTTCTGCAACTGCTCTCCTGGGCTTGCAATCATCACTACTATCTCATAGCAATCAGTTGCGGAGTTGTGAAACTGTAATTAAACTTCAGATGAGGAGCAGTGAAAGAAGGGACACCTCTTTCCCCTACTCAGCCTTCATTAATGTAAATGTTATTAATGATAAAGAATAATGGGGTGAAATGCCATAATCCTAAACTTGTGTGATAACCTAACTATGGTTCCCCAAAACTTAGACTGAACTAAGGAGAAAGTTTGTGGAAGTAGCTTTCTTTTGAGTTTTATGAAAAGCTTTCTGTGGTCAGTGTGACACTGCATGGAACACACTTTCTATTTCAGACAAAAATCGATACTTTTAGAAGAAAAAAGCTCAGGTGGCAATGAATTTGATTATCGTGACTGGTTTAACTAACACTGCAGAGGTCTGGAGCCCACTTACTGGGAGAGCTTGGAGCGTTTTAGCATTGTGGTAAAAATCTATCTGGCTGCTTAAACAGGATACATGTTAAGAGCTCAGAGGTGCTTAGCTCAAGTCCTGCTAGTGCCCTTATGAGGCTAGTAGCTAGCTCTCTAATGCATTAAGTCAGAAATATTTCTCTTGGAGTTTAGCAGCTCTGCTGCGTGTCCTTCCTCTGCTGCAAGGAACTGCCTGTCCCATCGTTCATTTGGCTCTTGGTCATTAGGGATCAAGTCAGTTGATCCACAGCACACTGCCACAAGTGATCTCTGATGATCACCGAGATCCTTGTAATAAAATACATTGTATTGCCGTGTTCTCCTCTTGGAGATATATTTTGGTGATGAAAATGGATTTACGTTCCCTGTGGTTCGCATCTGCTTACTCCTACTGCAGTGGTGTAAGTGGGAGGCTGCTGTGGGCAGCGCTCTGTGCTGTGCTATGCCATCCCCATGGACTGGGCACAGGAATCAAGCAGTGTCCCTTTGGGCACATGGCAAAGTTAGTGCATTTTAAGTCACTGTTTGTTACTGTGTTTGCTATAGAGCAAACTGCTTTCAGTGATGTTTATAAATTGAGTTCTGTGTCAGAATTGTCAGTTCATCACCAGTAATGGAGGCCTTTTTTAAGGTGTCAGAAGGTAAACACTTCTCGTATATAATTAATGAAGCTCAATATACTACATGTGTGTAAATATATATTGATATCTCTTGTCCTATTTAATAACGTACTTTAATTTCCACTTGAAAAGACATTTTTTAGTCATAATGGTAGAAGCATATTGTTTTCTCCAGTGATAGCAGAAGGTGAGTGAGTCTGGAGTGAGTATTTTATTGAATCTTCTCAGCATCTGTCAGCACTGGAGACAACTGATATAATAACTCAGAACTAGCTCCTGCAGAAAGCATTTGTGTTGAGCATGGTTGAAACATAACATAGCCAACATTAACGTTAATAGAGCTGTACTTCATGCTAGTAACAGCATGTTAGTTTGGTAGAAATGCCTGACCACTGCTGTGGGAGGGGAAAGGTTTGTACATGCAGGGTTCTGTGTTCTGGCACATGCCATTTTATTAAACAAATGTGTGTTTTGTGTGTACCCAGAAATGAATCTCCCTAGGAGATGCACTAGAGAAATCTGTAATTCAAAGTAACTGTTTTATGTTGTTCTCTTTCAGAACTTTTTCTGCTTACAAATTTTCAGCAACCAATATATACTTTTTTTTTTTTTGCCATGAATTATACCAATGAACAAATCTTAATCTGTATCTGCAGATTAAATGCAGAAGAAATCAATTACGAGTGTTTGGTCTACAGAAATTGAATTGCACCAGGTTTTTTATTGAACTTAAACGTCATGTGTTGGCTGTTCCAGAGCTTGGTGACTATAAAACTTACACTTTGATTTCTGTTGTTAATATCTGCTCTTTCTGAGATACAGACTCTTTTTTTTTTTTTCCAAGTACTTCAGTATTTATGTAAAATTTACAGTTTGAGCTGGCAGATTTATTTCTTAGAGCATTCATGAGATGTAAATGCAAGACAGATGTGAGCACAGACTGCCTAAGTGCACTTGTAGCTTTAAAGAAATATTAGCAGACTTTCTTTCCTGCTTTCCCTTCCATACTTTGCCATTTCGGGTGAAGAACATTGAAAGACAGGAACCTAAGCTAAAGTATATTGCAGTTTTCTCCTCACATATTACATATCTGGAGTCATCATCTCCTGTGTTATTGTCCTGAGTAGAGGTAATTGACTGATGTTGCAATGTATTGGCTCAGCTGTGTCTCTACTTGCTTGAAATGTTTTTTATAGTTCACAGGTTACAGATCTCAGACTCTGTTTGTTGACTTGCTTGCAGAGAGCCATTCCTGTGTTTGGTTTCCTTAATGAACTGATGATTTGTGACACATGCTGTACACCAGCAGAGCGTTCTGTTTTGAAAACTCGCATCCTTCTTTGGATGGACTGCTTATTCTCCATGCTGAGAGAGAAAAACACTTCTTGTTTAAGTTCCTATTCACTGCAGTGTTTAAAAGTTAACTGAGCCTTATTGAGAAGTTACCTTTATGCATATGAGCAAAACAAGAAGGCCAAGAATTGTATTACATGAAATTGCTTTCTTCTATAAGACAGTCTTCCTCAGTGCCTGAAATGCATCTCGGAGAATGATATAATTTAGCATGAAAGCCTCTGCAGAGAGATAGTTTGGCAAAAATATTACGAATGTACAGGTGGAAAGATGGCTGGTACAGTGCTGAATACTGAGAATGCAGTGTAATGTTTTTGTCCTGACAAACTGGTTTGCAACCATTTACTTTAATCAGACTGTCAGTTTTAATTAGTCTATTCAAATGTCTTGCTGAATGCTACAGAGCAGAAGCATTATTAATCTTAGGTGTTGCATAGGAAAATAGTTGATACACACAACACTGATCGTTCCATGGTAAGACTGATGCTCTTGAGTTATCAGATAGTTTGTCCCAGTAGCTGAGGAGCAGCAAAATGAAGCTTATCTCTGTGGACCCGCTTGTGATGTTGCTTTTGCACTTGAAGCTATTCTACTGAAACAGGCTGGGCCACCTTCCTGCAGCATGTGAAGAACACTTATTAAGACTCAAAATTGTTACGTGCTGTGTGTAGGAATACACAAGATTTTGGGGCACAAGGATGTGTAATCTTTATTTAATACTTTCTTATTTTAGTGACTCCATTATCTCTGTACTTAGGACTCTGCTATTTGTGGAGGATTCAAGGGATAATGTGGGTTTTTTTTTACTGCTGCTGCTGGAGAAAGACTCAATGATAACTTGTATTATCTACAGCCTGCTAGAGAGTAGTAACCATTCTTCTTTGGTGCTGTGTTTTGGGATTATCAAGGGGTGTCACATTATTAGTTAGGATTATTCAGGATTAATGAAACAAATCACAGATCACTGCGTAACAACGTGCCTGAAATCTGTGAAATGTTTTCTGAATATGGTCCCTTGGATGAGGCCCAGTGAGAATACAAAGTGCTGGAAGGAACAGGTGATAGTTTATAGACCCTACACTTGGGTGTTTTCTTGCATCAGCCATATAACTTTACTAATTAGAAACGTGAGGTTTCCATAGTCCATTTCTTTCTTTCTGCCTGACAGTACACATTTAACATCCAAATCCTCATCTTTGCTCAGGTGTTTCTGTCATTGAGTTCAGGGAGCGCTTTGAATACGATCTGGTTCAGATGGAAATAGAAAAAGTTTCCCATAGAAAATTATGGTCTGTACACAACCACACTGAGAGTATCTGTCAGTCTTTTGAGAGTTTGACAGCAGTATTTGAGGCTGTCTGGTGACATGAGTAGGAAGGACTGCACCTATGTATGGAATTGAAGTGTCAGAAGCCAAAGGAGCATTTTAAAGGAATTTCAAATGTCTATCCGAAAGATCCTGGAGATTCTGAATCATAATATGTTATATTTTCATTTTTGTTCAGAAATTCCTTAAAAATGTGAGAAAAAATGTGCATCTCAAAGCCAAGAAGGAGTAGCAGGAGGACTAGTCTCCATCATGAGTCATAACCTTGTCACAGGTTCTGAACTTAGATAGAAAAATACTTGTTTTTCCTGGAAGTCACTGTGCTTCAGTCAAGGGAACAGAAACACGTGACTTCAGCTGGGGGCCAGAAGCCTGTTTTATAGAAGTTGGAATATGTAACTTTGCTGCTTATGGTAAGTACTATGGATCTGTCCATAAGCTTGTTTTTATGCTTGCTAAATGATCCTTGCATGGATTTTTGCTCAGTCATATTTCTTTGGCTGGAAGCTTTACTTATCCTCTGTTTTGGAGCACAGTAGTTCTGAAATCAGGTCTCTGAGACGAGCTCACACAGAAGTTATTTTAAATGTATTGATTTGGCCTTTTTTCTCATAGATCATTAATGTCTACTGCTTCTGGTATGCCTCAGAAGGTGTTGAATGATGACTTTTTCCAATAACTTAGAAAACCTATATCTTTTCTCATGCAACTCATATGTTTTACGTTTCTCAAATATGACAGTCATTGCTTCTGGGTATTTCTTATACTTGATCCTTCTCTTAAATTTTCGATAATTTATTTTTAATGCATAAATAACAAATATTTTTCTTTATGAGGTTGCCTTAAAAGCTATACATGGGAAAGTACTGAAACATATAAGTTATCTAAGTATCTTATATGTTGCACCCTTAAAATGATGACTGAATTTAAGTTTCTGATTGATGAAGATTTTGGGCTGAGTTGCATTATAATAAGATTGTCATGCAGTCCTAATCCTAATGTGAAGCTTACCTTGTCCAGCTTTGATTGTCTGTGCTACCCAGTGAAGCTGCTTTTGCAGATGAGATGAGTATGGCTTTAAGTGTATGATTCATGAGAATGTTGCAATTGATTAGATGTTGAAGCTGTGAATAGGTCACATAATTATATTCTGAGTCACAGTATGTAAATCCAGATGGTTATTGAAGTGCCTCACGTTTTTACATTAGGGTAAAGGTGAAACAGCTTCATTAAAATTATTTTGCCAGTTGCATCTTCTATTATAGTTGTGTTTTTTTTTTTTTTTTTTTTTTTTTTTTTTCCCAGTTGATGCTTCTAGGCTATATACCCAGGTTCAGTATATCATCTTCCTTCAGGGATGGAAGTTACTGGTATATTAAAAGAAGCCCAGGTTCTCCAAACATCTTAGATTTGCTGATAAAGGTTAGCTATTTTTTATGTGCTATTATAGCAAGAAACATGAGCTGCTGTAGGGAATATGTTTGTCTCCATGGTCCTAGCATATTATCTTTAAATCTTATAAAAAGTTCATTCTCATTTCAATAACGGTAGAATTCAAAATTGAAAACTGTCTCTAAGATAAAAATAGGTCACATTTGAATATATGTGCTACTTGCCTTCTAACTAATGCTGAATTGTGCTACTACTACCATTGTTGTCTTATGGCATAAATTTTCCTTGAGTTATTAATAACTACTGGATAATCTTTATTATGTTGAAGAAGTGGGCTTGTTCTGGTATTTAATTTCTAATTTTTGATGAGCTTTTTGATATACTGTTGAGTGTAGTAGAAAGTAACAGTGAAATTTATACGTGTGATGTGTCAATACCTGGCTAACAGAGACTGTAGGAGCCTAGAACTCTTTTCAGAGCTTTCTGAGTAGTAAGTTAGAACTATAAAGGACAGAATCTGTGCCTAACTCTGCACTCAAAACCAAAAACATGTAGATGATATAGTACATGTATATTAGCATTCTGTGTCATTGGTGATTGACTGCTTACGTTTTTCCCTTGTGTGGGTTTTTGGGATTGTATGTGTAATGCATTTGCTGACAGCATTTGCTAGGGTATATGATATGCAAACATCAGAGCTGTATCCTCAGTTGGATCTGGTCAGTTGGCATAGCAGCATTTTGTAGCAGCTGAGGATATGCCTTTCAGTTTGAAAGAAAATTTCTGTCCTGATCCTCTATTAGATCTGGATTCAAAATAGTAAACCTGGATATAGTTACCCTCAATTTCATTTCCTGAAGAAGAAAACATTCTTTCTTTTTCTGCTTTCTTTCTTAGTCGGCCCTTGGTTTGCAGGCATAGTTGCACACACTGAATTTCCTAGAGGTTTCTCAGAAACACAGCAATTAATGATCAGGGTTGGGCTGAAAAACAGATTTGATACACATAGTGCCATGCAAGCAAAAGGGTGGCTGAAACCCAAGCGACATATGGAGCAGAGCCACTGTCTCCAGGGCATGGTGTGGGAGGGTGTGGTCCAGCAGGAGGGGCTGGATGGGGGCAGGACTGGGCATGGAGGAGGCTTTCCTGGCTTGGAAATATTTGTTTATTTCACGGTATGGAAAAACTTAAGCACTAAACATGTTTGCTTAATTAACTTATTGAATCACCAGTTGAATTATTCCTACAGTATGTTGTTGAATTCCCCTGGTTGTAGTTGAAGCTGCTAATGCAAACACCATGAGAAGTGTTTTTGTTTGTTTCATTTTTGGCATTGACATCAGCAGTGTTGCATTATTTTTATGTGGTTCTCATTTTCTCTTTAGTGCATATTTTTTATGTCAGACTATTTTGTCCAGAATAATAATGAAGTAATTCCATACAGGAGAAACTGGGATGTGAATTAGTTGTCGTGTTGTCTAAAGCAGAAAAGAAGTTGCTTAGAGATAGTGTGAGGAGCTGAACTCAGTGCTCTGAATTCAGTTTGCCACATGATGCTGTCTTCAAAAGTGGTAGGTGAGTAGGTTTTATGAACTGCTCTTTTTATTTCACCCTGCTTTCTCTGAAATTTAGCAATTCTACTCTCTACAAGATAGCTTGGTGTGGAGCACATAAAAAACAATTTTTTCCTAGGTGCCACTTGGTTATTGCTTAGCATAGTGCTACTGCTGCCTTGGTCTCAAGACATTTAATTCTTGATTGAGCATGGCTCTGCTCCTGAAGGGAGACTGTGTCCAAAAGTGTGTCATGCTTTTGAGAGCCAGGGACTATGGTGATGGAGGGTACCTCTGCAGTGCACTGTGGGTTTAGCACAGCAGCCTGGAGAGCTCCCAGCAAAGATCTCAACCAGGGCCATATATGTTAGCCAGCTCAGGTATGGTGCCAAATCACTGGAGAGAAAAGCCAGCTGGCCGAGCTCATCTCGCTTTTCTAGGAGGGATTCCACTTTCTAGATATTTGCCTATTGTGTATCTCGTATATATTCACAGTTTACTTTGGGTGGTCGGAAAATCTACTGTGCGCCATTCTGCATAGTAGGTTAGGATTTTGAATCTTGTAGCTAATTTTATGTGTATACATATCAATACACATGTGTATATAAACTGCAGACAATTTCAGTGATGACTTTGATTTTCTGTATTCATTGCATTCTGCTTAGAACTATCACTTCTGGAAAAAAAAAAGAAAATACTTTTTCTACCCAGAAAATGTGTAATCAATATTTATATTGTACAACAGTAGTCACAATCCATTGGCTTTGTCTGAAATATAGTAAATGCCTCAGAATTTCATGAGACAGACCAGAAAAATGAAATTCAGCAATATGTTGCCCAAAGGAAACCACAAGGTTTTATGACTGTGAATCTCCTCAGTTTTCAACCGAAGGCAGAACAAAATACATATTTCACTCTCCTTTTCTGAATGTTTCTTATTCCTTCAAGCCAGAGCTATTGCACCAGTTGGCAGGGATGCTTGGTCCCGTTATGAGCTTTGGCTTATAGCACATGCTGCAATCCAAATATCTCAGCTCATTCATATCAGCATCAGAACAGATACAGCACAGGCAATATCTGCCTCATCGTGTCTTGATTTTGTGATGACCCTTGCTTTGCTATGCATGCGTGGGAAGCCTGACATTTTTTTGTTGTGTTTGCCACACATGTGGATCACAGCTGAAGTGTGTGTGAGGCAGATCCTATGTGCCCAGAGAGCTCTAAGCATGCGGTGCCTTACGTCAGGTCCTGTGTATAGCAAGGTCTGCTATGCCATGGGGTGGGACTGTGTGTGGGCACTGAGTGCTTCTGATATTCCTACATGTTCCAGTTGTTCACCTGACTGAGCTGTGGGATGTTAAGACATTCAGGACAAGTGTCCTGAATCCTCATTTTTCATCCAGTCAGGATTTCTGTGTGGAAAGCATCAACTCTATTGCCGTTGTAGATGTTGTTTCTGAAGACGGTGTGCTCTGAAGTCATGGGAAAGTAATGACTGCAGTTTGACAGCCCACGGGGAGGCAGTTGGGGTTTGGTGGGGGAGGAGAATGCTTGGAGGAAGCAAAGCAGGCATAGAATTATAATGCTAGCTTTTATCAATTTGTGAAGTTTAATTACTTATACTTGTGCTACCTCTAAAGAGAAATGGAATCCAGGTTAATCTTGCAAGATATGCTATATGCAATAAAAATAATTTATTAAAATAAAGCCCATTACTATGATTATCAAATACACTTTTAATTAAGGCCAAAGTTGCGTCAGTATAATTTCTACTTATATTATCTCAAAATATTTTGACTTGTTCATCTTTCTAAGCTTTACTTCTCTTCTATGAAGATCATGAACTTGACTTAATTAGAAGTAGTAGTTAGAATGTCAGAGCAAATTAATTTCAGCCAACTAAATGGTCCCTTGGAGAATCGCAGCCTTCACCTGTTGCTCCTGTCTGTAGCCTGGAAATACCTGTGCTCTGACGAGGAGCAGGCTGCCACTACCACCGTGCTGGGAGTCACTCCACTGGCTCCAGCATGGCAATGAATGCTAATAGCAGGAATGGAGAGTTGTAAATTCATTGGCAGGGCATGGCAGTAGTCTTCCATATTTCTCTGTACCTCCAAAGTTCCATTATTTTACATTAATTGAGGTAATTTAAGGTACTTAAAGGAGGTTTTATGTGAGACTTACACAAGAGTTTGTGACTCTTGTCTCTCATGAATGCCTTCACCTAATTCGTCTAGTTTACAACTAAAGATGACATTTAGACACCCTTCCAACACAGCCATCTCTAGATTCTCAGCCTGTGTAGGCAGATGAGTTGATTTGAGTATTTATTTGTACATCAGAGACTCTTTTAGGTCCATAGCGCAAGCCATTTTATTTCCTAGATTTTACTCAGTGTTAGCTTTGCTTGTCTCCCTTTTTTTTTTTTTTTTTAAATTGAGTACCTTTCTTTTGAACATGACTATGCTAATTTTGTATCCAAGATGGTGGAACAATCTTACACTCCAAAGAGAAAGCTTTGGATAATAGTAAGCACTGACTAATTTTCTAGGTGTTAAAACCTCAAATAAAAGGTAAGTTAATTGTTAATCATTGCTTAAAAATACATTTTGTTACAAAATTCTGGGTTACTCAGTGTCCTTAGTAGGTTGTAATGAGATGAATCCATTGGTTAAATTAAAATGTTTCTTTTTTCATATTCAGTTAAGTGTAGTGTGTATGCAACTGAAAAAAATAAAATTGAAATTTACATTTTCATCAAATGAATAACCACATGCTGAGGGTTGCTCAACTGCAATTTATGATTATGCAAATGAAGCAGGTTTCACAACCAGGGTACGTACAAAAATGGGAGTTCCATTATTATGTATCAAAAAGCCATTAACCTTGGAAATTATGTACAATTGACATGAACCTTTCCAAAAAATGTCTAAAGGCTCTTAGTGCTCTCTCTTTCCCTCCCATATATATAGGTACTCTATGTTAGTTATAGTGAAATAATTTGGAACAAGTTATTTGTTAAATGACCTCAGCCACATTTTTGCTTGTGAACTGTCAGCAGCAACTTGCTAGGTTCTTTATTCATCATTTTAAATCAGTGATTAGCACTGCTGAGAAGAACATGAATTACTAAGCAGTTCATGACTGGCTTCTACTATTTTGAAAACCTGAAGATGGCATGGAGGTTGGGTGGTAAGGTACATCAGGGGAGAAGCTCCTTCCTGTGAATGCTCATGAGTGTTTTCTGGAATTTTTGATATTAGGTGGTTCCATATCTGATCCTATTTATTCTTTTTGCTTTTGGAAGGAAACCGCCTCACGCTAAGCTCATGACACCAAAGTACGGATGTCACAGACTGCGGCTGGGTGTGCTGAGCAGCTGTGGGCAAGCAGCAGCAGCTGCAGTTCCACACACAGATGTGCCAGCTGTGCTCAGCAACATCGTGGTGAGGCAGCAGGGATGTGCTCTGGGGCATGCCTCTCCCTTCAGCATCACCACTTACTGCCAACGCTCTGATCAGAAACTAACACACAGCGCATAGTGGTAATGCCATACTTACAAAGACTAGTTCTCAGCAGATACCTCAGAGCATTGTTCTTTCAATGATTTATAGTAGCTTTGTGGAAGTGTTCCAGTTATGTTTTGGTGTCAGCTTATAGCTACGGAAGGGTTGGCTATCCTGAGTTCTTTTTACCATAAGTTCTGCTCACATTATGTTAAACAATGTGTAAGATAACAATGTATGTCCGTAGGAGATTACTGTCTGTCTGTTATCAGCAATATTTAATTTGCAATAATTTTGGCATTCCTTATCCTCTCACCCCCTTAGCTACGAGAGAAGTCTTGAAATCTTCTATTGCAAATAAATCAAAATAACTCTAAAAGTGACCCTCATCACCCTAAATCAAGGACCCTGTCTGTTTTTTCCTCCCTTGTCTCTGTAAGAGGCTGGATCTATTTCCTTGCCCAATACTCACTTTTAGATGGGGATTGGCATCAAAACACTGCCACAGAAATGGTAGTGTAGAGTTCTGCAGTGGAAAAAAAATGGACTAAAGTGTATGAAAATACCATTGAAGGAAAAAAGGATGAAAGGCAGGAGGAGCTGGGACCTGCACAGTCAACTGGATGTTGGGTAGTTACTGATGGTCTGAGAATTCCAAACAAGGAAATTAAAAGTACAGCTGGTTCCATTGAGAAGGGTTATTTCTTCTAACATGGATAGGGTAGATGTAGCACAGGGCATGTATTTATTCGTGATACTGCCCTGGCTTCTCCAGTGCTTTCTGCTTCTCAGTGATTCTTCTTGGGGGGCGCACGTAGGCTGCATTGGCCTCTCAAAATGGCATCAACCATGAAAAATGTATTTTTGCAATGCTTCTTCCACCAAAAGGATGCAGCTGAGAGCTGCTAGTGTGATGCTGTTTATTTGGAAATACAAAAGAAAGGGGATATTTACTCACACTGGCTCTTGCTTAGATTGCAAACTACTGAGGCATTTGTAAAAAACAAAACAAAACTTTTTTTTTTTTTTAACTCCTGCAAAAATCTGTCACAGAAAAGATTATGACCGAGTGCTTCCTGTGTTGTTCTTCCTGAGTTTGGCAGAGAACAACGGAAAGCCATGTCAGTGTCTTTTTTTCAATGCTTTCTGTAAATGCTCTCCACATTAAGCTCAGTAAATAACAGAAATGCTAATATCTAGTCTTAGTGTATGCTCACAGAACAGATTTAGGGCACTTATTTGGAGGATATATATAAAGCAAGCATTTGCTATCAGTTAAAAACATCCTTCTTGACATCTTTAGAGCACATTTCTTGAAGTACTGAGCAACGATTGAATGGTTAATTCCATAAATATCTCTATGTTATCAGGAAATAGTCCAGGAAAGCACACTGGTCTGCTGCCTGATGTCCAACAGACTCTTAAATACCATAAGTTGGTGAGGCTGATATCCTACTGGGAGTTATACTCAGGTCAGCTGGCATATAGTATGGCAAGAAGATGTTCCAGGGTCAGGTCTACTTTAAATGTTATGTTAGGAGCAATATATATTTATTTTTTACCATGAAAGTATAGATACTGAGGGTGAAAACGGCAGCTGTAATGCAGCCTTACTTGAATATCAAAAAAACAAGTCTTTCTGATGCTAAAAGGAAAAAAAAAAAGCTTCATGGTGTGCTGGGTTTTAAGAATTTTGGTTATCTGTAGCTCTTCAGCCACTAGATGGTGGGAAAGGTGCAATGTGAGAGCACTCAGGCACCTGATCTGCCCTCGCAGGGTTAGTGCACGTGCAGGTTAGGCTGAGCACAGCACTTCTGTAATGGTTGTGAAGTTTTGCCATGAAATGGCATGCAGATTGTGGCGTTACCTGTGCATGTGAGCTTCCTGCTGGAGAACCTTATCTATATTACCAGGGCTGCTGTGGTGACGAAAATTCCCTTTATTTGCAAACAAAAAATGTTTTCAAGAGGCTGGCTTGTACTAAAATCAAAGCTACCATAGCTACATTGCTTTCAGTGGTTATTGTAAAGCTAACTCTCATATTCTGTCGTGCCCACATACCTGCTGCTTCATTAAATAATTGACAAAACACCTAGCACACTTAAATGCAGGGTGGTCTGAGTCATTTTTCTTTCAATAGCTTCTGTGGCTTATTGTGTGAAGAGGAGGCGTGCCTCATTCTTAAAAATTATTGCAGGCACAGAGAGTAAATCTTTCTTCCACAGAGCTGTGGAATTTGCTAAGCTATTTTTTGTGTGGACATTTGAGGAAGAAATGGTTTGATTTGAAAATATCTCTTAACAGGTTTATTGCTCCCTGCTTTGTTCTAAAGGACAACTACATAAATACTTCTGTCTCTGGGATCTCTTGCCAGAGGTCTGCTTTAATGTCTGGCCCATCACCTCACCAGCCAGTTCACTCCCCTTTTTGATCTTGGAATGAAACCGTAGTTCCGAATTCCAATGCAAATGTTGGTGATGTCAATCCTTAATCATTAAGGTAACTTCAGTACAGTCTTCAGGAGCATCAAATGGTGGTGATGCCTTTGATTTATATGTCACCTTTCATTCCTAGAGATCTCAAAGCACCTATAACTTCTGGCAAACATGCCAAGTTAATGGGTTATGTCACAGTCTATTCAGCAGTAATTGGTAAGTGCTCAGAAGAAAGTCTGATTGATGGGTGAAATGGCTCAGAACGTCAATTATCTTAATGAACAGTTTCTTGGACTTAACAGAAAGTCTACCACTAACACAACTGGAGCTGTGAACTTGAATTCAACTGCTTATTATATTAAACGTTGAGCTTGGTGGTAATTTGAAGACTTGGCTCTTGTTCTGTGTATGTATCTTTTTATAGGAATCTACATACTCATTAATGATACGTGGCTACTTCAGCACTGGAACTTAAACATCACATAGAGTGGTTTGGGTCACTAAGTAGAAAACAACACCCCACTCGTTTATACAAAGCTATTAAAAATAAATTGATGTGCAATTACCCGAGTTTACCAGGGTGCTAGAGACAAATTTTCAAAGCAGTCTGAAAGGTTCTGGAGATTTATTAGTAAGCAGATATTCCAGACACTGGTTTTACACCTGGCCTGACATTTTCCATATGACAGAAAACTGATGTAGAGATTGAAATGACTTCTGTAAATAGCAGAACCAGGCTAACAGGAAGGTGGGAAAATGACATGAAAGGCAAACAGCTTGCTGTCGAGGAGATGGTTTTGAGATTATTCCAGTGTGAAAGTTCTTTTCAAATTAGCAATTGTGATCACACATATATTATCTTGTGTGTATGCTTCCTTGTTCTTTTCTTATTCTTTGTTATAGTACTTCTAAATCTCCATCGTTTTTGCACAGAAGTGAAAATTGTTGTTAGCATCTGTTGTGTATGCATAGTTACTGTGCTTGTTAAAAGGCTTATTTCTATTATTCTCTGATCTCTTCCACAGATCCTTACATTGGTAATTAGTATATCTTACAAATATTGGTGGTGTGAAAAGGACCATAATTTTTCAGCATAAACACAGAATTGCCTTCTGATGACTAATACTATTGTGGGTACATAAGAATAATAGTATTGGGGAAAAAAAGCAATAACCCCAAGCTGTATTTTACTAGATATGTTGCCAGGGAGATCTGACTCTGTGAGTGACTTCTGGACCTGGACTCCTTGCGCCAGCTACAGCAGAAATGTCGAGAATGTAATCATTTTTTCAGCTAGAAAAAAATTCACCTGTGTAAATTCACCTTGCTATACTTGTATTCTCATCACTGGAGATTGTGGAGAGTGCGAAGAAGGCTGCTGACTTCTTAGCTGTGGGTGAGTGCTTGTGTGCCAGTTGTGTTCTTTTTATGCAGTAGGAAGGATGGATGGAGTTGTGGAAAATCTTGTATGGGGGTGAAGTCATGAGAGGAAAAAGGAGTGTAGGGTAGGCATCACTGTACAAGAGTGAGTTCAGGGTGACTGCATCCCTTGGAGAATTAGTTGTGTGGGTGTAAAATTATTCAAGGACACAGCTTCTCCCCTCTTCTGTCTTTCACAGATACGTAAATCTTGTCATAGCACATCCAAGTGATGATTTCTCATTCTCAGGCCTTAATTCTGAGTATTGATATATATTCTGAATAGATGTTTACCATTTCAGTTTGTGATATCAGAAATTCTTAATTTATTCCTAAGGAATAGTGAATTAATAGTTCTAAAACTCTTTTTGGCCGGATAAAACTGGTCTTAAAATATCTTCCCCCATAAACCTGCAGTGGGTCATATCAGAGGAGCTCAAGGAATAGTTCGGAGTCAAATTTCCGTTCTCACTCACCCCTATCAACACTCACCTGAGCTGTATCGTTTCCTTCCTCCTATAGAGGTGGCTATAAAGCTGTGAGTTTCACTAGTACAAGGCAGAGTTCTGAAACTGTAGTTGAAACAGATTGACACACCAGTAGGCTGTGCTGCCATTCAGATACACTGGTGACCACATGCATCAGTGCAGGTGGGGGGTTGACCTGCTGGAGAGGAGCTCTGTGGATAAGGGCAAACAAAGGACCACAATGATGGTTTGGGGCCTGGAACATCTCCAATATGAGGGAAAGCTGAGAGATCTGAAACTGCACAGCTTGGAGAAGACCGAGGGGAGATTTTATCAATGCTTATAAATTAGATCTAAAGGGCAAGAGTCAACTGGATGGGGCCAGGATCTTTTCCACATTGCCCAGTGACAGAACAAGGGGCAGTGGTCATAAACTGGAACGTGGGAAGTTCTGTACGAATGTAAAGAAAAACTTCATTCCTGTGAGAGTGACAGAGCATGGGGACAGGCTGCTCAGAGAGGTGGTGGAATCCCCTTCTTTGGGAGTATTCAAGACCCACCTGGACACTTTTCTGTTCAACCTGTGGCAAAGAGCTGCTTGGCAGGGGTTGGAGTGAATGTCCTCAGAGGCTCTCCCAACTCCTGAGCTTCTGTGATTCTATAAAAAGAGATTTGTGTAGCATTGGGAAACTGTATAAGTGGGCAAATACAAATGTCAGGTACCTGGTATTAGAAGTGGGGCTTCATGAACTTTGAAGCATGCAGCAAAATGTTACAGTCACATGCAGCTTTGGATGATAGTTCTGCTGGTACATATACTGCTGTCATTTGCCTCTTGCTGTTTGCTTTGTAAGTGTCTAAAGGTATGGATTTGTGGTCTGTCTCTTCGGTTTGATTCAAAATCATCTCTGTGTCATCAGAGCTAAGTTGTCTTGCCACTTCGGACAAGTGTCCTTTTTTAAAATCCACTTTCCTAAGCAATGTGACCAGAATGATCTCATTCTTTGAGTGTCTAGATTGTGTGAAAGAAGTTTGAAAGAGACAAAAAAGCACTTTCTGGAAGAGCTGTTAAAAGATATCAATTTTTCACAGTTATAATAGAACCTCATAATTAATTTAAATGAAATTTGTTTTCCGTAACACAGATTTTTGAGTGTAAAGTATGTCCTTTGAGAGAGGCAATGGGAAACAACCTCTGTTATTTTTGATTACCTTTGTGTTTTGCTTTTTACTCATTATGCTAATTTTATGCTAATAACCTTTTTACATGAAGTTTCACTTTATACTGCATAAACTGACAAATAGAGCAATATTTATCAAGCATAAATATTAAAAACACTATAAAGACTTTTAGGCTTCTAATTATTATGCTAATTTATCTCTAAATTATTCTTGTGTTACCACCCTACAGTTCACTGTAGAACATGACACAAAAAAGGTAAAAAAAAAAAACAAAAAACACCAAAACAAAACCCCACAAAGTTCTATTCCTTAATGCTATTAATTAATCGCATAGAAAGCCTGTCTATGAATAAAAAAAAAGACCTAGTTATAGCATTGTGGATGTAAAGATAAAGAATTCGTTTTTTTCTGGCAAGCTGTTGAGCCTTTGTTTATATTATTGTAAGTACTAAAAAAATCTAAGGTGTCTTTTTTTATTTTAAAAGAACAGGAAAACCTAATATATTGAATGGAAATTCCATATATTGAGCCAAATTCGTAGCATTCCTTTTCATACCTGTATATTTATTGGAGTCAGTGAGGCTATTCATAAGCGTGTGAGTTTTGGCCTCTTCCTTGCTTTTGTATTTCAACTGTGGGGTCAGATTATGTCCCCAGATCCCAGGTGCCATTTGTTTGAGTAGCATTAAGAGACTTTGATGTGGGACAATATCTCTCCAGAGAATAGAAGGACTTATTAAAATGTGCCAAGTAACTTAAAATTGTAGAGTTCCTAAATACATGGGTGTTACCATTGGTCAGAGGAGGCGATGAAGGCTGTGTGAGGAGCAGCCAGAACTAGTGCTCACTGAATGAAAGCTGTGGCAGCAGAGCTACCAAGGCATTGAGGAGTATTTAATTGAGCTGAGTCCTACTTATGGGACTGGGTGGCTGGGGAGCTGTGTGGCTCTGGAGTTCTCATTTGTGGAGTCAAAGATTGTGACCATCTTTATTTTCAGGTGTAGAGGTCTCATCTTGCCTGTAGCAATGAACAGACTTAATACAGAAAAGTAGTTGAACTGTTAACTTTTTTTTTTTTTTATTCCCACTGTTTTTTCTTTTTCCATTCCAGTGTTGCCTTTTCGAATTTGGTAACCAACAGTCCAAAAAAAAAAAAAAAAAAAAAGACTTTTATAAGTTATTTTGTATGTATGCCTGATTTTTTCTGTTACCTTTTCCCTTGACCCATCTGGAATGAAACAACCTTTGCCTTAAAATGTTTCTTAATGCTCTACAGCTAAATTTAGCATAGGCTTTCTGTAGATGTCTCTCCTCACCAGTGTAAGTTTCCTATCACAAGCACACAACTCATTTCCTCTAGTGGAGGGTTTCATACGTGCAAGCTACTGTGTGTGGACATTTCATATAGAATAGCTTCTCTGTAAGGGTCTATGACAGTCAAATAGCACTGGGAGATTTGTGGCTGTGTATTGTGTCTTTATAAGTGGAAACTACTTCCTGTGACTCTTAACTGACCAAAATCAGTGCTATAAAGGAAGGGTGAGATTGTGTTTCATCAGAAAACAGGTAAGAATTGCACAGGGACACTGAGCAGCAGGCAGGTTTGCTGTTAAACAGCTGGTGCCTGAGGAGTGATGGTCTTGTAGGAGTGAGGTAAGTGGGCAAGCTGAATGTTGGTTGAGTAATGAGGGTTATGAGGATATAGGCACGGAAGTGAAAAGTGAGCACTACAAAAGCAAGGTTGCAGAGGATGACGTG
This sequence comes from Callipepla californica brunnescens, assembly GCA_023055505.1. Lineage (NCBI taxonomy): Eukaryota > Metazoa > Chordata > Aves > Galliformes > Odontophoridae > Callipepla > Callipepla californica. The sequence continues at coordinate 10,203,802 of JALIRH010000016.1, forward strand.
CTGAGTATCAGCCAGCACATTCCTCTTTGCCAGTCGTCCATATGTTAGCATTTTATGCAGCAATCTTGGTAAGATACAGTCATTCAGTCTCATTAGCTACTTAAAATTGGGCATTGGCTTAGGAGTTTGAAGGATGAAGGAGCCATAAGACAATGAGCTGTCTGACTGCATAGCCATGTAAGTAGATAGGTATATATGGAGGTTAGCTATGTTGTCTGTTTATATATTGCTTAATTTAGATGTTACATACTACCACTTATAACCAAGCTAATGATGTAAAGTAACTCTTCATTAAAAGACAGTACCTATTCTGTGTTTGTAAGAATTCATGTGAAAAATACTTTGATGTTTTTGATGTAACTCCCAGTTATGTGTTTAAAAAATAACAAGTATTCCTACTGGAAACATTCAATGGCAGTATTTGAGTCACTGTCTTCAGTCTGAAATCTTGCTTTTGCGGAGAACCAACTATTCATCTCACCCACGTAGGTACTGATTCTTGCTTTCATCAGGAAGTCACACTGACCTCCACTCTGTAATGCCACAGCATTCCTCTGTAGCTGTATTTGTAAGGAGCAGTGTGGAGGAGTGGGACGCTGGGTGCAGCCATGCCTCTCCTGGAGCTCTGCTATGCCAATCTCTTCCTGACAGCAGAGTCAGCAGTTTTTTGTAGACCTGCGTCTGATGGAGAGAGGACTTGTATAGTGGCCTGAGCAGTAATGAAAATGGGGCATGTTTTCCTCATAACTTTGTATATCATATCACAACCCTACAGTATTAGGAGGGTTCACTTTTCAAGGGTGTACTATAACACCATTAGTTTTTATCTTTTTATAATACCTAATAACAGTCCAGCTTACTTTTAGGGCTTGGTAGACAGTCTTAATTCCACGAACAGTGGACAAAACTTATCCTACTTCACTATACTAACATGGATGATGGATTGAGAGAGGATTTATAGTCATTCATCTACTGATTAATCTGATATGCTCTGAATTCTTTTTTAAAAATATCTAGAAAGTGGAGGAATTTCTCATCTGAAATAACACGTGCTTAAATAAACTCTTTGTATATGCATATGTGTGAGAGAGATGGAGAGAAGGGATTTTTCTTTGTCCTTTTACTTTTTGAAAGTTTCATGTTCATTTTGCTACAGAGGCACATAGATGAAAACAACCCACAAAGTAGCTGTGAAATCAATCAGTAGTCCAACAATTTTGAGCTCTGGAGTAACCTAGTAGGGAAAAAATGAACGCAATATATAAAATACAAATCCTAAAAGATCAGTAATGTGCCAAACAGGTTATTGCATTCAAGACACTTGATAAGGATGATTTAACAGGGTGAAAAGATCACCTCACAGAGGGAAAGGACTGTGAAGAGATTAAAAAAAGTGAAAAATAAAAAGAGGCACACAGAATAAAGAGATAAGTGAACGTTATCTTTTTTTTTTTTTTTTAAAGGTTTGAACTTACTTCATGATTGTTAGTGCTTCCCATACTGGTTTGTTTCAAAAATTAAAGTCCTAACTCTTTATATGCAGAGCATTCTAACCATCACTAGCTGCTGTTGTCCTAAAGAAGCAGGATAAAATTAATGGTACTGTTAGTGTGACTTGACTCTTGGTTTGGATATTGTTTAACAATAGGCCAGTAACCACCACAGTCTTAGAGTAAATGGTTTGAGGTGCATTTGTAAATTATGATAAATTCCAAATGCTTAATTGTTTTGAATTTTTTTTTTTTCGGAAGGAGCAAAATTGAATTCATTTATAAATGTATTTCTGCATCCAATAACAGGTCAGTGGACATCAGAATAGGTCTCCTTTAGAAGGCTCACCCATCTGGGTGTCTGTTTTGAAAATATGGCTCCTTTTTACCTACAAACAGAAATCTGCCTTCTGATGAAGTGTCTATCTGTTTCTATTGGTAGAAAAATGTTGAATTGCCTTGGTCAAAAAAGGTTTTCTTTGGCTCCAAAGCATATGCCATCTGCCATTCATTGTCTGTTTCATACTCAGTCTTTTTACAAAACTAATGCAATTCTTTGTCATTTTTCTATTCCAAATCCATCGTTCTGAGATATTTAGTGAATTTTGAAGCCTTTTTTTTTTTTTTTTTTCCCTTTTTGTTTCATTTAAATTCCCAGGAATAATTTGAAACGATTACTGTTCTTTGTTCAGGAAATGCTTTACTAGGAAAAACAAGTTCATTCTCTTGTTTACTTGTTTTTAACAGTCATTGTGTAGCTGCAATTTAAAAGCGTAGGGGGTAGAAAATAACCATTTAGAGAATATTGATAAAATGAAACAGGTCTGAGGTGAAGAATCAGAATCTTATTGTGCTTAAGTGCAGTAACTGCCTGGAGCTGTGCTCTGATACTAAGTTGGTCATATGTAGAATGGAAATTAATGTATTTTTTATAACTACAATTTGAAGCCACAGGCTTATAATTAAAATATATATAATCATTTTGATGGTCATTAAATAGGTATGTTAATGTTCAGGTGGGCAGTGCTGACGGATAACAAATGAAATGCAAGTGCTAGCATCACCTTAGGCTGCTGTCACCCGATATTTAACTGTTGAGTGGAACACGTTTATTGTGTATTGTAGCACTGTTAATGTAGAAGAGGGAAGCTTAGGTTCAGGTTTGAGAATATCAAGAATAGTTTCTGGGCAGGTTAGTGGAAAGGATATTAAACATGATGCTAAGGAGATCGGCCTAATTTAAAGAATAATTTTCTGTTGCACCCACAACTTTATTCTTTCATCTTACTGACAGCACGAATGTTTCCATCTATTTCATTTAATCTTCTTCCTTCTCATTTCAGATATTTATATGTTTGGATGGCCCCATCATGATAAAATCCAGCTGCCTCCCAAATAGAAATATCATTTACAATTTCCCCTGCTTGCTTCTTTCAGAGTCTTCAGGGAAATGGCTTGATTAATTCATAGGTTTTCATTCCTTCATTTGTTTGTTTATGTATGTGAGTGAGTGGATGTGCTGTGTAAGGATGTGTGTGACTAAATTATTGAGGGAAAGCTAAATCAAAGAGATTAAATTTGCCTTTAGGGTATATTTAAAGTACAGACTGCAATATAGAGATACACATGCATTTTTAAAGGATCTGGTTTGAGGCACTGGAAACTTAGGTGAGGGGAGCTCCTCAGGCCCTCTGTGTTGGACGGTCCCTGCAGGAACGTTTCTGGAGGACGTTTCTGCTGTCTGGCAGTTTGAGATGGATTTAGGGATGAATGTTTCAAGTGTCAGTGCCAGCAAGTAGGCCAGAGACTGTGCTCAACTCTTCTTCATTATACCACTTTCATTAAAAAAAAAAAAAAGAAAAAAAGATACTCATTCTACCCCAGGTCTCTGATTTACAGAAATGTCATTTCATGCTATTAAAATGGGGAGAAAAAGAAGAAAGAACCCCGAGCTTTTCAAACTGTTTGATTCTTCTTCTTTCCTTACTCTACTTGAATCTGGTGCCAGTGGTCATATGTGCAAGGCAAGGGAGCTAGCAGGTCTTAAGGGTGGCTCTGCTAGGATCAGAACAGCCCTAAATACCTCAGCAAACACTTAAAACTCCCCAGCCCTGTCTTTGTGCTTGTGTGAGACCATTTCAACCGCTGCTGTGCAAGATGAAAAACTCCTGGGAAATCTTGTTGGCAGAAGACAAAGCTGTCTGGAAGGAGCCAGAAAAGGGTCTGTACTTTGGTAGAAAGTGAAACCACTGAATATTTCTGTTGTCTGACAAGAGTCTTACCAACAAGGAATCAACTGTCATTAAATGCTTCAGAGCTTGTAACCTCCCTGACCCTCCCTGAGTCATCCCTGTTAGTCCCCATTGATCACAGACCTGGGAACAGAGATTACGTGATTCAAATAACCTTCTTGAGAAGTTCAATCTACTCTCTTTCAGTTCCGAGAGTCAGAGGGGATCACTGGGATTCTTCAGGGAGCTGTGGACTCTTACACCCATGCCCTGTGCTCCTGTTGATCTGCAAAGTTTCCTCCCAGTAATTTACTCTATGGAATCAGTCCCATTTTATAATATTCCTTGAAAAAGAGGTTTTGAAACATGGAGAGAAGATTACTTGAATAGGGAAATAAACCAAGATCCATTAGAAAACACAGAAGCCCTTTTAGTCACTGCTCAAATTATTTCCTCACATAAGTTTTTTCGTATTAAATTTATTTTTCAATGGCTTTGCTTGGTCATACCTCAAGTATGTTTGTGTGACAGCATTTTTCAGCTGTGGAAGCTTTCAGTTTTCAAAGCTCTCTGTGAGCAGTAGGTCTGAGTTCAGCGTGGAGCTCAGTGTCCCTCCTGCCCAGGCACAGGGCAGCACGCTGTGCTCAGCAGTGACATGCAGCAGAAGTCATGGGGTAAAAATGGTCATTTGTAGCTGAATTTTCTGCAGACGTTACACTGAGCAACGATTACTGTTTCTGAGTAGCCTCAAGTTTCTTTCTAGAAGACAGTGATTGTGCAGTCATTATAAAGTGCATGAATGGATGCTTGCATTGCCACTCTCACTGGATATATTAAGCATTGAACTGACGTAAGGAGCAAATTGTCTGCTTAATCAACTCCCTTTCAGAATTAGCAATGCCAAGAAAAAGAAGTGCATATAGATTATCCAGTGTGTGCTGTTACTGGCAGTGTGAGCAGCACAGGAGTAATCTGTTTCCCCTGCGACACAGAGAGCTTTGGGTGTGCAAGAAGCAGCTATATTCCAGCTGTCAATGCTGCCATATTCCAGCAGTCCCTGGCTGGAAAATGCTTCTTACCTGGGGAAATTATGCTTGGCTACGGATAGATAGCACTTCTAATGATGGAATCTTATTGATAAAAGTACATCTCTTCTGAAAAAATGATGAGGGAAAAGCTTTATGTACATCGTCTGCATGAGGAGTAGAAATGAGACTTGGCAGCCACCAGTAAGATGAGGAGTAGAAGCCTTTCCAGGCTGTTAGGGCAAGAAATGTCACTCAGGTGACTCCTGGCCAGGTTTCTAGCAAACTGTGCAGGCTGGCATTCAGTGCCATGGCACAGAATGAACAGGATTGATTGACAGTGGTAGAGAATAAAAGAGGGAAATTCTGCAATGGCACTGCCACCAGTGGCAGCTGCAGCAGCGTACCTGCAGAGTGCTGTTGGCATGCAAATGCTGTGCACTGTGTCTGCTGGGCTGGTCTGGGTCTGCAGCAATGAATGTCTCTGGTCTGGCTTCTTTGGGACCGAAGGGCTGACAAAAACAAAAAAGACACTGTTAATAGAAAAATGAGATTTCTCTGTTAGCCTAGGGATCTAAAGCCTTGTCTGCTGCATATTAAAGAATGGACTTCACTAGAGGTAAAGAGATCTCAAAATGAGAGAAAGAGTAAACAGAAAGATAACTGATATTTACAACATGATCTTCCAGATTCTTTGCTGTGTTATTGCATAACTATTTTCAGATTGCTGTCTTTTACCAAATGGATTCTTTCATTTCTTCTGGAGGTTTATTTTGATAGTTCAGCAAGCAGCCTGCAGGAATGCCTCCTAAAGCATTGGAGCTACTTTGTAGCTCCGGTGCTGGAGGCCTGCAGCAGCTCTCATTTAGAAAGATCAAATTCCCTTTGTGTTCATTGTAGGGCTTTGGTTTCAGGTGATGCTTTAGCCAAAGCTGATAAGCATAAGGATGATATTTAGATCTTTATATGTATGAACATTCTTCTGTTTAACTGGCAGCATATAGTAACTTTTCTTCAGTATTCAATGAGCACAAGATGCAGTAAGACAGTAAATGGGAGAAACTGTGTGTTACGTATTTAGAATAGAATAGTTCATCGCGCCTTTAGGATAGACCTGAGCAGCAGAGGGCTGTAAATTTCACTGCTACAAAACTATTACATAGAGATAAGTTTCCTTCTGGTGTTGCCTTTTGCTTGCAGCGTGATAGTAATGCATTCCTAGTCTTATGCAGATAGGAATTAAAACATTTTATAAATACTGGTAAAATATGTTACATTAGGAGTGAGAGGATATAGCCGAAGCTATCCGTTAATCTTGAGGCTGATAGCCTTTATTTTATATCTGCACTAGAATGCAGTAACCAGATTAGTTATTTTCACTCAAGTGGAAGCTCCTCCCTGTTCTAATTGATGATGTCTGTAGTGTCAATTTTCAAATTTCAGATCTTTCCAGTCCTATCCTCACCAATCCCATCCTATTAAAAATCATAATTTTGATAGATTCCTCTACCACAGTTCAGTCCTGAGGCAGTTCAACTGCTAACGAGCGTTCTTCCCTGCTTCTTAGCATTGCAAATACAGAGGAAGGATGCTAATTTCACTAGGTGATTTCATGGAATAATTCAGGTTGATAGGGACCTACCTCTAGGAGGTCACTAGTCCAGCTCTTACTCAAAGTGGGTCCAGCAAGATAATGTTCTTCAGGACTCTTCCAGACATGTTTTAGTAACTCCAGGAATAGAAACACCACAGCCTCCCTCAACTCCTCATATTTCTTTTTCTTCTTGCTTTTAATGAAAATTTCATTTTGAGAGGAGATTGGGCTCAAATTGCAAAACAGTTCTTCTGAACTCATTGAGCATTAACAGCTGTATGCTCTTCAAACAGAAAGAACTGGTTTTGCTTCCTACTTTTCATGAGTGAGGGCAACCATGATAATCAAAAAAGTCTTTGGCTCCTATTGAAACTTTCTTTATAAGAGTTAGTTGATTGTGAAGCTCTTTGGAAGGCTTTGAAAAGGTCATAGCCTCAATCCTCAGCTTCGAGGAGAATGTCAGAAGGCTTTAAAGGGTCATTTTATATCCAGCAAAGCATGAGGTGATACAGCTACGTACTTATAACTCATCTTGGGCAAATATTTTCTTTAAGCTGCAAGAATGTTGTATTTTTACTTTTAATGTATGCTGTATTATTAAGCTCTGACATTAAACACCTTCATGCCAGTTTGGAGGCACTGAACTTTGCTAATCACACAGTAAAAGAAGGGAAGAGGAAACGTGGCAGGTCTTACAGAACATTTCTTCCATACTGCAAACTTCCGAGGTCCTTTTTAACCTCAAGTATTCTGTGATTTTGTGACTGTGCCTCATGGTGAATAGATCAAAACTTTCAGTGGCTGAGGTTGAAGACATGGAAACTCAATGATTGATGTAAACTACTATAGCTATATATATAATTTGTTCTATACACTGTACAGGAGACAAAACTTTCCTATTACAGTATCTCCAACTTCTTTAACAGGAAAAGGAATGCTGTTTTTGATGATGTCAACGGAGACATCCAATTCTGGGACAAAACCACAAACATGAAGCCTTACAAAACCAGAAAACCAATAAGAAAGATCTAAAGCTGATAATGCCCTCTTTCCACAGTATGCATAGCATTTTCCTTGATAGATGAATGCATTCCTGGGGAAAAGACTCCACTGTTTTGCTGACATCTGATGCCTGACAGGCAAGTTAAACATTTAAAAGCTGCACAAAGTTGTTTATGTTTGTAGCAGATCCAATGAATAGCAAATTCTTAGAAAAATGAAGTATTGTTCAGCCTTGGATTACTTGAGTCTGACAAATAAATTCAGCTGGGAAAAGATGTTGAAGTCAAGATTAAGGGAAGATTCCAGCATTTGGGGCATTCTGATGTTTATTGTTTAACCCACTAGACTGTACAGGATGTTGGCTTTCATTGCTCTTAAGTTTTGCACTTGAAACAGTCTCACTAAAAAATAAACAGAGTTCTAGGACCTGCTTCCCATGCTGTTTTGGCTAATTCTTCCTCATGTGCAATCTGATCTACCTTGTATGATCCATTTGGGTTTGTCTGGATCCAGAGAACAAATCTCGCAGTTGCAATGTGAGGGTTCTCACCTAAAAAGTGGAATATTCAATTTGTAGTTTCTGCTCCAGTAAATGTTTGATTGCCTAAGAAGAAGTGGAAATATTATAATCCCTTAAACTAACAAAAATGATGATTAGAGCACTTTAGTGAAGGTGCAAGCTCTCCTCAGGCATTCAGGATTCAGTTTCCTCAGGCACAGAAAGAAATTGTCATGCAATTGGTTTAAGCTGTGAATCTGTCTCATTTTAAAATAATCCTGCAAGATGAGTCATTCTTTCTTCAACCCCCAGTGTAACTTAACTCTACAAGTAGGGAAAAATAGAAAGCTAGCCATAACTTCCACTCCGTTCGTCCCCCTCATTCCATGTCCCCTCATAAACTCCAGAGGAGCACTTATGACTGGCCGTCAAACTTTTCCCATCTGGTATTCCAAGATGAAATGGCAATTAGCCTTTGCCTGCTAGGCTAATTGACCTTTAGCCCTTGTCTTTTCAGTTAATTACCAAAGCAGTCTAGTTGGCTGTTTCTCAAAGCCTTATGAAGCCTTAAGATAATAGGAGGCTTCAGGCTGAAACATATGTGAAAAGACAGTTTTTCCCCTCTCTCCTGTTTTTATCACCTATACCAGTTCTTTAGCTAATCACTCTGTCATAGAAATTGGTCCTGAGTCTCCTATATCCTGAGGGTGTGAACTGCTGTGCTGGGGACTAAGAAAGACTACTAACTTGACAACTCTGGCATTTCCTTTACTGTTAGTTCCTTAAATGAACTTTTCACAGTTTGTACCTCTCTCTAGACAAGTAAAATGTAGTGTTATAGTTTTTAATTTCAAATGATTTTTTTTTTTTTCATTACAAATTGATTGACATGGATTTCTCTCTCCTTCCCTGTTTTGTCTGCCAGGCAGCTAAGCAGGTTATGGGTAGGTCTCGCAACCCAGATCAATCAATACAGTGATAAAGATTAGGTATCAGCCTTGTTCAAAAGATGGGATTTTCATCTTAATGGCTCAGCCTTCTGGAAAATAATTCTCTTTTGATTTTGCCAGTTATAAGGGCATAGCCTTGTGCAAGAGAAAAGCTCTTTTAGTCTCATAAGAAAACAGGTTCATGTGATGGTATTAAAATTGGAATTTTAATCATTATCATGGGAGATTTTCTTCTGAGCCTGTCTTGAATGCCATAAAAAAAAAAAAAAGGAAAGCAAAATGAGTGACTCTAGTCAGTTGTGTTTGGGATTGTTTACGTCAGTATCAGAAAAAAAAATACTTCCCATTATTATGATTTTCTAAAAATGAGCAGGGTTTTTGTCATGCATGGCTAATTCAGGGTGCTGCTCATGTGTCCTCTGATTAATATGTCTTTTTAATCTTGATAGTATGAAATGGACTTCTTTAGCAACCACTACTAAAATAAATAGAAGAGCTAGACATGAAATCTGAATTAATGATTTCAGTGACAGCCCTCTCAATAAGAAAAGTACACAAAGTTTGACATGCATTATGTTTTTTATTTTATAACATTTGGCAAAAGCATCTTATTTAAGTGTAGCATGTCTGGCATTGTTTGTTTGGACAATTGTGTAGCAACACAGGCATTACGTATGTCACATCAAGTGACATCAGTTTTCAGGTATCTTTATTTTAGACCAGATTATCATCTTGAAGGCCTGATTCTTAAACGTAGTGAAGCAAATGTTTATTGTACAATTGCCATTTGACACAAGGTTTTACAGTTTTCTATGTTAGTACTTCAAGAATATATACACTACGATATATTGTTTATTTGCAGACTGCAAATGTCTGGGTGATGTTTGAGTTAGGTAAGGAAGATCTTGTGGGAGATGATGTTCAAGACGAGGTTATGTTCAGTTGCCATGGTTATTTCATGAAAATATATGTGTAGTTTGTTAAATCCCTGTATAGTTTAATTTGCACAATAAATAAAAATATATGGGTGCAAACTTACCACATGAAACAAAATCCTTGTAATCCCAGGTCTTAGGAGAATAAATTCAAACTGAGATATATAATATGCAGAGATACACAGAAGCAGTGGCAGCTAACGTAAAAGTATTCATCTTTTTTACATAAGTAGCAAAGCAGGTCAGAAATGCAAAACAGGTCAGAAATAAATGAGTTTCTATAAACTGAAGTGATGATGTTATAATCTGAATTTTGGAAGTGATTCAGAATTACTAATAATGAACCTGGCTCTCATTCCCTCTCTGCTTTTTTGTGTAACTGAAAGAGGCAGCAGAATGAATAGAAAAGTGACTATTCTACGTGTTCATTTGCACAACCAGAATTAGTTGTTCAACTGAAGGTAATTTCTCAAATGATCTCTCAAATCTTTACTGACTGTTTATATTTCTGTTCAAGCATTGAATGACCTTGGTAGTAGAATGTGAATAATGCCTGAAAGGGAAATACAGGTTTGTCCAATTATTTCTTGCTGCTAACTGCTTAAAGATAACATTACCTTTATTAGGTTGTCTGCTTAGATGCATAAACATGAAATGTATACAGTTATGAGCTGCTGCTTCTAATGCTCTTCTCTTTCCTGTGGTGTAAAGGATTAAGGTAATCCATTAAACAGCAGAAGAGGGACAGCCTTCATCCTTCTGTTCCCACTTTGTTTGCAAGTCAAGAATGAGGTGTTCCTATGTGTGGAAGCCAAATCCATCATGGGTTAGAACTGAACTCAGGTTTTGTGGGTTTTTTTGGATGGTGATAATTCTGATTCTTGTTTTTATTCTGGTCTGGAAAGATTTGAGCAACTGTGGGTTCATATAAAAGGTTGGTCTGTATAAAATGTGGCAAAAATACAGTGTGTCCTAAAGGTACAATAGGATTTCAGTAGGCTGCAAATTAAGATAAATGGTATGAAAGAATTTAATAATATCAAGTGTTTGTTTTCTTTCACCATTGGACATTTTAAGTACAGATGTAATGTCTCAATTATAAAGTAATGTAGAACAGATGTAAAAAAATAAAAAGTTGATCACAGATTAGATGTATGAAAAAGTGTGTGATGGACTTTAGGTAATAAGTTACTACAGTGCAGGGGGGCAGTAAGGCGTAACTTTGAGGGAGAATGCACTGAATAGTGTTTAGTGACTTGAGAGCCAATATCAATTCCAGAGCAAAGGCAGAGGTCCATGTGTGAGTTCTGGTGATAATGTGGATAATGATTCTGTCAAGTCAAATGCACATGCTGACCGATATAAATGAGTTATCAAGGCTTTGTGAATAATGTTCTGGTGATGAGCCATAAATCAAAGTGCAATCATCAGTCCATCTGTAGAGGCCTAGAATAGTTCAGTAGTAACTCTCAAGTTGGTACACATATTAATATGAAAAATAATGAGTCTGCCAACTTAAAGCAGGGATTTGTTTTGGATAAATACTCTGTTAGAATTCGGGCTAGCCAATAAAGCCAATTGACAGATTCGTTTGTCATATGAATGATATCTCATTCTGCACATTAGAACAACTGGCAGTTTCTTATCAAAGACAGCAGGTCAGAGTGATGAATACTGTGTGACTCTGCGAGCATCCTGTGCAATTACCATTTTCTTAACATAAATATTAGCTATTAATTGCATTAATACCATACTCAAGTGTCTTGGTCATGGACGTGGATGATTTTGTTCTTGCTGAAAAAACAAACAGTAAAAAGGTGACCTCTGAATCAGACATTTGCAGTGTAAATCAAACTAAGATGAGACAGAGGACAGACAGACAAACTGAAAAGTACAAGAAAAAATGAGGCACTTTTGGTCTGTGAGATAAGCAATGGTCTTTGGACACTAGCAAACTAATCACTGTCAGTTTTTATGTCAGCACCACAGAAGGGAGGAATGTTAAAGCAGCTTTTGAAGGGGGATAATACATTACTTGAGCAGATGTTTGTGGAAGCTCCTCTCAATCGTGATAGCATGGGAAGATGCTGTGGGTGTTTTTTAGTCTAGCTTCTTAAGGTGTCGACTCTTAGGTAGAGTCTGAGCATAAGGCAGGGAGAGGAAATGCTGTCTGTCCAGTTGGCTAACTTGAACTAAATTTAATAAAGTAATTAGATTCCAATAATAGCAAAGAGACCATAAATATACGGAAAGGCTAGTGCAGAATTCTGTTTAATGCTACAAAGGAGAAAAAGGCCAGACAGGGCTTCAGACAAACAAGTAAGAGTTCTACAATATAAAACACTAGAGAATCCAAACACACAATTTAAATCTATAAAAACCAGGGTTCACTAGTTTTAGTGCTCATGTGATCACTTGTTCCTGTTATTAATTTTCCCAGTGGCACTTATTCCAGTATAGTTCAATGGGTGTACAAGATGTGTTCAGTCTACAGCCAAGCTGTGAAAACCTGAACTTTCTATTTATTCCTTATTTCTTTGTATCACATAGACAAAAATGAATTTTCACTGAAGTCAATTTTGCCATAAGGCAAAGCTAGCTTCATCTTTCCTGCTTCCTCCCATCTTATTTTCCCAAACTGTAATTTTGTCTGTGCAAGATAAGAGGTGGTGATAAAATACTCTAACAGAAATCATGTCCTTGTGTTTTAGTGCTTTGATATAAGCAGTCTCTTTTGACATCCCTTGTAGCCCAGCTAGCCAGGCATCTTATTTCCTACCCTCCTCTCCAGGGTTGGATGTCCAGAGAGAGTGCCCAAATGTAGCACAGAATATTCTAAAAACTCCTTAATAGTTCCTGGACATTACTATGCAGCAGATATTCTCCCATAGAGAGTTGTTCTTGCTCAAGCTCTTTCTTGTTCTTACACCCAGAAGCAGCCTCATTGAATTATCAGTGTGGCAGTGAAACCCTAAAAACCTAATTCAGAGAAATACTGTAAGCAAAAGCACTTCTTATACTTTCTAAAATTTGTCTGTTTGTTCCAAATTATTCTATAGAGGTAGTCTTCTAAAAATAAGGGTTGTTAATACAGACAACAAATAAATACTTTTCCAGATAGATTTTATTTTACAGTACTTATTATTGTTGTCCTTCCATTTATGTTTTTATTAAGGGGAAAAATTTCTATTGTTTGTGAGATTATTACATTGAGAAAATTATCATCCGGGCACTATAATTACTTTAGGAGAGCACCAAATAAGACTGCTTGACATTATTTAGACAATTTGATTACTCTTACTCACGATCTCAGAATGTGATAATCTAAGTGTTGCTTTAACTGGTGCACTCAACCATCTTCCACAGTGATTTATACAAACAAATCTAATGTCAAGTGGGAATGTTCCAGATTTAGATTTCCTGAAGCTCTGTGTTGTGGCCCTTAGTTACTGACGTGTTGTAAACTTCATTGTCAGCTAATGTATACTATTACAGTTCTGGGTAAACCATCAGGTTTCTGCCTTGTCTCAAAATTTAAGCCAGGACCACTTGACTTCTCTGCAACTATAGAACTTTACAAGAAAAATGGTCTAACATCACCCATGTATAACTTGCAGTACTTTTTTTTTCTTTTATTTTTGTCTTATGGAGTAAAATGCAAATCTAGCTAACGCACTGTACAAGAAAGAAAGAAAAAGAGAGGAGAAAAAAATAAAAAGAGAAGAAAAAGGGTCCTCAAGCCTTCCATTAGGCACACAGAAATGAAATGTATGGCCACGTATCAAAGTATTACAATGAAACATGCAACTGGGAGTCTGGGAAAATGCTGTTCTGCAGTTAAAAAATCTGAACAGAAAGAAGGAACTTGGGGGAAACTAAACAGTTTTCACAATTTATGGCTGAGAAGATCAGATGCATCTTTTTGAAACAGATAGCTAAGTATTCATAACTGTGTGGTGCAGTGAAATATGCATGACCACGAGTATAGAGAATGTCTATATAGAATGTGAAAGAACATGCAAAGTTTTATTATTCATTTCTCATTGTAAAAAGATTCTACGTTTGCTGTGAAAAATGTTCATGTCAGAACATGAGTGCATTTGGTTTATTGGAGTCAGATTTCTCTACTTCCTTACATTCCTAATGGAAAGAGATGCTGGATTTCATCCAAAGACTAAGAGAATCAGTCTGATTTTATTTATCATTCATACATATGGGTCTTGAACTCCTTTTGAACGGAGAAAGTTTTGTGAAATGAGGCGCCAATTCTAGTCTACCTGTAGTACATCTTCTTTGTATGAAAAAAAATGGAATATTTCAAATACTGGCTACCATCTATACAAGAAGAATATATATTTAGCTATGTATTTTTTAATTTCACACAGAGGCTAAGGGAAGAAACGTATATGGTTCATTCATCTTCTATCTCAAGAGGAGTTTCATACTGACTGGCTTAGGATTCCAGCTGTGGAGTTATTTGTGTTAAAATTGTCTTTTGTCCAATGTAAATTGTGGCATAATTCCAGAATACCTGCAGTTTCTAGCACATTATTGAAATGCGACATTGCCTTCTACCTACTGTAGCTTTGGACTAATAGTATTGAATAAATACCCAGAAAAGCTTTATAAGCTCTCAAGTGTAATGCACACTTGACCTCTTTGCCTCCAGAAATGAATTATATTGAGTTCAGATTTCTGTGTCCCATTCTTTCTTACATCTAATTAACTAGTCTGTTTTACCTTCTTATCTGCAGTAGAGCACAACAGGTTGAAAGAGGTTTTCTGTACAGTCTGTGTTGGTGAGTGGTGATCAGATATTCTCAAGGTCAAACAACTGAATAACAAATCAGCAATACCCATATTTTATTGAGTGGTAGTAAAACCCTGCTGTTAGAAAGCTGAGATGACAGCTAGAGAAGTTTTAGTCTATTCTACTCGGCATAGAATGCATTCAGACTGTGTTTCTAGTAATGGAGAGTCAGAAGAGTAAAGAGGTTGTGTTCATTTTTCTTTCTGTTCTTGTCTTTGTGTCCTCTTTAAGCATCTTTCCTGGTTCTGGTTTTGCAGTGGTAGCAGGACACCATTATGTTTTGTACAGTTAAACAATTGAGGAATAAGTGTCTCATTTCTTGAGGCTAAGATTTCTTGGGACCAAAGAAGGAGCACAGAGCATTGTGCAGTACCACTGTTAAATAGCTGCCATCTGGGCTTTAAGCCACTGACTGATATGCCTTGAGCCCAGTGACCTATCCTGGCTGTGCACACACTGTAGTCCACCCATCCAGCCCACACTGCCCTGCAAAGATGCCTTCCTGGTGTAGAAGAGTGGAAGGGAAAGTGGCACAAGTGCTGGCATGGATAGAACTGAAGCAGAGGAACAGCTGCTGTGAGGCAGTGTGTGCAATAATGGAGGGTGGAGGCAGGGAGGTTTGATAGGCAGCCTGACAGGCAGCTCAGCCAAAGAGGCTTTTTTGTAGTGGGGTCAGAGGATGGTGGTTGTAAATACAGATGTAAATCAGAAGAGAGAGAGAAGTTAAAGATCAAAGGAAAGAGCAGGGAATGAGGGAATTATAGGAAGATAGACAAGGGATGAAAAAATCTAAAAATGCTAAAATGATTAGGTATCAAGGAGTTAGACAGCTTCGATCTGTGATAAATAAACAAGGTTCAAGACATACTGAAACTACAAAATCATTAGTTCCAGATTTCTCCAATGTGATGCAAATATTCAGAGACTTTCGTGTGAGACATTTTGCTACCAAACTGCCTCTTAGGAGTGAGTATCTGAAACTGGAAGGGATTTATCTAACAGAAGTTCAGATGCTGCGGGGCATATTAGGTGAATTAATATGCACAACATTGCATCTTCTCTTCTAAATTAATAAACAGCACGTTCATTTCTTTCCTACTAATTGAATGTTTAACTTGTTTGTATAAGGCCAGTGATAGGTCAGTAAGAGGTTAGGAATAGATATTGCTTGTTTTCTCCGGAGCCCTGAACCATTGCTGGGTTTCATATTTCCTCCAGCCTGTCTCAGTGCAATACTGTTTTGCAGACAGATGAAAGAGTTTCTTTCATTATTAAAACAAAAGGGCAAGTAAAGAGTTAGGAAACTGATAATTATATACTAGCTTTTTTCCCCAAGGGCAAAAGAAAAAAACTATCAATGTGTTGCAGGTTTTTTTTTTTAATTCAATATAATTAGCGACTTAATGGCAAGAAAATTAGTATACATATTTTCTTTTCAGGGCTTTACCATGGATGAAGTTTATAGCTAGAGGATACTTGCTCTTTAGATCATTCTTATGGCTGGCTAGGGCATATGAACAATGAGAAATGGGGAAATAGTGCAGTTAAAAAATGTTAGATAGTTCTGGACCTAGGGCTACTTTGTGAGCTGGTTTGGTTACTGTCGTTTTAATTTCTTCTTCGGAATTTCTTCTTTAACTTCTTCATTGTAGATTTGTGAAAATTATGATGAGTATTTATGGAGCATTTTAGGAACTACCTCTGAATTTTTAAAGGGAATTTGGTACTGAGGTTAGAGGTTCTTGTCACTTTAGACATCTAAAGGAACCCTTTTTTTCTTAAGCAAAGTCTGTAACCAGTGGAGAGAGAGGGAGAGTGTTGGCAAAATAGGAAGTTGGATCACAGAATATCAGTCTGGTTTACATCATTCTCTCCCTATTGGCTTTGTAAGTTATAAGTTTAGATTCTTGTCAGTGATTTGGAGAAGTGAATCACCTTGCCCAATGGCAAATCTGTTCATGGTACTTAGTGGGGTAGAGTAGCTGCCTAGAGGAATTTTAGAAGAAACTAAATATGTAATGGAGTTCTTTATTGGTGCACCAGTAGAAGTCTCTCTTAAATGTGTTTCATATAAAGGCACTTCGGTTAACTGCATGGTACTGAGGTGACTGTCTCATGTATAGTGAACAATGACCTGCTTAAAATTGTTTTCTTACTCCTGCTAAGGCAAGGAGAAAAGCTGTCACCCTTCTCCTTTAAGGACCTGTCAGCAGCCTTCTCACTCAGCCATAGCACTACTGTTTGAAGAGCAAGATTTCCAGCAGCTTGTCAGTAACATTGCTTTCCTATTTCTTAGACACATTTTTAAGTGTTATTAGCCCGGTGTCTGTGATGCAGAATAGACCTGTTGGTGAACAAATCCTTCTATTCATTGAATTAATCCTTTTAACAAGTTGCACAAGAAAGTTAAGGGGAAATATGTGTTCTACATTTCTGTGGTACCTGACTGATGCACTACTGTGACCTGGTGGAAAGCTCTCTTTTGAGCCACTGGTGTTCACTGTTTCTGTTTGTATCTTGAGAATGGAGATAAGCTTCTATAAGCTAGCTTTGAATGAATAATCTTTGCATATCCTGTTTTCTCATCCATTATCTGTCTCTTGGATTCCCTGCCAATTCAGGAAATTATCCTACAGTTGTTGCATGCTCCAGACTACCGTTCCTTTGCCCTCCATATTACCTTCCAGCCATTTCATCAGTTATGTTTCATTTTTAACAACTTTTTCCTCATTAGAAACGCATCCCATCTTCTTTGACTGAAAGAGAAAGAAGCTTTTTACATCCCCTCTGTAACTTAGACATAATTCCATCAGCCCCTGCAGAAAAGACATCATTCCTAGAGCCTGTGCCTACACAGGGGGCAGTGGGCCATGAGCTCTGTCTGGGTAGGCCAGCTGGCATTGTCACAAGAGGAGGCATCATGAGGTATATGTGCTCAAGAATAGGCAGATGAAGGTGTGTATAGGACTGAAAAGGGTATCTGTATATTGTATTTGCAGAAGGTAAGAACCAATGTTTGGCTTCTGCCTGAAGGAATGGAGGAAAGTGGTGGGAAGTGTGCTCTTAGTGCAATGTGATGACATCTGAGAATGCACAGACAGAGGAGCAGGAGGCAAACATTATATGCAAGACGTGTTACCATGGTCTCAGCTTGTAAAAATTGCAGTTGGTTAATCTATACATTGTTAGTGAGTGCATGGGTGAGTGCAGAAAGGCAACAAAAAGAGAACAGCAGTCAGAGAAAGGACAAAGTGCAGAATCTGGACTGGACTCTGTGTCTCAGACCTCATGAAGTTCCTGCTAATCTGAGCATCATCAGGAAATGTTTCTAGTGTTTAGAGCTGTGAGCCAATGGGAGATGTTGCTGTGGTACATCAGAAACTCCTAATCAGCTTTTTAAGGTCAAAGATCTATCTGTAAAATGTATTTATGCCAAATTCTTTCTATTATTCCTTTGTGTTTTTCCACTACGGTTATAGTTTTTATAAGTTCAATGCACTGAAACACAAAGGGCAGTAATTTGAGAAAAGATTGATTTTATAGGAAAGTCTAGCAAACTGTGAAGGCCGGAGATGTTTTTAAGAGTTTGATTTACAGAATCTGTACTATTACTTGTGGGGCAGCATACCCCAAAACACTCAGTGACATTTAAATTAACTAATACATGAGGGGTCATTCCTCTGACTGAAAAGCGAATGTAAAGCACAATGACGAGTGGACATTTTTTACACTTCAGTAGGTGTGCAGTGAAGATATTTCATATGGACAGAGAAAACACCAGGTAGTCCATGAGCTAAACAGTGAGTCTTTAGATGTTACTTGATATAGCAGAGTGGATTTGTGACTTCAATTAATTCATCTCATGAAGGGCGATGGTAATTGAGACCTCTTTGTGTGTTTTATAGTGTGAATACTAATGTAATTAAATGCTTAAAATTAAGAATAGATAAAAACTTGATCTGACAGTAGTATCTCTGCAAAGACAAATTGCAGAGCACATAGCCAGTGTATGAATCTGTGATTAATTTATACAGCCGTTTATAATGCACTAAGTAGCTGCATGCCAATTATTATGGAAACAAATTGTGTTTATATTAGCATGTCTGAGGTGATCATTGATCCCAAATAGCATTATTTGAAGACTAATAGAGAGAATAATGAAGGAGTAACATTCTGCCCTGCAGCTGTCCAATGCATTTCAAAATGGAAAGTAAAACTGGCACATTTGAGGTTTTATTGATTTAATCGAGAAACAAACAAAAAAGCCATCTCACTTTTCATCAATAAGATTTTTTTTCTTGTCAGAAGCAAATAGCTTCTTTCATCATCGGCAACAAAAATAAGAAAGTCTCTTGGAGGGGCTTGGACCAGAAAGTAAATAGTCTTTCTTCCTCTGAAATGAAGTCATCAGCTGGGCTCTCCTTCAGAGAATGGAGATGGAAATTCAGTGGAAATTATTCTTTAAAAAATGAATACATTTTCTGAGGAATGCTGGATTACTGAAAATACACATTCACCTCTTTTCCTTTGTTGCTTATGATATTAGCTGCTTTTTACTGCTAAGATCTGGCCCTAGTGATTGCTACGCTGAGTAAAGTTTCCAGTTATCTTGCATTCTGAGATAGTGTTGAAATAAAACTGTTGTTTTGAAAGATCTTGCATTATGTTCTGAATGATAGAAATAGTGAAAAAGCTGCTGATTTTGTTGGAGTTATTAAACTGAAGGAAAATGAGATTTTTTTTTTCTTCAAAAGCTCACAGAAAAAAAAAAAATCACTTTATTCCTGATAAAATGAGCTGGAGAGTTCAGCAAAGACCCTGTTGAATGCTGTTGTATTACACCTATGATGATACCTGTGGAATATGTCTAATACTAGGAATATGTTCACTTGTCTGAAAGAAATGGTGAAACATCTGTGGTTTTTCCACTGGAGGGGAAAGAAGCAGTCAGAATATATTGTCATTCATAGTTTAAAACTGAGGCATTTTGTAAGGTAGCTTTAATTAGAGAGCACGTGAACCAAGCTATGACACAGTGTCTCCGGAACCACTACTGAGGATGAGTTTGATCTCCAGAGGTATGTAGTATTAGATCAGTCAGAAAACTGGAAAATCCTGGTCTAGGGGTTTATGGGTTAGAAAACACTAACTGACCTGTTTAGAGATGGGCTTTATGGATGTGCAACCATATATTCACGAGTACTTGCAGTTATGAGTAACTAAGAAACCAGATTATTGTGATCACATGATTAAGCCATAAACATTATGCTTGGCTTAATCTAAATAACATCTGTGAGATGAGATATCATCTTCCAAAAACCGATGATCCATGGAATTCTTTCAATGATGTAAAATCAAGTTGGTTAAGCACTCTGTAGAGAGCTGTGATATTTTTTTTTCCCGATATTTCCTTGCCACTCTTCTTGCTGCCTCAGTGAAGGACTGCTTTTGAAGAGCTCACAGCTTATCCAGCCTTAACAATACACAAGAAAGAGAGAGACGTTCTTTTACAGATTTCACTTTCTTGAAATAATCTTGAATTGGCTGATTCTAGTCAAGATTGCTCTGATGTTTTGAGAAGATAGCAATGGGATTTAAATGCATTGGGAATTTTGCTTTTCCCTTATTTCTCTCGGTAGACCTGTGGGTGGGACATAAAAACTGCTTTCAGAGCCCCAGTTTTATTGTTGAAGTTCTTAGTTTGGGAACACAAATCCCTTTTTGGGTCGCTTTTGTTTATAAATAATTCTCTAATTGTGAACTGCCAAGACTGTGCTGAGACTTCATGGTTTTATCTGCTTCAGCACAGCTGAAGAGATGTGATAAATGCAACCTGTTATACAACACAATGAAACATAGAAAGCTATAGAGGGGAAAGACTGAAATGATAGGCTATAATCAAAGGTGAAGGGAAATGCAGTGCCACACAAATACCTCTGAGAAATTTGTTGAACAAACTCAAGCCCTTATATAATTAGATGACAAGGTTTATTTTAAACTATAAGGTATGAGTGTGGCAGCACTATAATTTGTCTTAAATAATTTCTTCACACCCAACAAGACATGGCATTCAAAGTTCAGTCCTGCTACAGGCTTCTCAAAAACAAAACCAAACATTTTTACACCTAGATCAGGTATGAAAACTGAAATAAAGCTTTCTTAAAGGCAGGTTTGAATTTTTCCTTTTAAGATTAAAGAGATTTCTTGATTTAGTGAGGTAATTACTCATGCTTTCATATCTGATTTCCTCTAACTTAGTCTTGTTGGCAGCTCCTGTTTTGTTTTTCAGTGTGAAGTGATGTGTGCACAGTTAGCTTAAACATTTTGTGAAGGCATACCTGTTTGTCCCTTGACTCCCTCTGTAACCTGTTGTTGTTCAGACTGCAACACAGAATGAAAGAAACTTTCCTTTAGAGGGGAAAGTTTAAGAGAACACATTTAGAAGTAATATTGCAAGTAAATTCTAGTGTTCCTTTTTCTAAAAGAGGAAGGAGGTGTCAAGAATGCCATGAGATCTGGTGATCCTAAACTCTTGCAAAGCTATCTTGTTGTTTCTGTGAAGATTACCTATCAAAATCCACGTTGCCTTATCTATTCATTTGGCACTCTTGCTGTAAATTAGTTTTCCAGCAATAGTTCACAATGACAGCATCCCAGTAGGCTTTGGCACTTGCCAGTATGTGACTGCAAATGGTGTCAAGGCACCGCTGGGTCATGCTCTTTCTTTGTTTGTGGGCTGTGTGGCAGAGGACCAGGAGTGAGATGTCTGTGTCGTACTGCATACTGTTGCATTGGTTCTTTACAACAACGGACTCTGCAGACAGTTGAGAGAAGATGCCCAGGCAGATGGAGTCTTGTTTCCATGGCTCTAAATCGCTTTCTACAAATATTTGTGCCAGTCTATTGAATGCTCATGGCAAGGTGAGTCAGTGTGACCACAGCAAATGTCTATAAATATCAGAGTGAATATTTATGGTAACTTTTTGCTGTATTCACGCAGCCTAATTACAACATATGCCTACATTATTTGTGACATTTTGAGCTCTTCTGGTTTATTTCCTATTGTTTCCAGATTCTAGTACATTTTAAGCAAAAATACTTGCTGGCAGCACAAAGCTTCTCTGTTTTCAGTGATCCATCTGCCATGTGGAATAGTTTGTTCAGATGTAGAGACCCCTTCTTTCCGTGCCAGCTTTTTCACTATATAAGCTGTAACAAGCTTTTCCTTTCTCCATACGCTCTGTATGCTTTCATTCTTGCCACAGGGTCTTTGAAGAACTCTGCATCCATCACTGATATGTCATGAGGAATTTGAAACTTCATTGAAAGGGAAGATAATCAGCTTTATGTTATTTGTTTATGATTTGGGTGTGTTTTATCCTAACTAGATATAGCTGTTCTGAACCAGTGGCAGTCCCAAAGGAAATCAGCTGATTCTTCATGGTGACATAGCTGGGTAGCCTTCCTGACAAAATACAGCATCACTCCTCCACAGCGTAGTTCTCTGGAGGTGGCATTCATTCTCTTAAAGCTAGAGCTGTTATATATTCATAAAGCTTTGAATTCATTAACTGTGAATCTGTTGTCTTGTCAAGTCCCTTTCTAAGAAATGTTAAAATTCAAGCAGATGCCTGGTGTTATATCCCTCTTCTTAAAAAAAAAAACCAAAAAAACAAAAAAGCAAAACCAAAAAAAACCCCCCAAAAACAGAGAAAATCTTTAATCTGTGAAGTTGATAGTCAGTGAAGTTCAGTACTTTTAAAGTCCGTCCAGATACCTGGCACTTCTTGTGTCTTTGAACATAATTATTATGGTTGGGTCAGGAATTTTCACTCAGCAAGTTTTTCCTTTAGAAAGTGATTAGAAGAAAGTCTGTCACAGATTTTTTTTTCTTGAAACCTAGTATATATGACACATTTGCTAGTACTATGAGACTGCTATTCTGTCTCTCTTGGTAGTGGAGAGAAGATACAACTTTTATTGGCAGGTTTCATAGGTGTTCCTAGCAGGAAAGGATTACTAAGAATTTCTAATTTTGGTTCCATGTTTTGGATGGAAATGCATGTTGATGGATCTTCCTTTGTTCTCTCAGAACTGAAGGAGATGATTGTAGTAACGGCTGCCCCAGGCTCTCAGTCCTAAGGACGGTAGCTTAGAAGCCTGGAAGCCTGATCCTAGATTTACATAAGGAATCTTGCATGCTAAAGAGCATTGTCTTCATATTGAGTTAAGTACTCTATGACAGTGAACCCAGCAGCTCTTGGAACTCATCACTCAAGCTAGGAATGTCAGATTTTCTTCTTCTCAGAAGCAAGTCAAAGCCTTGGATTTCCATCAATTTGTACCATTGAGGGGGAAGTCTTTGGCTCTGAGGATAGCTCTATCAGCTTGCTACTGCTTATCAAGAACAGCCAAAGAGCCTCTCAAGTTCACAGCCTGCAGATGTGACATTTCTAAATTGGAAAAAGGATGGAAAAGTTTTCTTGGGTTTCTGATATTTTTATAGTTTGTTGTTGTTAGAAATTCTTTATTCGGGATCTAAGCAAAAGATTGTGCATGATGCAGAATCTAGACATTTTGAAATACTGGCATTTTCTTCTTGAAAGTAATCGTTTTCATCTGTTCAGATAATAACCAGCACTTCTCAGCTGCACATTGGAAACTTCTGTATCACCACTGCTACAGATATCCTGTAGCTTAAATCATGACATCTTCTAACAGAACCTCTGTCTGTGGGGCAATAGCAGTTAAATGGCTAAGGAAGATTTCCTTAGGAAATCCTACACCTCAAGAGGCTGTTGAGATGTTAATCTTCAACCTGATTCCTTATTTTGGACTCTAGACAGACACTGTAAAGGCAAACTGGGATACCTTACTTCAAAAGACATTTTCAACGCCAGTGGTTGCTTATTGATTCAGGTGCTCATAAATCATTTAGAGATCCTCCTGCTGAACATGTCTTTCAGACAGGATCCCTGATGTTACTAAACTCAGCTATATAAGCCCTCCCAGGCATTCCACCCCAACAACAGCTTGTTTGATCAAGTGTCTGCTTTAGATTTTTTTAGCATGAGACCTTTATATGTTTTCAGAAGAGTTTAGGTTGGGAATCCTTGATTTGTATTTCAAACTAAGCAGATGTTGCATGCTGCTCTATTTTATTGCAAACTACAAAACAAAATCAAGCACTGTTAAAAAGAATGAGGTAGTTTGCTAAAAAAACAACCAACACAAAACCCTCAAAACTTTGGAAATGCAAGGTATGCAATGTTCAGTCACCTGTGCTTCTGAATTATAAGACTGTATGATATGTAATCAGAACCAGGGAAAAGCTGCTGCTTATTCCTTGGTTGTGCCACTTCTGAATGCTTAAATCTGCAGCATTAGCAGTTCAGTTGCTCTGAAGCATGTTGTCTGAAGTCCCCACCAAACTCTTAAGTTGTCTAAATTTTGATACATTTCCCAGATTCTTCATACCTATGCTTGAAGTAAAAAATCAACTCACCGTTCTAAAGCAGGCAGTCTTAGAAGTTCTCAATATAACGGCAAAATTTACCAGGTTAAGCACAATGTATTCTCTAACTGTACTGTTCTCTGAAAAAGCTGAATCATTTTTTTTTTTCCTGAAACTTAACTTACCCTCAAAAATAATAAAAAAGGCAGCCTGAGGCAGACATTAGGCTGGAATGGAAGATGTCAGTCTGAGCAATTAAAGTACCGCAACCTATAAAGCAGAGTCTTAGGAAAGAAAAGTAACTAGGCTGTGTTGGCTGAACATCAGTTCAACCAGTACCACTCACCCACATATAGGTGTTACGGTAGAAATAACATGCCTACTGAAACAAAGAAGTTGTTGGCTATTGTAATGTCCTGTACAGCTAAGGAATGCTGATTAACATGCCATTACTGCAGCGTGGGCAGAGTCCCTGAGTTCACTAAATGATCAGTATATTTCATATTGCAACATGTGGAATGAATGACACCATTGTACTGCATTTTAGAACAGGATGTGTGACAGATACTGTGCTGTGTACTTGGGATGAACTGGACATATCTGAATAAGGAGGTAGCAGAAAGACAACTAGGAAGCATAGTGAGTTATGATGCTAAAAATGTCATGGTTCTACAAAAGGTTGTATGGAATTATTAATGGAAACCTAAGAACACTGCTGAGGAATTCTTAAATCAGAGGAGTTTCTGTAGTCTATTAGAAGCATTGCAGAAACAGAGTATTTTCTGCAGATTGTGTAGACAAAGGCATCACAACATTGCTCAGGTATTGTTTCTGCATCTGACATTTTACAAATAATTTTTCCACATTAAATGAAAATAAATAAAAGTGCAAATTTCACAATTAAAAAGTATTGAAGAGAAAGTAAAAGCTATTCCAGTGAGGCCTTCTTTCATTATTACATGTATTGTATCTCAGCTCCCCAAGTCATTGAGCCCAAATTTAGCATTGTCTTTACACTGTGCACCTCACTTACTCATAGTTCATATCATTTTCTTCTCTCTGAGGAGGAAACATGACAGGCCGGAAGATTTTCCAAAGCATGTAGAAAATTAGTATAATTGTGGGGAGTTGAAACAAATAAGACCTGTTCTTCTTAGAGCCTTCACGGAGATACTTTTCCCTGCTGTGTAATTACCTCTCTGCCTTAGTACTACACCCTGCAGCAAAATAAACCTTAGATACTTAATAATATAAAGGTGCTTCCTCCATGAGAAGTGATAAATGTTTTATGGCTGAGTACTTTTTAGCAACAAAATCTCATTTTTAGCACTGCTGTTAGTGTTAGATCTTTCTTAAATAGTAGCAGAAAGGGATTTTCTTTAAATAGTCTGCTAACTTGAGTTAATTACCAGGTTTGGGAACATCCTTTATCACAACTTTCCACCTTCACCAGCACAGTAGCTATTCCTGCTTTACTGTAGGTATTCTCCCCAGTGAAAACACTGTTAGGTTGTATCTGTGCAAAGTGTTAAGTAGTGTTTTATATCATGGTAGCTCATTTGTTTGGAAAACATAAATACAACAGAAAATGTCTTTGTCAATACCCATCTAGACAGATGCCGTGTTTAGTTGGTTCCATCTTTGTGAAGGGAGTGCTGAGATGCTGCCAAATAGAAAAGCACTGTGAAGGAGAATGCAAATTCCAAATTCTCAGCCTGCAGACCAACGTGCTTATCAATTCTAATTACTACTTAACTACTACTCATGTGTCTTTTTAAATTCCTTATTATCATGTGAATCTGGTAAATCCAAATTAAAGAGAAGAAGATGGAAATCGAGAAGGATAGAGACTGTAAAAACAACTCGACAAAAATAACAAATAAAAAAATATCCCAAGAAAAATGCAGTGTAATGTGTTGCTAAGGAATTGCTCATAAATCGTAGATCTTAAGAAGATTCCCTGGTCAGGCTCAGCTTGGACTTGTGACTGTGCAATTTTATTCCACTTTTTTCCTTTTTGCTTTTTTTCTCCTTTTTATTTTTCACAGCTCAGAACAGCCCAAGTGAAAGGACCTCAGAAACTGAAAGTGCCATTATAAATAGAACTGTGTGCCCTTCTCCAACCCCATAATATTCTTATCTCAGTGCTTTAAATAATCAGTCTCGTTTCTTTATATCTGTGCTTTGTAGAGAGCTTCAAACTCCTGAAATATTTCTTAGCAGGCATCACTGAACCAGAAAATATGCTTTAAAAATCCAGAATTTTTCTGTTTCTTGCGATTAGCACCCAGAGTTGAAGTCAGTACCTGACCTGCTATGAGGTCAGGGAAGGTTCAGTGTCTCAGAGTCTTCGTTTTGTCTGTCTTGCTTCCCCCCCTGAAGAAGATATGAGGATGGTTAAATGTTAGGTTTATGGTTCCTGAAACTCCAGCTTTTGAGATTTTTTACAGTGTGCAGAAGATTTATTTATTTTTAATTCTTTTGTTTGTGAGCCTGTGATTTGTGGGGAGGTTTAGTGCTTTGACAACGAGGTGATGGAACCACATTTTGAGGCTGTTAAAATGAACCAGTCTAAAGCTCATTTCTGAGTTTTATCTTTACAGAATATTTTTTTCTTCAATGATTCATTTTGGTATTGTGTTCAGCTGCGGTGCATTTAAGAATCTCTATTTGCAGTGTGCTATTTTAACGTGATGTGCCAGAATGGGTAAATCTGAGGATGCACGGGATAATGACAATGTCATTTTCAAGGCAGTCTAAATGATATGGAAGATAGCTTGAACAGATATTAGTTTCCCACTGTGCTCAGTTGTTACACAGTAGCTAATTAAAAGGCAGTTGACAAGCACATAAGACAAGCGATGCTTGTTGGAGTCCTTAGCAAGCTGAAAAATAATCTAATAACCCTAGAATTAATTTAGACTCAAATGTTTTCATTGCAAATAGTTAATAGGCTGATGGCTGAACTGGTGTACTCAGGCACTTTTCTGCATGAAGTAGTACATGACCAGTTTAACTTTTCTCCTATGTAATAAAATTATACAAATCTAAATTATACACACGTTCCCAAGTTTCTAGACTTCATTAAATACTAGGGGATTAAAAACTTGTATAAATTAATCAATGTGCTATAATCCTAAAAATTATAAAATGAGCCCTTGAGGAAGTAATGTAATACTAGCTTTTTAATTAGTGTGACACGAGAGATTCATTGTTCTATAATGTAAGTCTTATGTTTATGAATCGTATTATCATCTTAAAATAGATTAAAAAAATATACAGTATTTTTACTGCTTATGAGTAGGTGGTAGGTGCTTATGGGTTTTGATCCTGTAAACACAGCTTCAGCTTCTTGTCTCATGGGTGATCCTATGCTAGTGTGTGCTAGGATTCCTGTTTCATCAAGATCTCCATCAGTATTCACGGTGGTAGACAGAAACCCTGCTGATATCTATGAAGTGGTAATAGTGCTTAGAATATTATATGAACACAATCCCCCCTTTTTTTGTTAATATGGAGGAAGTCTGCACTAGGTACAGTCACTTTGAGAAGTGCTTGCTGTCATTTGACCAATATTTTATGCTTTGAAGGCACAAACATTTTTTAAACAGAAATATATTTGGAAGTTTTCATTCATATTCTCAGCTCATCTTCATCCTTACAGCTGTTGTTGTGGCCATTGTTGCAGGAATAAAAGTGCTTCCTACTATTTCACAGGACTGGTTGTGATAATGTTAAACTGCAGTGAGTCACCAAAACTTTTAATCATGTTGTACCTGTAAATAAACAAAGTCACAAAATTTGGTGAAGTTAACCTTCAGATATTAGCACCCATAGGAGAAAAAAGTAGTAGTAAATTTTACTGTTGTTCATGTGAAAGCAGTAAGCCACATAGATTTTCCAAAGGTGATTAAAAAAACCGCAGTGCATAGACCATTGAAAAAATATCTTAAATGTCTTGCACGCTATATGATTTTAAAAACTGCTCTGTGATAAATGAAATTGGAAGAATATTAGAACAGAATTCTAAGTTTGCCCATTGCTGTTCAATGTAGGTTTTGTATGTCTTTTGATAATCTAAAGCTGGACTCTAGACTTGCCAGTTAACCTCAAGTGAACCCATACGGGTAGGTTTCTGTGCCTAGAAGACTGAGTTGCATCTGGCAGCTGGCGAGGATTTATGAGCAAGTTTTGAAGCTGCTTAAGTCTGAGAACTCTTCCTCAACTTATATACTTCACACTAGGGTTTATAAATGTTTAGACACTAGTGTTGTCTAAATCATATGCTTTGATGTTGTGTGGATTCCAGACCGTAAATTTACCTTAATCTGGTTTAAAGAACTTAATTTTCAAGCAGAGCCAATGCCTGTGGGCACTGTGCATGGTAGGATCAGGACAATGCTGGAAACTTGCACAATCTGTATTTAGCAGTGTGATTTAACAGTGGACAGGGAACACTGCCTGAGATTGCCCCTTATTTCAAAGGATAAAACAACACGAAACAAAACAACAAAAAAGAGGAATCGCTAACTCTCTCTTTGGCAAGTTTCCCCAGCATTGTCTGTTCTCATGAAAATGAGCAAGGAAGATCAGAGATTTGAGTGTTTTTTCATATAATTCCTGTGGAGCTACTGGAAAAGAGACAAGTTTCCCATGCAGAACATCATGGCAACAAAAAGACTTTTTTTCCACTCTATTTTTTAGAAATCTAAAGAAAGAAGTTCAGTGAAATTTAAATAGTCCATCCTTATCCGAGACTTTTATATGTATTATTTATTGTACCAATCCTCAGCTGGTATAAATAAGCCCACTTACAGTGCCTCTAACTGTGGATTTGCTCAATTACATCCTCCATCTGGGCAATGGAGCCATACTTTAATAATAAAAAAAGCATTTCTCTTTTTCTTCCTTCCTTTCTCTCTTCCTGTTAGAGTATTGAAATAATTCTGTGTCCGCAAACCATCCCCAGGATATCCAAGAACTGTGATTTAATACCTTTTTCTGTTACTATTTAAGTTTACTGTAAATAATCTTTTTGCACATAGTTATCAAAAACATTTACTGCAAGCTAATTTCTGATTCCATCAAGTTTTTAGAATTAAGATGTGTTCTGAATGGTAGATATGTAATATTCTTTAATTTTCAATTGGATTTTTTAGCATTGGTTGTATTTTATTCACAGAGGACGATTTTGACATTAGAACTCTTTTATTTTCATATAGTTTTGAGGGTAAGCCAACACTTAAGTTTTGTGTAGTTGCACTACAGGTCTAGATTTTGAATATGTAGATTTTCTTCCTGTAATGAATTGATTACTAAAAGATCACTTGAAGGAAACCCAAATTATGATTTTTTTGTTTCCTGTGCTTGCACATAGCCTCAATATGCTATTTGTTATATGAACATGAAACATTACTTCTAGGCTACTAACTTGGATGCCATGTTTCAGGTCAATGCATTTTGAAGCAGATGGGGCAATAATTCATGAAAAATAGTGTTTAGAAAAGAAAAGGTAAGTCAGTTTTACAGATACTGTAATGTCTGCTGCAGGCTAGAAACCAGCTTGTCTCTGGCTAGATTTGTGAAAGGGTCGGAGCTGCTCCACAGCTAAATAATTGATTTGTAGGGAAAAAGAGAGAACACAACCCCAGTGACCCAGAAGCTGCATCCTGGAGTGGACAGCCGACCTCTGTGCATTTCCTGATTTTTCCTAGGTCTAGTTGACAAAAATATTTATAGTCCAAATTAAGTAGCGTTTTTTTTATGACATTTCATGGACTGCTACAACCATTTTACATTTAATTTTCATGTAGATATGGCAAATGACAAAAAGATCCAATAAAAAAATGATTGAATCCTATGGAAGATGTGCGGAATGGTGCCATTCCCTATAGATGGTGGTTTCTGGTTGCACCTCTCACCATGCACAACTTCTGAACATGGCAATTGTTGAGGGACAGAAATGCCTAAATCCCATCAGTTCAGTCCAAATAGCTGGAATTCAGGGTGCTAAATAGACTCCATATTAGATAATGATCAGTGCCTGAGTAAACAAGGGATTGATCAGCATTTATCAGGAAGAAGTATATCACAGTTTATGAAGAAAAATTGCTTAGCATGTGAAACTCTGTGGTGTGCTGTTTAATTTCCTGCGTCCTAGCAAGCTTGTTGCTAACATAAAGCGTTGGAGGAGTTTCCATGAAAATTAGTAGTAATGCTACAGCCGTTTCTCTAACCTCCTCTAACCCTTTCCCAGTTGATCTGAGTCTGCCCATATGGTTAAAAGTCTGTGAATGGGTTTTGACTCTAGCGAGCTTCATTGAAAAATATTGCTTTAATTAGTACAGTTGTTTTTTTTTTTTCCTTTGTTTCTCACTGTAGTGACTAGTAATCTTAAATGTGGGCATGCAGATCTTCCTGGGATAGATGTACTTTACAGATTATAAAGTCATAAGACGCAAGCGTTCACTGCAGTGTCTTTTTCCTCTTTTTCCTCCTATAGGGAGTTTCAGTTAGCCAGCTACATCAAAGACTGGTTCTTCAGTGTGCTCCATGGGTAGGTGGAGGCCTTCAGTTCTTGCTGCCATTTAGCTGTCAGTGAGAGCAACATGTGGTGAAGTTCTGTTAGCGTACTTCAAAACCTGCTTGTAATTCCTCAGTTCCTACACACCGTTCAGTGAATAATTTGACTCTTTGGCTATCTTCCAAGGCAATAATGCTGACCAAATTATTTTGAACATGCAGATGGTAACAAAAGGGCACCAGGTGTTGTTTTATCGTAATAAAGATGTGTAAACCTTTGCATCTCACTAAGTTATTTATCCACATAAATCATTAGGATTCTCAGCTTCCCACACTGCTTTAGTAAATTTTGAATAAGAGGCATCAGCTGTTTTCAGAATGTGCCCTTCTGTACATGCCACAGATATTTTGCTTTGGGCTTTTCTTCCACACTGTGACCCATAGAGGCATTCAATGGATCCTCTTTTTGATTTAAATGATTACTGAGCGATCAGAAACCCAGATGTTCAGTGGCTTAATTCCTAAATGTTAGCCTATAAAAAAGAGTAGGCAGTTAGTATCTGAAGGGAGGATTTTACTGCATATGAATGTTATTTGGTACATTTAGTGACATTATTTACATCTCTTTTTCTCACTCTCAGGTGGTAACCTGAGGCAGTAAGTTACCATGATGGTAAAACAACACTTGGTTTCATGTAATACTGTTTCTACCTTCACATATACAGAGAAACAAAAGGAGGAAGCCTATCACAGAGCAATGGTAAGGCAGTATTAATCAGTAGGGTAAGCAGGCCCTCAGTGTGCTGCCGAACTAGTGATTGCCAATTTTTTTTGTAGGCCTCAAGCGATGACTAGGATATATCTGGAGTCCTTTTCCAGGAAGGACTTCAAAACTCAAGACTAAGATAACAAATTGAATATGGCAGTCCCCAAACAATGATCAGGATTTGGTGGGATCACTAGGATGACATATGAGTTCCTTTTGATTGTCATGCCGCTGTATAAAATGTAATTTGAGTATCTGACATTGATTCAGTATCACTCAGAGCTGTGCACTTATTATTTACTTTTTTGTAAGGGAAGAAATTAAATTGTCAACTTAAGTAGTTTAATAAAGGAGGTGAGGACTCTCTGAGCTGATCAGAAGTGGCTGGTGATAGGGCAGCTGATAAGTGTTCCATACTCAGTGGCCTTCCACTAGGCCAAGGAATATTAATTCCACTAACAAAATTCAAAAACACTGATGGTGAATCTCATCTGTGGTGGGCAAACAGTTAGTGCATTTTTAAATGTGTAAATGCTTGTGCTAGAGTCATCTGTTTAAATGCCTATTTGCTAAATTCCATAGCTACTGACAGTGTGGAGAACCTGAAGGCATCATTAAACGTCATTCTCTAGCTTGTCCTTGTCCAGAAACGCACTCTTTCTTCTATGATGGCATTATATAATAGCATAAATGACAACCTGAGGAAAACTGTCCTGAAGAGTCCTTAGGATACTGTTTTATGTTGGAAGGATGTGGACAAAGGGTTAATTAATGTGATGATTTTTTTTTTTTTCAAACAAGCTACGCATTGCAAAACCAATTTTTAACAGTAATGAAGATTGTACCTTATGAAGTTAACAACTTCCCTGACTTAATGCATAGACTAGTTGTCATACTTCCTCTAATCCAGGTCTGCCATAGTCATTGTCATTGTTTTTTTCCCCATAGAAAGAAAGGCTGAAAGATGACCCATTACTAGTCACGGCACGTTGCTCTCACTGATTGGAAAGCAGTCACACACCACCAAGCATTTATTCTGTTTACTGAGATGTAACACCAAGGAACAGCAATTCACACCTGCAGTGAAGTTGTTATACTTCCCATTTCTTTTCTTTATTCTATTTTTATCCTTCATTTTTCCTGTTTCATTTTGCCTTTTTTTATTTTTTTATTTTTTTTTAAATCTTCGCTGCCTCTCCTCCCTTCACTTACATGTTGGGTGTCAGTGTCAGTCTTAACACTGACCTTAAACCTGAAATGAAACATAAATTGCCAGTGGTACACTCTCGGCAATTAAATGAGCATTACCCTAGCAGTAATTGATGATGTGTCTGTTGAGTGATCAGCTTAAGTATCTCCAGCTAATATGTGATATATATATATACAAATATGTATGTATATGTGATGTGATCTATATATACTCACATGTTAGACCCAAACTGCTTATATCATAGGCTATGAAAGAGAGAGACCTCCCTTCTTAGGCACAACCTGCTGTATGATATCATAGTACCCTCCAAAAATAGGTCATATGACTAGAGTCCATTGAAGGGCAATACCACAAAGTAATTTATATCAGTGAATCACATTCATTCACAGAATTATCAAATCATAGACTGTTTGAGGCTGAGGACTTGTTTTTGGTTAGTTTTGGTTTTCAGAATATATATAAGATAAAACGTAGCCGGAAATTTTGAAGTGCTGTAATAATAAGGAACACTCCTTAAGAAAAAAAAAAAAGAAAAATAAAAATAAGCGGGAAAGTAAAATAGCTCTCTGAGGCAGCACAAACATTCATATAAGGATTCCAGACTGCTTTGACTTTGCCTGTAAGGACGATAACCTAAATAAGCAAATCTAGGAATTATCCCACCTGCCCTATACTCATCGCAAATCACTCTCAGGGGCTTAAAATTACTATTCTTACCTCTCCAAACATGACGCTTAACAATAGAATGTTTCTCAGAGGAAAAGGGGGGCATAGAAATGAAACTGATTTTACTGTAGAAGGAAGTAGAGACCTAGGTGGTAAGAAAATATTACATTTAAATTAGTCTCAAGTGTTAAATAATGGATATATGTATATATGGGGTATCCAAATGTTTTTGATTTTTATGCTGAAAATTAAAATTGCCATTAGTATTCCACCTCTTCATTTTTGCCTGGGGACTGTTAATTATATTTCAGAAATTGCAAACAAATAAAAACCTAACAAAAAAGTAACAACCAGTTGACATAATAAAGCAGCTGTTTTCTTCTTTACTCTTCAAAAAGTGATGTGCTGTCCTCTATACAGCCCTAGCCTAAAAATGTACCTGCATCAATTCCTGTACTCTACATATTCCACTTGTGCATGTGTTACCAAACAAGAAGAGCCCATTTCAGTGACAGTGTAAGACATTTTCTGCTAGTGTCCTGAAATGCCACTAATTAATGGCAACTCTGAGGTCTCAGGAGCAAAGCAGTGTTGCACCTAAACCTTCATAAAGCCTCATTCTCAGTGATGAGAGGATTCTCTAAGTAATGATGAAGTTCTGTTCTATAGACCAAGACACTCAACTGCTTTTTAGATGATGTTGTTAATACTTGACTTCTAATATTTTCGATCTGTGTGTTTGAAATTTACCATTTTACACAGTATTTTAATTTCCCCAATATACTTCACAGTATATTCCAAGAATATACCGTGCCCCAAATTCAAAGCTTTGTGTGTTTGAATGATGTTTTCTGGTAACAACGCAGGCTCCAGTGGGGGCAAGGTCTCACAGTGTGATGCTGGCTAGTATTCATATTGATACTGTGAATTTGCATGAATAATGCATAAAGAATGATATTTATTGGTAGTACTTAATAGAGAACACAGTATAAATAACTTGAAGTGTAAGGGTTAAGGCTTTTTATTCTGTTTCTAGTACAAAGCTGAGTCTTGGCATAGCCATGACTTTAGTGTGTGACTGGAGTACCAGCGATCCCTGATGAGTGCCACTGTCCAACCACTGTACCCAGGCAATGACTTCCCAGCTGCCAGAATGCTGGAGAGAGCTGTTACAGTTTCATGGCAGTTGCCAGGAGTAAAAACATGTATAAAGTTAGCAGACATAAAAGGTAGACCTGAAAGTGCTACTGAACTTACTTTATAGCTTATTTCTGAAATCTTAATTGAAGTAAATTTTGCTAAACTGGAAGGAACTTCCAAGTGCCTACTTCTGCTTCCCTCTTAGAAGCTTTAAATTGTGTTTTTATAATTAAGCTATAAATTTTAAAGCTATTTCAACTACGCTTTTTAATGTGCCACAGGTTGTCCACCTGCTGTAACCATGGCTCAGTTGTTGTAGATCATTTTCTGCATGACAAAAAGCTATTAACATGATAAAAAATCCTGAAGTGAGAGGTGTCGCAGGTTGTCTCTACGTAGGGGCATAATGCGTAATGTTTCTTATATAGGCTCAAGGAAGTTTCAATAGTGAAATGTTAAAATACCAGTGTAATCTGAAGAATATTTTGTTTTCTGAGATTATTGATGCTGATTTCTCCTAAAGCAGTGAAAGTGTTTAAAGATGGAGCATGACAGATAAGCTGTGGTGCTCGTGGTGGCTGCCATAACATAACATTGGGGTGGGACCCATCCAAGTTTCCAGCTGCAGTATTAACCATTTTAAAGTTTTTCTAAACTAGGAGTCACTGCCACTTACCAACAGGTAAATGATAACTCTGCTTGGATACTGGTAGACCTTTAGCAGCTGTCCTGATAATATCTGGATATACAGAAAATGTGATGGAAAGCTGCCTTTTAATATAAAGAAATCATGTAATTACAGGTATGTAGGTTTGCTGAAGAAAATGGCCCTGGTTCTAATGGGAATTAACTTGAATGCTGGCTGCTGGTCAGTGACATGTTTTCTTATTCAGAAAAAGCATGAAACTGTTTAATATGCTTTCATTATGCTGATTTTCTTTCTAGTTTAAGTGAAGAAGTGGTGTTTTTGATCTTTCTGACAAGTTAGTTTTGTTTTTAATATAAATAAGGTTGCAAAATATAGTTTGAATTAAAGCTGTTGGCTTATAGCCATTGGACTAGCACAGTGGCTGTGGTACAGATGAGGAAGCAGATTTCCAGTTTTTGTGTACTTTAGGGAAGGGAGTTTAGGGACACCTGTGATATATCAGCTCCTCCAGTTTCATCATTATAGACAACTAAAGTAATTTACTGTTATGAATACCTCTGGAGAGTCAGTGCGTGCTGCACTGAATTAAATATCTTGAGCTAAGCAAACATGGAAAGACAACCCAACCTTAAAACTTAATTCAACTCTGAACCTGTGGATTCAGGTCTCATGCTTCATTTTATTGAAGTATATTTATATTTAATCTTTGTTGGGAATGATTGCTCAGTGTATTCAGTGTATCTCTCTTCTGTATTTCCTGAACAGAAGCCTGTGTGTATTTTTTAATTGTAATCTGCAGTGAAATGTTAGAGAAAGCAACTCAGCATAAAATAATTCATGTGATGCCTGAACTTCACTGAGGTGAAGTGTACTGTGAGTATGGCATACACAACCTTCAGCCATAGAAATAAAAGTGAGGATTTTTCTTATTACAACATTTGGACTACTTTTAACAAATGTGTAAAAATAAAGTATATTACTCTAGAGGAAAGAATAACTTCTATCTTTGAGAACATACACATACCCTTACTGACTTTGGATTACAGGCATGCACCTTTTAAACTGGAAACTTCACCATTGGCACATTCAGTTCCCAACTGCCCTTTCCTTTCACTCCTCATCAGTGTAGAGTAAACAGACTGGACATACCCCACACCCTCATTTACTCTGAATTGGCCTTGTGAGAAGAAGTTTTGTTTTGTTGAGTTCATCTTTCTCTTTGATTTCCAAAAGCACCTCTTACAGTCTAAATGTTGCAAGGGACTTGGGCACTTCTTTCATGAAAGAAGTGGATGCTCCCAGATTTTTCTGGAGAAT
Organism: Callipepla californica brunnescens; assembly: GCA_023055505.1. NCBI lineage: Eukaryota > Metazoa > Chordata > Aves > Galliformes > Odontophoridae > Callipepla > Callipepla californica. The sequence goes on from JALIRH010000016.1 coordinate 10,240,062, forward strand.
TAATAGTTCCAACAGCATACAATGCAGCACAGAGACTAATCATAAATCTGCTGTTTAGAGAGACCCATTTAGTATTCAGCCCTATTTACAGTATATCATTGTTAGAGGAAGTTTGACATCCACACTAATTCAGACCAAGAGTACTCCCATCTTACCCTCTGATTCTCTCTTCTGCTGTTACTCTTCTATCAAGAGAAGTTCAGTAGTTGTCAGAGGGGTTTTATTTGCCCCCAGACTGGCTGCCAGCATTACCCTGTATTTTTTATGAACCTCTCTCTCAGTTGTACTCTTATGAATCCATCTATCTCATCCAGTAATTGCAGAGTAGATATACTAGATGATGATGTTGAACAAGAAGTCAGACTTTGAAAGAGCAGAGAAGCAATTTTCTCATGTGATCGTTTCAAATCCATATAAACCTTGGAGTGCTCTCAAAGGTCTTTTTTTCCCCCAGATATGATCCATGTTGTAATAATACATACATGTAGAAGAATCAGGAAGAGGCAGTCTTGTAATCTAGAGCCTAGATGTACACTGATAGGAGCAATTACTTCTCCAGCTGACGTACTTAAAATCTGTTTTCCATGTTCCATTGTGGCTTCTAGGTGAAAACAGAAGGCTCACTCTCTCCCCACCCTAAGCCCAAACTGTGGGGAGCAGCATGGATCCACCCCATAGAGCCAGGCTTTCCTGCTCATAGCAGAGCCTGCTGAGTGGCAGCGGGGCCGGGAGCCATCGCTGGCCTGGGGCTGGCTTGTGGATGCACGGCTTCAGCAGGTGCAGCTACTGATGTGGCCCTCTAAGCAAGGCAGCAGTGTTTTCTTCTCCTGGGGAGATGTGTTGCCAACGCATGCTAACTGCTTGCAGACAGCCTCTAAGGTGTCTGTTTATTAAATGCTGTAAGTTAGACTCATGCAGTGTCAGAAATGCCTTTTTTTAATCCTCAGTGCTTGTTCATTATCAGCCTGCATTGTATTCCTGTCTTCAGTGAGGAGGATGAATAATTCCTAGCCCGTGTCTTTGGACCAAGAAATTTAAATTTGAGTATCACTGTAAGCTTACAGTATTACAGAGCTACATTTGGCCTCAACTGCACAACACAATTTCAGAGGCAAAAACAAAAGGATGATAATTTTCACTAGAACACACCTGCAATAATGGCTCACAGCATTTAATTTTTCCCTTGGTTTCCTGGTAGACTTTGTTTTGACACCTGCACACAACCTTTTCCAAATCAAAGCGAGCTTTTTTTCTGTGTCATTCTACCACCCAAGTTGAGCTGACAAAGTCCAACCAAGAAACAGAGCAATTATAAACACAGATTCCTCTGGTACTTGTGCTGTTTTTAGCTTTGCTGCTTTCCCAAGGAGAAACCTGTGCCTAATGTTTGCAGCTTAGCATGTAAAATTAATAAAAGCTAACAATTAGACTGAGCAACTTAAAGTACAAGTAAGGGATCTTTCCAGCGTGATTAGACTTGAAGATATTAAATTGGCTCCTTACTTTTAAACTTTTTTGTTTGTTTTGTTTAACACTGTGATCATAAAGTGTGTATTTGGAATGATAAACAGTAATTGGCTCTAGGCAGCCTTTTCTCACAGACAAGAGTGGTTGTTTTTCCTGTACTTCTTTCAATAAATACATTTGTAAGTTGGAGCTCAGCTAGGCTGCCCTGTAAAGAGGCACATTTTTGTGAGGAACATAAAAGAAGTCAAATCTGTAAGTGAGCATGTAGGCTGAGGAAAAGGTTGCTTGTTTTGTTTGTTTATTTTTCTCAGTATCAAAAAGTGTTATCTATGCTCATGGAACGATAAGATATGTCTCACTAGGAAAAATACAGTCTGAAGCTAATCCTGTAATATTCCAGAGAAAACAATAGTTTTAGCAGAGATATAAATAAGGTCCTGATTCATCCTATTGGCGGTTGAGGGATTAATATTCCTAATTCTTATTAGATTTCCTAGTGTCACTTGTCTTACTTTTGGATTTCAAGGCTTATATCACAGTGTTTCCAGTTGGTATCTTCCTTTTTGTTTGTCTTTGTGGGAAGTATTTGATTCATTTTGGATGTATTGGTCAGTAAAACTGATCAGGGAACTTCCTTCTCAATCTCTTGAAATGCTGAATGTTTTACATTGCTGTTCTCCAGGATTACAAGTAGCTCAGAAGTGTACAGTCATGACACTGTTTGGCTTTGTAATATTTTCAGATTATTAATTATAATCATCAGAAAGTTGGTCTTGTTAAATTTTATTTAAAAGCAATATAGGAAAGTAGAATGGAAAGTGAAGAGAAGATATGGGATGAAATTTTATTTCTAAGTGTTTCTTTTAGAGAGAGAAATACTGAAAAATGATGTCCACTTTTCTATATTTCAATTAACGAATTTTATTCAAGGCTTGTCTTCTTATAGCAAGAGATAAAAATGAGTATGAATTACATTTAAGAAACTGATGTGTCAGTAATTTGAATAACAACTGATTGTTATAAAGGATTGCAACTTGAAAACATAATGTATTGATTAAATACTGATTTAAACCAAGCCTATCACACACTGAAGAATATCTTTAGAGTATCTTTGAAGATTGGCTGTGTGTCTAAATGAGACCAACATTCCTTGTCCTTGGCCTGTATTCCTATTGTTTTCATCAGTGAAAACTCAAATGGTGAGTTCTGTGATGATTGGAACTCACAGAAATGACAAATTTCCTAAACTCTTATGACAAGTATTTTACCAAAGGCAGCTCTTGGCTATTGACCAGGCCTTCTTGCTTCAGCTGCAGGAGGCATTGTGCTTATAGGCTCTCATCCTGATGGGGGATTTCAACCACATTCCAGGAAATCAACATGGTGAGCTGTAGGCAATCCAGGAGCCTCCTGTGGACTGTTGAGGATAACTTCCTTGTCCGAGTATTGCACAGACTGACTAGAGGTGAAGCATCTCTGATGGCACCAAGCTGAGTTGTACCTCACCTGTTACGATGCTCCAGAGTTAAACTAATGTTGATATTGCAGATTACTGAGTCTTTTTGGATGTTAGAAGTGATAGGAATCTTTATAGATTTTATCTATAGACATTTATTTATTTATTTATTTAACTAAGAAAGCTTTTAGTGATGGAAAATAGGTTTTTCAGTAATATGAAAAACAAATTGTTTTCTCTTTTATTTTTCTAGTACTCAATATTCGTAAACTTGGCCTGGTTCCTGAGTAGCAGGCTGACAACCAGCTTCTGTGTATTCTGTCTGTTTTAATGTCAATAACTGATAATTGCTTTCCACATTTAACACCAACTACAAAAACTCATCCACCTTAAAGATAATACTACCCAGGATACCTTGAATAGTTGTGTTTTAGATTAGTAGCATCAAGGAATCTCATCTTATATCTCCAGAATGTAAAGCAACATAATAGCGTGCCTTCCAATAAATCACATTACTGCCATTTTGCAAGTGTACTTTATTTTAAAAAGAGCAGAGAGAAGATCTTATGTGTTGAATTTATGCATGTAGAGAAAAGGAAACCCAAATTCAAGTATTTGTTTCCTGTTTATTGTGCTGTGTCTGAAAGCTTTTAAGTTAAGCAACAAATCTAAGTGCCTGTAAAGGTAGTGTTTATTCATACTGTATACATTAAACTTTCCAAATGATACAGGACTGGGAGGGTCAGAGCTTCAGTGACTGCACTTTAGTGACTGAAATTGTTATCCCACATTGTTTTGTTTTTATATTCACTCTTTCTACTTACAAACACTGTTCTGCTTGGCTTTGGGCTTTGTAGATATTAACTTTGTATGCTGGAAGTAGTATGCGTATTGTAGCAAGGCTTGTAGTGTCAAAACTTGTAGTAAGATTGACTGAAGTCAGAAATATGTCGATGTATGTTATCCATCAGCTTTAAAAGGTGGTTTTCTTATTTTGTCAAATGTAAATATTTTCCAGAATTATTTGGGGGCTTCGTGATACTGTAGCATGATGTATCAGTGTACCTTTTCTAACTGGTAACAACCAGCTCCTCAGTGTCAGGGTAAAATAGTGTTCACTATGGATATGTTAATGTACAGATAAGTTAAATAATTCTTCTCAGTTGCTGTTTTATTTAATAAAGTGAAAAAAGAACTCAATTTTGAATCATACAACATGTATGAGTGGAACCTGCAAAGGGGGTCTTGAACTGAATAAATGATAACCGAAAACTGCAGAAAATTTAGCTCCTGCTTAGAAATCCAAATGACAATTTTTAAAATCCAATTAAGGATAGGAACTAGGAGCTCTAGATGTGTTTGCTTCAATCCTAAATGGGAGTTGAGCTGCTTCTGAAAAAATGTATCCGGTTGTCTGGCATAGGAATGGATTAAAAAAACCATATATGTTCTTGTAAATTTACAATTAAAACCCAGAGTAAATAATAGGAGGAACTTTAGGTGAAGAACTCATGCAATTGAAAACAGTTTGTATTAAAATTTTTTGTCATATTAACTGAAAATTTTCAGAAGGTGACAACTATACTTTGCCAAAGAACTCAGTTGTGTTAGACTGCTTCTATAAAGATAAACTGAAATGAATCGTCACCAGCTGCTTTATCAAGGCTGGCAACTTGCTTTAGGTATACTTTAAGATTCTCATCTTGTTTGAGGTCAGCATATTCGTTCAAATCAGTATGTGCTTATCGCCCTGACTCTACTCTTGTATGTTTTGTTATAATTTGTGTCTTGTCATCTCCTCAGAGATCTGTATGTGTGAGATATGCATATTTATTGTTTTAAGTAGGATGTCAGTACGGAGCTTGTTCACAAACTTAAGAGTTGTTGCGTGTCCTCCATAATGCAGGTTAGCCCTTCAGTACAATGGTTTTGAAAGCTATCTTTTCAGAAGAGCTGACACTGAGGCACTCGAAAGATTCCAATATCTTTTTATCTGAAACAAAGACGTAAAAAGCAGCTGGGAATAAAATATAGCTGAACAGATGAGACACACAGTCTGTTTTCTCCTAAGTAAAAATAGAGATTACTGTTCATTTTGAGACTATATGATGCAGTAAGAGTTCACTTGCAGTGTAACTATAGCTTATGCTCCAGTAGAGTTACAAAGACATGAGAATGCTTCAGTTACTCACCTCCTTTGCCAGACTCATTCCAAGAGTTGTCAGGGGAAAGAGCAGATGTATGTGCTGAGAAATAACCTAGAGTCTTTTTTAGCGATTTTCAAGACTTTCCTTGCATAGCAGACCTTATGTCCTAAAATGTATATGTATCACAGAATCACAGAATGGCCCAGGTTGGAAGGGACATCAAGGATCATGAATCTTCAACACCTCTGCCACAGGCGGGGCCACCAACCTCCCCATTTAATACTAGACCATATATGTATATATATATATTCCTAAATCTCAAATAAGAATACAGATCTACCCTGCAAAGATTATACTAAAAACATGAATTAAAATTTCAGTAAGTATACATTTTTAAGCTGTTCTACTGAACTCCCAATGTGTTAGGCTTAGCAGATGTCTTCTTTCCAGTTTTTGTAAACATTTACAGCTCTAGCAAGGTAGGTGAACTCTTATATTAGTGAGTTCTCTGTACTTACAGCCATAAATTACTTATGATTCATGTAAATATTTTTATATGCCAAGAAACACTGCCAAGTAAACACTGGTCAGATCTTTAGAAATACCTTGTATGAAAACAGAATGATTTAAAGGTGTTTTTGTTTGTTTTTCTCATGTTACCTGCATTAACTAAATCTTCTCCTTCCTGGTGAGCAGTACTGTTGTCTTTGACACCTGTCTTAAATTCATCTTTTATTGCTGTAAAATTAATTTGGTGAAGTCAGAAACAGTCCTTCACTTCTCTGAGTGTTCACATTAAGGAAAAACCTTTCCTTCAGTTTGACTGCTGTGCATACTCTGTGTGCTCCCGTGGTCTTTCCAAGTCTGATTCCAATGGGAAGTGAATGAGATCACTCGCTTTCTGCCGGTGGAAGGTAGGAATCCCAATTTGCCAGCTGAGTGATGTTTTATGAGTCATTGTTTTTGAAAAACCTTTTATCTGTAAAAGTGTGTTGCAAAGTATTGCAAAGTACAATGCTCTCTTATGGTTTTCAAATACTGTTTGTTTGTTTTTTTTTTTTTTTTTTTTGTGCAGAGGAATAAAACATGAAAAAGTAACATTACAAAAATTAAGGAATTAAGATTCAGTGAAATTAATCATGAAACATCTACCTTCATTTGTAAGGAAGTATGAATCATGACTTCTAGCTTCCGATTTCCATTTCTTTGCTATTTTTCTATTCTCTCTTTGATTCAGAAACTAGCTCTTGAATAAGAAAAAATCTAAATTTAATTTAAAAAGTCTCTGAGTTGTAATAATGATGGTATTATGTATATATATGTTAACGTATTTTATTATTCGTCTGTGTAACAAACAACTACACAGAAACATCTGAAATGACAGCAGACAGCTTTATTTTTCCAGTGAGCCATAAAAATGAGGAAACAGCAGAACAGTGAAAATTACAAGTTGCAGTTAGGTGTAGTGATACTAACTGGAGAACATGGCAATCGTTTTTCAGGTTGTCCAAGTTATCTATCAAGTGTACCATAACATACAATTTCATATAGTTTATTGCTTTAATATTATTCTGCTAGATTGTTAAATCATACTGTGATGAAATCTATTTCAAGGAAATTCTGGCAGTGTAATGAAGAACAGCATCTGTATAATATTTAATGATATATTTCTTCAGTTTGAATCCAATACGTGTACTTTACATTTTGTTAGCTGAGAATATACAAAAGGAGCATCATTTTGGTCACAAAAAACAATTTGTAACTTATTAATGTGCTTAAGGGCAAAACAAAAATTATTTGAGCTTAGTTGTAAAACTGCATATTACAATCAAGAGTTTATGTGTAGGGTAAGAGAATCACAATGCAGCTTAGTAATTCAAAATATATGGCCTTCGCTCGTTGCATGCGAGGTGACTGAGTTTATACAAACATGGTTAACATTCCTCAAAATCCATTTGAAATGCTGTTAGAAAAAAAATTGTGCAACAAAATCAAGTACCATTTGTTGTACATAACAACAAATGTAATTGGTGTTGAAAAGTACAGCAGTGAGTTTGGACTTAGGTCATCCATTTTTCATAGGCCTTCTTCTCAAACCTTTGTATTCTTGAAATATGTCTATAGATTGAAAGAAGAAAGAAAAAGAAGAAAATGTCCTCTTTCTTTTCAGCATTAGAATCTAATGAATATTAAACTGAAACCTCTTCGGATTAAAAAAATACTTCAATTAAGATAGTTCTGAATTTATATTGACGAATTGGATTACAGAGATTATTTCTTGAAGAAAAAGGGCAACAGAGGAGTATAATGAAGCAAACTTCTGTGATTTCAGTACTCATTCCCTCAACTAAAAAACAAACAAAAAACCCCATTATTTAAATATGACAGTTCTTTGTCTAATGAACACTCAAATAACAATAGATAAGTGTTACGTATTCTGTTCTATTACAATTGTACTTGTTTCTCATTGTTGCCATTTAAAAACATGGCAACAGCCTATCTTCCAGAGGCAGGGCCCATCACTGTTTGCCCAGAAGCCTTTGTAGACTGCAAAGGTAATGCATCTCTTATCTAGTCCAAAAGAGAGCTTTCTAAAAATACTGGATATGTGAAACTATGTTTGTCTTCTCAACATTTCTAATTTTCTTTTGGCTTGTTGACATTTTCTCTTCCTGGGCCATGAGTAGGAAGTGTGCAGTTTGGCAAGATGGGAAACAATAGGAAAGAGATCAACTCTCTAAAGTTCATGACAGGATTAGCTCAAGTTTTTGATGGTTTGAGTTGGCTTTTCTTGTTCTGTAACATTTCTTCCAACGTCTGTACAATTTCCATTAATAGTCATGAGTGATTTGTATGTCTTAATTCTTCATGTAGAGTGTTGAAAATCTACCCTAAAGCTATGAAAAAATAATGAAAAAAGCATGTATAATTGAAAATAGTCTTAATCACTGGAATGTTGAAATCCACATGGCATGGAAGACTTGAAGGATTTCTTGTTTTAGAAAAGTTGAATTGAAAAGTGCTGTCATTTTCTTTAAATACATTCTTTTGAATAAAACATCCATTCCTGGTGCCAGCAGCAAGCTTCTAAACATGTTCAGGATGACATGATTGATAACTAGAATGCTCTTCTCAAGATGTTTCTAATTTCTTCTTTCTGGTTCAAGAACGTTAAACTTCCAACATGATATATGATATAATAACAAACATTTTAACCTAAGATTAATATTTTTCTTAAGAGTGTATTGCATCTGGAACTGAATGGAAATCTGAAAACTAGTTGCTACAGAATGCGGATGAATTCCATAAGCTATTGTCTGAGTACAGATTACTTCCCGCCTAATGCTGTAATTGCAGGCACATTTCTAGCTTTCATAAATGAATTAATCCTATTTGTTTAAGTAAAGGACTTTCCCATTTGACTTTAGCAGTACACAACTAAAATTGTCTTAATGGACATATTTAATTTATATTCAGATGGCAATCCATGTAGTTTTCTCCTGATCTAATGAAGATATATCTTTTTTATTCTTGCGTGCTAGTCAAATCTAACCCATATCAGAAACCTGTATCAAATAGTAATAAATATTCTGTCTCCATCTCTGAACCTCGATTTAATTATGAAATCTAGGCTTCTTGATAAGTCTGTGCCCAAGAGCTTTCAGTCTTTTAAACTTATAATGGCGACCATTTGATTTGAGATTAGATCCTCATCGAGTTCCAAAACTTTCTGTCAATACATGAGAGCTTAATGATGTTAATCTTGTTTTTGAGGTCAGCAATGGTCCGTTTCTATTTGACAGAACCCGCACCCAGAAAAGAAGCCATGCCACTGCTGTTCAGACAAAAGGTAGCATTAAGCATCTTAGTCTAGCTTTAGGCAACGAGCACGGAAGTCTTTTCTGTGATATAGCATCAGAATAGTCTTAAAATATATAAAGAGTATATTTGATGTTTTTATTGTAATACCCAAACCAGACCAGCTCCCACACTTCTTGGCTTTGCTGGATATAAGCTGTCATTTCCAGCCTTCTTGATTTTTGCAGCAGTCTTCGTGTCCAAGTGTCTTGTATCTTTCAAAAAATGTTAGAAGTGCAAGATACATTACTGAGGCCAAAGAGATCCTTTCAGTTCTCCCAGAATAATCAACAGTTGAAAAATTCCACAGGCTACTGTGGAAATGAACCTGATATCCTCTCTCTCATCAGCTGGACCTTGTCAATATCTATGTGTGGTAGCAGCTCTAGTGCATTTCATGTGAGGATGCTAGGAGGTCTGGCTTTGGCTGATGGAAGTTTAACAGGATTCTTCATTGTGAACTCATTAAGCATGATCTCTTCCTTATTTCTATAGAGTGGGAGATGCCACATGAAAGTGAAGCATTTTAGTATGATTTTTGTAGCTGTTCCCAGCAAAGAGTAGGGGTTTTGGTTTTCCATCTGAGAAAGGTGATGTCCCAGAAGGCTGAGGCACAAACACATGTTTCAAGGTCAGTGTCATTTTTCATCTAGAGCTTGCCAGCTGGCAATCTCCACCTGTAAGTCTCTGAATTAACACTGCGGTTTTAAAACAATTAAATTTCAGAAACAATATGTGGCTGATTAACGATAGTGGAACTTGGTATGGGAAAGTACTGTCTGTTCAATTTTAATTTAAAAGGTGTCAAACTACGTGACATGGTGTTATATTACTGTATATCAATGCCAGACAATGACATTACTGTAAATAGTGTTAACTGTCTGACTTAAGGAAATACAAGAAAATTTACAGTTGATGTATCAAATTATAGCTCAGATTTCAGCTTCAAATTATACTCTTGTCAGAAAACATGGCTAAATAAGCAGAGTGAAATGCTTATTACTTTGAGATAAAATGGAAGTGTTACTCTGGATGTTTAACAAGTCTCAGTTTCTGCCATATCCATAAAACTGTCTACTGGCATCTCTTAGAAATCTTTCTGTAGTACTGCAACTAGATCTCTTTGTTGATTTTCAAGGAGAGGAGTAAAACCATTTGGGGTCAGTCAGAAATCAGATTCAAAAAATACCTCCAAGTGAGTGAAATCGCAAACCAGGAGCAATGAGCTTTCTGTTAAAATCACACAGAACTAGAAGTAGGAATAGATTGGCAGTTGTTGCTTTGCCATTTAGGAACAGGGTCAAGTGTATTACTTCTGTGTGGGTCACTTACTGGACTATCAGAAAAGCTGCCTTGGTCTAATGAAGTGCAGTATCCTGCATGTACTCTTCTATAGAAACCTTTTTCTTTTAAAACTGTCCTTATTTTTCCAGTCCTTTTTTCCAGTCGTTGAGTTAACCCTTTTGAAATTCTATTCCTGCTAGCAAGGCCCATAGACAAAATCATAAGTTTGTCTAGGAAAAAGATAAGTCACAGTTGAGGGGAAGGAAAGAAATAAATGGCTTCTATATTTATCAAGCCAGCCTGTGGGAATGTATTAATTATATAAGAATATGTATGAAGAGATAGCTTTACAGAAATGTGAAAAAAAAATTAACTACCTAGATGACTAATAACCATCAAGAAAGGAAATAAAGCCAATAATGAAATTCAAGAAGACTGAGTAGAATTTTAAACCACAGTTTAGACTTTACCACCGAATGCGCCAGTATAGCTACGTCTCCTCCCTGTGGGCACCTTTCCAACTCCGGATATTCAATGATTATCTATTGTAGGTTCCTTCTTCCCATTCCTGGAATCAACCAGCAATTGCTGGCTGATGAGCTAAATTCTTGGATGGGTCTTTGGAGTGCAGATCAGTTCTCCTGCCTCTCTTGCTCCCCTTTACTCACTGCTGGACAGTCTAAACAAGAGTTTCAGTGGAACTACACTCTGGCTGATAATTAGCTTTTGCAGAGCAACTAGGGAAGAATTACTAGAAAAGTACTGTATGCATGTATAATATATATATCAAAACTCACAGTATGTAAATAAGAGCAATACAGCCCTTGTAACAATTTTCATTCCGATTTACACTTCTGAATATTTATTCCAGATATTTATTTTCTCTTTGATTTCTTTCGTCATTATGTTAGCTTTGACACTTGGAACTGTTCAGTGCTTGCTTGTGTATTCTTTCTTTAAAATATGAACAGGAATTGGTTTTTAATTTAATTTAATTCAATGATGATAAATTTTTTCAAGTTCAAATGACAAGTCTACTAGAACATTACAAATAAGATTCTTTATTCCTCTAAAATAGCTACCATGATTGTAATATGTTGGCATGGGAAGCAAGTAAATCACTTGTAGAGGTGCATGATTCTCTGCATAAAGTCTTCACAAAGTATGTCTACTTTTCCATGCATATCTTCAATTTCTTAAAAAAAAAAAAAAAAGTCACAGAATTGGGAAACAGTTAATTCAGTTGATTGATATCCATACCCCATGCTCCTAAAATGCACATTTATGTATCTTAGATAATGGAGACTATAGAAGTGTTTAGTCAGAACTCAGAAAACAGTGCAATTCTTTAACTCCCAGTACACTACATGATGTTATGATGTGGAATACCAATAACAAAAATCTTAAAACCATAACACCAGAGAAAGTATCTAGAGATGCTGTTTGTTTGTTCATTCTCCGAATTCTCTTTGAAGTCCATTATTTAAAATGCATCTTTCCTATACACTGTGGATATTTTCTTGTCTAGCTTTAGGCTGTTAGTCTTGGACTTTTCACCTCCAACCACCTTAGACAGTTCCTTCCCTCCTTGTTTTGTTGTTCTATTTACATTCCATTGATATATCTTTGTGCATTATCATTTTTCTGCTACCTACTTCTTCAAATGCAATGACCTGAGATCTTTAGTAAATTAGATTAGCTCTCCTCTGGCTAGGAGTAAATCAATGGGATTGCTACTGTTTTACACCAGCTAGGATCTATTCTACTGCCTTTAATCGTTTTTATAGCACCTTTCCAAGTAATCAATGGCATGTCTGTACTGTACTGAACTCTGGACTGAGTTTCAGCCTTTGGAGAAAATTTGTTTTTGCTTATGTTGATTGAATTTCATTTAAGTGTGAGTCTATTGTGTGTACCTAGGGGCACAACATAGACTTTCCTCACCTGAAAAAAGGGAAGTAATCATCCTTCTAAACTGAGAAAAGTTGATCTGGGTGTCTTTTTACAGTGTTGGCCCTCAGGATGATTTGTTGCTATTCTCACAGAATCTACTTAGTCAAAGAAGAGCATTTTTTAAAAGTAGATAAATAAAATGAAAGATGGATTCACAAAGGGAAGAAAGGTAAGAGTTAACTGGGTTTTAATTACTGCCAGATTGCATCTAATTTTTAAAAGCTTTCTGGGGGAGGATACTCAGATTTCCCATCTCTAGCTGGGTTTGGGTTTCCAAATCTCTGTCAAACTAAGCCCGTTTCCTTAGTAACTATCTCGCTCTCCCACCTATGTACAAGGACAATTACTTCTTTCTGGTGAGCGATGGTGGTGGAGCCAAAAGAGAAGGAACAAGGTGAGTCTACTCCGCAAGAAGCCTTTGCACAGATTCCAAGTGGTTGGGTCTCTGTGGGTCGTGTGAGGATTTCTTTGATTAGGTGAGGACAGGGAAAAGACACTGCATACAACAGATTTTCCTCAATACTTGATTTTGATTTTTTTGTTCCATCTGGGAACAGTTTTACATACATAACAGTTGCAATGATAAATGAAAAAATGTATTATGTTTGTGGATCCTCAGGCAGTATTTTTCATATTCTTGAGATGTTTACCTTTTCCTTGTGAACTGCCCCTCACTGAACATCTAAATCAGATACCTAGAGTCAGTTGTAGGTTTTTCTAATTTTCAATATTTTTCAGTTGTTTTCTTTATATTTCAGAAAAAAATAGGCCCAATTTCAGCAGAAATTTTCACTTTTATCTCATATGTACTGTGACAAATTTAGAACTTTTTCCTGAAAAATTTCTACTGCTGAATTCCTGATTTAGCAGGATGTGTCTGTCTGTCATATATGATGCTGTATGTGATACACACTGAGTCTCACTGAATGGATTAAAAAAAAAATAAAATAATCAATTCAGAGTCCCATCTTAAAGACTTCCTTAGCTTACACAAAGGGAGCTGACACTTCAATTATGATTTTACAAAATAGTAATAGACTGTTCAAACATGAGGAAGGCTAAAAATTAATACTCTCCTTTCTTGTCCCAATTCTTCATCTTTCAACAAAATGATTTGCTTATGTATTGAATGAATTTTCTATTACTTTTTAAATATAAAACTGCTGTAACTATTAGTGATACTGTTACAGACACTACATCAATTATTTATTTTACTTGCTTCATCCATCCGTTTGTCCATCTGTTTTCCTCAATCTTTCTTCAGTGATACTCTTTAGATAATGGATATTTTTCATATGAAGGTAAGATAGAAAGTAAGCTTCTATTCATATGTCTCCTTCCCATAGTTTTTAGGCTATTTCTAAGAAGATGAGTCAGGGACAGCAAGCTGATGATGGAGTTGGCAGCATTGTTAGTGCACAATGGGTGGCTCATTTCAATCTCTGCTGTGGAGAAGGATAGCTGCACATAAACCTAATGAGACAGTTGTTAATAAGATTGGTCACTGGAATTGGAGGTTGAATCTTCAAAGGTCAGCCTTAAAACTTGTAACTCTTTAAGGTGATCTAAGCGTTGTATCTATAGACTGAGACAACCTATAATCCAAAGAAGTGTTTAGAGAGTAAACAGGAGTCTAATGACATCTCTAGTGAGTGCATAATGTTTACTTTGACTTTTATAAAGAGGTAATTTGCAAGAGTGGAGATAATCCCACTATACTTTATAATTTAAATGTCACTCAGAATATATGCTGACATGTAGCTGATTAACAGCAAAATTTGGTGTCAAATTAATTAGTATTTAATCCAGAAGCCCTATTAAGATATGATGTGATAAAAATATCTTTTTTTCATTCAATTAAAATGCACAAATGATCTCGACCATTTTCTGAGTTTTACATATTTTATTTAAAAGCCTAATAACCATGTCTCACTTATATGGAAGTTGGCACGTATGCAGTGAACTCCCAAGATACAGCTTGGATTAAATGTGAAGTGGTTATGATAAAAGAGCAATTGTACGTTTTTGAAAGGAAAACTAATGCCAATAAATATGGTTTAGATGAGTCTTCCTTTTTGTTGCTTTTAGCATTTTCTGTACCATTTGTATTCCTTACTCTTCCCTTAGTTTGCTAAGAGCACTGTGTGTAGTTTTAAGACTATCATTTATCTTTCAGCACCTCTTTGTTCCTATTCTGAAATCAATGGCTTAAAAGAATGTGACTTTAAAAAAGATTTTTGTGCTCCTAGATGGAATTCTGTGTAAATAATTTATCTTCTTGCAGCGGATTTCAGTTCTTTCCTCAACATCCTTCCAACTACTTATTGGAGCCCCTAATAATATTCTCTTTTGCAGATAAGAGTTATTCCGCTCCAAGCTCTCTCTTGGAACAGTTGTGCTTTTATGGTGGGAATTTTAATGTAGAATTTTGGTGACAGTGGTTCCTATTCAGCAGGAAAAATCCCAACATTTACTGTGGAGGGAGGGAAGCCATGGACTGTAGGCAGTAGATCTGTATGTTATTGAATTGTGTGCCTTTCTTTAAATTATTCACAGCTAATGTCCTTTTTTTTTATTATTATTCTTTGGAACACTTTTTTTTTTTTAATATTGTCTAGAATCACTATATGTTTATGTGCCTTCTCAATAGTTAAATTTGAAAAAATGCTTGCTTATCTTTCTAGTTTTTGCCTAGTAGCATCCTTCCAGCTAAGGATGATGTGGCTTTCAAAACCTCTGATTTTCTCAGATATTACTGAGAATGTTCTCTTCGACATTTTTCCAAAACTTCTGCTCACAGCATCAGGAGAGTGTCTACAATAAATATCAAAGCATACACATAACTGAAACAAAATTATGATAGGTCAGTGTACATCAAACCAAGGTACAGCTCATTTAGGCTAGAAGGTATTTTAAATTATTCCTTAAATGAACAATGGTAGTGTCTCTTTAGCAGAAAAATACCTTTAAAACTCTATGTTAGGTTATGGGCAACAGAGAATAGAATCAGTGCTGAAAACAGAAATTTCAGTGCTGGAAGAAAAAATTCTATCTTGAAGATAACAGATCAGTTTGTGTCACATATTCATGGACTGAGAGGACTTGCCTGCATTGTTTCCCAGAGAACCTGTTCAGATGTGAATAGACAATGTCAAAATGGAATGATGGGTCTTTAATGACAGACTTTTTTGTTTTGTATTCTCAGATGTTTGTGGTATTTGCTGGCAAGTTTTATCATTGCTTGCCATTGTAATCGCTGTCACTGTGTTGTAGTAGCTTCCCAGAGATCAGGAGCTGCTTTGAAACTGCTTTTGATTTGTTTATTCATTTTAACTCTTACAAGCTGACTTATTTCTGACACTGTGACATATCTTTTATCTCAGTAAATCCAATAATGGGCTAAGGCCACATTCATGGCTGGTGGAAAGTGGGATGGGCTCGCTTTTGGCCGAGTCAACACACAAGCTGAGAGTCTGGTTTACAGTCTTTCATAAAAGTACAGAACAGTGAACCATGGCCTTGATTTGCAGTCATCTCTTAGCAATGGAGGAAGTTCTCATAGTTACCCTGTTCCAAACTTAGTATCTGCTTGTCATTTAAACAGAAATTGCTGTGTCACTTTGCCTAATATTTTAGTTTCTCTCTTTGCAGTATTTCTCAGTTATTACAAACTTTTTTCCGAGCCTTTCTGGCTCATGTTCAGCAATGAAAGTCAGCCTACTGTTGCTAAATGTCAGCAACACAACTACCCACGCTAGGACTCAACACCTCCCCTCCCTCTGTCTGTCTCTTTTTTCCATGTGGCAAATGACAAGCTTTCAGGAAAAGCACAGCAGGTGCTGGTGTTCTTGCGTCACTCAGTGATTCCAGGACTTCCTAATACTGAATGAATGTGTTACTTCCCTCAAATACCCTCTTCACCCAATTTCCAGGGTAAGTTAAGCTAAGGGATCAACATTATCTGGCTGAGCATTATTCTTGTTGGACTTTTGACCATATTGTTCAACATCACTGAGGCATAACTGTCCTGGCATCAGTGAGCATTTCCCATTAAAATGCATGAGCTGTCTATGAGGGTTGATTCCCAAATAAGTTGTATGTTTCAGCATATGTGTTTAATATGGAGTGATACATCCTTATGCCAAGTGAGAAGGAATGCCCTCAACTTTTACCTTTACACCTTTTTCTCTGTCCTGCATTTTCTCTGTCTGCTTTGCATACAGTTTCTTGCCCAGCTTCCAGCTAAAAGGAGAACTGCAGCATGCAAAGTGAACGCCTGCTGTTCCAGAACAATCTATACTGCAGCTGGAGCAGAGGAAACCATGTCCATGGTGTGGGGTTGTGTTGGCCCTGGCTGAGTGCTGGGCTGTCCCTCAGGAGGCAGCCTCAACATGTGCTCACACCCCTGGAGGCTTTGGGTCAGCTTTCCCCTCCCACAGGGGACAGATGTTATTCAGAGTGACTAATGGTGGAGTTCCCTGTTGTATAGCTTCAGGAGATGCTACCTAAAGCAACCTGGGACAGCTTTAAGTAGAACTGCTTGGGATTCAGTGCCATTAGTAACTGCAAGATCTCTGCGCAAAGCATGGACTGGAAAGCCCATCTGGGATTTGAGAGAGACAGGCAGCTAGACTGCTGGTTTTCCTTGAGCTTTTTAATAGATTTCATTGGTACCTTAACTTGAGAGAAAAAGCTAACGTAAAGCTGAGCACTACTTTGAGTGCAGCCTTATTTCGAAGCAGCAGCTGGTTTGCAGCTTCTGGATGTGATTGAAATAAGATCTAAACATCCTTAATGTATCAGAGTACCCAATTGCTTTCTGTAATGTAGCAGTTGGAGGCATAAGGTGATGAAGGATCTGATTATCAGATGTACTAGAAACATTTAAAGTTGAACTGGACTATAAGGTGAGCAGATAGAAGTGTATAGCAGTTCCATCTGCTTTGCCTTCACCGCACTTGCATGCATAACATTTCATGCTGATTATTCCAACAGCATAAATTTGTGTTGCAGGAAATCAACAGAAGTATTGGTAGGCAGCCTCCTTCTAATATGGTCACTTTTCTTTGTATGCAGATCTATTCCACCAGGCATATATTGAGGATTCTTCTAGACATGCATTCTTGAAATTTTCTGGCGTGGGGGATCATTATTTCAGAGATCTCATTCTTTGATGGAACCGTGCTGTTTGATTAAACACTTAACAGAGTGATACCTTTCATGAAACAAAGAAATGCCTTGATCAGGTATTCAGACATCAAAATTCCTATCTATTACCATCCCTGTGAGTATAATGCATGCCATTTCTTCAAGTAAGGTTACAGTATTCATCATAGCTTGAGTTTATTAAAAGATTTTCACTGAGTTGATCAGATACCTGTCTGACTTTTCTGACATCTTGAGTCAAGTATCTTTTCACTTGCAGATTGATTGGGATGTATGATGAATTTACTGTCTTCCAAATCACTTTACTACAAACTCTTTTATTTTACTCTTTTTTTCCACCTGAAAAACCTTGCTGTCTTTATAATGTGATGCATAATAGAACAGTTAACCTATTTTGCTTCCTGTCAACACTGTTAAAAAGCATATATTAAAGTATGATCAAGAGATACACAGAAGAAAATGTAAGATATTGATAGAAGTCAAGGCTAGAGGAAAAACTGTTCTTGAATCCTATTTGTGTTTTCATAGCTCTATTATTATTTAAGGGAGCTGATTTTTTACTTTTTGATAAGAATGGGGAGTATCTGTTAAAAGGCGTAGGCAGGTGAGCCCTAATAGTTATTCAAGTAATGTTACTAGTATAAAATAGGTATGAGAGTGCTATCACGGATTTTCTTTGAGGCTATATCTACTCTACTTGAAACTGTGCTTCCCTTCAACCATGACAGAGTCATGATTTCACCAGATTTCGAAGGCTTGGGCTTTAACAGAAGCAGTAAGAGTCTTGTCATGTGCAAAAGGTTAACACCGAGAATGGAAATGACTTAGAATACTTAGATTATACATTGTAACTGGTTGTGTGTCAAACACCACTATTTGGAGCAAGTAAATGGCTATTTTTCCAATGTCTCGAATACCAGGAGCTTCATTTCAGGAGCTTCAGTTACCTGAACTGATACAGGACTTTTTATATCTATTTTTCTTGAAGCTTCAGTAAATATTATCTTCATTATTCATAGTGAACCACATTTTTTTGGTTTTGAGTAATTTGTTCCAGTATCTAAAATCCTTGTTTGTGCAAGGAAAGGAATAATGACATTTTGTTTGGAATTTAGTATAGTTTTAGCATGCTATAATTCTCTAATCTGCTTCTATTGTTTCAGTTCTTTAATTGTTTCTGCTAACACTTACATCCTATGCAACCTCTATGAGGAACGTAGCTATTTTAAGAATATACATAAAAGCTGGCAATTACATTGTCTTATCAAGTCTTTGCAGCCTATTAAGTTGTTCAGTGGTACTGGAAATGATTAGACTCAATATTGTAGGAAAGAGAGTCTAAAACAGGAACCTGGGCTTTTAAAGCTGTGATAGCTTGAAAAATTCTGCCTGTTGCATTGGTTTAGAAAACATTGGCAAGGATAAATACACTCAGCATTGAATTAAAAATATTAACTCTTTGTTTGGTTTTTAAAAAGCAACTACACATTAAATGGAATGGATGACTGGATAAACCTCCGGCTTGTTTTGGAAGTTTCTTAAGTAGAGTTCCTCTGCTTTGTCAAAAAAAGAGATGAGTTAACATCTCCAGGAAACTGAAGGAAAGTGGCTCCCAGAAAGCTGCTCTCCTTGGGCAGCCCTTGGCTGGCGAGCAGCACGCGTGGACCAAGGACCAGCAAGTTCCTGTGGCACGAAAGGGAGTGGTGAACTGCAGATTGAATTTGGTTTGCAGCAGAGGCTGACGTACATCATGAATTTAGTATACCTCCATTTTACTTTCTTACTTTTTCTTTCTCCTTTTTAAAACGTAAGATGCATAATTTCTGCCCGATAAATTCTGCTGAACAATACTGGGATTCTGTACAAAGAAACTATGTTTCTTCAGGGAGGAAGAACTGGAAATGTGCAGGATGCTAAGGAGCTCAGGTTAATATGCTGATCCTGACCCACTTAAGTCTTTTGCCTGCAGAGTGGAAAAAATACTTCTTGTGATGCTCTGATGGCAAAATAAACTGCTCGAGAACTGAGAGACATATGTTGGACAGCTGCTGCAAGTCAGCCCTGCATGGGGTGGGGCAGTCTGTCTATATTCTTTGAGAAGCTATTATGTTTCTGGAGTCCAAAAACTATTAAAGACAAAAAGTGCTGGAAATTTCCTTTACCTGATTTAGTCTTCCCAGATGGTACAAAATAATGTAGTGAAAATAAATATTATACAGAAAGTAGAGATGCTTCTAAGAGGACTTTGCAGTAAATTGCTTTAAAATGTCTGTATATAAATGTGTATATATACGTTAGAACTTAACCAAACATTTGTAGGCTCTTTCAGAGTTAAGCATTTTTGAGTTTTCATGGAGAAACCATCATTATGATTAATTATTGTCAAAGTCTTGGTCTGGGTAGATAAATAGATATACACTTGTTTATTTATACAACATCTGATTTTGCATAGTTTATAAGAACTTATTTCTGAACATCCCTGTTTGAACCTACAAAAACTCAGTCTGGCTCTTCCTTTTGAAATAGTTGCCAGCTGTGTTATTTTCTTTTATTCATTCTGCTAATTTTTTCCATATTTAAATAGCTAGAGAGCTATGTTAAGGCTTCATTCTGTTCAAACCTAAATTAAAATTCTGATTTCTGCAGTGCCTGGCATTTCTGACTAGCACTTTAGTGACTAGCTCTGATCTTTTTACTGAAGAGTTTACACGACAGTTGCAATTTTATAGAGAAAATAAAAATAAGCAAACAGCCTTTTCCCACTGACACGGCTGTTTACAACACAACGTGGTTCTCTACTTCATGATGTAGTCATGTACTTCTCTCTCCCTTTGTGGGACATGGAATATCTTTTGGAAGATAGTTCTAAGAAATTTTTGTTACACTGGAAGTTATGATTTTACAAATGGAATATGAGGACTCTAAACAACTGTTTTCCTGTCAAAAATAGCTGAGAAAATGTAGGTGGATATACCTATCTTGAATTCTCTTCCTCAAGTTTCCCTTACTGGTTGCCATCAAGCAACCAGAAAGACCTTTAAAGTGTGGGAAAGCAGCCCTATGCGACAGGCAAAAGATCCTGTCTAGGTCATTTTCTCTAACTCCACTAACACTTGACTGAGATGCAGAGCGACTAGAACACAACATGGCAAAATCTATCTTTGTTCTGAGAGCAGTTTAAACTACTCACCCAAGACATTTGCTGCAAGCTATTCTGGGGCAGTCCTGGAGATCTCATGTTACTCCCATCTCTCCCAGATGCCTGTTAAATCAGGATAAATTCTTCACTCGTTTTAGAGAAAATGAAGTGCTAAAACAGATCACAGGAACAGAAGATTTATTTAAGCATTTGTCCCTCTTTGGAAGACAAAGTAGTAGATTTAAGTTAGAACTGCCAATATGGATCATGCTGAAGATAAGCAGTGTTGAAACCAGCACTGTCAGCCTTTTTGCACATTTGTCCTTGGCCACATGGCTCTAAGATCCTTGGCCCATTTTGGTTTTTCAATTATATAGATGTCTTCATGAAAGAGACTTGCAGATAAGCTCAGCCTGGACGTTTTATCAGAAGGTTATGATCATTTTTGTGGAATATGCTCTGGAGAATATCATCTATTATGCAGATGCCTTTCAGCAGTTCATATCCTTTGCCACTCCTCCAGCTCTGTGTGTGGAGGTTCCTGCCAAGGCTTTTACTTTGGAGAAGGCAGGTGATGGGGACTGGGAGAGGAAGCCTGGCCCAAGCTGGATGAGTCAGTGAATTTTTGTTTGCACTTGAGGAATCTATGAATACTGACCTATCTAAAATTACTTGAAGGGAGCAAGTCTTTTTACATGGAAGCAAAGACAAGTCTGTGTTATGAAGACAAGATCAAATCTTTTAAAATTAGATATTTTACATGGAAGAAACCCACAGAAAAACTTGAAAGGCTAAAAGTAAGAATCAGTAAGAATCGTTAAGCCTTTTTGGCCACCTCAATCCCAGTTACATCCCAGTTACATTAATTCCCTGTCTCTGCTCTTGCCTCCCGTTTCCTACATTTCAGCCTGTAATATCTTCTTATTTTTTCCATTTGCCACTTGCGTAGCTCTTTTTCTTCCCCACACTACCAGCTGTCCTTCTGGTCTTTTTCCCTTCAGTATTCCCTTTTTTTTTTCTTGCAGAAACTCACTGAGAATTGATATGCATGACAACTTGGCCGCAGAAGTTCACCTGACCTAGTTCATAGGTGAACTATGAGTGTAGTGACATCCCTGTGAAACCTTTTTCAAGTTACTCTGATGAAGCATGGCTCATGACCAATTTATGTGTAAGGCAGACTACCAGACACCATACAGATCTTACAGGACAGTGTTTTCTCATTGTCTATTCCTATGGCTCCTGATGTTGTTTTGAAAGTATAAATGTTGCTGCCAGTTATTGTCTGCTTGTTATGTTGTTAGAAATGATGCTGCTCACAGTATATATTCCTCACCTTTTATTAATCCTGAATGCTTGGAGGTGGACTATCTTGCTGCCTGTTTGCTCTGTCAGGGTGATGGCCATCATTATTCTCCTCAATCTGCACAATGTGTGAAGGCAGTATAATGTCTTCTAAAATGGTAGAAGTTTAAATTTCAGTATAAAAGTCCCATTTGATTTGATTTTCCAATAAGGAGGAGTGAAAAAATGCAGAACAGCAGGCAGATGTGTTGCAGTATGATGAAGAAACTGTATTACATATAAATTAAGAACTTTTATTTCTTATGCATTCCACTATTGAAATCACAAAAAAAAAAAAAGTATATGTAGTCAACAGATTATTATATGAAAGGATGATGTCAACCAAGTTCATCTGATTTGTCATAGGTCTTGCAATACAGCAAGGACATATCTTTTAATAGAAGGTAGAAATGTGTCTGTATCACATCTGCACATTATGGTTTTCTGTAAAGTTTTAGTATTTTAGGATGTGCTTTTACTTGTAAGGGATTAAAAAGAAGCTTTCTGTTCTCCTTCTGCCTGTCCTCAGGCTTGACTGGCTCCTGAGTCACGGAGAGCAAACACTCCTAAGTACTATATGCTATATGCATTTTAGTACCACAGTGTTTTATTCAAAATTCTTCCAAACTGGATTATTAATTTTTGGTGAGCAAGGTTATTTGCGTAAGCACTCTGGTGACTTGCCCTGCCTCACACTGCTTGTTGTTCTGACACATCAGATGAGACACGTCAGCTGAGACTTTTGCTTAGCAGGAAACAAGTTCTAAGTATTCCAAGTGCCAAGCTCTTGCCTATCCAGGAGACAGAATAACAACCTGCTTTATTCATAGCACCAAAGGAAACTCTGGATCTTGAATTTGATATGCATTTAGAATGGATGGATACGGTTAAATTGGGCAAACTGGAAAAATAATAACAACAAAAAAAAAACAACCCCAAACCACCCTCTTGTTTGTCCTACAATATATTTTCTTCTGGAAACTTTTCCTGAATTATTTTACATTTGAATTTTTATCACAGTATGAAATGAAATATTTATATGCATTTCTACCCATGCCCCCCACCCCCCATGCTATAGTAAAGAATATACATTTTCCCTGGCATCTCTAGTAAAAACTATAATCTGCAGTTTTGATAACACCAAAAGGAAGGATTGCAACAAATATGATTGTGCTATCTCCATTTCCTTGCTGTGATCCATCAGTTCATTATGTCAAGGTCAAAGCCAAAAAATTTTAAGTCTTCTTATTTTACAAAATGGGAAATGTCAGAAAATGTCAGGATTAGGAACAGTGTTGACAGAATCAATGCTGCAAAGCATCATTTATGAGGGCAGCAGAACACACAAATGCTGTGAAGTTCATAGCTTTTAAGAGAGAAACATGTTCCTCCCCAATAGAGCTATATGCATTTATATTAATAACCTTACTAGGCAAAGTTTCATGGCAGCTTAGTTTGCTACCAGCGTATAAATCCCACTGATTTAGATTTGTTTTGACTTCTTTCTTTTTCCAGTACATTCCTCCTTTCCTGTGTTAGTAGTTAGAGATCAATTCAAGCAACCTTCTGCCCTTTGAACTTACATTCTCTCTGAACTCAAGATGTTATAAAGCTTTTCCCAGAATCCAGTGGTACTATAAATGATGACCACTCTTTGCTCATGTGTCCTTTTTCTTTGGTAGGTTGCTGCAATGAAAAAAAAATATATATTGTGGCTGATTTTTTGTCTTGCCCCATTGTGTGCTTTCTGCTCCTTAATTGGGGTAACAAACTTCTGTATGTAATTTTTTTAAAAGGCGATTAACTCAGTTTGGTTTAAGCCTACAGTAAACAAACAAGCGAAGAGTGACTGTTGCTTCCATTCCATTAAGTACTTTAAGTATGTCCTTCATTTTAGTTCGAATTACGGTTAAGATATGAGCAAATTTTTTAAATGTCTTTCTCAATCAGTTAAATGAGTTAATAAATTACAAGCCAAAAAAGACAGAGCCAGCCAAGAATTTTACACCAGAGACCTCATCCTTTGTCAGTCCTTCTACCACAAAGCCTGCTAAATAAACACATAGGAAAGCAGATGTCTGAGTTCTAAACAAAATATTTTTAAACATAACTGTCTGGCTGAAAACTGAGAAAGTGGCATTGATCCCAGGAGAATTTTACAGTGGTTTTTTACCTCTAAAATTTAATAATTGATTTGCTAAAACTCAGCTATTCATTCAAGTTCTTCTCAGCCATGGTGCATGTCTTTGTCTACCACCAGTTAAATCCTTGGTTCTCAAAGGCTCTGCTTTTCCAAGCTGAAGCTTTTGTGTAGAAAAAGTGTTTTCAGAAATGTAGACAAATAACACTGATGTCAATTTTGAATTAAAAACCATTGTCAGAGGCCTCTTTCAAAGATGTTTATCAAATTCAGATTTCTTCTTAGTGATTACCATGGTCAAATCTGTATTTTATTTTATATTCTTAATAATATGGATTCCTAATGTCACATCTTTGTGTTAGATGCCTGTACTTCCTCATGCACATACTAGATCTAGCCAGGCTATTTCTCAAATCTGGTGTTGCACTGGCATAGCTCTGGGGAAGCTAGTGTAGTTACACACTCAAAATGTAATTTAAGACACTATGTCAGGAATGGCACCAGCAGTATGGGCTTTGTGAAAAGTACCTTGTGGGAGCTGTATGCTGCATCTCCAGCTCAGGAATTACTCTGTAGTCTGAATGGAATTTGATGCTTGGCTATTAATACCATACAGGGAAGTAAGGATAAAAGGAGAGGCTGCTTTTGCTAACGTGAACACGCTTTCATCCATATTTCCTTTTTTATGTGAGCTGCCTCTTGTGCTGCTGCCACCAAGCTCATAACTTCAGAGTCCTTCTGTCGTTGTAGGCCATAATTCTGTGTCTTGTTCTCCATTTGCTATCTTCATAGCTGCTGCTTTGTTGTTTGTTTTGTTCTTATATCTGCTTTTATGTTTTTGTTTTACCCCAAGCAGATTTTTATCCTGAGTTTGTCATGTCTTTGTAGCTTTTTGGCTGTCCTGCTTTTAAGGGTTTATTAAAACTTAGTTCATTCCCAAAGTGAATCTTCAGCACATACGAAAGATTTTCTAGCTCCATGTTAGTATTTTCATTTTTGTTTGTTCAGTATGTTATTTCATTTCACTTCCATACATTTAAAATTAAATTTACAATTTAATTTAGCTCTGTCTCCTTAAGAATTCATTCAAAAGTTGGGTTTGTACAAGATATCACAGCTTTAATTCATGAACTCCTGCTTATGTATTTTCTTATTTTGTCTAAAAACATTAATCTTCCATTACAATAAAACAACTTAATAAGCTGCAAAAAAATGATAAGGCAATTTAATTGCCAGTGTTCATGTATTTTTTAGTGCAGCTGAAATCCCACCAAAGGTGGTAGGCAAGTGCTACCAGATGTTCTCGAAGAACTAAAATAACAGGAAAAGATTAGCAAATACAGCGTAAAAATAACAAAAAATAAAATAAAATGACAAGACATCTTTACAAAGTTTATTTTATTTATTCAATTTTTATAAATATCACAGAGAGAGATAACTTGGTTTATATGTTGTAGGAAAAGCATGAATGTGCCAACGTGAAAAAATGTAAACAATTATATTGTCAGTTATTGTTTGAATTATTCATTTAAAATATCTTTGGGGAGCTTTCGTTGCATGTGTAAAGCAAAGAACCATTTCTATGTGTAAAACGTCATAAGAAATTATTGAGGTAGGCATCAAAAAAACCTTCTGACTGTTTAGAATAAATATTCAAAACTGCCACTTCTCCTGATTTTATTGTCAATTGTTGGTATATTTGATGTTTTCTATAAGGCTTCAAACCTGAGGCAAACAGACATAAAAAAAACCTTTTATCTTTCAAAGGAAATGTAAAACTATTGTGACTGGCTCTGAAAAACATCGTTACCAAGATGACAAGTACTAATGCAATTAAAAATGTATTTAATCAATGGGAAACAATTCCCAAAGTTGAAAATCTTGTGGTTATAACTCCAAATCCACCACTATTTGCCACTTGTTAATACCACGTAAACAGAATGATTATGAAAGAACATCCACCACAAATGCACAGACTTCTTTCTTTGTGTGCAGCTTTGGCAGAGGAGAATTAGCTTTCACTTCTCTGACTATACCGTTCCAGTGTATCCTTTATATTATAACTTGAAAGTTCTTTAGCTTATAACAATTTGAATTCTCATCTCAAAATGGTATTTTTAGATAAATATTCAATAGGAATATCCTAACTATTCTAATTTTTCTGAAACAGAAAAGTTTCTGAAAACAAATTACGGTGAATTTGAAGCAGATTTGAGAAAAGAGTAAGAGAAGCATTAAGCATTCAGTGGCAGGTACTGATAGGACAAATTAATATTGTCTCTCAGCACAAAATTAAGTCTTGTAATGAAATATTCAGACCGCATTCAATAGTTGTAACTCAGATCAGACACAGTCCCAGATCTCTTGATCCCTTTGCTGTTAACAATTAACAGTGTTAGGATCAGGAGACCGAATTAATAAAGAATAGCTCTCAAAAAGAAGAAAGATATTTCCCAGTGATTTCAGTGGTATGAACATTTACCAACTGGTTCAATATATACCAGTGTGAGCAATATAAAATATTTGCAATCCATCATAAAAATATTGTGTAAGTATTAAAATTGATAAAAGAAAATGATCATCACTGGTTCCCAGGTTTTGACTCGTATCTTTCATCCTTTCTGTTCAAAGTCATGAATAGTTGCACATTTGTTATTAAAAGATAACTCAGTATTCTTTTTTAAATGTAGTGAAGTTGGTGAATTGAATTTTTTCACTTCCAATTATGCAGGTTTGGATATAAAATGCTTCAAAGTGTGCTGTTAATCTGTTACGGTCAAAATAATGGGTAATTGGAACTGAATGTCCTTTTTATCTGGCTGCATCTAGCTATCAAACAAATCCTCCTATTAATTGTTAAATCATAAGGACTTCAAAAGGCATTTCTCAATTCAGAGTTGGTGCTCTGATAATCTAATCTCCATTAGGCACTGGGACTGCACTGAACTCTGTTGTCATTAGTCTTGTCAGCTCTGGTACCTAATTTTATTTCCTCAATTTAATGAAATGAGTTATATTTTTTTGAAAAACTTTTCAAATGTAGTTCTATAGATTAGGTTTTAGAAGAAAAAGTTATTTTGTTATAATAGTGGTTTTTGCCCTCTTAGTTCCTTCGTTTCAGGAGTTCCTCCCTGGTGTCACTCAAGTAGTATAGAAGTGAATGTGGGTGTAAACTCAGGATGAAGGTTATGGTCTTTGGGAGACTTTTTGGGAAGCATTATGTTTTTATAAGAGACAGAATATGGAAAAGATATTCAGCTGCTATAGTTCTGTACACTTAAAGCCATTGTATGTATACGTCTAGGACTATTTGCCTTAAAGTGGCTGGGCCACTGGAAATCATTTGTCTGAAGTCCTTTGAAGTCCTTCTTTTTAAAGTGCTTTGGTTTCCCTTCCCTTCCCTTCCCTTCCCTTCCCTTCCCTTCCCTTCCCTTCCCTTCCCTTCCCTTCCCTTCCCTTCCCTTCCCTTCCCTTCCCTTCCCTTCCCTTCCCTTCCCTTCCCTTCCCTTCCCTTCCCTTCCCTTCCCTTCCCTTCCCTTCCCTTCCCTTCCCTTCCCTTCCCTTCCCTTCCCTTCCCTTCCCTTCCCTTCCCTTCCCTTCCCTTCCCTTCCCTTCCCTTCCCTTCCCTTCCCTTCCCTTCCCTTCCCCTCCCCTCCCCTCTTTTTCTTTCTTTCAGAAGTATTATTTTAAAAGTATATTAGAAAACTGGGATGCTGTCATTTAAAGAATATCAGTCTCTTGTCTACATGAAGTGTGTTAGAGATCATAGCAAAGTGAACACTTAAAGAATCATCAGCTTGGCACTGTCAAGAAAATTATTTTGAATTTTTTCTTGAACTTTTCCCCCTAGGGGTCTCTTTCTGCCTTCACCTCTTTTTCATTTGTGAAATCTACAGCTGTGGTTCTTCAATCATGTTAAAAACCATAAAAATGCAAGAACAAAGAAAAAAATAAAAAACATTGAAAGAGTACAAAATAGCTGCTATTCTGTTCCCTAGGCTCTCTGCTTAAGAGCTCTATTCACTTAAAACATTTTTCAGCTTCTGAAACACTTGATTAAAGTCAATTGGGAAAAAGATAAGCTCTTAAAAGTGCTAATTTGTGACTCAGAGAACTTGAATAAGTCTAAATATGACATTCTCTGTTGCTCTGTATTTATGATTGTGAAGCTTGTTTGGAGAATGTTTTAACATTTCATTGCACAGCCTCTCATGTTGTGTATTTTTTAAGGCATTCACTGATATAATATTGGAGTGCATCTATAAGCTCTTCCAGTCTCCTTTCAATCTCTTCAGGTTTTAGAAAATCTTCTTCAGATCAAAAGTCAAGTGTTCCTTTTGTCTTTGGTCACACTAGCCCATATGCAGTCCTTGCTTGACCTCATGTACCAGACGATCAATTAAACTGATGTTCTTGTCTAATTAGTATCCTTTCATTCTCAGGCTCTGGACAGATGGAAAAAAATCAGGAATAGAACCAGAAAAAGTTGCACTGGGACCAATATGTGCAAAGAAGCAAGCCCTACACGGAGAACGTGACGAAGGAGCAGGCCAAAAACTAGGAGGTCAGTATTTGAAGTTGTGGGACGCAGGCACAGCTATCACAGCTATTAGGTAACTAATGACAGGACGAGAGGGAATGGCCACAAGTTGTGCCGGGGAAGATTTAGATTAGACTTGAGGAAAAATTTTTTCTCTGAGAGAGTGGTCCGGCACTGGAATGGCCTGCCAAGGGAGGTGGTTGAGGCACCGTCCCTAGCGCTGTTCAAGAAGCGTTTAGATGAGGTGCTGAGGGATTTGATTTAGTAGCTTGGTGGGTAGGGATGGTGGTGTGAGGAAGGTTGGACTAGATGATCTTGTAGGTCCTTTCCAACCTAATGTATCTATGAATCTATGAATCACAGAAGAAACCCAGTAGTGCTGGAGCAGACAGTTTTCAGGAAATATATCCACTGTTCATAGCTTTTTCCAAACTCACATTCCTTATCTTTACCATTGTGTGTGTCAAACCCAATTTATTTTTCATATGGAAGGCATCTTCTAGATAGCTTTTTCTTTTCTACTTCAAAGATTGTTAATGTCTTCTAATCAAGTAATTCCTAACTCTTCTGTCTTCTCTCTTTTTGCAAAAACAAGGTTATCGCTGCATATCTTACAGAGAACCGTACGCCTTGTCTCTCACACCTTCCTTCTCATGTCAAATCCCTTTTCTTCCAGTGTACTTGTGAAATGTCCCAATATTAACAGCAGTTACGTATTCGCCTTAAGATTATGATTCAGTCTTTCAACTGACAGTTTCTACTCTGCCTGGGGGCTGCTCGTAGAGTCGCGTTGTATAATACAGAGATACTTGCACACAGTTGCTACTGTCACACTGCAAAAGTTATGTTTCACTGACCGTCTTCAGCACATTACTTCACATTTCTCCAGATCTCCTTGATACCACAGGTAAAAAAGGTTGTCATGCTTGTACAGAGGTGAAACTTTTTTTCTGTTCCTTTCTGTTTGACTCATTGTGAGAGTAATGAATGCAGGCAACACTGCACTGGAGATTGAGCCAGTAATGTGAACTGCACTACGCTTCTGAGCACTCAGAAATCTTCTCAGAATCCTGACTATTTAGCTGTTAGGGCCCTAGGCTCAATCTTCCATAAGCAAACCATGCATGCATCGTATAAAATTAAGAGCTGTCTCAAAACTGTCTGTACATCGTGTTCTTAAAAAGGGTTATGTTTTTTCCTCATGCAATTGTTATCTCAGTGAAATTTGTTGCATCAGTGTTGGTGATGGTTTCAAGACACGACACTTTAATTAATAATTTAATATTAATTAATTAATAATAATAATAAAGGCATCTTGTTCATGCTTGAGACCATCAGCTGCATGGGTTGAAAATTTGGGGAGTCTGTTCATTTCTGTCTGTACAAACAAACCAATGCACACAATACAAACCGTGTGATTCTACACTGCCACATTAAGGTAAGTAGCTGCTGGATTAGCTGTCTTTCTTTTTATATCTCTCTATGTAGATATACAAAATAAGTAAATACCATGTATGAAGTGACATGTGAATTCATTCCTCAACAAAAGAGCTTTGCTGTGAAAAATACCAGCATTTTCCAAGGTTGCTTATAGGAATAAAAATAGTCGATAAAAGCTGTTATTAACCTCTAACCCCAGTGCCAAACAACAAATACTTATGTGATACAAATATAAGTAAAAATGTAATTTTAGATGCTATTAAATTTATATTCATAACAAATTATTTCCAAAGCCTACATGTTTCTGATAAGACTGTTGATATCTCTAATAGCATGTGCTTGGGTTCCTGTTCTGTAATATTTTCATTGACAAAATCTCGTAAACATAGGAAAGAATCAATTATTTGAGAGTGGTATTGGGCAAAGAAGGATGCTGAAAGTTAAAGGCACTAGTGTGGTAGTAAAGAGCGTAAGACAGGAGCACAGAGGAGCAATCAGTATTTCAGAAGATTAAATCTCTCTGCTAATCTAATTAATAGTTTGAAAAAAAAATCAGAAATATGCAATTTCTTGAGACTGAGAAATCAGGATAGCTGGCATACCTCATTTCTATTCCCATGATTGTACCACACAGTTCAAAGGACTGACCTTTGTAGAAAATCAGTCCGTTACTTGTGTTATGATAGCTAGAAGAAGAGAATAATTATTTAACACTTTTAAATAACGAGAAAAGCAAACATCTCAAAATATAAAATTATGAAAATTAGTGTGCTTTGGAAGTACAAGACTGGTAAGCAAAAATATGGGTCTAAAAGCATAACAGCAAGAAAGAAATATATTAATAATCAGAACAACAATAATTAAAAAAAATCATATATGAAACAATTTAAAATATTACATAGTGCAATTTTAGCCAAATTATTGCACATTTCTTTTATTTTGATCCCTTTGCCAAGAAAAAAGTGAACTCCACTAAACATTCTGTGACAGTGTAGACTTTGCAGCAATCTCTGAACATACTGACACGAGCATTAATGAAGTAGTGATGTAAAATATGTTATAGATTGAAAAGCCCAATTTGGCAAAGGGAAATCAGTGCTCAGGCTCTGCTTCATCCCTTCTGACTGTGTGGGTCGGGAACCTCATCGTCCTCCACTCACTATTTAATCAATGAAGAAACAGGCACGTCTGGTTCCATCTGGTTCTCTAAAGGGTTTTTGTCTCCCCAAAGGTTTGAATCAGTCTCTGAAGTGTTTTTTTTTTTTTTTTTTTAATATTTCCAAACCTACTATATACGGAGTGTAAAGTGACTAAGCCATTAGCTTTGTGCTTCAGCTCTATTTGGGCAAATACAAGGCTTAATAAGTTACGATGCCTGATAAATTATGGCTCAGGTAAATGCAATTTAGATAAAATGTTTAATTTTTGGATTGCAATGCTGTGTAAGATCAGCTAGTTAATTCTAGTGATGGACTAGATTCTGAACACTGTGCATTGTGTAGTACTTTCTTTTCTTTCATGGCAGTAATAATTGGCCTATAAATGCCCCAATTTATTTCCCTTTTATTAAGAAATCCCTCTGAAATGCATATGCTATGTTTTGTGGTGGAGGGCATGTTCTGCAAGAAAAGTGGCTGATTTAGGCAAATGATATGGATTTGTGGATTTCTCAGCCAAAGAAGAAGAAAATTTTAAAAATTGAATGTTACATTGGGTTTACAGCAGCCTCAGTTCTTATCCCATGTGTACTTATAAACTTGAGCAAATTCGATGACAATGAAAGACCTTGATTTTTATTAGTTCTCCCTTCATTTTCATAATAGCTTGTAATAGTTTGTGTCAGCTGAATGATGCAATCCTGTGTCTCATGAAAGAGGAGCTAACTTTGAAAGCAGATATGGAGAATGTCCAATAGGCCACTGGGAGTGAGGCCACATCCATATGTGTGAATGAGTTCCTTATGGCACATGTATGAAAGGCCAAGTAGGAATAAACCATGGTTATGTGGAAATTTATTTCCCCTCATCTGCCTGTGTTTAGTCTGAGGAAAATGTATCTCCTATGCTTTATGCAAAACAAGTTTTTATGCAGTAGAGTAGTAGAGCATAATGGTGGTCTTTGGGTGATTTTGCTGTTGTTTTTTTTTCTTGTTTTTTTTCCCCCTGTTTAGATTAGCCTGAAGATTGAATGCATTTCCTCAGTATTCAGACATGACAATCCCTAGTAATTAGCTCTCCCTGAGCTAGATTATTAGTAAGCTATAAAGAAGTCTCTAATTTCCATCTACAAATACAGTTTCCAGTCATTATAGTCTGCAAGAATAGCATAGCTTTATTTGAGATTTTCCTCTCCTAAGTATTGGTACGAAGAGTTATTCCCATATGAATTTAGAAGGATGATTAGAAAAAGACTTCTTCAAGATGGCTTTAAAATGAAGCAGCCAGACATAAGAATGTAAATCATGTTCTATGGGAAGAAAGAAAAATAGATCAGGCTAAGAATGCAAATCACATTCAAGTGAAAAATTCAGATCAATATTAGAATCTGCCTTGTGTGACTGCAGTAGCATAAAATTATCTGCTGAGCTGCCTGTAAAAATGATGGTAGAGAGGAAAACGATTTCAAGCAAAAGATGGCCTGCTGATAATTTGGCACAATTAAGCCAAATTGTTACCCAAATTAGGGGTAAAATATTATATGAAAACAGATGCAGAATACTTGTAGAAAATGTCAGGCACGTTCTTGTTTCATTGTTACAAAGAGGTAGATCATGAGGTGTTGGAGAGGTAAGGAAAATTACTTCATTGGTACTGAGTTCCTGGGCAATAGAAGCCTAATTCTCAAATGTTCAATTAGGAAGCAAGTCTGTGACGTCCTATTTCCAGTACAGTGTCTTTGAAGGAGGGATACCAAACTTTGACAGCTGCATTCTGGAAAAAATTTATTTTGGAAAGTTTTTCATTATGATTTTCAACATTGCGTAGAATTTCTAATAATTTGATAGGAGGAACTTATAGAAGAAACATCAAAAAAAACAAAACTACCCTAGCTCCTTAAGTTTGAAACAGAGTTGACTGCAGAGTTGACTGCATTCACCTTTCACGGACTTCTCTATGGCCAGTTTCTGCAGATCCAAGATGTTTTCCAGACTTCAGAGGATATTTTTCTTGTGATGCTGCAAGTCGGAGGGCACGAGATGAAACACATTTCCTTCCTGATCTTGATGATACCTATTTCTGAATTCATTGTTAGACACCAGATTGCTAGAGTCCTAGTTAAAAATTTCTGGTTCAGATTCCTTGCATCATTGCTAGGCTCTACCCTCCTCCAGCTGCATGCACAATATGATCTGTCTGGATGGGTAAATCTCCCACTTTCTGAAGCAAAATACCTGATGGTACATCCTGAAGTATAAAGTTTGCTGAAATTGAACTATAAGAGTGGATTGTTTGCTAGCTGAGTTCTTTCTGATGAGTTTTCCAAAAAATTTGGCTGCAAGTGTAGTAATAGGAACTTCTAATTTCAGTATCAAATATCAGTCATGATGCCTTTGATTTGTATCATTTTAACGTTGTGGTAGGTTGGTCATTACCTGTTCAGTGCAAACATTCAGTGGTTGCTAGACAATCTTCCTCACTGGTGACTAGTGAAAAATCATAGTCGTGTGACTCAATTATGGTGAATTATTAAGTGTGTAGGTTCTGCTTATACAAATTAACACACATCTGAATTAGGAAACTTTGTTTTCAGTTATGACAAAACAGGAATTAGATGGTTTGACTATCGTGTAAAGAGGAGGATGAGTCAAAAATGTATTTTATCGAGCAAAGGATGTGTTCTGCAATGATTTTCCTGCTTTATATGTAATTCATGAAGCAGTGATCTGTAGTACAAGGGAAGGGAAATTAAGAATGTCTAGCACATGTGCACTTCAACACTACAGCTGAATGATCACCAAAACTGGGCCTAGAAATTTGCCTGAAAACTTATTTAAAACATCAGCTACAGATTTAGAATTAAAAATGTTTTGTTTAAAGGCTGATTTTATTTTCCATAGCCCATGACACTCTTTTATTCTTGTTATTTGGAGGACAACCCATTCAGAATTTTCTGACAGTGGCTTGTGCAGGGAATAGTGTTAGTGGACATGGAGAGTCCCCTATCTTTCCTTTGCTTTCCAGACGTTTCCACTTATAAAACAGACAGACACAAACAGGTGTAACTGGGAAAACGACTTATTAATGGAAAGTTAATTATTATGGACTCAGGAAATAAGATGCTTGTGAAGGATGGGGACATCCAAGACCAACCTTCACACCTATCCTTCAGTGAGACAGAAAAATTGCTTCAAACAAATCCTATTTAATTTTTCTGTTTATTGAGAATAAAGATTGCAGTGGACTTTTGGATAGATGAACCGACGGGAGAGTTGATAGGTGATTTTTTCAGATTCTTTTGATTGCAGCAGAAATCAGATTTATTTTGCTTGAGGGCAACTTACCAAGTAAAGTACATTAAATCACTCTGCTTCCAAGGGGGAATGAAGCAGCAGATATATGTCCATGCTGAAGAGGTGAGATGCCTGTTATATGCTCATTACACATATTTATGTCTGAACTGCAAACTGAAAAGTGTTCATGAATTTTATATGTTTTAAAAGTGTTTCTAGGTATGCCTTTAGCTTTTCAGTTTAGTCTCAGCTTGTACAAACTGCAAATTCCCTTTATGCCTGCTATACTATTTAATTTTTCACCTGTCAAGAAGTTGTGGGAGTTGCACTGCAAAAGAATAGGACAGAGATGGCAGCGTGCAACCAAGCATGTTCAGGTGTATGCGTTCTGTGCTAATGGCACAAACAATGACTGCCAGGTCTTTTCAGAATGAATCCTGAGAAGTGTCTGATCTGGTTCTGTGAAAATGATGAACATCTTTGTAGGTTCACATTCTGTATAAATGTTGTAGGGCTCACTGGCATGTGTTGTTCCATGGCTGTTAGTCCCCTTCAGAACACATGAAAATAGAAGATGCATTTTCACCTTCAGGAAAGTTTTACTTTAGCTTAGCAGTGCTGGAACACCGCTAGAGATTTCAGCACACAAAAGGATGGGAAGCCCCTTATTTGGGCCAAATTCACCATGGGTCCCTTGCTGGAACAGACTTGCTTGTACACTAGCTTGTGTTCAGACACACATGTTTAGCACTGTCAAAAACAAGCATTTACTTGTGATGTGAAGAGATTAGGAAATGCTGAATTTCTCATTGAGGAGTATACTTAGTATTGCTGGTGTAGAGACCTAGGAAGAGCTGAGCCTTTTCAAATCCAGAGAAAGAACTTGGAGGTTTTTTTTACTGTGAATTTACTGCAGTGAATACATTTAGAGAAAATGAGAAGATGCACAATGTGGCAGTAGATAAGGGAGAAAGAAAGACTTGCTTCAGCTTAGTAGGAGTCTTGAACTTTCAAGAGGTTTTAATCCCTAATTAGAAGTAATAACTTTTACAGTTCTCTAGGAAATCGAACATTCACTTCAGGTAAACAGAAATTTTAGTTTTCCTGCTTTTGAAAGTCTTCAATAAAATGAAAAGTCACATTTTTTTTAATTTCACATAGTTGGACATTTTTTAAATTAACAAAAGGTGTAATGAAATTATAAAGTATACCTAGATCTGAAAAACAACTCTGTGTGTGGACAAGTGTCACAGATTTCAATGTGATTCAGGCTGTTTTCTGTTGATTATACTGAAGAAAAAAGTATTACCTGCACACTTTACTATCAGTTGCTTCTGATCTCTTTCAGAACTGTCTTGGTATGTGCATATATAAGCATTATAGCTGGCTCTTAAATAGTTAATATTATTTGCATGATTGATGCCACCCCACTCTGTGCTGATTATCATATTATGTAATAACTTGTTGCTCTTTTGATTAGATGTTGACTTTGATTAGATGAAGGTAACCTTGAATTTTGTTTTGCTTTTCTATAGCATGGCAATGAAAGGAAGGAATAGCAAAAATGACACTAAAGTGATGTAGAAAAATATTAGAAGATCCCAATCAAATTAGTGGTAGAGCATATGTAGGCATATAGTGACTGCATTCTATCTTGAGAAGGAAGAATAAAACTTTCTAAAAGTCTCTGATGCTTCTGAACTAAGTAATTTTTAAGTATTCTTCTCTCAAGGTAGGATGACTAGGATCCCATTTCAATGAAGTATTGGACTACAATCTGTAAGACAGGAGCCCAGGATCTGTAGTTTCTTTTTGTCTAATTTTCTGTAAGTATTCAGAGCAATAAGATTAAAACTCTGAGAATGTGGGCAAATCTCACAATCTTAGCCTTAGGTTATCTGAAATCAAGGAGTCCCCCTTCTTTACTAAGAGTACTGTGTAATATATTTACAGATGAGGTGTTACTTTGAAGTCAGGATCTTGTCTCTGATCAAAAGCGTACAGCTTCCCTCATGTCTCTCAGAAAGAGACAGTAGTTATATTGCACTGGTGTGGGTTTTTTTAATGTTTTGGACAGCAAAAATGACATTTACATGAAACAGTAATCTTGGGAATGCATGAGATAAGACAATTTCTACTAGGAGTTGAGAGAAAGTCTCTCAAGCAGACTTCAAATCAAGCAGAAGTAATAGCATGTCAGATTCACTTTGCCTCCCTTACCTGCTGTTAATTAAAGTACTGATAAAGGAGATCTGTCAACATTAATATGATGAAAAGTAAAACATATGTTTTAAATTTTCTAGATGTTTCCACCGCTAATCAGTATTATGGGAAAAAGAGGTTTGGTGTAAATGCTCTTAATTCAGCAGGATTGTTTAAGAAGTATAAATATTTTACAGTAGAGCTTTTTAATCCACAAACTGTAGACATGAAGAGACAGGTTTATTTTGTCTGTTGTTGTTGTTGTTCCTGAGGATAAAGAAAGCAGAATACAATTAGAAAAAGGAAAGACTTGAGCACTGGCTTGCTTCGTCTTTGTAGTCAGTCAGGGCACTGGCTTTATCAGGCCTGTGTATTTGGATCAATAGTATTATTTTTCTAGTGTTTTTATATTGACTTGCAATGGGTTGTGCTATGATTTTTTTAACGTAAACATGAATGCGTTTGTCCTTGGGGGAAAACAAGAACTGTGGAAGAATTATATGCTGCATACACACAGCAAGGAAACACCATTGAGGCATCTCTGAAAATCTTTCTTTTAATAAAGAGTTTCTGGTTTATTGTATAATAAGAAGTAGTCAGCTTGAACGTTGTGAGCCAACCATTGCAGCTTCTCTTTATCCATACATAAGCAGTGTTTTCTTGGCTAGCAATGGGAATAAGCAGCTCAGTTTTGTTTTGTGTCACATTAATGTAGCTGGACTTTTTTTTAATGACTCTTTGCAGCAGTCAGAATTTCTTTACTGAGATATGTGATGGTAGAACTATCAAACACATTCATAGCACAAACTACCTTTTTATACAAATATGTCATTATTTAGATGTCATTTCCAGTGTAGCCATGAAGTATACCTAAAATGCTTGCTTACCTAGGAAAGTCGTATTAGGAAGCAATTTATTCCTATCAGTCTCTTATTGTCACTAAATTGCTCTAAATAAGCAAAATTAGTGCCGTGAGGCTAGCTAGATGTTTGTTGATAAAACCGTAGTACTAGAGAATATCTGTTGCAATCAAGAAAAAGTGAGTTTGGACATCTGAATTACAGCGATTTTGCTTCCCCTGTGAGGAAATTAATTGCCACTTTTGGGACATAAACGAGAATTTCAGTCTCAGCCCACGTTGGCTTTACCATTTATTTGGTCTGAGCTCAGGTTCCTGTATAAGTTTCTCTCCATTACGGATTGTGAACTGGAGACAAAAAAGGAAGAAGTATTATGGCCTGTGCACATTTCTCTCTGATTACTTTAACTAGGAGAAGCATAAACATTTTTTCATTTCAATGTATTTTTGGTTAATTTAGTATTCTTAAAATACTGAAACCAGAATGGTAAAAATGGTATGTACCCCCTACCAAATGATAGTTTGTTGAACTAGGGAAAGCGATAGCCTAATACTGGTTACAGCTACTTGAATTCCTAGAGAAAAAAGGCTCTAGTCTTGCAAAGAACGTTTGGATCCTGTTCTTACATTTACTGCAGCGTCCTGAGTGGGATTCTGTAAAGCAGATTTCTATTTGTGAAATGTACGTAGCAGAACTGGACTATCTTTCCCTAGTCATGAGCGTTGAGCTGCTTGTGTTATACAAAGCCACAGAACTGAAATTTTACACTTGAATTAATTCTTGGCCTTGAAACAAAATTAGATAAAATAATCAAGATTAACTTTGGTAAGGAAAGGAACTATAAATAATTTTGACAGGTAACTTTTGCCCCTCAAATAGCATTTGTGCAATCTGTATATCAAGCCTGCAACTGAACTTTGCACAGATGGGGATGTCTGTGTGGAGCTGGAGATGCAGCTGTGAAAGAGGGTAGAAATGGAAAGAGAGGGCACCACCTTATGTGAGATGTATCTGCAAAAAATTCTGCTTTGCTACGGCCATTCTCCCTTTTATTGCCTTACTCCTGCTTCCAGCAGTCTTCTGTTGAGAACTCAAAATACTCAATATACTCAAAATACTTTCTCACACCGTACCTCTTTCCTGGGGTCTCCTCTCTTTCCAGTGATTTTAGTGATCACTTTTTGAATTATTTTCTTTATATTCTCAGTCTCTGTCACAATAACTACATATAAATAACTCAAAGAAAACATGGTGGTTTTTTTCCCCCTGTATTCAACTGTCAACACTGATAAGACACTTCAGCTTTTTATCCTTTTCTTGTGCTTTGCCTGTCTTTTAAATTTCAGAATGGTGACTACATGTTGGTCTATGTCTGTGTTGTACGTAAGATAAGGGAGTTCTGCTCCTTGTGAATCTGTATTTTATAGATATTTAGTTTTGGAGGGGGTTTTTTGTCACCTTGGATTTAGAACTGAATAAGAAATATCATTATTTCCAAATATAAGTGGAAATAAATAAATAAACAAACAAAAATATTAAATGATCTTAAATTATAAATTGTTCTTCAATCCTACACTGCATATTTCCATTAAGGATGATAGGAAATGAAAAGAGATGTCAATAATGTGAAAAATCAAGATGCAATTAAAAAAACGGCGAGTGTAAGGTCTCAAAAATATTAGATTACTTTTGGATCTTCACACTGTGCTGCATAAGTGGAGCACAGAAACTTTCAGTCCAAAGTTGTATTCTCCTCTATAACTGTGTCTTCAGAGTTCACAACTATGACAAGCAACTTTCAATATTTTCCTCTTCCACATCAATTCCCTGTCTTTGTTTTCATTCAAATGCTGATTTCTTTATGCTTCTGGTGCCCTGAGAAGTGTAGAAATGTGAGATGTGGAAAAAAAGACAAATAACTTTGGAAGTATTTCAACAAAACAGCTTTATTGTCTTTTAAGCTCCTGTCCAAATGTATGGGTGTATGTACTTTGATTATTATTATTTTTTTTTTTTTGCAAAATCATTAATGTTTTAAACTGAACAGCATGATTACTTTATAACCACCTTCCACAATTAATGCTGAATTTGGAGTTCTATAAAAATAAGTATCAATCTGCCAGTTCAGTGAAGTCATATATGCCAAATTATTTCTTATGTACAGCAGGGTAATTCCTCATGTAATTTATCACAAAATTCATCTCTCAAGCTCCTGTTGCTCGTGTAATGAAAATCATCAAAGGTCTTTCGCAACTGTCGAGAGCTGCGTGTTTATGTCCATCCATCTTTATAGAGCATTTTTTAAAAGCCAATCCAAATGCTTGTCACTTCAAATGTCAATTAGCGATTCTTTGCAATTAACAGTGCCAAGTTCTGTAACTGAAGAATGCACCTTTTGAGGATAGTAATACCAATGCACATCTGATGAAGACTGGTTATTTGTTTTGTTTGTCACGTTTTGCAGTATGATGTATAGAGCCATTTTTAGATGTGAAAGGTTTTGGAAAAGAGATGCTATGTACGTACGTGCAATAGGATTAGATTTATTTCATGTAATTTCTAGAAAGTGCATTGTTACAAGATGCATGCTGGCGAATGCTAGTGACCTACACACACCTTGAAAATTAGTACAAGTTAAATTAGCAGGGAGTCACAGAATTTGCCCACGGCGTTCTTTTTGAAGTGATTAGGGAATTAATAAAAAGGCATTCAGTGCAGATGATTTTTGTATAACACATAAAAGTCAGTCAGCACTGTTCATTTAAAAACCCAGGCTAACACAGACGTGTACTCTGTTCCTGTCTGCTGGCAATCTGCAAAACAGGTGCATTTATAAAATGGTTAAAGCTCACTGGCTATTTAAATGCATTTCTGTATTTTTTTATTATTATTATTTTATTTTAGCATCCTGAAAGTTTAAGAAGAACCAACGTTTTCACCCTCAGGCATTTCCCTTTCCTGCTTAGGAGTGCCTACAACCAATACTGACTTGGTTACAAATGTGTGAGCACCATTTGTATGAATACCACAGATACTCTTTATTTCTGAGGAATAAGAAGCGGTTCTATGGCCAATTCTCATGATGCTGATTTTAAAACAGATCAAACATGGAAACAGCAGGGGAAAAAAATCAAAGTTGTCTTTCCTGTTGAATACAAACTCTTGGATGGAGTAACCATCCAGAATTAGATTTCAGAAGCATGATCCCTTTTCTTTGCAGAACAAAACATTATAGACTTACTGTACCAAGGGAGAAAGCAGGCTCTCCTAGTACATTCTCTGTTACATAAAGTGCTCAGGCAGCTGATTAATCTATGGGAGTTGGTAATCATTTGACTCTGAATATTTTGTTCAAATTGTGTTTTTTTTTTTTCTTAGTGATTCATAAAGCCCTTATCAGATTCAGAAATCACTTCACAAATCAACTAGGAGCTTAAAAAAATTAGCAGTAATGAGCTCATTTCCATAGAAATAGGACTAGACTCACTGGTGGGTCAAACTGTTTTCTGCACCTCTACTTTCCAGTATTTTGCTCAGTTCTTCTCCATTTATTTCACGCCTCATTATCTTCCATTTTCTGTGTATCCTCACCATATCATTTGGATTTTTTTTTTTCTCTAACCAGCAACTGTCACTTCAAGGTATTTCAAAATGGTGGAAAAAATTGTTATCCATATTTCATTCAACAAATGTTAGAATTCATTGTCATCTTGAAGCCCGTGATATACGATGGTTTCCTCAACAGATTGCAAATCCTAGTTTGAAGCAGTACTGAGCAAAAATTTAAAATCAGCCTCTTGATCTCTTCTGGATTAGTGATGTGTCTTTTAATGATACTGCATTTGTATTCTTTCAGTTTTCTTTCATGAAACATCAAAGAAGCAACACAGAATGCATCTTTCATATTCCAGACGTACACAATGCTTCAGTGTCTTCCATTCCTTCAGATTCACTGCTAACCAAGATGAAAGCTAAGGTCTTGTGAGCAAAACCTAAGCCATCTGTAAAGAAATGGTATCCCTTTGAGATTCTTACTTTGTTGGGAGGAAGGAATTGCTTCCAGGTTTGCTCTATTGCACCACACAGCTTTTATGTATAAGTAATTGTAGATAGCATAGCTAAGACTCGATTTGGCAGATACCAGAGAAGGGATGCTGTAGTCATGTTCGACAGGCTGGTCATACACTGGTGCTAGAGATGTTTCTTCAACTCTCATCTAGAAAATAAAGAAGGAACAAGAAACATTTTATGGTTTGAAGTCATGAAAGTTTGGTATGAAATATTTACTAAACTGCATGTACAGAATATACTTATGAATTACATATGTGTAAATTACACATAATTGTAAGCCAAGGTACTGATGTTGATGTTAATGTGATATCCATATATTTGTATTTCAGCAGCAACATCATGCAGTAGAAAACATTGTCATCTTGCAAAAAGAAGCAATAGAATAGGAAATTAAAATTATTAAGATCCCTTATATAAAGAAAGTAAAATCCCTTCAGAAAATCTGCCACTGAAAAGGTCAGTTTATGTCTTTTTCTGAGTTTCATCCTGTGATCTCATTTGGATCAGAAAAGAAAACCAGTTCTACATGCATTAGGGTTGTGTATCTGCTGGGACAAATACAGGATACACTGTGAGGAAGGAAAGAGGGAAACTGTATTTGATGAAAATTGAATTCATTTCAGTTCTGAAACAGGAAAAAATAAGAGACCCAAAATAAGAGACTTCAAATAAAAGAACAAACAGTAGTTCTGCAATATACTTTCTACCAAATATGACAGAAGCTTGACCCGAAATTCTCTCAGAGCAGAGACATGGCACAGAGTTGCAGTAAATCATACGAAGATTCATCTCCTTTTCAAGAGGCAGAGCTTTTTCCAAGTGAACACTGCAAAATGCGTAGTTTAAGGCAGCCACTGCATCCCTTCAAGGAAGAAGGGTTTCGTAGTCTTTCCTTTTTCTCATGTTTACTGTAAGCAAGCTTATAGGAAATTAAAATTTGGTTTAATGTCTTCTGTATCACATTTTCTATGAGAGCAACGCTACTGAGAGCAATATACATATTTTAACACTAGGCAAAAGTGCAAATGGCTTTAAAAAGCAATTAGAAAAAAGCTCAGAGCATAAGGTCATTAATGACTATTAAAGAGAATGGACAGGATAAAATAATAGGTGTGTCAGAGGTTGGTCACAGTGCATGAGCCTCATTTCTTGCAGTGTTTATTGATGGAGCTTTGGTAAAATGCTGGTGGTGATCTCCACCACCAGCAGAACTTGTGCGTGTAGGAAGAGAAATATGTACTGCAGCTCTGTTCCTTATTGCAGCATGGAACACGGCGGGACTGTGATTCCAAAGTCCATCTAGGACATGCAGTATTCTAATATTATTTGCTTCATACTGAAGAGCTTCTAGCTTGCATTTCAGGACTTATGCAATGAAAGTAGTTAAACCTTTGCTGGAATAGAATAAGAAATCTTATAGTATGAGAATGCTCTCTTTCTCCTGGTGAGTGTTAACTTGTTTTGTGAATACTGTTATTTAAAGCCACGGTGCTGTGTATGCAACAGATTGAAAATAGACACGTGTAAACAGTGAAATCTATTAGAATACAGGCATTTTTATGATTTATTTCCTGCTCCCTTTAAAGTGTCATAAGTAGAGATGATATTAAAAACTTGCTAGTCTTTTTCAGAGGGAGACTTTTGTTTTTTCTTGTAGAAAGTACAATTGAGCTGGTACTTGTAAGCTAATGGGAGAATGGCTGTACAATGCAAGCCAAGTGATTAGCTTTTTTCTTGTTTCTTTACATCTTGCCTCTTGTGGGGATTTCTGTCAAGGCTAAGAATGATACAGACTTGCAATAGTTCCTCCCTGCTTCTCCCTACTGCAAATCATCCTGGGCTTTGTGAAAGAAATCAGGAACTCTCCTGCTGAAACATTTCAGTGACTAGTTTTCTGGTTTATTGTTAGCTGATTTTTCTGACACAGATCCATAATGCCGTCCTTCTATGGAGGAATTACTGAGGATGCCTTACTGAGCACAGATGAAGGAAAGGTTCCTTAGCAACAGGAATAACATGGAATGCTGAAAAGCTCTCTGGTGACTCTCCTTGTTTCTTTACAACACAAAAGGCTTTTTTTCTACTTTTTTTTTTTTTTTTTTTTTAAGATTCAGATGCACGTGGACAGTTTGTTCATACTTTCAATTTTTCAAGCAAATGAAGTTAAAAAGTAGTAATCCTTCAGGCATCATTCAAGTAATTCTCTTAGTATGTCCAATTCTTTCATTAATTAATTTGCAAAAGCCTATTAGCATATAGTTAAAAAACAAACAAACAAAACAACAGTGAAACGGTGACGTTGCCTGACTTGTATCCAAGGAAACTTGGATACTTAATAACTAAAATAATACTCTGTACTTCTGCAAAACTTGCATAGCCACTTTTATCTACCTGGATGGCTTTAAGGCCTGACATTATCTGTGTTTTGATATCTACAGACATAGATAGAGATTTTTTGAAAAGTAATTTTGATAATCTATCAGCTCTCTCACTTGTGAGAGACAACGAAATATTTTTTGTGTTACAGATATAGATTAATTAAAAAACAAAAGCAAACAAACAAACAAACAAAAAACCCCAATACAAACAAAAAACAAACAACACTGCTCTGAAAGAGTTAAGAGAGAATCAGAGAATCCAACCTTATGACTCCTACCACTGTGCTTTAATGACTATCTGATGTTCCCTGCAAGGTAATTAATGCAATTTAGGAAAAAAGGAGAACGTTTTGCTTGAAGCCGACACCTGAGTGGTAAGCCATCATCTAGCTGTTGTCCTGCAGAGGCAGCATACCTTGAAACTGTGCTCTGGCTCAGTCCTCTCCACTACCCACTGTGTCCACTTCATCACTCAGCTCTCC
The DNA here is from genome assembly GCA_023055505.1 of Callipepla californica brunnescens. Classification (NCBI taxonomy): domain Eukaryota; kingdom Metazoa; phylum Chordata; class Aves; order Galliformes; family Odontophoridae; genus Callipepla; species Callipepla californica. Next base: position 10,284,439 of record JALIRH010000016.1, read on the forward strand.
ACTATCACTGTAAGGGACAAGTACAGAACTACAACAAGTCTTGTGGGGTAATATCTCTACCTGCTGGCAATAACTAGCAGCCACTACTTCTTAGCTCCTTCCGTAACTGACTCCAGCTCCATCTTTAAAGTCTGGGATTGGTAGAGTTTGGTTTAAGTTTTCCAGTCAAATATGATTGCCCTTTATAAATAATAACCTCAGTCCTAGATTTGCTAAGAATGAGCATTCCAAAGGTTTTATTTCCTACAATAGCTCCTCCATCATTCTGGTATTCCTTGTCTCTGCTTATTTTGCTTTGAATTCATCTTTTCAGAACATGGGGTTAAAGTGCATTAGAACTCCAGTGCAAAACAAAATAATTGGCTTTAGGTCTTCAAAAAATAACTTTTGCCTCCTTCTTAAATTCAAGCTAGCCAGAAATTTCTGCATATCTAGTACCAGAAATACTGGAAACAAATGCTTGGTATTGGGTACAGTGTAATGAATTGTTCTTATGTTACCACCAGAAAAGGAATGTTATTATCAAAATCTTGCTGGCTAGTTATTTTTACCTTCTCACTGTTTTTTGTTAGCATAGACAACATATTATATTGAAGGAAAAGAGCAGGTTTTTAAGACAAAACCAAAGCCAACAGAATTTTCTAATACTTGAAGCAGTGTTGCCTGATGGGAATGAGAATTCAGACATGCTATTCTGATACCACTCTGATTTCATTGATTCTCAACTGAGAAGTGACAGTTAAAATCTACTACCCAGACTCAAAATACCAATAAGATGAGATATCTAGTATATCTGGAATATGAATGGAAATCAGTAAGCATGCAGGTCAGTGAGAAAAATAAACAAAGAAAAAAAAACAAGTTTTGTTTTATTTTTGTGTGTGAAATCTTTATATCACTGTTATTTTTATGCTAGCTTACATTTCCAAAGGACAGTGTTTAAAAGCACGTAAAACAAGCAAGCATTGCTCATTACATTTTCTTGCTGGGTATACATTTACTTGTACTTTTCACTGTGCTGCAATAAAATGGCATAACAGGAACATCATTATGGTCAGAAGAGATTTAATTGTAATGCAAGTTTAATTGCCATGAATGACTTACAACCGTATTATTAGCAATACAATTCATTTGATATTTTTACATGTTTGCGGGGTGCAACATTGAAATATATTTGCCAGTAGCTGACAAACTAAATTATGGTTCAGAGAACAGAACAAGCTATTGTATCCCATTGTTATGTGATGCACATTGAGATATATAAACCACTGCAATGGACTGTTGGAGTGTTTTACATCAAATCTCTCATGACAAGGTGACATTTCCCACCTGTTTAAAAAAAAAAGGGGACTGCACACCTGCTAAATCTCAGATAAAGAGTAAAAGAATGACAGCATCATGGTTAGGATTTCATCTTACAGACCTGTTTTTTTTGTTTAGACATCGTGTTATATGTGTGTGTTTGGCAGTATTCTGTAGCTATTGCCTGCTGGCATTTTGGATGTGCTGGCTATTTAAAGCAAGAGATAGACATCCTGGGATAGTGGTTTTGAAGACTGATAAATAAGGTCTGGGGCTATAATGCAGCTCCATTCATCTCATTTATCCTGAAACAGAAAAATATTGAACATGGCCCTCTGGTAGCTTCTGCATTTTCAGCAAGTCCCTTAACCTGGAACACTGTCCTGAAATCCTCAGCTAATGCTGTCTGTGCACGTGTGGTTTTGTGTGAAGCAGGATAAGAAATGCCCCTGCCTGCACCTAGGAATTGAGTTGTGGAAATCTGAGGCAGCATATCCTGGAGTACATTTGCTCAAAAGTTTATTTCTAAATTACTCAACTTGGAAACCTTTTGGAAACACAGTACATTGAGAATTTCACTGTCCCTGATGCCAGATTACATCAATAGGGGTGACTTGCAAATGCTCTTCTCTTGAAATGAAGACCTTTGAGCTGAGAGGGATTATCCATTGGCAACGTGCTTTCTTCTGAATGTGTGTAGTTCTGAAGTAAGAAACTAAATGGACACTGCCTTGTTAGCAAGTTATTATTTGACTGGTGTGCTGTAGACAGGACTTGAAACTCAAAATTATTTCACCTAAAGACAGGTTTGGAGTAGATGAATGTATCCATGCATTTGTATCAAATTTGGCACATAATTTGGCCAAAGAAAAACACAGCTCCTTCTTCTAAATACTGTAATTTCCACAATGCTTAGGTTTTTGGCTTTTATGATATAAGCAGAAGAACATAACAGTGCTGTCTGTGCACTCCTGCAGCAGCGTTATGTGGTTAGACTCTGGGTCCACCCCCTGTTGCAGGAGAGGTGTGCTGTCTGGTGAGGAAGACCATGGCTCTAAAGCAGCTCTGTGGTCCTCTTTTCAGGACGGGGAATTGGATTTTTCTCCTCCAACATTGGTGCAGGTTTTGGGTTTTTTTTTGCTTTAAAGGTCTCAGAGTGTGTGCCTGGAAAGCAGGCAGGGCCAGCATGCTGAGGACAGAGGCAGGCGCCCAAATCAACAGACATTTTGCTTTGCCTTCTGTTCTGGAGGAGGACGGTCAGGGCTTATGCAGCAGAGCCTGAGAAAAGGTGTTGGCATACTGGGATGGATGGGGGAAGATTCCAGCCCCAGTTTGGGAGCTAACACGGCCCCAGGTGGGCATTGTTTTTACCACAGGAGCTGTAAGGGTAATAGTAATGCTAAACTTGTTGTTTATTGCAGTAATGTCACGTTTTCCTTTGCCTGGAATCCATTTTCCATGTTGTTTTTCCTGTGGCGAGAAAGCTGGGCTCCTACCCCACCACAGTCCTTCTGATTTCAAATTGCTACCACCTGTAACACTTACCATGTGTAGGACTGCAATCTTCCCAAATGCCTAACTCATTTCACCTGTGGCCGCTTTTAAATGAAGGCACTTGGTGGTGCCCCCTGCAGTGCTGCTGGTCCTGGGCCTTCCCTGTGCGGGTTGCAACTTGGGTCTTGCCTCCTCAGCTATCTACACAGGTACTGCTCTTCTGGCTTCAGCTTCACTCATGGAAGAGATGCTGAGTATGCTTGAAGTTGTGGAAACCTGTAAACAGAGGTTTTTCTGTCAGCACTAAGCGCTATCCTTGTTAATTTAGATAAGTGGCAGGGGTAACTGCACGAGAAGAAAATGGAGTCGTGTGGAGCAGGCCAGGATCTCTTTCAGGTCTATAAGCCACGTTGCAATTCACTGTGTGTGCACTGTGCCCATCAATCAGTGTGGCTCCTGAGTCTAGAAGATTTTTTTTTTTCTTTTTTTTCTTTTTTTTTTCTTTCTCCTTTTGCACTCCTTGATGGCTCTATGTGTGTGCAGGACAGGAGGACAGACCCTGTCACACTGCTGCCACTCGCGCTGCTTTCGCTGCGCTCACCCCTTCTGTCTTCGTGTCACCCCGTGGTAAGTGTTATTTATTAATTGTCCTGAGAGTAGCGGTGAAAACAGTGTTTGTTTTCTGGTTGAAATACAGTGTCTAACTTGGTTCATCATGCTGAAAAGCTGGTTCCCATCTATTGTGTCCCTTTGTGCTTTTTGTATCCCGTAGCTAATTACAGGTGATTCAGTTAAAACAAGGAACGCATATCTGTGGGTGTGTTTCCAGAAATATTCACGTAACGTGTACAAATAAAACAATCTGAGGGAAAAGTATATGCAATACTGGACTAAAATGCTCCTATATTTGGCCTTCTGTGAGGAAAATGAAGGGGATGTTTTTGGAGCTGTGGTGCTTGCCTAGGACCTTGAAACTTTCTTCTTTTCTTCTAGAACAGAAGGAAGAAAACTGGTAACAGTTTCAGAATAGGGGATCTAGAAAAGCATCTCCCCAGGTGGAATTGATTGAACTTAATGATTTTAAGTTATGAAACTATTTCTTGTGAGCAGTTTCCTGATGTCTGTCTGATAATGAAGCTTTTTAATGGTAGAGACTGCAGTGCTATTTTCCCTTCCATGCATGTCAGGAAGTGAATATTTTGCATGTGGTATTTCACTTCTCTTCAGATAAAAACATGCAGTTCCTGGTTTAGGTCCTGGGCTTGGATTGATAGATGTTATCCTCCAGATTTTTAGCTTGCTGTTTTTCCTATGAGTTTAAAACAAAAGCTTTTCATATTTGCAAGTGTGTTTATTTATTTTATTTATTAAAATAAATAAATCTAATGCTGGAGTTTTAGGTGTGATTTGTAGTGGATAAGACAAACTTCAGCAAATAGGTTTTAAGAGTTTGTCTTTCTTCAGTTATCTTCTCTTTTTGCTATGACCACTCACTTATTTATAGGTGCCCTGTTTGTAGTGCTCTCTTCCTAAGAGTGTGAAAGTGCAGCAGAATCAGGCCTAACTGCTGCAGGAAGCTTTGTCGGCCATACCCTTCTGTCACAAGTATGTCAACAATATCTGCATGGGGTAGAGGCTGGGTTAGCTGCTTTGAATGGTCAAAGAAAGAAGCAGCATCTGAGAGCAGCATGAAGCACTTGATGCTTCTGAGCTGTGAGGAGGCTGAGCTGTGGAAAAGATACCAGCCCATGAGAAGTGGCAAGGCAGAGCTTGGATCAACAGCTCCTGTTCTGCAAGCAGTTTCTGACTGATTCCTTGGACTTAAACTTTCTCTGCTAGAACTAGAGCCAAGGCTATACTGACAGTCAAGTGTATTAAAAGACAGGAAGAGGAAGCATTAGGATTACTTTATGCCTTTTATAAGAAAATCTAAATTCTAGCTATGAAACTCCTTGTTTTTCATCAGTAGTTTAAAATGATACTCTGCTTTAGAAATGTCTCCCTTTTCTGGAGCTGAGTTATCTGCAGGTATCAACTCATTTACTGTGGTGAAGAAGCACCAACCTTGCTAGTGACCTGCCAGAGTTTGCTATTATTTCAAAGTGTTTGCCCTCTGAAAAGCAAGAAGAGCACAATTCTGCTAGTTCCTCTGGCATCTTAAAGATTTCAGTCATATCCCTCTTTAACCTTCCTTTTCTCCAGTGTGTACAGTGGGTTTTTATCTTGAGTTGAAAGAGTTTATCCTTACTGAAGTTCAATAAGGCACACTTTTCTTCAAAGCTTACAAAACTCTGCTCTTTTTCAATAGTGCATTGATTTTTATTAACACATCTCTAAAATCCAGTTTACATATGCTTTATTAAAACATTTGCTGTTCTGTTAACTGGTAAGATTATTTTCAAGTGGAAACCGGATGGTTTTGTAGAGATTTGGGTTCCCAGTAGGAGAACATTCCTTTGATTTATTGTCATTGCTCCTCAGATACATTTAAAGTAGACTGTGCATGTCATTCCAGAAATTGCTGTTTTGAGCCGTTGTTTATTTTGTTGAACTTCACTTCTATAGCATAACTGCATTTGCCAGGTGGAAGTGAGAGCTGTCTCTTTGAAATCACAAGTAATAGCATCTTGGGAACTTACTAAGTGCTGCCCCAGTTTGTTCAACTCTGTGTATCCAGTGCATATCAGTCAGCAGCTTTCAAGGTTAAGCCTGCATGCCCAAGGATAGATAGCCTACTTATTTACTTTAAAAAACAAGACTTTAAATGAGTGACAATAGATTCAGTGATAATGATATTTCTGGAGTAAGCTTGCTGAAAGTTGTTTTTTTCCTTTCTTTTTTTGAAGCTGAGGAGTGAGGATTTTAATCAGTAACAATAGGGAAGTTTAGATGATGTTAAAAACTAAAACTGCATACAGAAAACTGTGACTGTGAAATAGTTTCTTCTAGGTCATATTAGGATGTAAATGTGATTTGAATTAAATGACGGAAAGTGACCAACAATTATAAAATCCTATTTCTGAAAAATGGAATTTAGGATCCGCACTATTTCTCTATCAGACCTTTATGCTATCTCTGTAATAAGAGGTGAAAAGGTGAGTTATGCTATTTAAAAAGGAGGTTATTGCAAATTGAAGATAGAGCTATAATTGGGTCTCCTGCTGATGCAAATGAAGAAAAAACAATTAGTGGAACACTTAAGAAAAAAGGCTAATCTCAAAAAGTGACTGGGAAGTAGGAAGTTCTTTCCGTTGACATGCTGACACAGATAATGATAATCAAGGCTCTTCTGAAGCCACTTTCTGCAGGCGTTCCTGGACCAGGACACTGAGTGTGTGTAGGCTGACTGCCTTGGTGCAGTGCTTCTTGCATGAGTATTCACTCTTCACCTATGCTGTTGCAAGATTTTAAGTTTTTTATACAATAAACATAATTGCTAATTAAGAGTATTATAATCTGGTTGTTCAACTTGCTTGTTTTTTTGGTGAAATGTGGAGTTCTATGTCCAAATCTTTGAGTACTTTGGTGGTGTTTTCCTCGTTTGTGCCTTTCTCATTGAGCAGTTTCCTAGGCAGCTGGTAACTGCATCACTGCACACTTGGACTGCTGAGCACTGGGACTGGTGGAAAATTTAATGTTGAACTAGTGTTTGTAAAAGTTGCAAGTCTCAGGGCCATTTGGCAAGGTTGCAAGGCATTTGTCTGTTGTTAAGGCTATAAAATGACTTAATTTGACAGACAACTTGCTCTGTATGTCCATACGCACAGGGAGAGCTCTTTGTATTGATGCACTCTCCACATGAGCCTGGTTTGTATCAAATAGTGTCATTGTGCTCTTTGTATCTGTTGTAGTTGCCATGGAAATAAGTGGGATGCATTACATTTGAGGTGACCTATGTATTGGGGATCTGCAAGCTGTTATCTCGAAATCTCAGGCATTTGGCTATTTCTGAATGTGTCAGATGATATTGTTATCAGTGGATGAAGTGCTGATCCCAGAACTCAAACACCTTAGGGAGTGCAGTAGTTTGTGGCGATCTCTGGCACGCAGCTAATGGATCATTGATTGGAAAGCTTGAGTTGAGGAAGAGAGGTCTTAAAGGTGATGCCGTGGATGAGGTTGTCCCTGTTTTTGTTTAGGCATTAAGGGGCCCATTGGGCCTCTTCATCTTGAAATGGCTTATTTCAATTTCAATTTGTAATTGAAACAGTCTACGAATACTGGTGCATCACAGACGTTATTTACCTTTTTCCTCTGAGCAGCTTCTAGCTTGCAGTAGCTTCTTTCATGTATTTAGTACTAAGCTGTCTTTATTTCAACTGATTTGGAGAAAGCTATGTAGCTGGTCATAGAACAATACCATAATTAATTGACTGATCTTGTAAACCACCATTTCTAGTGTTCCTTTTATTTTATAAGTATACAGTGCTTGTGTGTATATAATATGCTTATATAAATAAGCTTAAATTACTATTCTAAATAGGAAAAAATTCTAATATCATCTTAATTCCCAGAATATATTTTCTTATTTTATTTGAAGTATTTCTAAAGGTTACTTAATTTTTTTTTTAATGCATATGTACACGATTACTTAAAACCAGGATGAACTTGAGAAATAAAAGCGGAATGTTCACAACCAGAGCAGCTGCTTTGGGGTTGTCTTCCAGAGTGCAAATTTTTGTAATTTTGAGTTGATTGTTCTCAGGGAATCTATACTGTTAGCTTATGCCAGGTCAATACTTAAGTTTTCTGTTTCTTTTTATGTGCTGATCTATGCTCTTTCACTAGGAAAGTTGGTATTTTAGTAATCATATCAACTAATTTATGACTTCTTGCTCATCTGGAGTTAATATTAGTATAACCATTGTATAAAATTAAAAATAAAAATGGTGAAGAGACAGAGTAGTGATATATTTCAGGTAATTAGTTTGACCTTGAACTACATAAAGACTGGTAATAAAGAGTCCCTTAAGAAATGGCATCTGAAATATCACAGGGCCTTGTAATAAAAGGATTTTTTTTTCACCATCACTGAAAATGAGGTGGAAGTGCATGCAATAAATCTAAATTTTTTCTTGAATTTTAATGTGGTATATAGGTTGCTCTGAAAAAAATGCCTCCCATTTATTTCCATGGAAACTACAACAGATACGAAGAGCCCAACAGTGCTATTCAATAGGACAGATTCTGAGCTACAAAACACTACTTTTCAGTATTGGTCATCACCATTAGCTCTGCATTTGTTCATCAGTGATGGACAACAAACATGCTTGGGTGTTTTATGTGATCCTCACTGGTAAGTTTTCATACTGTACATCAACAACATTATACATGTGGGTTGTTGTAGTTGTTGCTATCAAGCCCTTCATTTCCTAGATTTTGACATTTGAGATAAAGGGAGAGTACAGGATAGAGGTGCAACCATTTTAAACCTTTACCTAGAATCTACTAGTGGCATGTACTGTTGGGTCAGTGAAGTTTAGGGCAAGAACTGTGGCACAAAGTATGTGGAAGCAAAGAGGGATAGTTAAGCTTTCTGATCTGCTTTTCTCAAGGCATTTTGTTGCCAAACCTATTTTCAGCTTCTGAGTGAACTTGTCATCACACTGCTAGGAGTTCTCAGAAGTGATATAGTCAGAATTTATGGAAGTGTTTCTCCCCCTGAAATGTGGCCTTTGACAAATCTTCTTTGCAATACCTCTGTGGAAGGAGTTCAGCGATTTCTTGGCTTCGGTGACTTTTTCAAAATAAAATCCCAGACAGTCTCCATCAGTTTGGAATGTTCTCAAAAACTGTGCAGGTCTTGGGGATACAGGATATGTGCGTGCACACGCAGTTGATGAGGATTTAGAAAGCAAGAGAAAGAAAGGAAGGGAAATGGCAACTTAATTTTGTTTGAGGGTATGCTAAGGGAGGAGATGGTGGGGGAAGAAAGAACAGCTTAGTATTTTGAGGTGTAGTTTTGAAAGCTCAAGGATGAAATGAGAGGGATGGTGTTAAAACTCCTCTAAATCACTTTCTCAAAGCTAGTGTTAGGAACCTAGCTTATAAATGGTTTCACTACATTCATTTCTACTTCAGGGTCTCCACTGCTCTTTTGTAAACTTGAGCTTTTCAGTGAGGTTTTTTCTTTTCAGTTTAGGACTCCTATGGGATAGGTTTGTATTTCTTTAAATACCATGTTATCATCAGCTTTTAAATATAGTAACAGATCACTTCATTTTTCTTTTAGTGCTGTTTAAAGAATATAAATTAAAATTAACAGCACCTTTTGCTAGAAAGTGCCTTGTGACTTAAAGCAGCATCTTAACAGCCTCTATTATCTATATTTGCTGTAAAAATACTTCTGGGTTTTTGAATGAAAACACAGTTGTGCTGTTGAATAACAAAAAATATACATGTATAACTACATAAAGACCCCAAATTCAGTTCTGTTAGGTAGCATAACTTCACCTATGTTCCTTGTCTCAAGCTTTTTCACAGCAATTGCAGAGTTATTAGCATGATACACGTTGTATAGATAGGATGTTCAATCTGTTTCCTAGTGGGAAGACTCGTGAATCCTGTTCTACTGCTTTTACTCTCAGTGGCAAACAATGTGCTGTGGCTGTATGTACACATCACACTGGACGATCCCAGTGTTTTTTGATATTTCTTGGTCTGAGTTCTGACTTGTGCTCTTGATTTTATTTGTCAATTTAGACATTTTTTGGAAGGAAGATTGCTAATGTAGACTGAAAACTCAGTCCTATCTTAGCAAGGCAAGTGTAACCTACTATGGAGTTACACAACTGTGTTTGTATTAGATATGAAAAAATCCATCTATTTCCTGTTTTTAAAAATGAAATTCTTATTTAAGTCTTCAAATATTACAGTGCACCTGGCAAGTTTTGTTTACAGACTCTGACAGTGTAACTTCAGAGCAAGGCGTTTAATATTTTATGTAGTTATCTCTCTGAAGCTTTAAAGATACTTCATGAATTCTCATGCATTGAACCTAAGAGGCTTAATTCATTTTCAAATAGTGATAAATACTGTTTTAATATTGTACATTTTGACTATATGATAAGAGAAAGCGTGGGCATTTAGTAGAGAATGGTGAGGGTTTTATTTCAGTTTTCATAAGTAAATGGGTTATGTGGCTGATGCAACAAGAATATTCTTGGGTGAATGTATAAACTTGTGTATTCCTACACTTCATATTTGATGTAGATCCATAGACACTGAAGATCCTTGTGTGTATTTAATATAATACTTATGCGTAATACATGCATATGTATTCCACTAAGTACTTTTGTGCGGAAGCATGCACTTCTAACGTAAAACTGAACAGATTTCTCCAGGACTTTCCAGTGGATTTAGAACTTGGAGCCTATGTATGGTAATAGTTACAAACAGTTGCTTCTTCTGAGGGGGTGGACACGAGATATCAGATCCAAGTTTGCACTCTGATTGTAGTACAGCTAATATGGTGTCCAGTCTTAAGACATTCAAATTTATTCAATCTTCTTTTCCTTTTTTTGTGTTACTGAAAATCATCGTGAGAATGATTAGCAAGACTGGTAAATGGATAAGAAAAATCACATTGTTCAGAATTAAGCTTGTCTCTCTGCATGCTTATAGGCAGTCTCTTGTTGCCACCTTCTTGGGTCTTTTTCGTACAGGTGAGAGTTTTTACTGAAAGGAGTTAGTGAGAGGAGTTAAAATTAGGAAACGAAACTGTTTGTGCACTTGGTGTAGTATGATTTACAGAACTGGAAAACTTAAAATTCTACCTCCAATTTTAATTTGGTGGACTGCAGATGCTGAGGTAGGCGTTAGCATTAAGGTGCTTGTTTCTGCACTGCTGTCAAACTGGTGCCTCAAGCTAGACCTGGAAGTGTCCATGCTAACAGTGCCAAGTGTGAGCCTTGTCCTTAGGAGTCAGCTGCAGGAGTGAAGATGACTGGGGGTGAGAGGCTGGAAAATAGTGTTTCCATTTAAAAGGCAGGGTAGCATCTTGCCTAAGGATATGCTTAAGGGTCTGTGAGAGAGACAAGAACTAAACTCAGATCTCCAGGGTCCCCTTCCAGTGCTTTAATCGCAAACTCATTCTTCTCTCACAAGAGTTCCTGATTGGCATACACACTCAGTGAGTTTTCTTTTCTCCTCCTGCGATGCCGTAACTGTTTGCTGCTGAATTAACTGAGGATCTTCTGTGGCAGATTGTTTATTTTTATTCTTAAATGTGGATGTGCGTTGAGAAGATGACCCCTTTCTTTTTGGGCTCTGTGTGTTGTTTTTCTGGAATCTACTCGTATCCCCCCTAAACCTGTTTTGTTTTTTCATTCTTTTGGACTGTAACCTTTTCTCAGGTTTCTGTTTTTTGTAATGCACTTGGCAGTGGTGGCATAAGCAAGATGTGGAAAAACATGACAAGAGTGAAAGAATTCAGAAACTTTGTGAAATCTCAAGGGTACAGTGTACAAGAAAGCATCGTAAGGTTTTGTCTGGGTCATGCAGCTGAAGTCTACCAGCTGTCCTCCTGCTATTTCGAAGATGCTACAGTGTGTTTAAGTCTATAGCAATGAAAACCATTTTGTTCACTAAGCTTGTGGTGGAAATGTAGTTTTTATCCTATATTTAAGTCCAAACTGAGGGGTGGGGGATGGAAAGGAGTAAGTGAATTATGGTGAAGTGCTCTTTCCATAACCTGTGTGTAACCTGGGCTTTCAGCTGTCTATCTGCCTTAGTTCCATTGCCTTAGCGTGATGTTGACAAAACAGTCAGACAGTTTTGTATCCTTAGTTTAGTATTTGTAGTCACGCATGTTTGTCCAGAACAGAAGTTGTTGCACCTAATTTAAAAATGATAACTAATCTATTAGGAAGCTACTGATTTAAAACCCCAGTGGGGTCAACTGAGATGACAGCATGTGTTGGATGGTACAGAAGGTATGTGACTACATACATACATAATTTGTTTGCAGAAGCCTAATGATATAAAAGAGACCCTAGTGGCTGCAGGGAAGGGAAGAAATATTATCTTGCCCAGCAGTCAGTGGGCACACTGCTGAGCAGGCAGCTTGCCCTGGGGACATGAGGCCCGGATCTAACAAACACAACTGCTACTATGTCCTACTGTCTTCATTGGAATTCTGCACATGTTCAATAATGATAAAGTTTTAGCTTGGCATTAATTGAAACTGGCTTGTCCAGTGTAAACCACCACTAGCAGCTTTTCCTCATGTTCATTTGCTTTCCTTAATAGAATATTTTTTCCACTTATTGTCCTCCAACAGAGCTATGTTGTAAATTTTTTTTACGCTTACCCCACCAGCTCTACCTTTAATCTCAGTTCTTAATCTCAGGACTACTTTTATTCTGGAGCTTGAAAGTAATTTTAAAATGCAGTCACTAATAACATTAATCAGTATGATTTACCCAGAATTTACCTTACTCTAAGAAAAGAGTTAGCCTGCAATATTAAACTACCTGTAGCAGCCATCTTAATTTCCCCTTTAGGAAGGACTGGCCCCTGTTGCCTGGAGGTGCTGCACGCACTGAGTGCTCCCTGTTACCCAAGGGTGTCTGGCAGCTTGGTGCCATTGCCACCATAGGTGTGTTCTGGTATTGGGCCAGAGTGCACCGCGTTTGTCACCAGTGAAGCACGAGGCAGCACTCGATTTGTTACCTCAGTCAGAGGTACAAGTGCTCTCACTCATTTTGTTCCTTGTGCCTGTACGTGTTCAGAATGCAAGGAGTTGTATTAGAGATGATCAGATTGTAGTCTGAAATCTCGGCTTTATTTCAATACATGCCAACCCAACCTCATGCCGTGCTTTAGTTGGGCTTGGGGCCTTCTGCATCTATTACCCAGCCTGTCAGAAAGTTTATACTTCTAAATGAAATGAAGACATAAACTGGAAGTTAAGAAGGCAAAATCACTTTTCTTGCAGCTTAAGTGTACATTTAAAATTTCTTTGCACTCAGGAAGTAGTCTCAGTTAAAATTTCTGGATCTGTTTGTGTAGCTTGGTGCATCGAGGAAACAAGTATTATTCTAAATACAACAGTAAAAGAAAAAGGAACTATGAATTTGAAATTTATTTTCAGAGGATTTGCTAGCAGACGTCTTGCATCATTCCATCTCTACCCTGCTGTAATTGATTTAGAGGCATTTAGCAAGTGTGAGTTTATCACTGAAATCAATCCCTTTCTGCAAGCTTGCTTTCTTCTCCCTTAAAGTCAGCTGAATTGTCTCAGCACTCCATGGCTGCAGGGTGAGCCAGCCCAGAGCTGATGACATGATGCAGGAACAGCCCCAGAACAGCGCTGGCATAGCTTGACCTCAGCTGACCTGGAAATGCCAATCCATTGGAGAAAATAGTGCTTGCTGCTGACAACAAATAACAGTAACCCCTGCGCAAGCGCGGAGCACAGTAGAAAAAACAAGGAAGCATAATTGTTCTGTGGTCTGGAGGAACGGTGTTTTGAATGTCCTCTAATGAACAGTTGTAATTTGTGTGCAGATGGTTATGTTTTAATAATAATCATATCTCATAAAAATGCCTTTCCGTGATACCCCTGTACATTCTGTGGAGTAATTAATGTAGTTCAGCAAACTCTGTTTGTTTTTCATTTGAAAAAAAGGACTGTGGAGCATCATCTTTTCCACTAGGTATTTCACAGGAAACCTGTAGGTTTAATGAAACCTGTCTGATGCTGGGGAAATTGCCATATTAACTATGATTCATGGTTACACAAGTAACTTTTATGGCTGACAAAGAGAGAATCTAAAACATATGAGTGAAGTTAAACAAACAAAAGCTGTGCAGCCTTGTATAGGTGCAGCCATGTCCTCTAAGGAAACACCTTGGATTTTCACAGCTCTTTGAATCTGTGTATTGTGAGATCCGTGGCCTCTGAGAAACTAAATCACTTTTTCCTTGTGTTCTGGGTACGGTTACAGCAAAGGTCATATCTTTGTTAATGTGCTGCCTTTGTACCTTCTCAACTGTGAGGATCCTTTGCTTCATGAGCGTGTACACTGTGTCTGGCTGCGTTTTGTATGTCTGACACTGCGGTTACCTTGGGGCAGGTTTTTGACTTTGTTTCCCCCACACCTTCCCAGTAATTTAGTTCAGATTAAGTGATCTTATGTTCTCTGGGATCACTCTTTATTCTGATGTTAAGTTTAGGTTGTATAACCTTCTTGCTTCTCTTTCTTGCTGATTTATCAGGTAATGATTGCTCTCCATTATGCCACAATATATTTCTCCATTTTCTGTGCACTATCTGCATTTCATTTCTTATCATGTTAGTGGATCTCTTCTGCAGTTTTGTACTATCTATTTCCAGGCTGCCCAGTAGCTAGTACGACAGGAGAAATAAAAAGCAGCTTATTTGTGAAATAATGGAATTATCTGCATGCAAGGAAAATGTTACTGAACCTGGTGACTATATCAAGAAGCTCACTTTGAAGTGTGTTATGATAACAATAAATACTGAATCTGTTTTGTAAGGAGTATCCTTGCCTGCGTTGGAGATGCATTATATAATCTGCTTTGCCTGGACAGCTGCATGGGAAGCAACACTGTGTGCCTGAGAGCCTCAGTCAGGTTAAATTCCTACATTTTCTGGGCATTATATGCCAAAGGTTATTATGAACATATATTACCTTTCTCTTATTTTGAACAGAAAGAAAAATGTCCCTGATTGACCTCAGAAATGTGGTGGGATTTTTTTTAGTTGCTTGTTTTCGAATACACAACACCCTTTGAAAAAAGTATATATTCCCATAGTTTTAGAAGGAGACTGGAGAATTCATAGGTGTTGCTAAATACAAAGACTGCCCCTGGATTAAGAAGAAAACAATAATAGCACTTATGAGCTGAAAACGTATGAAAGATAGAAGAGCATTTGTGATGAGAATGGAGCAAATACAAACTTACTGTTTTCTCTGCTTATAATTGCAGCCACTGCTGGAGATGGAGCAGTGTTCTGTGTCAGTGCAATGGCTGTTGGGTTGTGAGAAACTCACAGTGAGCTGTGAGATATCCTAATACCACTGCCTGGCTCCACATACTCAAGCCAAAGACCTACTTTTTCTTCTTCCTAACAGTCTTTATTGTCCTTTTCCTGAACTAGACTTAGAATTCCTTTCTTGAACTTAAAAACCTGATTTATATTTGTCACCTTGGAGTTTTATCTCTGTACAATATGGACAACTTTTTATTAATGTTATGAGGGGGAAAAAAGTTGCTTCCATCCCATAGTTCCATGTCTCTCTCTATTGATGATACCATTACCAGTGTTTCTTTCTGTATTTTAGCGATCTCTAAAACTGAGTTCATGGGTGTGGTGAGCTAGTGGCACTGTATTTAACAATTCTGACCTTCTCAACTGAGTGGGTTTTTTTTGTTGTTGTTGTAATGTATTAGAGTTCTTTTAATTGCATATTTGGAGACAGTGGTTAAGATCTGTTCTCTTCTGTACTTTGACTTATGAAAACAATCCAAAACACAAGGATGCTCCAACAGTAGTAATGGCTGCTGTCAGTGTTTGTGTATTTATGTTAGGCTGTTGGCAAAAGCCCCGGAGCGGATGCAGATGTCCTTGTGAGGCCTGAACTGTACCTATAATTCATTACAAGATGCATTTTAGTGTTACTTGTTTGGAAATATTAAGCACTTCTCTGTATATGGAGCCTGTCTTCTAAAGCCATCCCTTTTCCTACCGTGGCCTAAAGGAAAGCCATGCATTGGCACCTATCAGGATTTCCCTTGCCAGCATAAGGATGTGAGAACCTTAGCTCAGAATGTGGTATGAGCCAAATACTTGCAGCGGGAGTAATACAAGAAATACAGGATCAATTGAGGCTAAATTTGAACTACGGATTTGCCTTGAATTAGGTGTATAAGAAGGGCATTTTTTTTGTTGTTTTGTTTATGCAGAGGCTTACTTTAACAGTTTCACAGATGTGTCATCACAGTAGATAGAACATTGACCTATCTGGCACTGGGATTGGACTTGCTTCATGAATTTCTTTTGGTCTAACCTTAAGCTTCTGAAGCTAGGAGTCTGCTAGTTTTGTGAAGGTGATGGGAAGAAATAAGGCTGTCGCTGTTGCCTGTGGGTTGAACTGCCTATTGAAGAAGATGATTTCTCTACATTGCTCTGTGGGGAGCCCAAGGTAATAGGCTTCTGGGTTATGCTCCAGACACTTCAGAAATTATGAATGTGATTCTGTAAGATGTGGCAGGACTGTAGGGCAAAAGCGGATGTGAAGTGCAGCCAGAGAGCAGTATGTAGTGGCCACAGCAGTAAGCGCTAAGTTCAGCCTCTGCTTTCCTTGTGCTAGATTTACTAGATGAAAATAGGCATATTTTATTTTACAGCAAATATTTCAAGTAAATGACATCAATCCCCATCTGAGGCTGCCCTGGGGCATAAAAATAACATAAGGGAAATGTTTGGCCAGCATCCTTCATACTGAAATAAACAGAATCCAAACAAATATATCTGTATTGTTCCTTAAGACAGGCTCTGCCAGACAAGTACTGTTAATGGAGTATCAGAATGGCATCAAGGCAGCTGCTGCCTGGCTCTCCTTGCTCTGGGCAGCAAATGAGTGCTGTGTAAGAGCTGCTGCTGCTCCTTCTTCCAGGGAAGCTGTGCAGCCCTAGCAGGGTTTGCTCGTGCTGGCAAAGAAGTTCTGCGGAGGAGTGGTTGGAAGTGCCTGATTGACCGGTCTGATTCTGGCTGATCAAGCAACAGCTCTTGTCCCTTGAATCTGAAGCAGTTACTGTCTTTTAAAACAAAAACAGAGAATATAATTTATTTAATTTTTCTTTCACTGGAGGCATTTCTAAACATTCTAAGAAAAGTTGGCCAGCACAGAGTTGGTTTTTTTTTTCTTTTTTTACATTTGCACAGTGAATAGGTTGTTTACCTTTTTAAATGTTTTCCATGAACAGATTAAAAACTGAAATCACTTTCTCAATTTAGAGGAAAAGTGAACTATTTATTTAAGTACTTAATCCGCTGTGCATCAAGGCACTTTAATGATTCAGTCAAGAAACAGACCTGAAACACGACAAATGTGGTAAAAATAATATATGAGGACAAACTCGATCTCATTTACTTTTATTTGTGAGGTGAAGGGGAAAAAGTGGTTGAAATCTTCTCGCTTAATGGAGTTTGAATGTTATCTTATGTGACCGTGGTATCTTGAAGACCAGCTTAGCAGTTGGCTGGATCTCTTTGCTGGCAAAGCAGCAGAATTCTTGAAGTCTGGAGGTCTTTGGTTGCATACTCGGGGAAGACACGTTCCAGCTGTGGACTGGGAAGAATTCAGCTGCCCCAGGCAGTTGTCCTTTCACCACTCCAACAGGCCAGCTTCATCATCAAAAGTTGATGAATTAAAAAATTCTTTTAAAGAGCAATATCAATCATCACTAAACATTGTTTGAATCAGTGGAGAGGAATACTTTTGTGGAAGTGCTTCAGTCAGTTTAATTCACTTCTGCTCCCAGAACCTATTCTGAGCCATTCCTAGCATTTTTCTGTGAGAGTTTGCACTGGAGCCTTGTCTGCTTGGTCACCTCTCAAGGAGAAAGAATGCCTCTCTTAAGCAGAAGCAGCCTAGGCTGACAGCTAGGAATGAGATCATGTGTTCCAAGAAATGCTGAGTTGTGGCAAGGTAGCAAGTTTGGAAAGTGGGGGTTGGGGGATATAAACAGAACTTGAATGTGAATGTAAATTCCGGGGAAGGACACAACCCCTGCCTGTCCCCATAGGTGGGTACCTACAGGTATGAGTCAAGGGGATGAAAGAACTGAGGAACAGGCAGCACTTCACAGACAGTATGTGTAGGTAGCTCTGTGTGTAACTGTCTCCTTATAAAATGGCTCAGAAACATTCAGGATGGGTAGGAAGAAATCAATACAATTAGAGGGTGAGTAGGATTTGAATGATCTAGATATAACAAATCTTCTTGAGTATACATGTGCAAATTCAAGTGTTAATACGCTATCCTATTTCTTTTTACAAAGTATTTTCACTGTAATTATGGTTACTCTATGGTACCAGACTGTTACAGACACTGCAGTGAGTCACAAATGACTAATTGCCTGTGAGTCTACATAGAAAATGAACTGCTGCTACAACTGCAAGTTGACCTATTGCTGCTGCTCCTCTGAAGAGCTGTTATGCCAGGAACGAGAGGGCACGCTTCAGCAGTATTCACTCTCTGGGCATTTTGCAGAATGTTTGAAGACTGTAGTTTATCCTGTGTAACTGCACCTGATGCTGTGTTTCTGTGTGTTAGGAGCTTATTGTTGCACAGAGATGTGTAAGAACTGTAATTGCTCGCAAGGATGAACAGTGACGGTGAGTGTCCGTGTGGGTGAGAGATGTTCTGGTGGCATGGGGTGGTGGAAACACTTACTGTGTCCCTGAGAGCCAGTTTGCATCAAGTATTTCACACCTGCAGTTAGCTGAGATACTGGAGAAATCCATACCCAATTACTTTGCAGCAGCAAATGCCATTTACCAGGTATTTGTAAATAAATATCAGTATTCACTCTGATTTGCTATGTGCCTGTAATTCTTCCTTTTTAGCTTGCTTTAATCTTGTTAATGCAAACAGACAGCTCATGTATAAATATAATATAGGCTACAAAATATATATATTTTTTCCACTTAGCAGGTCTCAGCAAGTATGAGAATAATGTGAAGATCCTGTAGAACTATAAGTCATCAGGCAGGAAAGTCATGTGCTGCTTTGGATCAGTCTGTTTTTAGCTGGCATGGTCAGATTGTAAGGGAACATGTGCAAAATGGAAAGCAGTATTAGCTGTTCTGATAATCACCCTTGTGTCTAACCCTCTGCTTTCCAGGGAGTATTTTTACTTAAATTGTAAGGAAAAGTGTTTCTCAGTTTGAGAGCAATTGCTTGGTCCTTCCATGTCCCCGGTTAACCATACAGGTAGGTGTTAAGGTGTAAAAGCTTTCCGTAGGCTAAACCAGATGCCTTCTTCAAATTAGTGAGAATATCACTGTGAAACATGCATTGTATGTGGCAAGGTCTTGACTTCCTGGGAAGCGCTACTGAGGAAAGCTCCATCTTTTCCCATGGGTTTTAACAGTATTAAGAGTTCTTCATATGTTTCTATGTAGCAGTGCTGACAAGCTAGCGTGTTTTTTATTCTGTACCATTTCTGATTACATTCAGCCTTCAGGCAAATCTTTATACCCAGGAAATCTTCTGTCATACTGTAGGAATCTTTGTATTAATAGATTGTAATGAAGATTAAGTTGATAGACTCGAGTGATTTATTAAAACTTACTGTGCATGGTTTGTTTTTTTTTTCCTTAATGATACTCCCTGTGTAGCAGAAGGATTGTGCAAGTATGGTTATGGAGTTTCCTTTGGAGAAACAACAAAATAAGGCAGCATCCTGTACTCTTGAATACCTTTTCATAAGATTTGCTTGGAATTGGGGAGATCATCTGCTTTGAATTCTTGAGAAATGCATCGCAATAGCACTCCAGCGTGGGGTGATACAGACCTGCGTAGGAACTGTACATAAGCGGAAGAATACAAATCAGCTTCAAGATGAAAGCTCTTAAATCTATTAGCTGCTTCTCATGCTGATTATCGTGGCCCCAAGGCATAGTTACAGAAGAGGGATACACTCAGGAGGGTGACTTCAGAATTTCCACAAATCATTACTGATTATGTTTGTGTATTTTTAAGTGTTTTTAGATGGATGATTGTTGATACGCTAATGATGTACCTTTTGGAAATGCATAAGGAGGAACGAGTCTTGACTTGCACATGGCTTTTCATTATTTTACCTTTTTATTGCTATGGTCCATGTCTGCTGTTTTATAAACAGCAGCTATAATAATGCACTTACGAAGGCCTTCATATGCACGTACGCATATGCATGTTGTCATAAAGCACCTTAAAATTTTCCATTTATTATGAGATACAGAATGAGCTTGAGAGACTCTAATGTAAAGGTATCTATAATCAATTAACTGATTCTCTAGAGCAGCCTTTTTATGTTGGTTTAATTAATGCTATGCTCAAAGAAGAGAAGGCTGTGCCTGAACTCCTGTAGCAGTCCTTGTTTTGCACTACTGCTTTGCAGGTTTTGTCTTTCTCCATTTGCACTAATATTTTAGGCACTTCTGTTCCACTGTTCTGATTGTGCCCATAGAATCAAAAGAAAAATAAAAACAACCATATGATTCCAGAAGAGCTAGTGTACTGCAGTAAGTTTCCAAATAAAAAAGATGAGAACTGATTGCGCTGTATTAAAACCGAAGAGATCAGTGTTTCAGGGGCCACTGGGGTTCTTCCTGCTCAAGTACAGAGCTTGGAAGCCTACTGCAGAACTAAAAACGATATGCACAGTGGGGAAAGTAATATTCTGCAAGACAAGAAGGTTAAGGAGGTGGGGAATAACAAGTATTTATATATACCAGAGGTGTTTACTTTGGTGTCAAGCATCAGTGTTATACTGGTGATGTTATCCTTTTGATTAAAATAATAATTCTCCAGCTGTGATTTGACAAATTACACATGTTGGTTAGCATTTCATTGGGCCTCATTTGGCAGGTCTTATTACACTGTACAGCTGCTGAATCTCTTTGCTGGAGTCAATAATTTAAACCAGTAAAAACTGCAGTTTTTTGATTTGTGCCATACCTGCAGTTCTGAGTCTGTATAGTCATCGGTTACAGAACTTCTTTCTTTGTGATAATAAACAAAAATGATTTAGCATAACTAAATACTTCAGGTAAGAGGTATCCAGCTTTCACTTGTGATGTAACTTATATATTTCACGTGATGAAAGCTCTGTTTTGCTGGGAAGTAATAATCCATTTCTCTGGGTTACTTTTTTCTCTTACTGCTGGTGACCACCACAGAGGAAGTGCTTTGTTCAAAAACTGAAAGCCTCCTGATAGTCTGTTAGGAGACAGTGCAGTGGGAAGATAAAAATGAGACATGCCTGGCATCCTGAGCCTTAAGGAAGAGTACTGCAGGGCTGCGTTAGTCATAACTCGCTCCTTCTGCCACTGCTTGTTGGGAGCTGGCCATGCACGTTGTTTTGAGGCTGCTGGTGTCTGTGTTGGGTTGGGGCAGTAGCAGCTGTTTCAGGCCACCTGCCCAGCCCCTGGAAGGCAGAACCGGAGTGTCTTCTCGGCGCGTGGCAGAGGTCCAAGTCTGCCCAATGAGCAGTCTAAACAGCCCAAGTAGATGATGAATGATTGAATTCCTGCTGTGTATAATAATTGCTATATTGATAGAATAACGGAGTGAACTTGCGATTAATCTGCTTTATCAACCTGAAAAAAAGCACTTTGGGAATGATGAGAATGTCTTTATACTAGTATTTAATTTAATACTGCTGTTAGCAAATGAGTTGGTGATATGAGGGTGTTGTATTTTTGGCATTAACAGGAGTGATGTATGGTCCAAAATTCATTTGTCTTTCTTCTCACTCCCCTTTGTTTTCCTTGGCTTCAGGATGGTTAGATCAGTTTGTGGCTTTGCTTTGAAATGAGCAAAATTTTGGTTTGGCACAGGCAGGACAAAGGGAAGTAACTCTGAAGCTGCTCTTTGAAAATATGCAAATAATTGGAGAATAATAATATGCTGTTCAAATGATTTGATCTCAGTGGGACTCTGATGCATCCAGCAGAGTCTGGGTCATACTAACGTGAGTTTTCCAGCATCCAGTTCTGCTTCCAGTGAAAACATTGATCCCTTTAAACTGAGTTTAGTGGAAGTTGAGTTGGAGAGGAAAGCTGATAAACTACTGGGGTGAGGGAAAGTTCGTTGAATGCTTCATGTACAATTAGGTAGACTGAGGAGCTCAAATGTCTCAAAAATGACTTCCTCATCAGTACCGGCAAATACCAGCATTGCTGAAGCATCCAAACACCTTAAAGATTTTTTCCTTCTCTGAAACAGGGGGAGCTGGAAAATATTGATCTACGTGCGTTGAGAATTCCTTGCAGGCTATTAGTGCTCAAAATTTCTGTGACAGCAAAAATGCTGAGATGAAATTATGTGGTTTCCTTCTCATTTGGGACTTGAAACCTCTTTGGAGTAAATGAGAGTCCAGAACAAGAAGGATTACTGTATAAGTATAGGGCAGGCATGGAGATTCAAAGGGAAGGGAAATAAGCTCAGGTCAGCTGCGGGTGCTGCTTGGGCAGCTGGCAGGGATGGGATGGGATGGGATATGCAGGCAGCCCTGGGCATGGCTAATGCCAGATCTGCTGCTTTGCTTCCACATCTGCTGCTGCCCCTTGCTCCCAGGAAGGTTCCTGTTCTGCAGCATAAATGAAAGCTGGTGGAAAAGTGTTGCCTTGGCTTTTAGAGACTGCTTTAACCCCCTGACCCTGGCATTTGGGTGGACAGAAGATTCATGCCTTAAGTAAGGGCTGCTAGTGTACTAATTATGTACTGATGGCAGCCTCTGTAAAATAGCAATTTTCGCTCAATTACTCAGTGCACAGTGTCACTATTATAACCCAATTAATTTTTAAATAACATTCTAATTTAAAAGAAGGCAATATGTTGCATTTCCGCGAGTTATCTATAGTGTTATGATGGTTAATTTAGCTAGCTCTCTTCAGAGTTCCATTATAGAGAGATACAAACAAACCAGTGAAAAATAGAGTGACACAAAACGACTGCATTTTTGGTGCTGAAAGCTTCTGAGATTGAACTGTACTGCCTTCTTGGGTCTGTCACAGTGAGGTTGGAGGCTGTGGAGGACGCTTCAAGCAAATGTATAATTGCAGGGTGGTTTTCCATTACACCAATAGGTAATGGAAAGGGTTTTAACTAAAATTCTTTCTTGAAGTGGGAGCACTGCCATCGTGGTGAATGTTAATGACAAGGGACCAATTTACAGCATTGCTGTGTCTATGGAAAGTATTAGCTTATGTCATGACATATAAGAAAACAAAAGTACATCGGCCAAAGTGGTGGGCTGGATATTTCTAAATGTCAAGGAGTTACCTTAGTACCACTGTTAGTGATACAAACTCACCCATTTTGTGTGTTAACCAGAAGCTGACTTCTGGCCTGAGTGCATGTTATTTATTAAGGTACAGGTGCCCGAGCAGGCTCCCTGCTGCCACTGCTCCTTGATCTGGCTGCTGACATGCCCACTGGTAACATGGGGACTCAGTGTAGGGTTGGACCAGCTGGAGTGAGGAGGGGAAATACGTACTAGTGTGGGAGGGAAGCTGTCTTTTGGCTTCTGGAGCTTCTAAGGGCCTGCCAGCCCTACTGTCTCCATGACTGACTTGTGTCTTGGTGCTCACATTGCCAGGAGAGCAAAGGTCTCCCTTTAGGAAAGAGCAAAGACTTTAAACTGGAAATGAAGAAATTAACTGGGAAGCAAATGAACTGCTAAGCTTTTGTTTGGCCTTCACGTAAACAGCATTAGCAAATTCTTTGCTCCTGGATTTTGCTGTTGCTTGGTGAGGGTTTTATCAGGACTCCATTAGGATTTTAACACTTACGCTGATGGAAGAATTTAGTGGAGGTAGCTTAATTTGCAACGCTAATTACATAGGGCTAATGCCTGGTAAACTGCATAAATCTTATAAATATGGGTTGTCATTGACTAGATGGGAACACTCCACCTGTTTTCCACCTACAGGATGTGCTTTCCATTATTACTTTCTAAAGTATTTCAGGCTAAAATTGCTTGATTCTTCTGTTAGGACGTGTTGGTTGTGGTAGCAAGCTTCGATTTGGGTGGGAGCTGCAGAACCTGGGAATCAGAGCTGCTTCACAAAAATCCATTTCTTAACTCCCAGACTTTTTTTTCCTCTCTGGCTTCTACAGCACCCATTGCTGCAGTACTGAAGTGTTTAACTGACACTGTGATGATCTAGTCATTTTAAGGAAGAGGTAGAAGCAAACATGTTTAAAGTACAGCCGATGGACAAAGTCAGATACTCATTAACAATATCTTCAACCATAATCAGTTAGCCCCAGAGAACATGTTTTATCTTGCTTTCAGCCAACCTCTCTGCCTGCAAGTGATTTGCACTCCTATTGAAAGAAGTTGGTAGCAGAATGGATAATAACAAGTCTGAATCTGCTCTCTGGTCTTGAGAGTAACGAACTGGGCTCAGGGACAGCAAGCCTGAAGTTTAGAGTGGGAAGTAAAGAGCATTATAAAAGCCAGGGCTATTGGAAACTGTAGCATTAAGAGTGTCATTGGATGATGAATCTTTATAACAAGAAGGGTTGGAAAAAATACCTGAGGCCCACCCGTGTGCTTTCTCTCATGCAGAGATCTATTTACAGTTTCTTAATGATTATGAATAGTCCGCATAACTTGAATTGTTACTATGGGGAAATGGTGATTAGAGAAAATAAAGTATGAATGTCAGCTGCTGTCATGATCGGAGCATCGCTAT
The DNA here is from genome assembly GCA_023055505.1 of Callipepla californica brunnescens. Taxonomy (NCBI): domain Eukaryota; kingdom Metazoa; phylum Chordata; class Aves; order Galliformes; family Odontophoridae; genus Callipepla; species Callipepla californica. The sequence continues at coordinate 10,308,680 of JALIRH010000016.1, forward strand.
TTGGCTGTTATGTATTTGGCTTTGATAATTTAAGATATTTGTTGAAAGAAAGTGTACAAATAAGGTAGGATTGAAAGAAGCGTATGGCTCGTGGCTGTATATGCACTGTGGTGTTGCTTCTACTTGATGCACCCTTGACTTGCCCTCCTGCAGTTTGCTTCTCACAAGAGAATTCTTTGTGTTGGAGTTGGTTTTTATATTTTTTTGTACATCCAGCATCAGAATGTGTTAAGTGGTGAGTTGTTTCCTAATAAGTTGAAGGTTGAGCTAGATAATCTTAGCGTATTTTCCAGTCTAAATGATTCTGTGATTAAGTGTGCGAGGTAAGAGTGCCCTGATGCAAGATTCTGATGTGGCTCTGCAGCTGGGTGGGCGCCTGGCCTAGATCTTTGCAGCCTGCTAGGCAAGAGGAGCCTGGTGCTTTCTGTATGATAGATGACTTGGTTCATTTTCCAAACAAAATACGTCAGACTAAGGTATTTCAGTCTCATTACAAAGGTACAAACCTAATCTAAAAGGTCTTTCTCCCCTGTTGTGTTCAGTGTGCAATTGGGGTGTGTTTACTTCTGTTTACTCATTTACATGTTTTAATAACATGCTAACGATCTAATTTATATCTGAATTGTTAGATGTAATAAGGCTTGTATGGAACACTCTGTACAGTCGCTATGGATGTTTCTGTTTCCTTTGCTTTATAATTTAACTCCACTGCACTGTTACATTTTCATGAGCAACATAATGATACTGCAGCACACTCCCAACAAAGATTTCATTGATTTTACTGTTTAAAATTTATATTTCAAGACTTCTAAGTCTATTTTTTCCACTTTAAATAATGATCAGTAAACAAGAGCATATACTTCTTTCTCCTGTGATGTTTAATTGGCATAGTTATCAACTTATCTTTAAAAATTATTTGTGGTAGAGTGTGAATTAGTCAGGCTTTGTAAGTAGGAGGTGGATTTATGCTCATAAATTGATAAAAAGGAGAAAAAAACCCATCTAAATTGGAATCAATCTCGTGGGTAGAATCCAGAGGGTTCTCTGAAGAGTATACCTGAATTACACTGAAGGACTCAGTAACTGTAAGTGGAGAGAGAAACACCTGTGCCTCAAGCTCTTACTTGGAATTCCTTCCTGCATCACTTGAAGGTGTGTAGGATGGAATGTGGTTCTGTGGAATGGGTTGTTTTTTGGTTTTTTTTTTTTTTTAGTCTAAATCTGGTGTCTCAGAGCGAACCCTACTGCTGCGTAAGGAAATGTTTTGTGCAGAAAGGTCTGCATATGACCAGCTGACAACCCCAGTCTAACTCCAGCAGAGCTGAATTGGAGTTTGAACGAAGTTGTGCTTGCTTGTTGACATTAAGTGATATTTTAACAGTACTTAGTTTACATGCATCAGTGCTACACTTGACCTTAGAATTTCTAAAGGATATTGTACCCTGCTTTTTACTTTGGTGCAGTTATCTTAAAAAATACAGAGTTGGGACTGTCCCCTTTTAACTAGTATTGCTGAAATGTCAGCTTTGATAGACATACCTAGTTTGGATCTGAGTTTGAACCAAAGCATGGCAGAGCTAAGTCGCATTAAAATCAATAACTATCTTCAATCCAAAGCTTTATGTACTCACATTAATTAAAATGCATTGTAATGACAAACTGGTGAATAGTTATGATGTAAAATGCCAATTATTCTGTTTTTCAGTGCATTTGGAATAATGAACGATCATCAAGCCCGTACTAAACAGATTCCTGTAATGTAAATGGGTAGGAAAAGTCACGGCCGTACTTCCCACAAACATTTGCCAGACCTAAGACGATCTCTATAACTTACCTGTTAGGTCTGTTGATGCTGAGGGCTTACCTGCAAAAAGTCTGAGTCGGGTCTCTCTCCGTGTGCCAGCAGCTCTGTGAGATGTCAGTAGCTGCTGGTCTTTGGTGCAGAGTGCTGATGGAAATGCTGCAGCTGGGCTACAGAGGTGCAAGGCCAGCCATTAGCTGTATGCTTAGCTCCATGGGTAGAATGTGGCATTTGAGGTTTGTGGTTTTCCCTTTTTTTTTTTATTTTATTTTATTTTTTTTTTCTGTAGGCTATCATCCTGTATCAAGTGATAGGTAATGCTGGTGATATGTTGCGGTGGTGTTCTTTTAACTGGAAAAACAAAACAAAAATCAAACAAAAACAAACAAACAAAAAAAACAACCAACAAAACAGAAGTGTTATTATTGTGGCAAAGATTAAAAAATAGTAACTGCAGGACTGATTTCTGAAGTGAGGAAGCACTTACTTTTGGTCAGTCCCTACCAGCAGGTAGATGGGAAATGCTCATCCTTTGAGCAAACTGGGACACGTTTACAGGCATTTGATCTTTCCTGAATTGGTGTAGCCATATGAAACTCTTCTATTATTAACTCAGTCTGCTTCAAATGATTCAGGACTGGCAATGTCAAGCCACTCTGATACAGTGTGCCTACGATATTAAATTTTCAGCAGCTGCATTTTAATCAGGTGACAGTTCAAAAGCACGTTGTTGGCTTGTGTTTAAGGAATCCAGATTTGACTGCTTCAGAACTAACTTGTGCCTGGAAACACTGGCACATCCAGACTCTGATCAGACAGTCTTGCTGCCTTTTCTTGCCCAGTTAATGCAGCCTTGTTTGAGCAGCTGAGTGTACTCTGTCTAATATATGTTTGCCTTAGTTCTTGTATGCTTGTGTATATATATGATACTATATTAAAGCACTTTACTATAGACATCAGAGTTTTGTGTTGTTTAGGGTCAGGTGAGGTGATATCAGAGACAATGTTCAGCTGGAAATAGTACCTGTTAGAACTGGGTATTTGTGTTAATTGTTTTTTAGCAGAGTTCTGTTCCCAGACTGCTGAAGCCTGCAAGTGTTCATTCAGTTGGCTTGCTTTCTCTCCAGGCACTTTCAGACAGACTTGTATTTTTAAACACCTTCCAAACTCTGAACACATAGAAGGCGAACCACAAGTGCAGATTGTCTGGCTCTTTATGGAAGTAGTCAGGTAGAATTTCTGACTAGTGTTTTTTTTTTTTTTTTTAAAAAACAGAAATGAATGTAGAGTTTAAAAACCTAGCATACGGCTTTTAATATAGCTCCATCTGGCATGGTCAAGGGAAAGCACCACAGGTGAAATAAAGGGAATGTACTGCATGTCACTCTGAAGAGTATTAGGACAGTACAAAGGAATTAACATTTTTGTTCTTTTCTGGCCCCACATCTGATGTATGCAGACCTGGTTATGGAATTGTTTCCTTTGGATTTTTTTTTTTTTGTATGCATACACATCAGCCCATGGAATTAAGACTTGGTGGCATATAGACTGTTTTAATCTTAAAAATGGGAAGATATGTGGAATTTTATCCTAAGTGATGTTCTTATTGAAAAGCTCAGTTACTGATGTTGGTGACTATGTTGTGTAGAAACCTTAACTGTCTGTTTTCAGAATAAGCTGTGTGTTTTAAAGGCTTTTTATTGGGGGATCTTTAAATAGCACTGTGAAGTCCCTCATGTCTAGTACTGTGCTTTGAGCAGTAGATGGAAACACAGTGATTCATGTTAATTGGTTTGTGTAGTTAAGCTGCAGTTGTGGAGAAGATGGAGAGAAAGATAACATCTGGAAACAGTGGGAAGAAAAAGTGGAAGTGTTTGAACTCTGAAAAAGGATCCTGCTGGGAAATGTAAAAAGTACAAAATACTGGTGGCTCTCAATCTGTAGAGATGTTTATGATCTTTGAGATTTTCTTCTCTGGCGTTTATATGCTGTCTCCCCAGTTGTCTCATAGTTAAGAACAACTGCCAGAAGTCAGTGAGTAGAAACAGCAGAAGTTTTTTGTTAGGCCCTGGAATCTCTTTATTCATTTGTGGTAAAGATCCCCACTGATCAACTCCTCCCACATAATGAGTGTGTGAAGCCCCTGCTGAGCAATTTGTATGTCCTCATCTGCTTGTATGAAAAGGTTCACCACCCTTTTCTGTGAGAGAAGGCAGCACAAGAAGAAGTTTTACCCATTCATTCAAAGTAAAATTGAAAAAAATAAAATGCTGGGCCAGACATATGAAATGAAAAACAAAGTCTGAATTTCAACTAACTGACCTTTACCAGCAGTTCAAAGTGCCCCACAGCACTGTGTGACATGGGAGGAGTGCACAGATGACTGTGCTTCATTAAAAACAGATGAACACACAAGTTATTTTGCATATAAGGTCATAATCTTCTGCTTGATGAATAATTGGGACTTCATACATCGAATTAGAAATCCAACTCAATATATCATTTGCATTTGCTAATACAAATGTGTAAATTAAAAATCCATCAGAATATTTTCAGCTATGTAACTGAGCTGTTATTGAGCCACAGTCTGTGTACCTGCATGGGGCTGACCCTGTTGTCACCACTGGGCTATGGCTTGGTGTTGCATTTTGTGATTGCTTCATGTTGGTGTGTAAGCTGATTGCTGTGGACCAGCTCTGCTCCTACTCTTAATAGCTGGAAAGGATTCTTCTGTCAGTAAGGCAAAACCACCCAGTGGGTGCCTCGTGGCATAACTCTGTGAGTTGAACCTCCTTGAGCAGAGTGAGCACCAGCACCATGCACTGCTGTTAAGGGCTTCCGTGTCTTTTTCCTGCCTCACTGTTTCCTTATCCTTTTACTGTTTTTCAGCAGAGGTGATCCTCCTTTATCACCCAAATTCTATTCACTTCACTAAATATATTTCTTCTTTGCTCTGGGTGCAAAGTGATTAGATTATAACAAAAAGCTGAGTGTTATTTAATTCCAAATACCTGGTTTTGCTGAAAATGATGGCATGACCTGTTCCATTCATGCTTGCTTCAGGCAGTAGAGGGTTTAAATGCATATCTTATGGCTTTAATGATCCTATTTTTCATATAGTTACAGCATATAAATATTGTTCTGCCTTTATTGGGGATGTCCATGATGAAGTGTTTTTTTCTTTCCCCGCTTTGTTTTGTACGTGGGATTTGGTGCCTTTCTAAATGTTGACTGCACAGTCTTCATGCAGGCGATGCCACTGTCACTTGCTGTGCACTGAGTGCAGGTGTGGCACAGCAAGTCAGTGTAAGCAAGCAGAGATAGCCCATGCAGGTAACTTGAGCCTTAGAGGATGCCTGGCAGAAAGCAGGTGGGTAGCTATTACTTGTTTCTGTTCATTTCTGTTTTCAAATAGAGCTTTTTTTCATACCTTCCCAGAATAAAGAAGAAGTTGTAAGTTTTGCCGAGGTTCAGTAGTTGTACTGAAATTAAATGAATACGCTTGTGTATTTTAATCCCTCTTGCACCTCCAATTTAAATTGGGAAGAAGGAAAGAAGGTCTAGAACTCAAGGTAACTGTGTCACAGCGGCATGCTTCTGCCCTATGGACAAGCTACACCAATTGTACTGGAGACATTCAGTTCTTTTGAAGCTGGACTTCAGCAGTGAAAGCTGTTTTAGGGCAGCGTACTTTGACAGTTGTTTATACATACTGTGTATTAGTGTGTAAGGGAAAAGACTTCATTTTTTTTATTATTGGAATATGGTCAGTAACTACAATAATAATAAATCAAATTATCTGTAGTACCTTTAATACAAATGTTTGAATAGTGTTATTTTTTCATGAAAGAGGTTAGAAAATGTATTTAAGAATGTATTTAAGAAAGCACTTCTTACCTGTATCTTATGTCTATTTCTTGATGTGTTTAATCTATGAGATATAAACCCAAATTTTTCTCCCTCATCATATTTCTGCCTCAATGATTTTTCTTAGCGAGCCTTCCTCTACACTTATGATCTCTATAGAATAAATTGCTTTGGGTTATTAATTCTAACTTTTTCTATAATTATCTTTCTTACCTTTCTTCTTTTTTTCCTTTATGAGGAAGCAGATAGTTCAGCTAGATGTTTATCTGTACCATTTAGAACATTGTAAGACTGTTTATTGCAGATGTCTCTCTTGACAGGGCATATAGCAATGGGTTGTTTGGCATTGGCCAGCTGACCTGCCAAATGCATTGTGGTTTCCAGTGCTTTCCCCTCTTAATTTTGCAATGCCTGCCACCTTGGTGGATATCTTTTGCCAAGTATTATAGATGTTGAAAACATTAGCCTCCATTTACCATTCACTGGGGGTCACCTCTTGACAGAGGTTGCGTTTTAGAGATGTTCCCTTATGCATTTGCTTTAATGCATTGAATGACATATTATAGTAGAGGTACATGGGCATCTGCAATTAGTACTGTTTTGAACCTTTTCAGCTTGATATATGTCAGAACTTTTGGATATTTAGAGGTTGGCTGAATAGTGGCAGCAGGTTTGTACCACCTGGAATCTGCCTTGAACAACTATGTTTTGAATTGTCTCAGGTAAGACAGAGTTGTATTTATTTGCTCTTCCTTTATAATGCTTCCAGTCAGTAATTCTTGTTGTCATTTTCAGTTGGGGGTGTTCTCCTCATCACCAATCCCCTTCTTTTTGAATTATAAAATTGAATTCTGGATGTCAGTGTGCATAGGAAGGAAAAGCACTATTTCACCTTGCGTGTTTATAAAGGTAACGCTTACAGGAAGGAATTCTAATAGAAAGGTGAGAAAACTGAGCTAGTATCTACAGCAATCTTTGTCTGCTTCAAAGCTTAAGTCCTTTCTGTGATGTTGCCTGTATTACAATTTGCATTGAATTAATTGCCCCTGTAACCTTACTATGGCTTATACAGTAAGTCTCTGGCAGGCAGAAAGCTCTATGTGGTCAGCTTTGAATTTTTGAGAACATCTAAGAGGATGGACACCATCACTGAAGTGCTTGAGGGAAAGGATCTTGGGTCTTAATGGTTACAGCTAGCTCTCTTTTAGCATTCTGCTTAAACTGTGAAGCAGATGTGAAATTTGGGCCTGAATGTTGCCGAATGGGAGGAATTTGATCAGTGATCAAAAAAACCACTGTATATGATTATCTGTAATTGACCCTGGGAACCAAAAGTTCTTGTGCTCTGGTCTGAGAAAAACAGAAATATTTCTGGATTTATTAGTGCTTTCTAAATTGATAGATTAATCTAGTAGCACTATGAAGATTTAAAAAAAAAAAAAAAAAAGAGTAGTGCGTAAGTTTCCTTAGATTTATTTCTCATTTAATAATGTATCTGCCAAGACTTTTGTCAGAGTATCCTCAAAATAAATTGTCAGAATGCATCACAAAAAGAAGTTGTCATGCCTACCAAGCACCCAGAACCAGTCAGCAGCATTTTAATCTTTCTCAGGTTTAAATCCCATGAAATCAGTAGCTCCCCATGCCTACTGTCATGCAACCTGTTAATGGTGCTGTGGTGCCAACAGGACAAATGGCACTACTGTAGCTGTGCTACATACCTGGCAGGGAAATCATGTCCTGGGAATGGGAACTGGTCACTCATTCAGTGTTGTGTGTGCTAACAAATGTGCTGTATGCTCATCAGCTTTCTATTAAACTCTTCCTGAGCCTATCTATACATTATGTGATTTTAGGTTTCCTTCTCCCTATTCGATCCTGGTGTGTCAGCAGGTTATTTGTCCCTTGGGGAATTTCCACATACTCAAGGAGCTGTGGGAGGAAGGGGCAGAGGTTGGTGGCAGGACTGATCCAGGGGCCACTGGTGTGGGGAGCTGGAGAAGAGAATGATGCCCCAGGACACCCCTGGGCTGCATCAGGTCGGGAAGAAGTTGGTTGCAACTGAAGAACTGTAATTGTTGGACAGTGAGCGGCTATCTAGGTAGATATGGGATGGCACTGTGAAAAACATCCTGATGTGTAGGTGTGTAAGTTGTATAAACTATAATTATCTTCCAGTACTTCTCTATGCTGTTTTAAACTAGGCTCTTTCTTTGATGCATCACTTGTCCAAAACTCTCAGGAAAGAGATGTCAGCAGTTGCATGCGGTGGATTCCTGTTCGTGTGCTTTCTCCCATCCATGCAGAGTTCTTCCTCCATGTCTGATGGGACTGTGGACTGATTCTGATGCTCCTTTCTGTTTTGGTTTGAAAAAATTGACTGGATAGGTTCAGCATTGCGAAACTTCTTTCTTGCTTCTTTGTCAGAGCAGGTGGTATCCTAATTAAAAGAAAGGAGCTTTAGTAATTTGTAGTACAGAATATAATGCTTAGTATGTTATCTTTTCTGTAAGACTTTGTGATAATGGAATTGAAAAAGAATTAAGTCTTTTGAAATTTGTCTTAGCAAAATTCTGTGAAAATACATTTCATGCTTGTGTTGCTTTGTGCTTGATCTGTGCTCAGTCATGAGATTGAGCAGGGATCAACCCTCATGAAAATAATGTAGTGCTCTATATGGCTTCCAAATTGTATATGTGGTACAGAGCACATTTTCTTTTCCATAAATCTTTGTTCTATCTACTTTTTCGCTTCCTTTCTTTTCCAGTTATTTTACATTCCTTAGCTCCCTGTGGATTATACCTTCAGATGCAGAGTCCAATCAGTTGTAGTGGAAAAAACTAATGAAATCGGCATTGCAGAGCTTGCAAAGGCACCACCAGGCTGACACAGTCACTATCACTGAGAATCTGAGGAAGGGTTCCTCCTGGTTTCAAAAGAAATTTCTCATAAGGAGTGTTTCACCTAATTAAGAGAATATGTTAAAAGGAGTAGATGTGCTTCAAAGCATCCCAGGCAGGAGTCTGCAGAGACGCGTGTTGGCCATTCTCTGGCTGGATCAAAGTGGCACAGAGACGTAAGGCAGGTGCCTCCCTTTTATCTGGTTATTCTCTATTGGTGCAATGAGTCTGAATGCTGAAGCTTGAGCAGTCTTTGCAATGGTTGAATGGTGTCCAAAGCTGATTTGCTAGACAACACAAAGAGAGCAATGAATTATCTGCTGTGAAACTGCAACAGCTGGCCTGAAGATTATGGAATAAATGATAAATTAGAATGATTTTTTTTTTTTAATGCGGATAACTGGGACTTGCTGCATCAAAACTTGTTAAACCTGTCAAGTGGGAGAATAAAAACCACCAAGAACTCCGTGGTGGTTTCTGATAACTCTAACTGTTGAGGGGGCAGTGCTTTTGTGCTCACTTTACACCATGACAGAAAACAAGCAAAAAGATTTTGGAGGTTTTTGGCTTTTTTTTTTTTTTTTCCCTTTGGAAAAAACAGTTTGAATAGTTAAATTTTGATAAATGTAGGATAAACAAAATATGGAAGGTCTCAAGCAGCAGTTACTCAACACCAGACAACATTTTTAGGTACAAAAAAATAACACTAGTAATCTAAAATTTAATAATATTTCCTTGTAAATGATTGCCTCAGTAATCTTGAGTGCTGGCTCAGATTTGGCTCTCATTTAAATATTCCCAACTGTCTTTGTTGGAACACCCAGTTTTTTAGTCAAACTGGCGGTAATGTCTTACTTTCTGGAAGCTATTTCAGGCCTTAACATCATGTGGAAGAAGGAAAGGTATCAGGGTGGAAGACTGGTGTGTATATGTAAGTACTGCATGTCCTGTGCCAGGAGAGGGCATATTAAAACATGGTGAGAGCTGAAAATAGTCTGAAGGTTATGTCCAGGATTTTTCCATTTCCTCTCCTCTTCCATCTCCATTTAGAAAATCCTTGGCTGCAAATAAAGTAAATTAATCATACATTGGAAGTTTCAGCGATTAACAAAGGTAGGTGTATGTTAAAATGGCAATCTGTCTGCATGTTTTCATGGGCTCAGCAGGAGTGCTGACTTATTTTTACTGAGATAATAAATGAAATATTTCATGTTTTCTTGGGTACTGTGTAATAATTTCATCACTGTAAATTAACACCCTCCTAGGATGCAAGAGAAAGGCCTGGTGAGCTTGTTGTGGCAATTTGCTGTCAAAGCTGAACCAAGGAGAGTAAATGGAGGCTTTTTTTCTGCTGGACTGCAGCTGCTAATTTCTCAGATGCGTCGAGAACTTTAATGTTGATGCCTGGGACTTTCATAGTACTGTTTGAAGCGAAAGGTTTCATGACAATTCTTTTTTTTTTTTTTTGTTTTGTTTTTTTTCTTTTCCTACTACGCAAGCAAATTTTGCAAATAGATTGCAAACTGACTTTGTGACTTTTGGAAGTGGTTTGTATCTTTCCATGAAATCATTCAGTTACAGATGTTCTTCCTCTATTCCTGTCTGGTTTTGATTTACTACTGAGACCTGGGTAGCTGCTTTGACACGGCTTTACTTGTCCTGCTAGCTGCTGCTAAGTTTTGCATTTGTCCTTTCAGCTGAGTGATGTGGTAAACAGCTGAAAATAACGCATTTCGAGACAATCTTGCCTTCTTTCAGAGTTTTGTTAAAATGCTTCGCTTTTATTAAATTGGCTTTCTTTGGATTTCAACTTAACGTAATGGCTTTTTGAAATCTAAAGAGTATGAAATCACATACTTTCACTTTGATAGAAATTGAAAGTGTAATAATGCTGTGAACTCTGGGATCTTATTGATTTTTCATGTGTAAGGGTTACTCACCTTCTGAGTGGTTGCAGAGAACAGTTGTCATATGCAAGTGCTATATCTCTAAGGTTGTAGTTCAATGCATCTTAAAAATTAGGCCTTACAAAAAAAGTCACCAGTTACTTGCTTGAATTTAGCTGTCTTGTACCATTGTTATCCATGTGGCTTTCTTTTGTTCCACCTTTGCAGGGCTCTAATATACCTCCATTGCTCTCAACCCAATAGTGATAAAATCTCAGACAGCATCACACAGTTTTGCTTAGCCTGTGCTATGACTATTTTTGTGTTGGTATTTGATCGTTTCTGTTTTCCCTCTGTTCTTAACACTTGAATTTCCAGTTCTATCATGTTGAGATGTTGTAGGATCTCATCTGACCTTTGTACACTGTAGTCAGAATACCTGAAAAGATGCATATTTCTAAAAACTTATCCAGTATTGTGTTGTTTGAGAAGTGGTGTTATTTCTAAGCTTTATCTAAAGGTATACTTCAGACTTAAAGGGTCTCACAAGTACATAGAATTTGTCAAGAGAACTCCTAGGAAATTTCTGAAATATGAAGAAAAACTACTGCAATGTTTGTAATGTTTTCTTGTGAATATTGGGCAGATATTGTGCCAACAGGTACTTTATTATTTTTTATTTTAAAGTGTATCAATTGAAAACAGTTACTTCTGGTAACAGTCGTAAACGGTAGAGATGTTGATTAGCTGGCCCTTTGCCTTTCTATTTCTGAATTACTAAAATCATAATGAAACGGTTGCATAAGTAGATATGGGATCTAATAATAAAATGGAGAGCTGTGTTTTTCTCTGGAGGAAATGTAAGCTATCTTTTCCTTGCACTTAAATCTCAGTTTCATCTGTCTGTGGATTTGGCTTTGTATAGCCCTATGTGTGTATACACTTGGTCATTTGAATAAGACTAAAAATGTCATCTGAACAGGGACAACTGTCCATGATGCATAAATGCACATAAATGAGATATTTCTTAAAGTAAATATATTTACTGCTGGCAGAAGAGAGAACAAATCAAAGCTGCATGCAGAATTTTAGAAAAGCTTAGATAAATGTTCTGGTTCTTGTTTCAGTGTTTGGCATAAAAACAAAGAATAAGGAGCTTTTTTCCTTTTTTTCTTTAAGGAAAAGGTAATTATTTAAGATCAAAGGCAAATTCCCTCCCCCTAACTTCAAAACTGCATCTTAGTATTGATTTTGGATTTTTTCCTGTGTTATAAACTTCTTAAATAAGCCAGGAATGCCAGCTGTTACTGGATGTCCTACAGGATTAGCTATAAGGGAAGGAGTTCTTTTGAAACTTTAACAGGCAGTATATAAAGCAAGTGATATGGAAATAGTAATGCCTGAAACAAAGAAAAAAGTGAAGTCTTTCACGTTTTTTACAGGCAACAGTCGTGATGCACAGCGGGCAATGAGCTTTAGTAGGTGAGGAGTTTGTATGTCCAATTTTGAAACCAGTGTCTTGATAAAATGTTACACGGGCTGCCCACTGAGCTCTGCTGGGTGATGCTGGTTGAGCCTAGAGGTGCCAGCTGGAATCTTGCTTGCTGTTTGGGCTGGAGACAGCCAGGGTAAAAATAGCAATTTCAGAAATAACGTCACCTAAATTCATACACCTAATTATGTGTTTATGCTCCTAAATTGAGCAGTTCCTATAAGAGAGAACTGAAATACTTTCTATATTTTGACAGTTAGGTTTAATAGCAAAGCTTATGTTTCCGACCATGAGGCTGTTTGCTTAGGGAGAAGTGAAACTTCTGATTCTGTTCTGTGAAATTGACTGTGTTTAATATACATACGTAGCATATTTGGTGTGTACTGTACATTGACAAAGGAGATATGTGGTTGGTCTTGTAAGATATGGTAGAGGACTCGATTTATGTTTCTGTTTCTTATTACCAGTACACATCTTTCCTGTAAGAATGTTTTAATTTCTTGGTTAAAAAAGTAGCATAAGTATCTCCTTGGATTCACCCCTTGTTTTTGCACTTGAGCCATTAGAGGAGCAATAGAATTGCTTATCTGCATTCTTATGGAAAGCAACACCTTTTTTTTGGGTAATAGGTCTTTGATCTTCTACTGACATTGAGCACAACTGTATTCACAGAAGGTCTGCACTGCAGGACTGATTGCAGCAAAGAATAAACTGCTATTTTTAATATTATTTACGTATTGCATGCAGTAGAAGCAAGCTCTAGCAAAACTTTTCATCATGGAGTTCCTTTAAGGGAGTATGAGTTTTCCAATTTAGAACTCAGGTAATTTCAATCATTCAATTCAAACTGTAAGTTGTGTTTTTATGCCAATCACACTGTAGGTACAAATCAAGATGCAGATACTCTGAATTGTACCTCTGTGGTTACTAGATACTGCCACAGAATACTGGATGTTTTCCCAAAACTACTCCAGAAGACAAATCAGAGTAACAGTGTATTTCTTCTAAACATGGAACCCAGAAACAGCAATGAGGAAAAACATGAATGATTAGTATGGGAGAAGCAATCCAGCCTTTGGGAGTGCTAAAGGCTCTTTCCTGACTCTTGTGCTTACGTATGTGGGTTAAAGAAGCACTACTTAAGTAAAACAAAACCATTTGTTCTGCTCTTTTCATAGCACAGCCATCTGCTGGAAACAAGTAAAGAAGTAGGGAAAAGTGCGTTTTCTTACTTTATGTAATAAGAAGGGTGCAGGCTGAGGGACTCTGTTCCTACATCAGCATCAAGGCAGGGTTCTGTGGAGATGCTCTGCCTTTCACTTGCGTGGCTTGGTGATTGAGAAGCTACCTGACAGGCAGACGGATTTAGCATGGCGAATTCAAGTCCCGCTGGGGGTGCCAATGTAAGTCTACACAAATAAACAGAATACTTTTTGAAATGCTAAGAGGAGGTGTTCAGAGGCTGAAGTCTGTTACATCCAGTGAAGTAGCAGAGGAAGTAATGAGTGTGGTCATAGTGCAGCTGTGTTTGAGCTCTATGTATCCTAAAATAGTCTCTTATTATCACAATCCCTTCTGTGTTGTCGCTTCTGTATAAATAATAAAACGTTTCATCCGCACCTAGGAAATAAGCATCTTCCTTGTGTGCTGCCAACGTGGTGCCCCCCAGTACCTTATTTCACACCACCACGCCTAGAAAGCAAATTGCAGAGAGGCAAGGGGCAACCTGATGTCCTCTGCTGTGATTTGGTGAAGGGCTTCTGCGTATGTGGAGACAGCTGCTGTTTATTCCTATCATGCATATTGCAGTGTTCTCAATTTTCCTCCCACACAAAGTTGTATTCCTGTGTTCAGTTGAAAGGGCACTTAAAAAGCAGTATGTCACTTTCCCCTTGATTGCAGTCAACCTAACAAAAATTGTATATTTTCCAGAACTGCAGTACAACGTCAAACACGCTTTTAATTTAGGTTTGTAAGTATTAAGGCTAGAAGGGTGCAGAAAATCGATTATGACCTCCTGTGACTTAGTCCAGAAGTTATTGCTCTCTTGAGCTCAACTGGATGATTGTTTGTGAGTTTGTGTCTCTACCTGAGAGAAAAAAAAAGTATATCTTGAAGTCTTCTAATCATTTTTCTTGGTAGTTTGCTCCACTAGTTGCTTGTCCTCGCTTTTTTTTTTTTTTTTTTTTTAAATCTATGCCTTAATCAAGTGATTTTTGTTTCATTTTTTTGTTTGTTTGGGTTCAGTAGCTGTTTAGATCTTTTTACCCCGATAGAAAGCTTTCTTCTTGCTCATCACTTTATTCCTGGAAAAGGAACCTCTCTGCTCTTTCATGGTGCAGTGCAGCTCAGCAGAGAGATTAGTGAAAGTCCGGAAAACAATACTGACATGTGAGAGGATGTTCCTCCTGATCTAATTAGTCTGTCTTCTGCCCCTCCCTCCTTCTTTTCTGTGTCTAATTAGCTCAGATACAACTCTATGCTGGCACAGCTGGGCACTTCCTCTAGGTGAGTGCAAGCTTGGCTTGTGGCACATCACACAGCAAGGGTGCTGGAGTGCACAGAGATACTCCTTTGTGATGAGCTGAACAGACCGAACCCAAATGTGAATGTAAGGCTCTTATTCCAGCGTTCAGTATTTTGCTGTAGCAGTTCTGTTCATCCAGAACTTTCATAAACATGCACAAAGGAGGTTTTAAGCATCTGAGGTTTCACAAATGTTAAGTGTGGCAGAAGGGAATTGAAGCTTATAGGCTCTAAACTCTGCCCATAGGATTCTGTAGCATTATTTCTAGAAAAATGTTGTGTTACTCAATCTGTGGATGCATAGGGTGGAATGGATCAACACAGAACAGTAGTCACAATTTACAGGTTTGCTACTTAACTCCAGAAGTTTAGGCATTGAATTAGCACTTATCAGTATGATTCTTTTTTTTGCTGCTAGAAATGGTTTAGGAAATAACTTTATCTAGTTGAACCTCGACAACTTTGTTACTTCCTTGCTTTCTTTTTAAAGCTTCCTTAATGTAGTGTTTTCTCAGAGTACAGTTTGTATTTTTTAAACCTTTTATCATTTTAGATGCTTCTCTCTGAACTCCCTCTGATCTGCCCATCTCCTAAGCGAGCTGCTCCAAAGCACATGCACTCTGATGGAGATCTAATGGGACTGTGTAATCATGCTTACTTTACATACTTAGTGCTGTGACCTAAATAGCGCTCAGTTTTTATGTGACAGTGTTTTATTGTTAACTTGGAGTTGGTGTATTATCCAGTATGACACACGGCTCCATCTCTGTGAAGCTCCTGTGCAGTCTATTCATAAGGAACATCCTGGCGGCCTTGTTCAATTTAAACTTGTCGCATCCTCAAGCAAAGTCAGTTGAGCTCAGTGGGAGTTGCCAGATTAAGACTGAACAAAGACCTCAGGATTCAGTTCCCTGTTGGTACATTTGTTTGTTCTTTTCAGCTGAAACTGTTTGTCATTTGTTTCTGTGGAATCTTAGTACAAATTGATTTAATTATTTTAGTCCCTGGAGGTCTTTGACATCTTGCATACAGTTTAGGTGATGTGTAATGGCTTCTGTTTCTCTATTGTCTTGTATTTTGAATAGTAAGGTTAGTATATTTGTATTTTAAAAATGAATTCTGGTACTTTCAATAATTTATTCAGTAGCTGGTCATTCTCTTCATCGTGAAAACTTGCTGAAAAAAGATTTTTCAGAGCGAGAATACAAACTCAAATGAGGATACAAACTGAAGTGAGTTGCTGTACTACACGAATATATTCCTGGATTGAAGAAAAAAATAAAAAGTGTACTTGTGAAGACTTTGTGTTTTGATGAACAAAAGTAATAAGTGCAGGAAAATAGTTGAAAAGATTCCATCATGATTCAGTTTTGTGGTAGTCCCTTCTGATGATCCCTGTGTGTTCCTTCCAGCCCAGGATATACGATGGTACCATGATTCTATTTTTTGTGTAAAGTAACATAGAGCTTTTCCCCATCATATTTATATCAAACCTACGAATGTTTGGAGCAATCACATTTCATAGCATGGATATGTGGAGTGATGAATAATATTTTGAGCATGTATTTATACTGATTGCAAAATGCTTTTTGGGGAATCAGTTGTATCTTTAAGAAGTAAAATTGCTTAATTACTATATAAGTGGGGTTTTTTTTTTTTAATTTTGGAGGGAGAGGAATGCAGTTAACTTTTTAGAACTTCTAGGCACTTTTTTTTTTATCAGCAGTTTTGTCTCCTTTCAATATAGTTAATACCATATTTAATTATGTTTCTGGAGGAATAATTGTGGGACAGAAAAATGTCAGACTATCTTTCATTTGAAAATGTTCCCTTTGGGCTATGTAGGCTCATAAAACCTGACAAGTGTTTTATTACTTCCCTAAAAACAACTTGATTACTTCCTTGATGTGTGTCCGAAGTCAGCGAGTCTCTGAAAACCACACTATGTGTGTGCATGCTTGGGTAACTCTTCTAAGGCTAAGTGCAGAACTTGTGGTTGGAGGAAGCATAAGTGACTAAGATGACTGAAACTGGAGTGATCCTCAGCTGTCCTGCCAGCTGCTGGGGCAAGTAACAGCAAGAACTACATAGTGGTATTCTTGAAATGAGGCTTTGAATAGCAATGTTTTGTTTTTACTGCTGTACTTCTGAAGTAAATGAAAAACATAAAACTTGTATGTATCAGGATGCCAGAATTAATATTTTCAAAACCCCCAAACATTCAAAGACTGTTTAGCTCAGTTGCCACTGTGTTTTTTTTTTTAACTACAGAAATGTGTAATTCTGAAGGTATGGGAAAAACAGAGGTAATTGGTGAATGGGATATGCCAAACCACGTGGTTAATGACAAAGAAGTGTGACAGACTAACCTACGTAAGGAACAGCAGTAGAGATCTGGTGCTGTGCCTGCTGTCCTAGTATTTCCTGTTATGGCATTTCCTGTGGTGGTACATAGACACATCAAGAACTGTCACATTGTCTACTGTGGACACACACAGATAGGAAAGAAAAATGATGGCAATTTGTAGCTTACAGTACATAAAGTAACAAAGGAGCTTTGGAGTACAGCACGGGAAAGCGGTTATTAAGGTCTCATCTTGATATATATGCAAAGAGTATGAATTTTCTTCTAGAAACTGTAGGCTTTGTTTCCTTCCCTATCACTTTCTAACTGTTAGGAAAAAAAAAAAAATCTTTCAAAGACCTTTGGCTCTAATTAGATTTTCATTAAGGTTTTATAAAATCTATTACATGAAGTCTCTTAAGGAATAGAAGCACAATTCATGGAGATGATTAACAAATTGGCTTAATGAACTTATCTTGAACCTCTTAGACCCACTGTGGAGTTTTCCCTACCCTGAAGTGTTAGAAAAGAAGCACCTCCAGCATGATAGTTCAGAACAGTATAAGAAATAAAAATGAGATCAGATGATCTCAGCCTTGCTTGTAGTTTTTTTTTTTTTTTTTTTTTGAAAGTGTACATCAACAAGCCATACTGAACTGTCACTAATTTGACAGCTGTAGCAGTGAAAAGCCCCATAAAGCCACAATAAGGCACTGGGATCTGTGCCAGCTGAAGGCAGTTTTATCTTGAAAAGACTAACTTTGGTTGTGTGATGGAGCAAGAAGCTGAGCTCTTAACTTTCATTTGCATAGGAACGAAAGCAGGAGCAGCTGCCTGGTCCCGTTTTGCTATTTGCTTGCCTTGGTGTAAATAGCAGTGTTGTGACACTGGACTGATCTGCACATGGTTGGGAAACAGAAAACTAAATCAAGAACAGAGCTGCTGCGACTTTTTTACTTTTCGCATATGTAAGGTGTGTCATGAAATAGCCCTGTCCAGCCTCTTAAATGAGTCCTGCACAAGGCATGGCCTCCCATCCCTCATCTCAGGGGCTGGGGCTGCTGCAGCATCCCACTGGCTGCTGGTCACTGCCCTTCTACTGATGGAGGGCTGAGGTGGGGCAGCCTGGCACATCAATGCCTGCCTGAGTGGCTGCTCAAAAACCATTAAGTTTCTCTGGTTCAGCAGCAAGCTGGGCTGTGACTGAAAGCCTGTGTGGAGACGTAACTTGTTGCAGAAGTCCCAGAACTGTGTTCAGTCCAATTGTTTCCCCATCTCCATCCCTGTGTGGCACAGTGTGGTGCACTGAGGGCAGCAGGATGGGTGGCTGAGGGCAGACTGGGCCCTGTCAGCCATTTGGTAGCACTGCTGCTGAATGTTCAATTACACTCAGCTATTTTCAGCATGAGAATTAAAATTCAGCTATTTTCCCTTACCAGGAGGGAGTAAACACCATAAAGCCTCTACTTGGCTCTGTTTAACTCCTCGTTCAGCTTGCTGTATGGGATGTCGGCTGTGTCCTTTTCCCATCCATCTGTGCATGAGCACAAGTAGCAGCTCCCTTGCCGTTCCCCAAACTGTCAGCTGTGAAAGGGGATTTGGAGGAGTAAAGAAGCTCCCTGTGTAACCGTATGTCCCCACCACACTTGCAGAACAGGAATCACAGATTGTCCTTATTGTTGTTGTCTCTTGCCAAGCTCCGAGTATCTCCTCTTCAGTTGTTGAAGTGGATTTCAGATGCTTCTCAGGAGTTCCTGGAAAGAAGACTTCAGGAATTAGGCTTCTGACTGCTCAGAGTGTCAGGAGCAATGTGCCTGCTGTCAGCATGGTATGTTTCAGCTTCTTTTGGGTGTTTTCCACCAGAGTACTCACCTGAAAATGAAGTTGATGCTTGGGACCATGTGGTCTGTTCACTTTGCCCAGCGTTTGCCTACAGAATAGAGGAACATACAAATAATGCAGTCATATCTTCCTTCAGTGTTATAGAAGGTAACTTACAGACTACATAATAAGAAAAATAATTTCATGTCAAGGTCAAAAAAAAAATAATAAAACCAACCCAATCCTACTTTGTCAGCATGAGATATCTTTTTAAAGTAAAAACTCAAATGGTAAGGTGGAACAAACTTAGGTTGTCCTTGCAGCCTTTATTCAATTCCTTGTGGATGTATGATAGCTATTTTAGAGTTATTTTAATTGCAGAGTAACAATTTTAGAGTCAAATTTTGCACTTCAGAAAGGTTAAGAACTTGCACCAGAGGGTGCACAATTATGTCACACTGGGACTTTCTTAAATGTAGCTCTGCCTGAAGCTAATGCGTGTTCCTGTTGAAAGGATGATTTGTTAGCCAAATAAACTGGGACTGTCCAGCTGGTGCTGTCTATGCTTGGTCTTGCATTAAACTTAAATGTATATGGAGAAATGTCCCTTAAGGTTGAGTTCATTTTACCTTTAATTTTGTTTTAAAGTTTTCAGGGACTTGTTATTTGTTACGAGAGAAGAGGAAGCTTAATTATTGGAATAAGAAAAAGTGCAGAGCTGTGGTTATGTATTGTTCTTGGGATTAATTTTTTTGTTGAAGGCAGTGCCAAAGCACCAGCATGGGTACACAGAAGACGGTTCGTTCTGATTTAGTTAACAGGAGGGCCATGTTTCTCTTAAAATTATGAAGCAACAGTATCCCTGTTCTTTGTTGTTTTTTTTTTATTTCTGTTAGTAATTGATTTGAGCTGTGTTTCCTGTGCAAGCCTACCATTGTTCTGAGAAAACATAAAGATGCCATATAAATCAGGAGACTTTTACCTGAATTGTTTGCAGAAATATGGGGCGAAATTGGAAGCCTGTTGATTTGTAACTGATAAATGGACGTGCAGGAACACATTCTGCGTGCATCCTAGTGTTCCTTTTCAATGTAGTGGTTGAAATTAGCCAGCAAAAAATCTAGATATTTTTAGTCCAAGGGGCTGTTGTCAGATATAAAAGATAAAGCGAGAGAGCGATGTTACAAAGACTACAACAGATGTGTAATTCCTTATGGACGCACAATGTCTGATTTCATAGGCTCAACTACGGAACCTGAATTTTGTAAAAAGAAAAATGTTCTGCTCATTTGCCTGAAAAAAATGTAAAGATTTGAATCAACCTCAGAGGGCAATTTTGGATGTCGTCTAAATCTCGTTCAATATATATATAAAAAGGCTGTTGCTAAAACTGGAGTAAATGGGCTCTGGCCTTTTGTTTCTGCTGTAATCAACCTCAAAGCCCTTAATGAATTCTGTAGAATGAGAATGCGGCCCATAATTTCTTCTCTGCAGACAGTGATGTAACGGAATCGGACTGATAAAATGCAAATGATGCATTTACTGATGAGCTTTTGGTTTTGATAGCAGGGAACAAAGAAGCATTCAGTTCTTGCAGGAAAAAAAAAAAGCTTGTTTTTTGGGGGGGGGGCTTTACTGCATTTTGAGTAGTGGAGAACAGGGGGTGTCACCGTCACACTGTCAGACGGGGGTATGTGTGTGCATTACCTTATCACAATAGAAAAATATTGGATTACCTTGGCCTTCTATCATCGAATTCTTCAGTAGAGAAAATATATGTAAAAATTATTGCATATTTAGTATTGTTTGCTTGAAAGGATTTACTAATTAAAATCAAAGCAAGTTAGGACACTCATGTTGACTATTATGATTTCTAAATGGAATAGCTGAATGATCTGTCCTACAAATCTATTTTCTCACAACTCACCTCATTAATGTTATGCATGACATTACGTGACTGATATATCTATTTCAACATCTACCTCATCTGTGAATTGCATTATCTTTTAGGATACTTGCTGCTTGTTTTATTTTTCTCTCAGTATGTTTTTGTCTTACTTCCTAGGTAGCAGTGGTAAAATTCAGGTTGCTGAATAGCAGTATTCAATCTAGTTCAAGGAAGTTTTGCTACTAGAAATACAGTATGCTAATTTAACATGGTTTATTGTACAGACTATGCAGTGAATTTTTTTCTCTTATTTCTTCTCCTAGTTTCACTTTTGCATGAGCAGCAGCTGTGGGCATACTGACAATACCGGGTGCTGGAAACCATTTAAGTACTGACCTTTAGCGTAAGCTCTGAGCAGAATGAGATGATGCAGGGCTTAAAATGTTGTTGGTCATGTTGAGCCATACAGCACTTGGTGTTTTCATTGTACCTGCTACTGACCTGAGCCAATGGAAGTCACAAAGGGTTGTTGTTGGTTTTACTTTTTAAATTTCTTAGAGTTTACTTTTTCTCCTAATGGCATACAAATGAACAGCCCCGGAATATTATAAGTGGGAGCAAAATAATGGCATTTCCTGGTTTTCTTAAAGATTGATTAATCAGCAGCACTTTGGCTTCAGTGTCATGAAGTTCTTGACTCTTTGAGGCAGCAGTCAAATACATCGATTTGCCTGTTCTCATATCTCTCCCTCCCTGATTTTTTTTATTCTTAGATAATGAAAACAACTTTAATATTTCTAAAACTTCTAGGACTCTTTGTGGCCTCAGTACTGCTTCAGCATACCTCTTTGTCAACTGTTGTTGGCAATGCTTGTCTTGAGGATGCTAAAAATAAAGGCAGGGGAAGGGGAAAGGAGAGAGGGAGGGGCATCTGACTTTAGGTTCATTAATGTTGATTTCAAAGCTCCTCAGTGTCAGTGCTGAAACCTATCAACTATTACATCCAAGAAGTTTCTGATATTTGCATACTTCCTTTCAATAGAGAGCTGTCACTAGTGTCTGGTGTCTGAAACTCTGTTCCAGATTGCCCTGTGCTCAGCAGCCAGTGTGGAAGGAGAATGGTGCTTGCGCTTCATGGGGGTTTAACCCTGTCCACCCTCCTCCACTTTGTGACAAGTATAAACCCCAGACAGAGCTGGGATGGCTGTTCTGTCTGTTACAGACGTCTGAACTATGGTTCTTTGTTTTCAAGAAGTGGCTTTATGCAGCTGTCAGATTGTACTTCAGAGGATTTTTCTAAATTTACTTCTGAAAGAACTGAATGGTCTCGATATGCTGCTTTGCTGGCTGCATGAGGAGGTATGAATGTTTTTCCAAAGGGTCCATGGTATGTGCCTGATCCTGAGGTGTCCTCCTGGGTCGTGGCATAGCCAGATTTGGGCTGCTTCTGATCAGGGCTCTTAACAGTGTATTGTGAGGGGGAAAACAAAGCAGAAGACAAAATCATTTTAATGTGTAAAATATTTCATATGTAAATTTTAAAAGACCATTTTATTAGGAACATACCAACAGAAACAGCATACTTTTAGAAAAGTAATTTAAATGACTTCATTTTGGAGCAAATTCAGTGTGTATTTGTGATTTATAGACTGTACCTTCACAGGAAATATGCATCATATTTGAAGGTAAAATGAGTAGTTGGTAGCTCAACAGAGAAGCAAAGTTTAGTGTTCAAAACATCTTAAGTGTGTGTGTGTGTATATAAATCCTTTTTTCATGGAAGGTTATTCAATGCATAGGGAAAGGAAAGGAGAACTGGAAATGGATTTTCTAATTATCATTCTGACTTGAAGACCTTATTCCATCAGAAAGAAAAAAACACAACAACTTCAGGCATTGGCCATGAAGAGCAGGCTGAGAAGTGTCAGAACTTGTCCTGGCCGCCCATGCCACAGACTGCCCCTTCCTTGGCAGTGCTCAGCCTTGCTGAGCTCCAAATCCAGCATGACTGGGAAATGCCTGCTTAACAAGTCACCTGCCTGTGGTGGTGGGGTGAATGGCATCGTGTCTTAGGATGGCCTGAATTAAGACTTATAGTCCAACAAAACTAGCACCCACAAGTTTATGTAGCAATGCTAATTAATTGTTTTCTGAATTAAAATAGGAATAGGTCAAAATGTCTAATCTACCAGTATTTCATATTGTTTTTTAATATGAGCTGATGCCATTTTTTTTGCAGTAAAGCTATCAAAGCTGTAGAAACTTTTCTCACCTCATTTTGAAAGGCTCTGGCTCCTATCCCTTTTCTCATGGTGCTAGTTACCATCTTAAGTTCATTTACATTTCAGGAGAGTGCATAGTCTCAGCACTTAAACATGCCAACAGTTATGCATAAGTTTAATAATCTTCTGAAATCAGTGGGACTACTTGTCTGCTTTAAAGTGACTGGAGGGCTTTGGGGAAGGCTGGGAAAATAGCAGAGCATGAGACCTCTTTGTCCTTGTGGAATAAAACAGCAGATGCGGTCTTCATCCGTTGAAAAATTCCTTAATTGTTGTTGAAAATAGCTTCATTTTTATTGAAGAATTGGTCAGAATAGGAGCAGGTTAATTATTGCTGGCTGTAAAAACAATATTGAAATACTGCAATGATTCATTAAGCTTTATCATGCTTAGAAAGCTATATACCACAGTTTTATAGGCTTTAGTTCTGGAGCTTCCTAACAGCTCTGAGGAAAACGTCATTTGAAATTAATTTAAATGTTGTCATTTAACGTATAGCTCTAAATACTATTTAAATTTGAGCAGCATAACTATTTATCTGTTTGCGATAGCAGGTGCTGATTACAAGCTAGAAAGTTAGTGTTGCCATTAACCCGAAGCATCCCTGCTCTGCTATCAGCAGTCTGTCATCCTGCAGGAGAGCTGAAGGCGATCCCTCGCTGTGGCTGAAGGCTGAGACCATTGTGCTCCAGCCCCTACTTCTCTCCCAAATGCGATTCTGACTCCAAACGTGTTTACAATTTGGGGAATGTGTGCTAAAGGCTAACTGCTTGCTAATGTTTATTGCCTCATCAGTTAGACATGGTTGGAAGCATCTATGGACGTATGGAGAGTTCTCCGCTGTCAGATCTAGTTAAGAGGCTGGAGGCCTCATTACAGGAAGCAGCGTCTCTGCTGTAAGCTTGGAAGTAGTGCTCTTGTCCTGTGAGAAGCAGCGTTGGTGTATTTCAGTACTGACAGTGCAAGGTTTACTGAGCAGGATGTGCTTTCCTTACTGAGTGTCCTATCTAGGGCGGGTTGCCCCATGCAAGATCAGATGTGTCACAGAAGGACTTACAAAGCACGTTCTGTGGATGGATCATTTCAGTGATTGCACATTATGTGATTTAGTATTGCTTTTCATGTTCATTGTATTTCAAGTTCATTCAGGAAGAATTAAATGGCTGTGGAAAAGGATGAGCTCAGGAAGTTTGGGGATTGATATGTAAAAGCTCTGAAGGCATAAGGAGTCATTCCAAAATGAAGCGCCCCTGTGATTCCTCCAAGCCACGCTGCTGCACTCAACTCACAGGAGGAAAAAATGCATTAAAGGCTGTTTGAAACTAGTGTTTCATTTTCATGTGTGATGGGGGAATAGGTGCAGCTGCAGAGCCGTGTGGATTGTACGTATGCATGCTCCTGGAGAGCAGACGGGCTGAGGCTTGGCAGTGGGTGGCTTTGTGCTCTGGTCTTTCATGGGGAGTCTCTGGAATGGGACTGTCGTTTTTCTGCTTGTTTTGTCAAGCATTCTTTTAATGCTTTGTTTTGTAATGGCGTAAGAAATTCCCCTCAGTACAGCTCTGAGATTTGTCTTGCATTTGGGCAGTTGTTACCTATGGTTTATGTTTGTCTGAAACCAAAGTTTTGTAATGCTGAAATTCAATGCAACTAGCATTGGCCAACTAGCCATGGGATTAATTTCTAACATGGCTGTAATTATTGTGTTATCTTTAGTAACAGTAAAGTCAACTGAGTCTTTACGCTTCCTTCACTAGCCCCATCTTCTAAAACAGAAAACTAATTATAGAATATTCTCATCTTTTAGTTGTGACTGTGGATGACTGACGGCAAACGTAATTAAGTGATGAAAAAGTTGACATAAGACAGTTGACACAATATTTTGTGTACCATTATATGAAAATATGTAGTGAAGCAATTAGTCCTTCATTAGTTCTAAGTTATTTCAGAAGCTTTGAGATACTTGTGTATTTAATTTTTAATCATCTAGGAAGTGCATCTTCTAATGGCGTTAACTTCATGGACTTAAATTAGATGCATTCCCTTGGGACTGATTTCAATGAAATAAATGCCCTGTGTGCCGCTGGGCATCCTGAATCTTCTGGGCATCAACAGTGCTGTCTCTTCAGGACTTTGGTCACTTTTCTACCTCTCTAGTGACTGCAGGGCGCTGTCCTGGAAATGCTGTTATTGCACATTGGAGTGTGGCTGCTATCTGCATGCATCCTGACTGCCACTGTACCTCCTTTTCCAGTGCTCAGCACTTCTGACTTAGTTACTATAGCCAGAAGCTGTGAGCTGGGCTCCCACGTTATGTTTCACTGTTTCTGCTTCAGTATTAGAAATGTACAAGTGCATAAAGGTAGGCAGCTTTCTTTATTTTTTGCTACAGGACATGAAGTTTTTCTTTCCAATTTATCTAGTCTGTTTACTAAGCTGGCTTTCATGGTAAACCTACTAGGAAGTTTAATATCCTTCCAGTTTTGGAGTATTTTTTTTTTTATGAAGGAATTACTGAATTCTTGTTTGGCTTTCATTGTCAGTTTGTCATCTTCTTTGCCTTTAAGAAGAATAGGTAGACTGGATCCAGAAAGTAGAGATATGTATTTCTGCTTATTTGGTGAAGGATCTTGATTCTGTGGATAGTCTTCATTTAAAAAAACCTGCAAGTTACACTTACATTATGAAATTATGGGTACCACATACTGAAGAGCAGAGGTGTGGAAAACTGGGGATAGTTAAAGCCCTACAGTAAGAAGAACCTGTACTAGAGAAGCTGGAGAATTTGAAGGAGGCTTCTTTGTGAATGCAGACGTCCTTTAGGATTTACAGGTTAAGTAATGATAACGTGACTCAGACAGAGGCCTGTTCTGTTGATCTGAATGTGCTTAGAGTTTGCACATCAGCTCAGGCAGGTCATTTTATATATTAGAAAAATATTTTTCAATTTGCTGCAAGTATTAAAGCTGTGTAAGATCACTAGCTAGTGTAAATTTCAGTGGTGTGTAGAAGATCACAGAACACCTGAACCTTTGAAACAGTCATAATACCTTTTCTATGTATTTTAATTATAAGAGTTTGTAATAATTTTTGAATTTCCTTTTAAGTTATGCTGAAGTTCATCTTTCATTGTTACTTACCAGAAGCTGCCAAGAACAGCATTTTATTTCTATCCTGAAGTTTCAAGGTGCACTAATTCCTACCATTCTTAACACACATTTTTCAGTACGCTGAAATGAACAGTGTCACATTATATTCTTTTATCTCAGTGGCAATTAGTCATCGGTGTCACTAAAATTTTCTAATTCAGGTATTCTGAGGCACTCTCTGAGAAGGTGCTTTTGCTAGAGATGTTTGTTTGAATTCTTTTGTTAGACAGAAATAAAACTTTGATGTGCAAGTAGTCATACTCAATATGTGTGAACATCGCTAGCTAATTATTTTCCCTGGTGCACTTACAGCTTAAAGACACTCACTCAGCTATGTTCACTTGGTGGAAAGAGCACAAACCTGCATGTCTTCAAATACAAGTTGTTGTAGTCTGAAACAGATTGTGTTTTGGGCTGCAGAGGGATGAGTGAAGGTGGGAGGTGCACACAGGTGATTGTTCATATTTATGTAATTATAATTTATATTTTCTGCTGTTAAAATGAACTTAATGTTAAACCATTTTGTAATTCTGCCAAGTTCTCTGTAGTTCTGTGAAGATTCTAAGATGTAGTAATAGCAGCAGACAGGAAGACATAACTGTATCTGATTATGAGGGCCAGACTTGGGAAAAGAGTTGTCACATGCAAGATTCTTAGTAGTTAAAAAGATGCTGTACAGTTGAACAGAGTATCAGTTATGGGAAAAAGTTGCTATTATCCATTTTCTAACTTTAATTCACCTTTATTACTCTGATTCAGAGAGCCTTAAAGCTTTTTTGGCTGCTAGAGTACAGGGAGGTAGCTTAGATTTGTTTCTATACATGTGACACTTTCTCCAAAAGTAGAATATTTCATTAATGAGCTCTTTATCTTCTTGCCAGGATATAATATGTCCCAATGAGAATGGCAAAGGAATGAGTCTAGGGAGACAAACAGTATTCTGTAAATAGAATCCTGTTTTTAAAATTAAAGACTTTAATTTACTACACTTGTGATAATTTTGGCTCTGTGTTGAAACAGAGGCTTTCAGTTCTGGCATGAAGGATATGTCTTTATCCAAATATATTTGATGAAGAATAGGGAAGGAATGAGAAAAGAAAAGAAATTACTGAATTAGCAGTTCTTAGTAATATACATTGCTCACTATTAATGCTCTGGGGTTGAGAAGTTAAATTAATACCCACCATTAGCTCTGGCTTGCCAGTGACCCAGCTTTCAGCTAACTTAAATTCACAAACACTTGGTGTTTTGAGCTTCTCCACAGCATGCTTTTTAAATGTAGAATTAAAGACACAAATGGTAATACTGCAAATATTTTGTTACTTATATTCATCACAAGATTTTTTTCATGCAAGTCTGTGAATCGTTACATCAGTTGAGGAGACATATGCTTCTTGCATGATGTTTGGATGTGTCACAAGTATTTTTGTTCCACATTGATTTGTTTCCATGGATTAGTGCCTAACTTTGAAATTCAAGTTCAGTATTTACAAACAACATGGGAAAAGTTTTTCATCATTTACGTTTCCGGTGGCAATGGTAACTTGAAAGGAATTGTGATAATTTTAGCCTGTTTCATTGCTTTGCTAAGAGAACTGAGTTTTCTTGGTTGTACACAGGTATGCGTACAGAAACCAACAGATAATGTGTGCTTTCATGAAATGATGTTAATAACCTGGAGTAAATAGAATTCATTGTTTTAACATTAATAATTTTGACCTATATTTCTTTTTGTATTTAAGTATCCATTGTGTGATAATTGTTTCATTCTGGAATGACTGAATCGTTTCTGTTCCAGCTCCAGTTTGGCAGACTTGTTCTCATCTACTCATGCAGTGGGTGTCTATTCACGCAAGGGATTTGGGATCAGTGTAAGATGCCTTTCATGTGAATATTCTTTTTTTTTTTTTTTTTTCCTTAAAAAGGGCTGGGCATGATTGACTTGAATCATATAGAATTCTAGATGCCTTAGGAGAAGAAAGTGGTAGCTTTTCTTCATTTGGGAAACAAAGTAGATAGAAGTACATGGAAGCTTAATTCTTTCAATTCAACGTGTGATTGAGGTAAGGTGGTATGGGAAGGGAAGAGAATGAGCAGAATGGTATCTGTGTCTTCAATTTTCTGTTGGCTTTAGAATCTCAAATTGTGGCATTACTTGGGAATTCTTTGTGGAAATGAGAAATATCTTAGTACAAAGGGCCTTGGTGGTTTTGGTGTTTTTTCCCTTCAACGTGATAATTAGCTGTAAGCAAAACTAGGCACAAAATGCTTCTTCCTACTGCGTAGTGATAAGACATCTGAAGTGGAAAACTTGTCTATTTGAATGATTTTGGTTGTTCTGGTTGGAATTATGTTTCCTTGTGTTGCCTTTATTTGGATTCTCTTCCTTAATAGTAGTCTATCAGTGGTGTCTACTGACTGACAGAAAAAAAAAAACAGCACAGCTAGATTAGTCAGTCTTTAAGCTTTGGTAATTAAATTATGAACTGATTTCTTAATAAAAGATTAAGGTGCTTAGATGTCTTATAGAATAGATTAGTAACAAATATGTGAATACTTGACACTGAGATGACTATTTCTTTGAAAGATAAGAGGAAGTATAGGTTACTGTGAAAGGGGGTTTAAATGAGTATTGTTTTTTTTCTTAGTGAATCAGCTTAAACAATAGTATAATGACTAACAATATAAAACATAGCTAAAATTGTATGTAGAAGTATAGCAAATGAATACTATTTGTTTATTGTATAGAATAGGTTAACTTCTGCTAAGTGAAATTTGAATCCGGAGAAGAAGCTGTAGTAAGACTCCAAAGCCAGATTTTTCTAACACTTATATAGCCAAATAAAATCCACTGGAGTAAAGGACAATGTAACGTGGCCAGCTTGTATGAAAAATGAGTGGTAAGGGTGGAGAAAGCCAGGGGATAACTCCTAGACAAGAGTTAAGACATGAGAGCTGGAGGGAGTGACAAGAAAGATTTCCTGCCACGTAGCCAGGTCTGTGAGGAAAATAGGTTATTTTTCTAGGCATGTTGCAGACAGTTTGGGTCAAAATATTCATTGGTGAGAGGCCATTAGACTAAAAAAGAGTTACCCTGGGATACAATTGTCCTCAGTATGTCTTAGTCAAGGGAGGAATTCTGGCTTTGAAAAAAGAAAGCTAGAGATTGATTCCCTTTTAAGTATCTCCTCTTATACTGTTGTACCTTCTTCTGCGTTGAAACTTTTTTTTTTATCAGGAAGACCCTGACTTTGACAACGATCTGTCAGCCCTCCAAGATAAAAGAATTGCTGAAGGCTCTACTGAAGAGCGTTGTGTAAAGCCTGAAACGAATTGTCCACTTTTAAGCTGACCTACATTTAATTATATGGTTAGAGCTTTTAAGTGAGCACTGGGATTTGAGATTGGATGAAGCCTGCAATTTCTGTAATAGCTTTGAGAATGTGAGCTTTGTGACCTCCTGTTTATTTAGAATTGATGTTGCATGTCTGACACTGCTTAACTGCATATAGTGATGCACAGCAGAATGCACAATGACACAAAAAGCAGAAGTTGACAGTTTTAGATAAGTTGAAGTCTTTGCAAATGTAATAGGTATAATGCGTGTGCCAATAAGACTGTCTGAGGTTTTATTTCATACTCTGGTTGTCACTGCAACAGAGCAGAGTAAGAATTGTTAAAATGCTGCTGCAGTCTTCAGGCATTGGTTAGCTGCTGCTGGAAAAACTGCCCCAAAGGGTCTGGAAGCTGTGTTAGTGTCTGGTACTTCTCAGTGCACAGGATCCTGAAACACTGAGTCTCTTACAGATTGATATTAGAATGAGTGAGGTACTGTGATAAAAGTGCAACTTGCTGAAATAACATTTTCCTGTAAAGAAATATCCAGTCGGCTGAATTATTTGCATCAGAATAGCTTCTTTTGCTGAACCTGCTCACCAGTTTTACCCTGGCAAGTAGTCACTTCATACGTTGAACTAATTTGATGCTTCAACACAATGAAAAATTAAGATCTTGAATACTAAATGAACATTCTAGTTCAAGTTTTTGTCACAGAGCTGAATTGCTACCAGGGATTACTTCTAGTGTCTGCTGGCTATTTCCTGTTCTGAATAGCAAGGGTATTCGGTATGTAGGCAGTGCCCTTTCGCTTTCGTCAGAAGTGGCAGAAAGACCCTCTGGCAGTTAGGCAGGTAGCAGGAGATAAGGAGGTCTAAGGAATTTTTTAGATGCTTAAGAATTTCCCTCTCCATGCTGACTCCATGCCTGGATCCCAGATAGAAAATTACCTGGCAGAGACAGAAAGCAAAATCTTACAGCTATTAATAGTTTATTCTGCATTTAATTCTCTTTTCTCCTGCTATCAGCAAAACACACGGGGTTGTCAGGCAAAAACACAGCTATTTTCAAGATCAGAAATTGTTTTCCAAACATTCATGAATACTCTTAATATTGTCTGTGTCACTTAACTTGGGAGTGAAAAATGCAGTGCGAGAGAAAATATGACTGCAACTGGGAACTACATGTGGGACTTAGAGTTTCTCATTGCCTGGTAACAAGTTCGGTGCTTCATATCAGATTCTTTTTGGCAAAGAAACTCTGAATTCATGATTAAGGATAGAACCAGCTCAAAATGTTCGTAATAACTGAATGTGTTTGTCAGCAAGCAACCTTTTTTTCTTTTTTTGAGCAAGCCTGTGCACAGAAGAGTTCCTTCAGCTCTGTCAGGCCCTGAACTTGAAAATATCCTGTTAGAAAGAAGTACTTTAATAATTAGTCAGTGCTGTTTGATCTGCTTTTTGTAGATTCTATCTGTAACACAAGTAGAACAACTCATACGCTGCTGCTGATGGTGAGCAGTATGTAGTATTTGTTGTGACATTCAGTTATTTTTGAGATATGGAAATTGAAAACGCTGTTGTGTCTTATTTGCTGGGTATGGAAGACTTTTACAATATATCCCAGGTGTTTGTGAAAGCAGAGGGGGCTAAATAAGGCTGCTGAGCTTGATGAGTTGGAACCACACAGTAGAAGACTTATATTTAGAGGAAAGTTATATAAGGATTTTTAGTACTGGGACCAGAAAGATGTGTATGATGGAACAGCAGAACTGTTCAGATCTATGCTGCTGCTGTGAGGCTGGAAGCAGTGCACTAAGAGATGCTCTACTTCCTGTATTGTGCATGTGGCACCATTTTGGAACATCCTAAGGCAACATGAGGGGAAAGAATGAGGCTGTGTACTGGGAGACCAGTTCTGGAGGGCATAGAAAAGCTCAACAGAAAAGGAGGGGAAAAACAGTAAGATTACCTAGACGCAGCATGTTGAACAGTTGGAAATGCAAAATGTTTTCATATGTGCAGGCATTACCAGGAATGAATCTGTGGTAACCATCTCCTATCTATGTATTTTTAAATCTTTAAAATTCTGCAATCTGTTTTCCTAAAATTGATCCACCTATGGTTCTACTGAGAAACTAAGTGTACGCAGAATGTACACTTGTAATCAGAATACAGAATGTGGCTTGTAATTAAGCCATACACATGTGCTTCTAATGTAACCTGCAGTGAATGAAATTCCTTCTTCCTGTTTCAAGCTTCACCCCTTCCCTCTGCCTAGTGTGCAGTCCAGCTTCTCTGTTTCTCCTGTTCCAGTTTTTTCCTTCTTGTAGAAATCTGTGCCCCATCTGTGCCATACCTGCAGGAGTACTCCTTCCTTGCTTCCCTCCCGTGCTTCTGCAACTTGCAACGTAAGTTAAGCAGTTAGATCCAGAGAGTAACGTACACTCTGTATGTGATTTAGTAATTTCACATCTAAGATAGGTTATTCACAACCCATAAATGTGACTTGAGTTCTTGGTTCTTGATATGATTTTTAGGGGTTCTAATTGTACAATAACTCTTCCTTAAGTTCCATCAGTGTTGTCACCTTTCCCAGCTATGCAGCCAGAGAAGACCAAATTGGCTGAACCAAACGCAGGTCAGACATTTCTGCTGTGCCCAAATTACTGCCAGTTCTGGAGATTGGGCTCCTGCCTGCAATAAGGCAGGAAGGGGTCACCAGAAAGGGGCTAGGCAGTGGACTTTCACAAGAACAGTGAGGGCTGCAGTGAAGTTGTCTGTAAGATTTTTCTCCTAACTGCTTACGCTTCTAGAGTACTTTTTTTTTTTTTTTTTTTTTTTTTTTTTAATGCAGAGTGTAGAAGTAAAGGGAATATCACTGATGAGGAAGAAAAGAAATAATTGCTGTTGTCATATTAAAAGAACTTAATGGGGGCTTTCATTAAATCCGCATGACTTCTAGTTATAGCAGCATCTTCAAAAAGTTAAATTTTTAATTCCTGAACTATCTCATTGTGTTTTTTCAACTTTGTAGAACACTTAATCTTAAATGCGCTGGTTCAGAAATAATACCAGGGAAAGAATCCAAAGAAGCTGTACGTTACGCAGACTTCTGCAAAAGGAGCCAATTTATTCAATGATTTCAATATGAAAATGAAGCCTTTATTTGCTATTTATTTATTTTGAGTAACTCAGCTGATAATTATTGGATGTCTGTGATGATATAAAGCTGGAACAGAACGTAAGTGGGGTATGTGTAATACTGATCTCTAGCAAATACACCATAAGAACGTTTCAATTAATTAGATTGAGATCATTTTTGCTGAAATGTAGATGTGGATAAGTAATGCATAGAAATAAAGTCTATTTGATAAAATTATATGGGATGTTATTATTAGAGCTTGCATTAGTATTGTCTTTATCTGTAAAACGCAGGCTGCACATATGCTCATTCCATACTGTCTTCTTACTGGAGGTGCTCTGTCAGGGGTGGCAGTACTCACTGCTGTATTGTTCTAGTTTAGAGAATTTCTAAATACTGTAATGATAGCAACATTTCAGCAATGGCTATGCTGCTTCTGCTGCCATCGTGGCTTTTTTGTTAATGACATATAAGCAGTAGTTTCTCCTCAGTCTCCCTTAGATTGATCTCAAATCTATTTTAATCACTCTTTCTCTGGTGGAAGTTGTAGGTATTGCAAATACTTGTTGACAAAAATGAACTCAGGTTCTACAGGTTTAGCATTTTAGGCAATTAGATATTTGTGTGTCCTATTAAAGTGATGCTGAGTTGGTAATATTTGTTGTCTGTTTAGAGCTTTATAGATGCATTGGAATTGAGCATGCAACAGGGCACATAGCTGAGCAACACTGAAGTAACTTTAGAAAAGGCAGATTTTGTTCTAAAAGCTTTTTCAGTTGGCAACGTGATACTTCACTTTTGTGTTTTATTTTACCTTGGTAGAGTTCAACTATGTGTAATATAATATTTAAAACCTGTCCCATGCTCTTTTATTTTCTGCGTAATGTGTAAGCTCAGGACTCCCATAAAAAGTAGTAATAGGAAAGCAGTACTAGGAGGAGAATGGAGGCTGAAAGCCTGACAGTGCAACCAGCTTATTTTACTCCTGGTTGTGTTATTTAACATCTGTGTTCTGTTAGAACGATGCTGATGTCATATAGGAAAAAAGAATCATCCTCTGCATAATTTTTTTTTCCCACAGTGGTGTTTTCTCTCTCTCCAGTCCCTGCTTCTCACCTAACTAGCTAGGATTTAAAAGAACTGCATTTGTTTTGTAAGGGTGGTTTTGTTTGTTTTTTTCTGTCCAGGAGAACTAGGTCAGTACTCTGCATTGCTGGTTCGATTGGATGCTGAAATAATGCTGGTGAAGTTCAGAGGTCATGCTGCATGATTTAGCCGTACTGATTTCGCAGGTTGTGAATAAGTGATATCATTTAAAGAATTCAAACCACTAGCTGTAGTAAACTGGGGTGCTACTACAGCATATTTCTTCAGAAATTTTCTTCAGAAGGCATGTCGTGTAGAAGGAGAAAGCAACGACTAAAAATACCTTACCTCTTAGTCCAGTCTGCAATTTCATGTTGCGACTACATGCTGTTTGAAGAAAAAATTGTTCTTATGACTTGCTAAACTACTTTCCACTCTCTGTGGACGTGAGAAGAAGGCTATAAGAAAGATTTTTCTGATGTGCGTGATCCACTGAAATGGAAATATTTGTGTACTTCAAATACTCCAATACACGTTTCTGGGATTTACCAGATAAATCAGTATTTTACGTTTGTTCACATCTTCATAGTGTTAATCACACATATTTAAACTGGGTATTTGGTCTTTGTAAAGATTTTAATTTTAGATAGTGAGCAGAAAATAAAATTGTGACTGAAATTGTTTAAAAAGACAGCATTTTTTTTTTACTTTAATTTAACATTCTGTGATTATATATCTATTCCTGTCTTGTCTAATGCTTGGGATTAACTGGTCACAATTTTTCCAGTAATACAAGTATTCTAGCTGACTAAGTTCATGTTTACTTGAGTATCAATCCATATAAGGGGGAACTTAACAATGCTGTTCAGATAATGGTTGTGCTAATCATTACTTGTGATTTCTAAAAGCAGCATCTATATAAAGTTATGTAATTTCAATCCTCAGAAAATGAGGTTGGCATTCCAGCTTCATAAATACATATTTCCAATCCAGCTTCATAAATACATATTTCATAATAAAACGCTCTGCTGTTTTTATTATTAGGAACGTTTCTCATCTTGATTGTTTAGTCATTGGCAGATTTAAAACAAATGCACGAGAAAAATCCTTCATTTCTGTGTACGAAGGAACTTTCTTGTAGATGCTTTGAAATTGTGATACTGCATTATGAATTTCTTCCATCACAAAAGTAGTATTGAGAAGGGATAACTAGATGTATCCTAGGTTAATTAAAATTTTTCCTGTTTTAGCAGAGTGGAACTTATTTTGGCTAGTTCTTTTGAAGGTCTCTATGATTTTTTTTTTTTCTCCCTTGCATTTCCAAAACTGTCATGCCAGATATCTTTTGTTTTGTACTTTATTATACTTCTCAGATGTTTTTTAATAAGTTGCATATCAAAGCTCATATGCTACTATCACATGGGATATTTAATTGATGTCTGCTCTTCTCAGGTTTGTCGTAGGACTTTTTATTCAACTGCAGAGAATCCAAAGAGAGAGGGGAAAAAAAAAGACAAAATATCTTAGTTATGAATTCTGCTTTAATAAATGTGCTTTCTATGGATGATTCATGGATTTTGATTACATTCAATTATTTTTCAACAGCTCATGCTTCATTTCATCAAGAATTTCAATCAATGCCAACAGATTAATTATCATTCTACTGGTAGCCTTTTGTCTAATAAACAGTCGTAATGAGCATGTTCAGTCTTGGCATATATAAATGTCAGTTATGTACTGTGAAAATAATTCTGGAATTGGGTGCTAGGTGTAGTTGTGTTTTAGGTCTGCTTCTGAGGAGAGAAAAAATGTGGTGTCCTATCGCTCACTACTTTATCCAAATGAACTGGGAGCTATACTTGAAGCAGCAGGGGAGGGTCATGTTTCTTCAGTCACAAATTTTGCAGAGCCATGGTGAAATGCTGTAAGTCCATTGTCTTGCCCTTGATTTTTACATGGTAGTTTACAAGCCATGTGTTCTAGAAAACTTTGAGTGGTTTTTCCTATGTTATATTTAAGTGTTCATATGTGTTCTCACTGCTAAACAGAAGATTCCCCCCCACCCCACCGAAGGAAACTCTGTACAGAATGTCTTTGTGAAATAATATGGTGACATAAGTGCCCTTTTTACATTTAATTTCAAAGCAGCAGTGCCTTTTTAAACCATACATATTTCAGAAATGAGAGAACTGCCTTTTATGGCACAAAAACCACTCCAGCCTTGTATACCTTTGGACAGATGGTTCATTTATGTACTGGCAGTGTAGCTTGACTAATTGCTTCAGACCTTCCCTTTTACTGCTTTATTTGGTTAAGAAGTGGGCAGCCCTACCCGCGCAGATATGAATATATGAATTGTAAATAAAAACAAAATATGGGATATGAAATCATGTTTAATCATATGAAGAGGCTTTCTTAAGTGGTTGGAAAAAGTATTAAAGAGAAACAATAAGGGAGGCCAGGATTTGAACTCCAGAGAATGCTCTATACCAAAGGCTGCAGTGCTCCCTGGGGATTGGGTGCTCATTGGGGTGTGGAAGGCAGAGATGTGGTGGTGATTTCCATGTAAGCAGTGCTGCCTAACCTGGACTGCTGCAGCACTCTTCCTGTTGTGCAAATGCATCCCTTTATTCACACTCTGTGCAGACTTTTTATTCCATGACAGTTTGGTATCTTTTAAGTGAATTTGGAGACTGGGGAAGCATTGGCTTGGCTATCCTTGTCTGTATCTCATTCTTCCACAAAAAGGGAGTGTTTGCTGATACTGATGTACTGTGTGATAGGCTGGGCCTGCTCTTCTGACCCATGCTGTGCTGGCCACGCGTTGGCTACTGAGATTCATTTGTGATTGAATTGGCATGTAGAAACCTCTCGGCACAGGATTCATCTCCTTTTCATTGTAGGCTACAGTGTGCTTACCCAGCAAGGGAAAATGCCACTGCTCAGGGAGCTTACTTTATAGTGTTTAGACTCTAGTATTTATTTTGACTACTGAAGATACAATTTCTGACCATTCCTTGTGGTTGCTGTGGGAGCAGCCTGGTTAGCATTGCATCTGGACAACTTCAACTTTCCAGGTGGTATAATATGATCAAGTGAAAATGACCTTCTGTCTAGGTGAGAAGCGAATTCAGCTTCTTGAGTCTTTGCACTATTTTCTTGGCATGGTGCTACATGAAGACCCAAGATAAGTAAATAGACCAAGATCCAAGAGGCAGAATGAGTCAGGATTACCCTGCCATGCATTGCTTTTGTACCTTTTAAAATGATAGAGTTGTACTTCAAGATTTAAAGTGCAAAGAAAGGAGTAGAAGAAAGCAGGTATAAGATAGTCAGTAGAATGTGAAAACTACAAATATATAATTTACTATGGAAATCTGAAAAGAATCTTTTCTGGCATGGTTGATAAGTGTGGGTGTTTCTAGCTATGTACTTAGTGAATAGATTTATTTACAGTGTAACCATAATGTTTCAATCCCTCACAACAATGCAAGTAGTCTTTGAAAGGTATTTTTTTATGCAGCAGGTTTTTTTAATGTTTAAGTTCTGTGTAAAGATGAAAGTGCTGTCTATTGCTTAAATGGAGGCTAATGAGATAATATTATATGAGGCTTCCTGAGATTATTTGTTGAATAACTCTGCCTCTGCATATTGAGCATAAGCAAGTTTAAATATAACTGTTACTGCAGTCCTACTTTCCTTTCTTGGTAAAGCAGTGGTATTTTAGCTAGTCTATTGGGTACTGCTGTGCTGAATGGAGTTCGGTGTTAGAAAACATCAGGGTGCCTCTTGCATGGTATAATATACAGAACAGGAATTCTTCACATCAGCAGTCTATCCATATGAAGCACAGAAAAGGAAGAACAAATATTGCTGCCTAGAATCTAATAGGAGATGGAAGGAGGAGAAATGAGAGCAAGATAATATCTGAAGGTGTTTTCAAGGAGCGTTTAGAAGGGTCGCTGCTGTGAGGTAGACTGTATCCAAGATAAACATTTCATTTCAGGGCACATCACCTTTCACAATAGATAAAAATATTAGAAACTCTGAAATGGATGGTAATGTAGGTTCTCAGTTGAACCTTCGCTGTACTCTGTATTTTTTTTTTTATCACTTGTATACATTGATAAAAATATAATCAGGGTTGGGAACTGTGAAGCGTTTAAGTAGGGTAAATATACTACCTAATACCTAATAAAGCTGATACTTAGCAGATAATTACAATATTAAAATACAGAAATGTATTGTGAGATATGAAGTTTTATCTGGTACAATAATAGTTTGTCTTCACAGTGGCAGGTTACATGATCAGAAATTCTGAATAAATGACTGAAGAAAAATGTTATTCTTCAGCTTTATATTTTAATGTTTTTGTCTGAAATCTGAAGTCAATGTTTTGATTGAAATGGCTTGGTTTATGCCTTCTTTAAAGAGGTGGGGTTCTTCTTTGAACTTGAATAAATGGTTTTGGTATCCTAATTACTTACTAATTAGGCTGATGGAAAATTGAAGCTGACCCTCGCTATATGACTTGTTGAAGCTTTTTCTTTGAAAGCTGCTTGTGTCCCTATTCTTTCCAGTAGAGATCTTGAACTTGCCAGGGTCTCGCTTCTTCAACTTTAATACTATCTACTTAAGCTTTGTTCATTTTAGAACATCCTAAAACTTTGCAAGTGTTTGCAATCTTGCTATATGAAGAGAGTACACTTAAAAATCCTGATGCTTTATTTTTGGTAAAATCTATACAGTGCAGTGTTTCATTAAATCATAGAATCATATTTGTTGTTACCACCCTTCATACTCCGCTATTACTTGAAAAAAAAATTTGAGGCCCTTTTTTCTTTCTTTTTTTTTTTTTTTTTTTTGAGATCGAGTAGTTTTAAGATATTCCAGATTATCTCAATTTTTTTTAGTTCGATAACTTGTTTTGTGATATATAGAGCAACATGAATCAATATACCATTTTTTTCCCCCCATATTTGTACTCTAAGTGTAGCATACTTTATTATGGAGAAAATGGTACCTTCAGAAATCAGTAAAAATGTTCAGTACATTAAAAGTATGCATAAAGCTTAAAAACCAATGCACCGTATGGATTATGGTTTATAAACAAAATCTGTTTTTTTTTTCCCAGCCTTCTTAAGATGCTACTTTTGTCACCTTATGCTCTCAAAGTTTTGTTGATCTTGCAGAGTTCTAGGTTGTATTTTTTTTTTTTTTTTTTATTAACCCTAATCTTGGTATGCCAATTAAAGATAACAATTCCAGTGGCCGTGCCCAAATTTTGCATATGAAGAACCTGGTATTAAGTATCACTACTGAACCCAGACTGCTACTTGAATATGTATTCGATTGATTCCATTGAAGCACCTTTACTGGAGTAATTCTTATTGCCTGACAGATGCTTAGTTGAAATGCCAAAAGACTTTTCCTCGTGTGCAACATGGTTGTATAATATCTGCTTTATCAATAAAGCACATCTACAGATCAGCCGCCTCAGGTGTCTGAAGAGACCAAAAGACCTGATACATAACGAATTTTTCTTGGTATTGGCAAATGAACCATAAGTGTATTGTACCATAGGCTAACATTTTCTTACTGGCTTAGAACAAGTTTGCTACAAATGCAAAATAACTGCAGACAGAATTGATATTATGCTCCTGTAAAGAACAGCCAATAAGACTCTGATGTTTCAGGCTGACTTTTTTTTTCTCTTTTATGTACGTATACAAAAATTGTGAAAATGATTCTCCCTAGCTTTTTTTGGTCTCAGTAGACGAGTGTTAAATCT
Source organism: Callipepla californica brunnescens (assembly GCA_023055505.1). Classification (NCBI taxonomy): domain Eukaryota; kingdom Metazoa; phylum Chordata; class Aves; order Galliformes; family Odontophoridae; genus Callipepla; species Callipepla californica. The sequence goes on from JALIRH010000016.1 coordinate 10,347,990, forward strand.
GCAAGGGATAATAGACTTAAATGAAACAATGCTACTTTTTATTTTTATGACTTAGGTTGTGTATCATATTACATAATTCTGTGCTCTTTCTAGAATTAAATCTTTAAGTTACTTCAAGTATGGTACCCATGTAAAAATGATTATTGAAATGTTGTAATTACTTGGAGGGATGTAAACCAGAATGATGGTTTTCTAATTAAGTTTTTGCCTTCTAGAGGAGAATGGGGATGGAGAAGAAACTGAAGTTCCTACTTAAGCAGCGTTTGTTAGACAGAATCAATTGAAAATTGACTCCAAGCTCCAGACTCAGACACATTTTAATGCATGTCTGAGTGCTTTTAAACCCCATTGACCAGCTTATAAATGATTAAAATACTTTCCCTGCAGCATATGGAAGGTCTATTTATCATTACATCCTTTTGACGGCTCACAGTTGTAGTGACAGGATGAGGGGCTTTAACCAGTTTGCAAATATCAGATAACCTTCCTGTCAGCTGTGTTGCAATACAGCAAATAATAGAATTTTGCTAATATTAGTCTTTATACTTGCAAAATAGTACTGGCTGATTACCTCTTATAAGTGGCACTGTGAGGTGTGTAACTAAGTCAGGTATGCCGCAGGACACAATTTGAGATCTTGCTTCCAAAACCATTAATACATTACTTTCGGGTGATTTTATATGTAAATACTTAAAAAAAAAAAAAAACTGAAAAAATTCTGTACTAATACAGAGTGAGCAGTTGCTGGCTGGTACATACAGCTGGAGAGAAATTAGGACCTCGAATTGTTTTTTAATTATTTTTTCAGCTGTTAATTTCTGCTTGTTATGAAAGCAGAATTTTCATTAGAGATTAAATAAGTGAGTTAAGATTTGATTTTAAGACTGCTTTTTTAGGAGTCTTGAATTCATCCACATAGAAGTTGATACAAATACTCATAGCGTTTTCAGCCACGAAATCAGGTTCCTTTTAATTAGTTAGAAATACCTTCCCAGCACGTCTTCCAAAAACAGGACAAGGCTTTCTCCAGTTAGCAGTTCTGGTTTTTGTTGACCTGAGGTGTCGTGGTTTAGCTAAAGTGAATCATCTATTTTGTTGTTCGATGAACCTTTGTTACCATTCTGAAATAGTCATTTCCTATTTGAAATGGGAATGTAATTGTGAAGCATTAATCAAAAAAGTGTTTTTTAAACATTTTGTAGGTGATGCTACAGACAGTGCATACAGTGGAGAGGTAAAAAGCAACAAGTCAATGGATATTTCCATTATACTGAACATTCTTCTCTTAAGTAGAGAATTTATTTCAGTAGCCATATGGATTTGTGTATTTCCCCATTGAATCATCTCAGATGTGGGTAATTAACCTTAAAGAAATCTGTTAGTGAGCAGAGATCATGGCATCTGCCTCTTGATGTTTCTTCATTAAAATGACAAAAATGAATGTTTCTTTTGCTGATTTGGAGAGCAGTGTGTGGTGTGGATCCCCACTGTGCCTTGTGCGGGTGGCAGGATCCTAGCACCTTGCAGGTGCTGCCCGGCCAGGCAGAGGTGCAGTGCCCTGGAGGGGTTTTTGACAGCAAAGCTTCTCTGGAAAGAGGATATTAAGAGAGAAAGAAATGGGACTGGGGTGCTCTGAGATGCTGCTGTCCCTTACATAGAGCTTGACTGAGTCTGAGATGACATTTAGGGTGAATGCACTCCAAGTGGCCATACAATTACCTTTTCTTTACCTCATTCTATTATTTCTCATTTGCCTTCCCTTTGCCTTCTGCTGTTTTTTGCAGGACAAGCACATATCATGAAAAATACCATTCTCTTTCAGATTGTGCGCAAATCCTAGGAAAAAAATATTTCCATTTACAAAAAAGGGAATTAGGGAACAATTCCAGAAACAGCAACTGTAACACCATCGCTACCACAAACTGTTTAGAGCTCCATTTATGAGTGCAATTAAGCATATGGATAGCTCCGGTTTCGTCATCAGCCCATAATGGGACAATGCTGTTGAGGCAGATTCAGTCTAAATCTGTAACAGTAAAATTGGTCTAAGATGTAACCCTTTAATATGTCTGGAAATAAGACGTTGTCAAACTGCTGCTATGTTTGGCAACATTTGCCAATGAAAGGATGCCCTTTTATGCACCTGGGAAAATGATAGCTGACAGATACACCTGGTGTATGCAGGGCATTAAATGCCTCGAATTTATCAAAAGTAACTGGGGATGGGGAGCTGGTGGCTGGCAGAAGAGGCAGTGCTGTCCTTCCGGTTCAGTTGCTCTAAGAGGAAAAGCAGCAAAGGAAGAAAATATTTTTGTTTACGGGGTGAGACCAGACTGTGCAGAAACGTTATACGCAGAAACAGTAAAGGCAGGAATACAAAGTCTTTGTATTCTGTATCTTAACAGATATTATTGCAGATACTGAACTTTGGTACCCAACAGGAATGAGCAGTTCTGTCCCTATTTACATCTGTGCAATTGTTTGACAACCAAGTAATTGTTAACATTTTTTATTCTTGCTTAAGAAAACAAAGCAAAACAAAAGAACCCACTGCTGTTTGAAAAGGATAAAAACCAGTATTTTCCATTTGATAGCTTCAAGTATAACTAAATAGATAGGATTTCTACTCATTAAATTACTGGTTTCTGTTTCTCTTTTTGTGGAGTTTGTGGGATTTGAATGAGAGTGCCTCATGGTGGCTTTATTGTTGAGGGGGAAAAAGAAAAGGAATCACTAGGATTAGCATATTTTGTTATAAAATTTGTTTTTTTTCCTTGCTTCTCAGGCAATAATCATATTTAGCAACTTTTGTAGCTGTAGACCAGATTGTGTCAGAGAACAAACATCTATGGGGGTGGATCTCATAAAATTCTGCTGCTTGCTGAAGTAGAAAATGAGTATAATCAACAATAGGACTGTCAAACTGAGGCATACCCATAGAGCCGTGGGTTCAGCGGGTATGTTATCTCTCTCTCCTGCAGTATAAATGGAAGGCATACTGTTTTACAGTAGTATTTTCTGATTAGCAATACAAAAATATTGCACATAAAAAGTAATCTTGAAATAGTCTAGTACCATATCCTTACATTTTGGATCTCTAGACAACAAATTCTGTATAATAAATTCCCTATTTACTTGCCACATTTTATGGTTGTTGTTCATGCTCTGGCTGTTCTTACTCTTTTCTTGCTCTTTCTGTTTTCAATTCAATAAGACCTCTCTCCTCAGATTCACTGTTGTGCCAGAGAGGTATCAGAAAGCAGTAGTTGGCACACCAGTTGGACCTATAGGCAAATTGGGTTATTAAAAAGCCCTCTGGCAACTTGCTAGCAAACCATTATGATAGGAATAATTCTACATATGACCAGAATAGAGTGGTAATATTTAATAAGGCAGATTGTTTCAGTGCTTCTCCAGTCCTTTTTACAATATTGTTCTGAAAATCTGTAGGTAATGTAGATCCTTCATCTTAGTGTGACTTCAGCTGCTCTGAATGCCATTTAAAGTCAAGAGAGCTACTGCAATTGCTTGGATGTTGGTGAACTAGTTGGAACAGTTGTTCCAGATGTGCTTAACATCGTGTTAACAAGAGTATGCACACAAGTGTTCCATGTGCAGAGATGTTTTGAAGTAGTTATGACACAGTTTTGCACTTGTCTATGAAAATTGCTGTTTTTGTAGTTTGCATGAATGAAATATACCTGGATTCGTGGGGTGAATGATGTGTGTGTTGTTGTGCTTTCTTTTATTTTTTATTTTTTTGCTGCTTAGGCTTTTTCTTTGTTTTGGAACTTTTTTTCTAAATTCCACATTTTTGTACTTTTAGTTATGAACTACATACAGGATTGAAGTGTGGTGTTGTCAAGGCACTGAATGAAGTTTATTCCTGGCAGTAATATGTTAATTTTTGTTTGCCTCAAAGTAATCACTCAGGATTGAGATGTGCTAATGTGAAAATTAAGTGGAGGGTGTAATGCCCATCAGTGAATTTGAAAATCATTATGTTATCTGAAGTGTTTCCTTCATGCACCTTGTAAGAGCTTGTCTACACAGGAGCTATTTTAGAACAGCTATTCAAGAGGGGGAGTATTCAAAATAAAATGGCACTGTTCTAAAGGGAGATGGAGAGTCTACAAACTAGTTTCACTCAGAAAGAATTCTCAGTTGCTGAGAAGAAGAGGGGGGGAAATAAAACAAAGTTATTTTTTTCCTCTGATTCATATTGTTGAACTGAGAGTCAAATATTAATTTTTAATTTAACTTGATAGAGAAACTGATTTGCCCTCAGCTTTGGCTGCCAACTGCTGTAACAATTTTGCATGTCCCGATTGCTCCCAACTTCTGACAAAGCTGCTTTTCTCGTTTTTTAAGGATCTTGTTAATGGATTTGTGATCACGCAGTGCTGCATTGCTACCCTTCTTCACTTTGAATAGCCCTGCTCTGCAAGTGGCTGCATTAGTATTAATGGAACAACTTGAGTGAAAAAAAAATAAGTCCTGCTCAGTTCAGGTAGGTTGTAGGATCTGTCTTTAGATGGGACTAGAGTAAAAGCAAAAAAGGAAAATAGTAGCTTTTTCCCTTTCATGTTTCTTATTTGGCTGAGCTGAATAAAAATTGAGATTTTCAGTTGTACATGATCCTGATGAAAAGTGAAATCTCACCATTTTGTGTGAACATTTTTGCACACCTTCACAGTAGGGATTTTCCTTAATGCCTTTTGCATTAACGACTGTGACAGGAACTCTGCTTCCAGCAGGCAGCTTCAAGTGGTTAAATCAATAATAGAAATAGTTTAAAAATACTAATCCACCGCTGCTATGTGAACATTCTCTGCCCAGCCTGCAGACTGTGTATGCAAACAGATAATGGTGGGCATCAATAATTTTTAATGTTGAATTTTCCATATCTAAATTTTCAGTAAATAGCTCTTCAGATAATTTAATTTTTCAGAGGGCAAAAGTCTAGTCAGACACATGGTGTGTAACCATATGCTAACAGAAGTGATTCATTATCATTGATGAAAGAAATTCAACCAGTATGAATTGGCAGTTGATAATTTGACATATGCAGCTAGGGAATGAATAGGCACAGAAATTTTTTGCATGTGAATTCTTTTCATTATACCAGAGAAATGTGGGCAGCTGAAATTAAGCGGTGTGGTACTTTTGTCAGGAGCTGTTCCCCATCTCTAGTAATTAGAAATTTTGCGTTAAGTTACTATAATTGACTTCTGAAATAGGATTAGAGTAAAGAATAGAGAGAGTGAATTGGGGAGCATATAAATAATATCTGATAATTACAGCAGCAGCATGAAAACTGTATTTGGTTGAAATAGTGTAGTTCCTCTGCAGGTAGCGAAGACTTAGTTTGCATTTGACTGAGTGTTGATTTGGCTGAAAGGTACTCAAGGTGATGAACCACCACAGGTTTAGTGGCCTCCGATAAGTGGAACATGAGTTACTCCTGGCACACCTGTGCTGTACAGTAGAGCATGTTGGAGTGAGATTTTCCATCCACTAAGCTGCACAGTGTCTGTGCTTTTAAGGGTGTTAGGTCCCACTGATGCTTTGGGGAAATGTATATGATGGGTCATGGGAGAGGTGTCATACAGTTACAGTACTGCAGCAATATACCTTTTCTTAGCTGCTTCTGGGTATGGGAACTGTAGAAAGATTGTTGTGAACATTAAAATAGCTTTGCCTATATTTTTCTTCACTGGAAAAAGGACAAGTGGGCTGTCAGTCTAAAGAAAAGTGCATCTATTTGTTAAGACAAAAAGATGAGCTTTTTAAAAAAAAAAAAAAAAAAAAAAGAAAACAGAACTATGTTTCTTCTCTGAGTTGGAAAAGTAAATAATATGCAACTACCCTCCTGCCCATCTCCAGTTATATCCACTGCACCTTCTATTGCTGGCTTGTATATGAGCTAATTCAAGTGATCTTTGCAGTTCAATTACTACCCTGTTAACAAGGAGCAATATAAATATACATAGCAGAAGAGTTCACTTCTTCGGGCAAAAGATGCTGTGTAACCTCCCCACCTACACACTTCCTGACCATTATTTATGATTTTTGCTTTGAAAATAGTTTATCCCATAATTTGCCTTTGAGTGCATTCAGTCTCTGCTTTGATCTAAGAGATTAAGAAGATGTGGGTTTTGGATGTGGTCCCCAGATGAAGATCACAAGGACTTGATGAGGGCAAGGGGAATCAGAAATAATTAGAAAAAATGTCAAAGTACAATATGGCAAAGAAGCTCACCTTTTTGTAAACATTTCCTAGAAGGAAAATGAAAATCAGTCTTGGTCCGTGTATTCCCAGTGAATCTCTGCCATATTAAAACCCTGAGCAGGACCTAGAAGACAGAAATAGTATAACCAGGCTTCCACTATAGGGAATTGAGGCATTAGTTCTTCATCCCATCCAAGGTACGGTCCAGACTTCTCCTCATTGGAGAAAAAAAAAAAACACAAAAACCCAAAACAACCAAGAAAATCCTTTGCATTTTCAAATAGACGAAGGGGCTGTCACATTTTGCCTTTGCTTTTATCACAGAAATGTATTTTCATATTTATGGGAACCAGCAATCTGATTCCATCAAAAGGAAGTCCGTATATCATCTGCTTTTTATATCTGTTAGGTAGTCATGCATGGCTTTTCACTGTTAAGGAGTTAGTCAAGCATATAATAAGTAGATCACTGACAGTTTAAAGCTATTTCTTTTTGAAATGATGCATTGTCAGTTGACTGGAGACAACTTATTCTGGGGATTTCTCCATTTTTCTCAGTATGCCTTAAGTTCTGACCATTGACTTTGAAGTCCACAAATATACATATTCTTCCCAACACAATTAAAGCTCAATAAGAAGTGGAAGAATTTGATGCGTGCATGCAATGCTCACTACTGTGATATTTTATATTTTATTTGAAAACAAAACATTTATTTAAAATTGTCAGTTAACTCCACATTGAAATTTAACTCCAGGTATTTTTGTGTCTGGGATTTAGCGGTGCTGTTTCTTTTTTTGCTAAATAGTTTGTTGTGGGATTGTGGAGTACACTGAAGAGAGGCAGGTGACTGGGCAGCAGTGTGTGCAGCCAGCCAGCCCTGGGCAGTTAGTCTGTGGAACTGGTGCTTTGGAGAGCTCTCTGGTTCCCCAGTTGCTGCCAGATGTGCAGAGGCAGCTGAGTGCTGTGTGCATGTCACTGTTGGGCTGGGAGCTGCAGCCTCAGCCAATGCCTGCTGTGCCTGGGCCTCTGAGATGGTTCTGCAGGATGCTTGAGCTGCTGTGAGCGGCAGGGCTGGCTGATATGTAGCTAAAGCTGTCTTGGGTAAAATGCTTAGTGGCTGCATTGGCGAATACACGTGTCTCTGAGCATGTTTCAGCAGATCTGCTCGCTGCTGCCCTCTCATTTTGTGTTTTGACATCAGAGAGCTCTAATACTTTGAAACATTGTGCTACTAACAGAGTTCAAACCATTTTCCAATTACATCTCCAGAATGGCAGGAATATTTGGTAACAGAGCACACCTGGGCTTACTTCTGCAGTGGTTGCAAAACCAGGAATGTCTGGGAAGATTAGTTCTGAATTCTTGTGTCTCAGCTTGGATTTGGATTCTTTGTTACTCTGCCTCAATGTTTGAGCCACCTAGCTTTGCTGAGAAGTAGAGATATATCTGGAAAGCATTCCTAGTTAAAAATGACTATGCTGTTAAAAACAATTCTCATAGGATGATGCTTTACTTGTAAACTTACAGTAAATCATGGCTACACTGGAAGTTCAGCAGCTTGGGCTAGTTTTGTGCAACTCAGTGCTGGGGAAGTTCTGTTATCTGTCATAAACAGTTGCTGCTAAGTTCTTCTTTCAGTGACACTAAAATTAAAATGCCTCTGTGAGGGTGGGCTTGCCTGTCCAGTTCTAACTAAAAGTAGCTAGGTTGGTCCAGAAGTAGCTCCTATGGATACAAAGAGCTCAATATCACTATTTAATGGAGCATATTCTCAGCTTCAAAGTACTATTTTTCAACATAGTCATCACCATTAGCTATGTTTTTCCATGCTTTTAGGAAAAATAAAAGCATTTAGAATACCTGTTCATTATTAAAGCAGATAAACACAATGATTCTCTAATTTCATTACATGTATTTCCATCCTTCAAAGAATTGCTTAACATGCAATTAGTCCCTCAAATAGAATGAATGTCATAATAATGGTTTTATTGAAAGGAGAGCTAAGAAAATACCTGTTGACTTTAAAATCTCTCATATTTAACAAGCAATTCTGATTCGTTTCATTATAGGTTAATGATTATTTTTAATGAGAGATTTAGTGTATGGGTTCATTATATGGCTTTGCGAAGGTCACTGCAGTTGTTTTGCCCAATATGTACTAAAAAATTATAGACTCTGATCTTTAGGACAAGAAATAGTGATAGATTTATTGGGGTGCTGAAAACCCTTCTGAGCAGTAGATCTTATTAAAATAAATTCCAGGATTTTTTATTAATTTTTTAATGAAATAATAGTAGTGGATTAGAACTTCTTATGCCTGTTCTACTCACTTTGTTAATGCTGGTGACTACTAGTGAACTGCAGTGAAAAGAGCTGTGCTGCATGTACCTTCTCCAAGCCCATTTTTGTTGTATGTTCAAGAGCAACCACAATGTAATAAAAATATCAAGGCAGGCTTTCTTTTGGGGGAGTGTTCTGCAATAAGACTTATCTTCAGAAACAAACTAGCCCAAACACTGGATGTTTGCAGGTTTCCCTTTAGGGAATAAAAGATAGACATAAAGCCTATAAGAGAAGAAAATCACTCAGCGAGGTAGGTATGCTTACACAAAACAAAAAGGAATTAGCTGTGGAGGATATTGTTTAACCTCCCCCCCCCAGCAGCTCAGCCCCTTGTAGCTACTCTCTCACTCCCAAAATGGGATGGGAAATAAAGACATGGTAAAGTCTGAGAACTCCAGGGTTGGGATAAAGACAGCTTTACCTTTTTTTTTGTTTGCTTTTGCTTTACTAGGTAAAGCAAAAGCAAACAAAACTTTGCGGCTTCCCAGTTGGTAGGCAGGTGTTCAGCCACCCCAAGGAAAAGTTAGGGTTCATCAAATGTAGCAGATTCTTGCTGATACCCAACCTGAACCACCCCTGGTACATCTTGAGGCCGTTATTTCTTGTCCTATCACATACTTACATGGAAGAGGAGGCCAATCCCTGCTTCTTCACAACCTCCTTTCCAGGTCTTTGTAGTGAGTAAGAAGGTCAGTCCTGACCCTCTTCCAGACTAAGCAATCCCAGATCCCCCAGCTGCTCCGCATGAGATGCATGCTTCGGATCTTCACAGCTCCATTGCCCTTCTCAGGACGCGCTTCAGGGCCTCAGTGTTGGTCTTGTAGAAAGAGGCCCAAAACAAAGTACATGAGGTGCATTCTCGCAGTGCTGGGTTCGGAGGGACAGTCAGTTCTCTATTTCTGCTTATTGTACTGTTTCTGATGCAGGCCAGGTTGCTGTTGGCCTTGGCTACCTGGGCACACGACTGGCTCATGTTCAGCAGAGCATCAGCTAACACCTCCAGGTCCTTTTCCTCCATGTAGCTTTTCAGCCACTCTGCCCTAAGCCTGTAGTGCTGTTACTTGGGGTTTACTCACTCTGTGGAAGCTGTGGTGGTAAGAAAGGTGTTTTCAAATGTTTTGTAACTGAATATTTGCAGAGCTCCTTTTGCTAATCATGGATTCTTATGTATAGGTAATTCATTAGTGTACTTTCAATACAGCTGTATGCTGTGTTGTTGTTGCTTTAATCTGAGGAAGCTATGTGTGCTGCAGAAGAAATGGAATCAGTTGCAGAGCAGTACTCCTTCCCTGCCAGCAACAAACCCACATTGGCTGTGACTTCTGGTCCTGCTGTTCACAGCATTCTTTCTATTGCTTTTGTGAGGGATGGCTCTAAGAATGTGACAGCAAGTTAGCTAGCCCTGTCATAGAGGTACAAAGGTAAGGTGAGTAGAGTGTGCTTGATTGGCCTTAATTGTTTTTTTAGTATGCTTGCTTGACCGTCCTGGCATTCAGTGATGAAAAGAATGCTCTCTAAGCTTCTTATTGGCTTTAAAAAAAAAAAAAAAAAAAAAAAAAGCCAACAGCAAAACAAACACAAATGTCATAAAAGCCACACACGTGTTTTCCCAGGACTTAACAGCAGTTTAACTTAGCATCAGGAGTGCATGTAGTCATTGGCCTTTGAGTTCAAGCTTCCTTCAGTGCCACAGCAAGGAAATGTGGTTTAGATCTGGTAGGCCAAAATGATATGACTGAGCATAGATGAGGTGGAAAAGATCTTAAAACACAATAAAAGAACCACCGAAATATATCCTAAAGAATTGTGCCTTATATTATTATTGGAACTGGTTAGTGAAGGCTTGCTGAGACATCAGTGAGCACTTTTTATGTTTCCAAATACACAGCTTGCATAGAGAATCTTTAATACATTAGTTTTATTGTGAAGATCAGAGAAAGATCCACTTTTCCACAGCACTGTAATTTTTTTATACCGTTTCATTTGCTTTTCCAGCAGAGAAGTTGTAGCTTATCATTGACCAGATATATATTTCTGAGCAGAGTGCTCTAATATGCTCTAATGGTCTCCTTAAAGCTGTGAAGTGTGTACATTGTATGACTATACTAGTTAATCCAAAATAAAAATTAAGTAAGGTTTTTGTATATAAGAGGAAAAGTGAATGTGAAATTAAAATGTAAATCAAAAAGTAATTGGCTTTTTGTGCATAGTTTAGATAAGATTTACTTTTGAAGAATGGCTTTGTGTTTTAACACAGCAGGCCAGACACCATGTGGCACACTTGCACTTAATAATGGCAACCAATCTAGACCATAAATATTGCAAACGATGCCATTTGAATGAGGAGCCCTATGAACCGTAATAAAAACCCCTGTGATTAATTCTGAAACTGCTCTGTTCATATTAGACCTGCGGTGGCCTCCCTGATGAGATCAATACAGCGTAGCAGAGTGATTCTAATAGAAGTGTTATTATCTTTTAATCTTCAGGAGAACGCCAACTTTGAGAATTCTTCAGCATTCTGGCTGCTTATTTTCTCAGAACAACCTTGAAGGCAGTTGTTTTCTGAAATGAAGATACATTAGAGTCTTTTCAGAGATTTATCAATAATACGACACGGTCACCGTTTGTGGAGCCAACAGCTAAAAGGCACATTTGTGCGCTCAGACTCACAATTGGTCACAGTGACCTTCCTTGTCAGCCTCTATTTTCTCAGCAGACAAATGTCTACAGTGAATGAGGAGTAAAGGACAGGGACGAGGTTGTGGGCGGGGGGAGTGGCACAATACAGCGTGGTGCTCTCCAGGCCGCCAGCAGCAGCATCTTCCTGAGGCCCAGGTTGCATAGATTATGTCTAGACGCTTGTCTAGCACACCTTTCTCTCTGTGTGCTATCGGCGATCCTAACTGAAATCTATGGTTTGTAATGAATTTTCAATATCAGGGGAAACAAAACTGTAGCGGCAATTGCTGTAATGAGGAAGATCTGGCAAGGCTGCGAGGACACGTTGTCATTTGAATATTCCGCAGAGAATCAAAAGGCAGGACAACTTGATTATGGTGCTTACTGTATTTTTGCAGGAAGTACGTTGAAAATACTCATTAACTTGTAAGTGCAGCAAGTTTGGGATAAGCATTCATTAGTTTGTTTTGTTTTGTTTTGTTTTTTGGTTGACGGGGTCAGTGTCACTGGCCACATTCTGAACCTTGTGAAGAAATGATTGTCCTGACCAGATTTTGAGGTTTTTACAGTTTGTTTACGATGTTATAGAATACATGTATATACAGCCTGCTCCATGTGAGCTAAGCAGCTACGAGCAGATTGAGACAACAGTGAATAAGTAAAATGGAAATTCTTTTGTTCTTGCTTGTCTCTGTCCATAGGAATGTAAGTGTGAATTTGAAGCATTTGGCTTACAAATCTGATTTCTATGGAAATTTTATACAAGCATGAAGAACAATCAAAATTAAGCTATTCCATATAATGAAGTGTGCAGCTAGTGTGTCATGCAGAAGCTGGCAGTCAGAAAAGCTGTCTGCAGACGACACGCTGGGTACTGCTAACAGCACGTGCACATGAATGATCTGTGGAGTGTGATAAACCAGAGCGAGAAAAGTTGTGTAAGTGAAGATATGTTGTCTTCATTTCAGACTTCCATCTAGCTTAACTATTAAGAGTCAAGACTAAGAAAGCTAGCCTTGCTTTGACTGGAGCCTTTATCTCTCATCTGCAGTAACAGTTATTCATTTCAGCTCATTTCTGAACATTTATGTTTGTTTGAGTGGCTTAGGATGCTCGAAGGATAGGTGCTCTAAGACTGGTACGGAAAAGCCCACTTTCCTGTGGGCAGACACCAGTACAGCTCTATTTCAGTGCTCTGATAACAGGCTTTCTTCTGGGAAAGCTCCTTGCATGTACTGCTTGTTCCTAGAAGTGATGATTTAGGTGTCTCACCTTGGAGCACAAATTGAAGTGCGTTGGCTCTTTGGGAGTGCCTGCAGGGTGGAGTAGCGAGCTTGCTGTGTGTACATGTAATAGCCTATTGTGCACTACTTGCTGTGTGTTTTAAGAGCATTGCAGCTTGTACGTTAAAGCACCGACGTTTGCTCTGAATTAATGTGAATTGGAACTTCTTTGTGTCATCCTTTTGAGAATGTATCACTGGAAGAGAAGGATGTCATTTTTTTTTGTTTTTGTTCTTCCCTCCAACAGCAGCAGCAACAACAACATAAAAGAGTGAAAGGAATTGTGGTGCTGCTGGAGGGTGGCACTAAAAGTCTTTATAGTGTGTCACTTTTGTTTTGTCAGCATTAGTTAATGCCATTGGAAAAGGTATCATACCAGGTGAGTTCCTCATCAACGAAATTCATCCGCTGTGTTTTAAAATTTTGCTGTGTAGTTTTTTACTTTTAAATTCTATTCTTTCTGCTTTAAAGACAGAAAGATTGAAAGGCCCGTGTTTAGAAAAAAGAAAATCACCATCAGACACTGTTAATGATGTTAAATGTCTTCGCAAATGTAATTCTCATCAGTTTTGTTTTTTTTTCTCATTTAATTGAATTAGGATGGGAACCAAAAAATGTTGCTTTCATGTCCTTAACTTTGCATAATAGCTAAGTTGTGGTATGTTTCTCTGGAACAGTTTTTTGTGTATGTTATTTGTACTTGGCAAAGGACAATTCTGCATATGAATCGTAATTTATATTCATACTCTTGCTTCAGGTCTTAAATTTTAATCATTGTTAATTAAAATATATTTTCTTCAAGCTCCTTTTCATACTCAACATACTAATACTCATGCAAGCTGTTAAACTATAAGAAGTCCTTTTGGAAGATGTTTTCAGGAGCTATAGTACTCTGAAAATGGAGATTAAAATGTTCTTCTGTCTTCTGCTAAATACCCAATAAAGGCTGGAGAGAGATGCAGTGTACTTGAATCTATGCTTGAAGTAGCTCAAGATTAAGATTAGAGACAAATACCTTCCTGTCCAAGACTCGTGGAAATCCAGGTGGAAGGAATGCAGTTTAATTAAGGCATAATTTTTAAAATGTCATTTCTATTGAAGCATGTGGCAGAACTTCAGCGGCTGACCTGACTTCCACTGTCTCATACTAGCAGTGTCTTTCTCTTTGTTTTTCCAAGCTCTTTATGGGACTCTTAAGAGATGTCACTGAAGTAATCTTCCACAAATCTAACAAACTTTTTTTTTCTTTTTCTCTTTTCTGTGCTAGCTGTTATATTTCTAAGACTTGACTTGCTAGGAGTGTGCTGAAAGTCACATCCTGGAGGTACAATATAGGCTACATCTGAAGCTATTCATTCTAAAAAGGAGGAGCTATTATCATATACAGTTTTTACCTTACCATAGTAAGGTGTTGACAACAGTCTTTTAAATTCAAGTTCTTGAAAGCACATGTAAACACCGTGACTTAGAGTGTTAGCGCTGAGAATTCAGAGTCACACTGCCTTGTGGCTTATGGTTTGTGCTCCACTTTACCGCTCCCCTTCACCATCACATCCTTTTCTCCATCCTCCCATTATCACTGTCAGAGCTACAGTCATTTGGGTTTGCTGTGTCATGAGTGTGTGGGCATGAAATCCTGGATGTTTCCTAGTTGTGAAACACATGAATGCAACTTGATAAAGATCTGAAGGGACTTGTAGATCTCCCAGCTCCAACTTGATGCAATACAGGCTTGTTTCTCTCAGAAGTGTGCAAAAACACGCTTGACCTGAATGATAGGGCAAAGAGATGCAATTTCAATCATTTGTGCTAAAACAGATTCACAGCTTTGTTGAAGATATGAAGATATGTTTAAAGTAATTCCAAAGCTTATAGTCTCTTTTGGAATATTAGCTAGAGAGAGAAAAAACAAACAGGAGCAACAAAAAATCCAAACCTGTATCTCAAGTGAATTTATACTTCATTTCATTAGAAATAAAAATTCTAGAGAGTAGGCCATTTTACTCATACAAGTTCATATAATTGTGATCTATCAGAGAATACTGCTAACATTTCTCCAAAAAAGTGGAATCCTTTCTTCTTCATTGTAGTGGGAGATTTACATTCATATGTGGACACTGTCACAAATGGCTGGGAGATTAAAAAAAAAAAAAAAGGAAAAGGTTTATCCTCCATATTTAACATTTTGTGATGAGGTACATTTTACTGATTCGGTGCTGGGACCGAAATACTGCATTAGCTTTTTAATGTAATCCCAGTGATTCAAAATGTTTACTTTGATCTTTGTGTTCTTCTGCAAATCTTCAGCACTTTTATCGGCTTTATACATGTCAGCATCCAGAGACTTTTGTAAGTCAAGATGATGTTTTATTGTGGGTTTTCTTGGTTTGTGAGAAAGCTGGTTGTGATGTTTGCCATGTATTGAATCTTCATCCATGAATTATGAGTCACTGTATTAGATGGCTGTGGTGATGATCCATTAAGCTTTCAAGCAAATTAGAATTTCAAAGTTAAAAAACAAAAATGCCAATAGTGTGTTTATGTCATATTTTAAGGAGCTTTAAAATAATTGTCATAACTATTTATTGAGCTTCCAGGTAATGGCAGGTATGAAAACATCTGAGCTTTTTTGCATTTAAGATGTCTGTTTCTTGTGAAAAGGGGAATTTAAGTTGGATTTATTTCTAATTGTTGTTACCTTTTTTACATAAAAAGAAATATTTAAGGAAAATAATTAAGAAATTGTTACTAAACACATACCATTACCTCAATTACGTTTATGTATTATTCAATGGTGAAGACCAACAGAGTGACTAACCAGCTCAGCAAATATAAATAAAACTCACTGCAGTTGGGTACTCTGGCCTACCTGTCACTTAAAATAGCTTAAGTAGGGTGGTCGTAATTCAGGGCAAAGTGATGAGAAAAAAAATAAAAATTTCATTAATCAGACATATAACTTATTCCTGGTTGCAGGACCACTATCCCTAACACTCAAGCAACAGCATAGATAATAGTATCTGCTCTAGTGAGTATCAGTGTTGTGGAGACAAATGAACGAGGTGGTGGGCTGTGGCCTTGGAAAGTGAGTACTGTAATGCTATCAATATACGCTGCAGTGCAGTGTTAGTGGAAAATAAATGTGAGTGTTCATACATGTAAGGAAGGCAAAGGGTATAGCACCTATGAAAGAATGTAAGTGCCCCAAAATCTGTTGAAAATACAGTAGGTTTGGTTTCAAGCATGAGAATTCTAAATTGCATTGAAGACTATTTCTTGAAGCAAGTGAATGATGAGCTGATGTCACCCAAAACAGAAAACTGGTCAAATATATAAAGGGCAGCGGTGTCCTTTCCTGAAAGCACCATGAGTTTCTGGAGTTCAAAATCCTTAGAGAGGAAAGCAAGGCAGAGAAAAGAAGATCAAAAGCCTGGATTTTAGAAAAGTAGGTTTTGGCTTAAGCAGGGATCTTCTTGGCAGACTGAAATATAAGACTGCCTTGAAGGGTGAAGGGGCACAATGCATCTGGTTGATAATCAAGTGCAACCTCCTCAAAGAACAAACCTGTCTATTACAATGTTTAGGAAGTCAAGCACTGCAGAAAACCAGTATGGATAAATAGAGATTTCTTAAATGAGCACAGATATGAGAAGGAGATGTGTACAGAAAATAGAAGCAGGGGTGAACAATCAAGAAGAGTTATTGATTGAGCACACGGGGATGGAGTTGGGGAATTCAAAGCTTAGCTGGAATTGAAAGAAGTGAGGACTGTGAAAAGAACCATGATGGCTTCTGGAATTGCATAAATGGCAGAAGTAGTCCAGGAAAACTGTGTCAGTTGCTTGACACAGCATATTATCTAGAGATTGAGGGCATGTAACAGCTTGAAGAGCTTAATGCTTTCTTCTTCCTTTTCATAGCTCAGTGGCCTCTGGTTCTGTGAGCCCATGGGGAGAGTTTCCAGTTAGAGAACACCCCCGGCAAGTCCACGCTGACCAGGTGGGATGAATCCAAGGATGACTGGACTTCGATAATCTTGGTATTCTAGCTGACACCCCATGCTGCAGAATCTTTATGGAAGGAAGGTACCACTGTGCACCACAGGAAAGAGGTACATCACTTTATATGGTTGGCACTTTTTAACAGAAATGAGAAGCTAGCTCTTGCAGAAAATGAGTTAAATGCATACAGCACGTGTTAAAATTTGAAATGACAAGGATGTTAAAGTATCTTGTTATAGGGATACCATTACAAATGTAATGGACCCAAGATGGAGGAGTCAGAGCTACTGAAATCAAGTTTGTCCTATAGTCTGGTGCTGCCACCTCTCCAGCATGGAGGGCAAGTCCTGGCGCAGCACAGTGCTCTTGCTTCTCATCAGCGTAGAGAAGGTTTCACTTAACAGCTGTCTGCAGGGTGGTACATGATTAACCTTTTAAGGCTTTTATACCATAGAAGGATATGTTAAGCTCTTAATTTTATTTTATTTTTTTTCTATTTGGTACTTTAATTTGTACCTGTGCAAACTGGAATGATTTCTTTCTATAGCTACAAAAATAGGAGCTGTAATATCAAAGATCACAGTAGTCAATAGAAATCTTTAATGAACTACTGTGAAACAGGCCCAGAATGGCTGTCTGAATTATACAGCAGAGAACTTTATTGTGTTTAGTAACATTAATTTATACATTCCAGATACCTGCTGTAATAGTTCTTCAGGATTTTTTTTTATTTGAATTCTACCAATATGTTTTCCTGGTTTAACCTTGCTAAACATGGCAATATGCAACAGGCTTTTTGCAGGGGAAACATTTTATTTTACCAAGTAAAGAGCAAAATGTGTTTTGCAGAGTATGAGAATACCTTCCTTTGGCTTCTTTCGGTTCTGTGTCATTACTCCTGGGATAATCTATTAGTTGGGAGCAAGCTCTTTTCCTGTTAAGCTATTCAACATTTATGAAACCAGAACATTAAACTACGGTAATGTTATCCAAAGGCCTCATTTCCTCCAAATCTCTCTGTTTCAGAGGATTCTGTGTTTGTTCTGTGCTTCTTTGCACAGCTCAGCATACAGAGTTGCTTTGAGGTTTATTATGCCCGCTCAGGTATTCTACGACCGCAGCAGTGGGAATTTCATTTGGTCAGACCTCTAATTGTCATAGCAAATGTTTACACATTCAAGTTGCATGTTATTGTATTTCATAAGTTGTTATTAGGAAGTTCAAAAAGGTTATCTACCATCTGTGAAGATGATAAGAATGTAATATGGTGATTCCCTGCTAGATCAATTTACTTATGTGAGCTTCATTATTTAAGGTCTTTGTGTGTTATTGACAGCTGAGATGTGGCAGGGTCTTGACTGTGGAAAGCAGTCTTTTTTTCGTGGGAGTTTGTAGATTGTAGCTTCTGTCCGGTGATTCTGTTGAAGGCACATGATTTTCCTGACAGTTGAAACATGGTAATTACAAAGGTACTGTTTTGTTTTCATATATGTGTTTTTCTAGAAACATCCTGCCAGTAAACGGGAAAGAAAGCATGCCCTTTAGGTGCACAGCTGAGGAGTGCACTAGAGTTTAGGTCATGTTCTAGATCGGTCCCCTTGCTGTGGCTGAGCTATCCATGCCAGGTATTAGTGATTTCTCTGAAGAGTTCATAGATTTTGGGTTCTTTTAAATAATTTTAAAAGTATTCTTTAAATACTTTTAATACTTAAAAGGGACAAATCTTCTTTCTGCTTGAACAATAAATACTTAGATTAGTCTCCAGTGGTTGTAGAAGTTTTTTTTTTTTTTTTTTGAGTTAAATTGTATTTTAGTGAGCTGAAAGGAACAGCTTTTCTTACTGACAGAAAAAAATGTTCGGTATAAAATCTAAGGTCTTCATGTAAAAAAAAAAAATAAATAATTTGCTGACTCTTTTCTTGGAAAAGCAAAATACTTACATATCGCTGTTACAAGTAGTATAGCTTGAAATAATTCTTTCATTTAGAAAATATTATGGCAATTTTCTAATCTCCTTGTTAGTTTTCCTGTCTTTCAGACTTCTTTTCTTCTTACAGGCCATAATACTTTGCTGAATGTACCTGAATCCTAAGTAAATTAGACCAATCTGCCTTTTTGAAATATTTCCAAAAACTAAATTTGCATGAATTCTCTGCTCCTCTACAGAATGTACAGTACCAAGTTAGAGACAGGGATCTCAAAGCATTTCTTTTCATAATTCTGTGTTCTTATAGTAATTTGATAAAAATGGCATTTCTTCAAATTGTTAGGACAGCAATTTATTTGCAAAGGTTTTTGTGCTGGAATAGCATATTCTGGTAAACTCAGAACACTAAACTGCATTCTGGTATAACGTGTTTATACTCTTGAGGTAGAGCCAGAACAGGAGCTATACTGATGTAACTAATACAGTGAGAAGTCATGCTAATAACTAAGTAAGTGATGGTTCTAGAAGCTATGTAAGTGATATTGTTAAGGCCTTTACCAAACCTCTTCTGCAGGCACAGATGTCTAAATATGTACAGACATGCATTTTAAATGAAGCTGAAAACTGTAGACAGAAGTTTTCAAGTTATATAGCTCAGTAATTCTGCTAATTCATAATGAAATAGTCTGTGATTCTATCAACAGAAAAATGGCTAAAAAGGCTTCATAAGTCAATAAATCATGAGTTATATATTTAACAAAGCAATATTTAAACTGGTGGTGGTATCTTGTTTGTTTACTCCTTCAGTAAACTTATAAGAATATTGTAATAGTCTGCTTGTGATAGTGATGAATTTCTTGCAGAAATGTCTATTTCAGGAGTTATTTTCTTCATTCAAGTGATATGCTTTTAATGTGCTCCTTTTTTGTTTCGCTTGGAGCACATTGCAACTCTTATTTGTCCAGCTTAAAAGGCAGCTCAGCATTAAAATAGTATATATTCCCCTTTTGAAGCTTCCTAAAAAGAAAGCCTGAAGCAGTTATCAAATGAAAAGATGCATGAATTTTAATCCACTACAAAAGTACACCTTCAAACTTAAAGCGATAATTTATTTTTACTCAGAGGTCCAGCCAAGCATATCAAATGATGTGAGGAAATTCTAAGATAAAGCTATAAGAAACTCTTCTTTGTAAATGTGTACTCATTTCCTTCTTACTTGTAGTTATTTCTGGGCTAGTAATCTGGCTTGCAAATAATTGTGATATTGGTAAAATAAACAAAGGTCTTTTTCTGACAGAAGAGGACAAATTAAATTCCAGTTATGCAAGTAAAATGTCCTAGACTGTCTAGACACTAGGGACATTAGGTTATGTATGTAAGGTTGTCATCGTGTCTTTGTAGCCTGTCATTGTGTCTACGCAGCCTAAACAAATGCGTGTATTTAGCAGAGCAATAACGTCTTTTAGTACCTACTGCATTTCCTACCACATATTTTTCGGTTTTCTTACGTTGTTTTTAAAATACAGGTTAAAAAAAAAAAGTTCATAAAATGAAAATGAAGGTAATGTTGATTTTTTTTTTTTTTTTTTTTTTACCATTTTCTTTCCCTGTTTTGTTAGCTTTTTCAAACAGATGAAACTTTCAAAAGGGCTTATGAAACTACTGTGATTTCTTGTGTATAGAATAATATGGAAGTTTACAAAACAAACTGAAAACCAACCGCACGCAAAATAGTTAGTTGCCTATTTATTGATATCAGACATTTTCTTGTTAGATCATTTATGGCTGAGGGCTTTTACCAAGAGGTGAACAACCTCTTGGCAAAGAGGGATCAACAGTTAGGGCTACAAACACTTTGGCTATTGTGTTTTGTTCAGATAGGGAAAAATCAATAATGCATTATTACATCCAGGTGAGGTGATGTTATTAGCTATGCTGGAAATCCACCTGCATAAATCAAACCAACCATTAAAGCATTTCCGTATCACTTATACATAGGGTTAGGGTTATCACTTATCAGTGATCTGCAGCCATGACGTGAGGGATCTTATCATGTAAATTCATCTTCTAAGCAACGCCTGCCTCTTCTGAGATTTTGGGGAACCTTGGCCAGATGCTTGGCTCCTTTTTCTGGCTGTTGAGGAGCTTCAATTTGTGTTGAAATGTTTTGAGTGGCCTTTAGTCCTGCTCTTATTCACTTTCACAAAGGCATATCACTGTTCAGTTTTGCTCCTAATTGCTCTGAAAGCTAAATTCAAGACTAAATTTTGTCATTTAGAAAGTGTGATGGTTTTTGATGGTTAAAATGAGAAGGTCGTCTTGTTTTTACCAGAAGTTTGTTTTCTTGAAGATCTTCTAGGCTACTGGCACTACAGACCCTGAATTTTGTAATCTCAGATTTTGATAAGAGCAAGTGAACCTCAAATGCCTTGTTTTCCAGGAGAGCTTACATCCCATCAATCTAGTTTATTATGTATTTAAGAAACCTTTCAAACAATACATTAAGAGGACTTGAGAAGTATTAACAATAGCCTTATTTGTGTAACAGTCATAAGTGAAGGCAAATCCAATTGTTTTCTTGAATTTTTCTGTTCCCTAATCAAATTCAGAAGGATCCAAGATATTTAAAGTAGATTTAGAAAACATAATGGTCTTGCAAACTTGGTTTTTTTCGAATTTTTGTACTTGTGTTTAAAATTCTATTAGTTTCTAAACCTTAACGTTGTGTTGTTGGCTTAGTGTTTTGTGGAAATATTTTTTGCCATCAAGTATAATTAGACAATACAGAGTTAGATATAATGAAAACTCTAAAGGTCTATTTGTCTTAGGACAAATAGTACATATTCTTACTACTGTAATATAATCTTATTCAGAGTTTGAGTACTGCAGTTAATTTAGTCTTAAATTTTGAGAATAGCATCCCATAAATCAGAAATCAAAATCTGGTTACAAGGGACTTCAAGTGCTTAGCTCAAAATCTCAGACTATCATATTTCTTAATTAAATGTTGAAGTAAACTATGGGTTTACAACTGAAATCTGTGATGCTTGTACAAGAAGCATCTAGTAGGTTTCTCATTTCTTGGGTGTTGGATCAGCAACTCTGATTGATATAATTGTTTTCTTATCTGTAACATGGGAGTAGCATTTTATAGGATGAGCTTACAAAAGATCACAGTCCCCATCATTTCAGGATCAGTGACTTTGAGGGATTCTTGGAACCTTACTCTCATATTTCTTCCTGGAAATGGGAATTGTTGGTCCTGGATTTTAATTTGGGAAGAGTTCTGAAGAGCTAGTGTGCAATTCTGTGTTTGAAAGCTCCTCAGGTTGAATGCTAAATATTGTGACTCAGTGATGAAGGGAAGTATTTCTTATATGGGCACATTATAAGGAGTCCGTGCTGCTTTCCAAAAAATAATCTGGTCAATATGAGTCTTGAAATACTTCTCCAATGACATTCAGTAACATAAAGTGACAATTAAGTGTGTTCCTTGCCTAATATTAAGCTTTCTTTTTTCCTATTTTGACTGGAATACTAGTTCTGTAGCTTGGTTAAATTTTCTAGTGTATATTTTACAAGTTACGGAAGGCTGCAACTCTTAGGGCTTGGACCTTCAATAAAGTGGAAACGTAGCAATTAAAATTCCATTGCCCGTGATCTTAATTTTTTAATAGATTTGACCAAGGTTTTAAGTGGCATGTTGATGTTTCAGGGCTATTTGGGTTGTACAGAAGGGTTAAAAGTGCAATAAAACAATCTACCAATCAGTTTTAACATCTTGCACCAGAGAAAAATCTAACTTCTAACTGAAAGCAGAAAGTATTTAAGTTGGCTTTAATCCAGAATGAATTATGCTTTCTTCAGGAAATCATAGCAGCTGATTTCTATTACGAAATTATCATGGGTGCCACTTGAACTATATTGTATTGCAAAGGTATATTTCTTTAACAAATGTGACACCTATTGTTAATACCACAAAAATTTGGACTACTCAATGCTTCTAAAAATAATTTTCAGATAATATACACTAATGTTATATTTCCAATCATCCAAATTAGCCGATGTATTTGCTAATGCTAGCAGGTTTGGAAATGTGTGGCATTGAGGCATGAGGTTTAGATTCATGTGTGTTTTTGTCTATCTCAAGAACACAAAGCCAATACTTCATTTCCTTCACAGCTAGTATAAATAGAATGACTACTTCTGAAAATGCTGATAATCTTATGATAAACTGTGTTTTTATGGGGCACTTTTCTGGAATACTTTAGGTTACTGAAAAATCTCCTGAATAAAGGAACCCCATGTATGTATGCAAACTAAGAAAAGATTGAGGAGGTTTGGTTACGTTATTTCATTATTATCAGAGATTAAGTATATTGGAAGCTCTGTGGAGTTAGATTTCAAGCTTTGTTCATATGGCTAATCCCTTAAAACAGACTGCATACTTTATAGTTCTCGTATTGGAATGCAGAATGCCTTTTTGACTCTTTTCCACATAGAATTTTTTAATGTACTGAATAGCAGATGCTAACTAGCAAGCAGACCTGCTCCCAAACTTTGCTTTTATTGTCGTCAGCACTAATGTGATTGGTAACAATCAGGATAAAAGAAAATGGTTCCTTTGTTATGGAGCTACAAATATGTACCACAATTTCTCTCCTAAAGAACTTGTTTTTAAGATCAGTTATTCATGGGTTCTCTTCAGTTAGGGGAAACAAACAAACAAAAAGGCTGAAAGAAAAATGATATCTCATATCCTGAGCATTGTTCTTTGTTTTCTTATAAGCGTATGAATTGGTGATGCAAGTGTGTAACTTGAATTTTGAAGCCCCTTATGTGCACTGCCTGCTCCCCCTTTTGGTGTTGGTTTTTTTTTTTGTTTTGATTTTTGTTTTGTTTTGTTTTTTTAGATGAAGTTTAGAACAGGAGTGAGCAGAATACACTGCATAATGTTCAGAATGTTTATAAGATATGATTTGTGTGGTTGAATCTTGTACGACTACTTTGAAATAATTTTCCTTTCCATCTCCTACTTCAGCATCTCCTAAACAGATAGGTAAAAAGAAAAATATTAAGCAATCATTCATAGCTTGAGCAAACTGGAAAAATAATCTATAGAACAGTCAGACTCCATTCATATGCTTGAGGCAGATTGGAAATGGCTCCCTGCAGTGCATGGCAAGCGCTTACTTGGGATGCTGTTCAGCAGCCTGGGCCACAGGGCTGCTCTGCTGCTTTCGCTCTGGGAGGTAATGTGGTGTGCAGGGCACAGTATCCTTTTGTTGGAGCTTAATTTGTGAAGATACAGAAGATATATTTAGGGGGAAGTGGATAGGCTGTGTTTTCTTTGGCACTTAGATGTCATAGATGGTCGTTCCTTTGTGAGAAGAGACTCATTGGTTATGCAAAGCTCAGTTTCTTTGGGGAGGGTGCAATTTAAATTTGTACAGGGCTGTTAATTTCACAAAACACTGAATGTGGGCTGTGCCACTAAAAATGTGCTTCTCTTAAATGCAGTATGTGAGGAAATATCATCCTATGTAGCTTGTTAGAAAACAGTTTTGTATTCCTAATTCTTGTAAGAATATGAGGGTGGTTTTCAGGCTGAATTGCAGCCTCATTGCACCATATGCTTGGAGAATTCATCTCCCCATCTGAGGTGTGTGTTGGTGCAGTGTTATGATCAACACCGGTATTTGGGTCTGTTTCTGTTTGAGAATTGAATACATTTCAACCAGTGGACCTCCATCTGTCTCTGAGGGCAAGAGTAGCAGGAGGCCATTGGGGTCCTGTGTGAGTAGCTTCACAAATGTAGATCCCCTAACTTCCATTGGCTCTCTGTAGCTGCTAAGGGCTAGGAACGTCCAAATTACTCCCTGCATGCAATTAAAATTCTGTAGCCGTGAGTCTGTTTAGGATATGAATGATGCAGAAACTACTTTCTTGAATCTGAAACTTCACCCTGTATAGTCCAAGGAGGAAAGCAAGTAACTATCCTGAGCAGCAATGGAGCAGTTGTAGGCTCTGTAAGTTTCATCACCCTGCAGTGAAACAGGGGTTTGGCCTGTGCTTTTCTTTTCTATTTGTCTTGGCTAAATGGGTGAAAGAAATACGGGGTTTACTGACTTTTAACCATGTCAGGGGTAGTTAATACAAGTATATCACAGAGTCTCAAATGTTGATTGTTCCAAAGAAAGACATCCTAGGATGTCTGCGAGGTGCTGTGGCCCATCTGCAGAAGTAAGCGCATACACAAAAACAAAAAAAACAGGGAAACCCACCGTGTACCTGTATGCCAAATGTCTGTGTTACAGAGTCCGTACTGTTGAACAGCTGTGACCTAGCATGGCATTTCTTAAGGGCTGTGTGAACATTTAATGTGAATCCAGACTACAGAGAAAGGGGTGGCACTAAGTAGCTGGAATTCAAACCGGAGGGGTTTGAGAGGTGCTGGGGGAGGCTATTCTTAGAAATCTGTAACCATACAGTTAATGTCTGACAGTGATGCTAATGTAAAAGGAGGAACTTCATAACGTGGTAAAAACAGCTTAATGACAGATTTAAATGTTAACTAAACTTGTAACTGCTCATCTATATGTTATATTGAAGTCATTTTAGACATCAAATAATTATATACGGTTACAATTCTTGTGTTTATTAATATTGACTAATCTAGGAAAGGACTGTCAAGATCCATGTTGCTATGTGGCTCTGATAGAATCAGTTTGCAGCTGGTTTGTGTTAGGCAAAATCTAGGAATCAGTTAGAAATCAAATAATTAAAGAAGGGTATT
Organism: Callipepla californica brunnescens; assembly: GCA_023055505.1. Lineage (NCBI taxonomy): Eukaryota > Metazoa > Chordata > Aves > Galliformes > Odontophoridae > Callipepla > Callipepla californica. The sequence continues at coordinate 10,373,254 of JALIRH010000016.1, forward strand.
TCCATTAATAATTTGATTCACAGTAATTAGCAAATACAGTAAATACTTGTATAACATAACAGAATACTCAGCAGCGAAAACTGAAAACTAGTTACTGAGGTCAACTTCATAGCCTGATGTATCCCACCATAGGGCTGGGAGGTGAAAGGAAGGTGAATATGAATTTTCCCCACCCTGCGATTTATCCCAACCCCTTTACCAAAACGGAGGTGATACTTCTGTTTATTGCTATCATTGTTTTGCAAAAAAGTTCTGACAACTTTGAATCTCTTTGGCCAGTACTTTGCTGCATCTCTTGAGAAAATTATTTGGCTTTTCATTTGAAAAGGTAATTTTAAGAAGCTGTACCTGTGGTATTGTTTGGCTTCATTGTACCTTATACCTTCCTGTAAGGTATAAGACCTATACCCAGGAAGCCATACGTTTCTCACTTGTAATGATACTTCTGTGAATTAATTGTCTTCTCAGATAGTAAGATGGGAAACAAAACTTGATTCTGTGTATCTGGATATTTAAAATAATTATCATAATGAAGTCTGTCTGTATGAGTTAAGGCTTTAATTTTTTTGTTGGTTCTACTTATTTGCTATGAGGCTGATTAAGGATTACTGGAGAAACCACTGAAAAATTACAATATTAATTTTTTCACTTTTACATAGTCAAGAACTCCTTAGACATACCCATGATATACTGAGCTTGGTAAGTTTCCTTTACCATTTGCAGATGTGCACAATATGTTATGCTCTCTATAATTACAGAGATATCACAGCAGAGAAAACAGAAAAGCAACAAATAGACAAAACATTGAAATGAGTTTAAAATGCATACATTACCGAAGTTAAGATATTCTATTTATCTGGTTCTAGGAAAAGAGATTTTTAACAGAAGACAAATCACTTGTTACTCTATGCCTTGCAGTGATGACTTTTTGATTTTCTATAGTTTTCGCTTTTTACTGACCCACTTCTACTGATCTGTTTTTTCTTATAGCAAAAACGCCTCTCTAATTTGCACTTCCCTGACTCAGAAATATTTCTGGTCTGGAGTTGGAACTCTTTCACTAGCTACTCAGTGTTGAAAATTGAGTAAAACAGCTTCCAAAAGGAACAAAAGTTTGGCTACTTTAATTTTCATGACAGTGAGCTATATCTCATCAGTTGTTTTTTGAGTTGAGAATGTGAATCATTACTGAACCACAATTAATTCATGAAATTTAATAGGCGTGTGCTAATAACTATTGGGAATCACTAGCATTAGGTTTGTGTGTTGGATTTGCACACCATATTTTATCATTTTAGACAGTTGTGCTCGATATTGCTTGTGGAGACTGATGCAATAATAAACTTAAAGCAACTTTTCAATTATGACACTTAAAATGAAGTTTATTTGGTAATAAATACTTTTTTTTTTTTCCCCTGTTAGGATCATTTTCTAAAGAGATTACTGGCAATTAATTGAATTGTACCTAAAGTTATTAAACTGAAACATAATGTAATGAAATATGAGTAGTGGGGTAATGGATATGACTGTTTCGTTATAACCAGATACAGCTTCTTAAAAGCTCTGAAGATGGAATTGGTTGTGATAATAAAATGGTGTTCCAGGTTAGTGATTGAAAGTCTATGACTTCGCCTTGGTTGATTTTAAAGAATGCAAAATAAGAGAATAATAGTGAAAGGAAAAGAACAGGGAAGTGAAAGTGCATTAACTGATGTAGGAAGGAATTTAAGCAATTATTGAGACAGTGATGCATCTCTCTCAGGTGTTTCATAGTCATGTGATTAAAAGTAGTTTTTGATTGAGAAAGTATTTCTTATAGTGACTTCATTTGTACTCTGCCTAAACCATTGCTGCTGTAACTCACTAATGTTTACATGTTTTGAGCCAGTTCAAGTTCTCTGTCACACACAGCCATGGTTGTAGGCTTTTGTACTTTTCCATTCTCCACTGATAATACGTAGAATACTTAGTCCTGCACTGCCAATGAATTTGTAGTCTCCCATGTTACAATTACTTTTAAACTATAAATGCAATTTTTATGTTTTTGTTGTGATTGTGAGTGGTGCAATGCTTTGTAGTGGAGGAAAATACACAGTGACAGGTATCAATTGTCACTGTATTTTAAGCTAGTGGAGCAATCTGTCTTTGAAATTAGCTCAGTCTTTTTCTGTATTCTGATGCCAGAAAAATTGAAAACCAAAACTGGTAATCACTGATTAAAGATGAGATTAAATTGGGGATAAAGCATATTCTCATTTTGTAGTGCAGTTTTTCTGGTGTACAGGCTGTTTTAATGCAAGGTCAATATGTTCAACTTTGTCATTTGATAAATAATGCACATTTCTAGATGACAATAAGCCTTCCAGTATTTAGTTTTATTAAACTAATTAACATATAAATTATATAACACATATAACATGATCTCCATAGGCACTTGGTTGGTTTCACACTACATTGAACAGAAACCACAGTAAAACAATGTGGCATTATAGCTTTAGGTAAACTGGTTTGTTTCCAGTGCTGAAGCGATGGTGATGCAGTGAAGTCAATTGCTGAAAGGTTTATTCCTCATTCTGTTACTGTGTAGTCATGCAGTTAGGCAAGATGCATGATATGCTGTAACTGATCAGTAATAGTGTTAATTGCAAGGTATACATAACCAGTGTGGTTCAAGTAGCCACTGTTATCAGTACTGAATTTTCTGAAGAATCGGGGCATTTGATTTTAATTACAAAGTTACTTGCTGCCATAAATGCTCATTTTAAAACATAGAATGCCATAACAGCTTTCAACAGGTTTTTCCATCCAAGTTCTTCAGCATGCTTTGGAAATAATGCAAGTAAAGCCAAAGCAATACAACTGTCAAAATGTGATAATCACAGCAACAGTTATAATATAGTTCTTGTAAACTAAGTATTTTATACAACCAAACACTTGCATTAGGAATGAGGGTAGTGATACCAGAGCAAACTGACTAGGAGATAAATGCTTCTTGTCTTCATGCTGTCTGACACAAGATAACCAGTAGAACTAAGAATTCATAAATTTCATAAGTGAAATAGAATTCTACTCCCTAGAAAGAGGTTGCATATTTTTGAACTGAATTCAACTGAATCACTGTTCAGAAAAATGAGATTGTTGTTAGTGGCAGGGTCACTGAGAGTGGGATGCAGCTTGCCATTTTAAGGGTACATAAAACACTGGCTGTACTCCACAGTATGAACTGCTAAACTGCAGGCAACAGTAAAATCTCCCTGTTGCAGCATAAATATGGCATGAAAGTTGATTAACCAGTTTTATGTTATCTGAGCCTGCAATCCATCTGGAGTAAAAAATAGATGAAGATGAAAACTGAGTTTTCTAACAGCAAAATAATACATAAAACTAGATTAGAAAAAGCGAAGATTTATGCATTTTAAGTTCATACCGAGATGGCCAATTGTTTATGGTATCTTGCTTCTTTTTGTTTTATTTATTTATGCGTTTATTTTGTGGAATGTCTTCAGAACCTAGAATCTTGATCAATATCATTAAATAAAAGGTACGTTTGGTATATCCCAATGGGCAAACATTGCACGTGGTAGAATCCTTACATCTTCTGTCCTTGTAAGAGTGCACATTTCTGGAGAACTGAAGGTTTTCTGACGTTCTGTTCAAGATGTGAAGTAACTTGAATGTATGTTGTTTTTATTCTATAATTTGTAATGTTTATACCACAGAGGGAAAGCATTAGCAGCGAGCAGGTTCTGATTCAAGTCTCAAAAACAAGGCAGCTGGTTCAAGCTGTTGTAGACAGAGTAATGCTGTGACTGTAATGAGACAAATTTTGTTTCAGGAGTACTTAAGAAACACATGATAATGTTTTGTAAGGGAGAATGGTTTTAAAATGTCCTTTGAAATGAGAATCTATGTAATTGTTTAAAAAGAATGTGCATTAGTTGCATTTCAGAATTTATATCTCTTCAAGGGCAAATGAGACAATACTTCTGCACTGGAAAGACAAGATACAGATGGCTGGGAAGAAACTCAAATTAACAAAGTGCTTTAGGTCTGGCTGACATTGCATCCTGCAGCTATCTTTCTCCTCTGAATGCAGGTACACTGTGTTGCATAGATCATTTCATCTGCTACAACATCGTACTAAGGATCATTTGCAGAACGCAAACAAAAATCCTTTGGAGTTTAAATGAGCATAGAAGTTGTGTTGTTTTTTTGTTGTTGTTGGTGGTGGTTCTTTTATATTTCACTGAAAGAGAAACCTGGAAGAATTCATTTTTTAATTGTTCAAGAGCTTGACGTGAAAATTGGTGAATTATTTTGATCATGAGAGTGGCTGCATAACTTCCTGTAATCATTCTGGAAATTTATGGGGAATTTTTTAATAGTAGCGATGCTGTCATATTAGATATTGCTAAATAAACTGAACTTTTATTCATTGTTGCAGTCTTTCATCTGGCAGTATTTTTCTTCCCACTTCAATTTCCCACAGGAGAGATGTCCCTATGAAATTATGTTTAGTAATTGTGCTCTTAACATACTTTTCTGTCAAGGCTACTGGCATATTGATGATGACTCCCTTATTTAATAGTGCTTATAATTGATTTCTCATAACTCTTAATGGCAGGCAATGGTTAGAGAATGAACTATGGCCAACCTTTTTTCATGGTGAGAGTTTTATCAGGCAGTGTAAGATTTGAGAACTGTAGGGATTTTATGTTATGAAAGCCATTATAAATATATAGTAAAATGAGTATATGACTGCTGACAAAGCGTTTAATAGTAATACTCACTATTTACATTATTTTTATCTCAGAATTCCAGACTTTGCTATGGAAGTAGAAATCTTGCATCTGTTGTATTACTTTCTGCTTTTCTTACTCTTAAGTCCTCGATAATCATCAATGATTGGATGCTTTTGGAAGAGAGAGCACTTGAGACTTACATATAAGCAACATTCTTGTTGCTGGAATAAATATTGGGTGGCCAGTCCGTGGTCAGGACAAAGAGTGTTTGGATTCTGAGTGCGAGGTGGAAATACCACTCAGTCCTATGAAAGTTATTCAGTAACCTACAGTATAGTGGTCATGTTTTTTTTCTTACGTTCCTTAAGTCTGGCAGGTATTCAGATGCACTTTGTTTGGACTTGTCTTTTGGGTGGTGTTGTGTGGAGCCAGGAGTTGGATTCGATGACCCTTGTGGATCCCTTCCAACTGAGGATAGTCTGTAAAGACTTAACAGAACTGCAAGTTTCCCCAGCCTGGCCATTCAAGGTTCAGTGTTCATAGCATGTAGCAAACTACTGCAAATAAGAAAATTGATGAAAAATTGAATATTTTAGGGGAGATTAATGAAAACTATAGAGAAAACGCAAAGCAACAGTGTAAAATGACTTGTGATCTGCTTCCATGCCCCTTCACCTTGCCTACTGCCAGTAAGCTCATTAATATTTCTTCTCTAAATTTTTTTTTTCCTTTATTTATCTTTCTTTATCCCATACCTTGTGACTAAACTTAGTTTTGTCTTGGCTCAGCTCAGCCTTCTGTAGCCTGTTGCTAATTGCTGTTCCTTCCTTCTTGTAGTTGGCTCTTATTGAGATTCTGATCCCACCCTCCCACAGCCAGATCTGGTTGACATGGTTATTTACAGCAGAATATCACTTGTAAACATACAAAATTTAATTGTTTTTCTTGTTTGCTGTGCTGCCTTTGGAGCATTGCTGCTGTCTGCCTTTTAAGCCTAGTGCTACGGTGCATCTGACAACATAAATGCAAAGGAATGGTGTGCGATCTGGGAAATCTGTTCAAAGGATAATATGGATTTGTAAAACTTTTAAGTGAGAGAGGTTTCTTTAAGCTATATAAGAAATTAGTAATATTGTTCTCCTGATTGGTTTTGTTGTCATTTTTTAAAGGTGAGTGTCAGGGAGAGATCTGCAGCATAGAGCTCAACATTTATTTATTAAAAATTGATCAGCGCTATCTTGAGGAATTGGTAAACTGTTTATTGCATGTATCCTACTTTCTTTTTTAATAGAAAACATGGGGAATGTGGAAAGCTGTGCTATCTTAACAGGTGATTTCAGGGGGAGATGAAGTATAACCAGCAGCAGGTACGTCGTAGGACTCTCTATTTCATGAGGAGCAAGCCTTGAAGTTGATGCTGACATTTTTAGTCAGTACTTTATTGCTACTTTAATTTTTGATCTCAGTTATCTCTCCCTCTTTCCCCTTCCTCTGTTTACCCCACTGGAATGGAAGTAGTTGCTGTGCTCCTGCCCTGCCCTGCAGTGCTTTTTCTGTGTTGCCACACTGCAGCTTCGATGAGGGCAAAGCTGCCTCCAGCAGGAGCCCAGAACGGCCGTTTCAGCTTCAAAAGAGAGCAGTTCAGAGCCCATCTGTCAGGATAAGCATTTATTTCACACAGCGTATGTAAGATCTTATTAATCCATACTATAATTTTCTAAAAACAAAAAACAAAACAAAAAAAACCCAGCATGTCACTGAACAGTTGCCTGTGTCAGATGCCCAGTCAACACCAGGGTGATCTAGGAGTCTGCAGTCACTGCAATCCAAGCATATCTAAAGATCTTACATATTTAATACACGGTTTCATTAGACAAATCAGTACTTGCATGTACTTTTTGCATGTCTTTTTTTTTTTTTTTTGTGTGTCTTTCTAGTACAGGAGGTAATGAAATAAGTTTTGTTCATAGCAGTTATGTGGCTGTGCTGGCACAGTTTCTGTTGCTGTGTCTAGCGAGATCTAAAGATGTCCTTTGCAGAAACCTGGAACTTCTTGCAGGATCTTATGGAGATTGATGTACCCTTCATCTAATGGATCTAGAGATAATTTTCTATCAAGGTGTCTAGCAGAACGAGAAACAAAAAGTAAGGATGTCGTGGTGTGTAGTTTTTTAGAATTTGCATTTGGGCTTGCTGGAAAGTTCATTATTATGATAAATTTATGGAATTCGATAGACATTAGCGACAGTGTGCAGTCTGAAATGAGTGGAATATTGTCTGGGTCTTCCTTATAGATCTTACTTATAGTTAATTTCTGTGCAAAGCTGCACATAATAGCAAACTGCAAGAGGGAATGATGAACCTTTATGACTGTTGCTGTGACCTTAACTTAGACACACCTAAATCTCAGACAATTATGTTGCAAAAGTTGTTTCTCTTTGTGGAAAATAGTCTAGTTTATATATATTTAAGGGGATTAAAACAAAGAACAGTGTTGTCTCGTTGAAAAATAAGTTCTAGATATGCTTCATTGCCTTTAATCCTGGTGACTCAAATGAGATCACATTTTTACCTTCAGTGTATGGACAGAGTGATATGGATTAAACTGTAGGATAATCAGGCAATTGGAGGCTGATAGGAGTCTAGGAAGACTGCCGAATCAGGCTGTTCTTGCCTTTTCATATCAATTATAGTACCCTGTTTAAATAATGGGCACAATAATAATATTTTTATCAATTGCTCAGTACTTAATAAAATCCGTTTCCGTTCTGATAGCATTGTGTCTGTTAAACAGACTAAAGACTCAGTTGTCTTTACATTACCTTTTTCATTCTTAATGGCTATGTGGTGTTTTCTTCTTTGGTTGTGTTTGTGATACTGCTTTTGTTTTGGGTAAAACTCTGGAATCCTTGTTTTTTTGAGCGCTCTTGACTGCATGGAGATCGTGGGATTAAACTCTAGAGAATGAAATGAAAAGAGTGAAGCCATTGTCATATAAAATTGACAAATTGAGCTAAGTCAGAAATTTACTTGAAGTGCATGGAGAATAAATTGATTGAAGTTCAAATGACGAAATTTTCTTTCTTGATATAAAACTCCTTAGAAATGCATATCTGACACTGACTTAACAATAAGCTTTTTTTTCATGTACCATAGGGGTTATAAATTGAATCACCAGTTTGGCACGGGATGCTGGTTAGGCAGGAAGTATTCAGGGAGCAGTGGAAAATTTTAGAGCTAAAAATGGTTTGGAAGATGATACGACTTTTGCTATTTACAGCCTTTGCTGAACCTCTTAGGACAAGTTCAATGGAATGGGAAGGATATGTGTGGACGACTGCCTCTGTAGCTATAGCTTGGGCATTCAATAGACAGTGTTAAGAGAATTTCTGATGAAACTTTGGAGTTTCCAAAAAAAACAATAGTGAAAACCTGGAAAAGATCTTAAAAGTAAGCAGTCTTTCTCCATTGCCTTCAATTTGAGATCAGTTTAATACTTATTCTTTACAGTTCTTGACATTCTCTGCATTAGCTTCTGGTATTAAGAAGTCTTTTTCTTGGAGACTTGGTGTGTGTATCAAAAGGGCTTTCCTCGTCCATAAGGATGTGCATATAAAATACGGTTTTACAGGCGATAGAGAGGTTTTTACATGCAAGGGATATCTTTGAGGATATTCAATTAATTAATTTTTTTTCTCAGCAGGTCTGCAAAGTTCTTATCCTCCTTGTGGTGTGGCACATGACACTAGAGAAATAGATTCCTATTTAAAGAAAGATGTGGAAGAGGCAGCAATTGAAAATGGGGTTCACCATTAGAAAACTAGCTTCAGCATTCAATTATAATAATGGTACTTGATAATAAATATATCTTAGTAGCTGTGCTTCTGGGGATTTTACTAATGCTGATCACTGGTTTCACAGTAGAATACAGATAATAGATTTATGAGCTTTCCTGCCTCATTTTCATTTACACACTGTTTATATTGTATAGCAAATTCATGAGATGGTGCTACAAACTGAAATATGTGACATTAGAAAGAGCCCCATTTGCACTCTATATATACTCTAAAACTGTGCTTAGTGTTGTTATAAGTTGTGGCCTGCTTTCATGAAACCCTTTAATGTAGCCAGGAAACTGTGTATTACTTGTCCGTAGTACTTAGAGGATGATATTTTACAAAGGAAAGAAGCTCTTTACTGCAGAATGGTACATGGGTTTGATTTTGCCAACAACCTTCATGCATATGTATTTCTTTTTCTTTAATCTTATTAGCACTACTTTTCTGCATTAGTGGACCTTTTATTTTTTTTTTCCCAGTAAGGATTTGTTGATGTGTGTGTAGGTTACACATGTAAATACACATGCATGGTTTTGCTTGGACACATACTTTAAGAAAAAAATGATATTGTTTTGGGGTGACATTTTAAAATAATTTTTCAAGTAGTCCTACCTTGGTAGAGAGGTGAATGAATTTACTTCTCAGTATTTGCATAGAAAAAGATACTAATAAAAATATGCATAGATTATGAATAATATTTACATGATCTTATCAGCATCTAATTTAATGATAACTAGATGGCTGGAATGCAAGATTTCCACTATGTTCTAAATTGCTTTTATTCTACATCAAGAAAAAATAAGGCTTTAATTCTATTTGTCTATCAGAGAAAAAGCAGATAGCAAAAGCTGCAGAAAGTCAATAAGCCTATGGATTGAGACATAGGTTTCAAATGTTAGACATGCTGATTCTCATTCCTGCTGGGAAGCACGGTGATATCATAACCTAACTGCTGGGTTGCTGGCTATTTTCAGCTTTGACTTTTCACTAGAAATTCCCTTTGAGCCTGAAGAATTTTACAGATAAAAGTGGTGTCCATAAATACATTTTTATGATAGTTCCTTTTTTCAAAATTGATTTTATTTTATTTTTTCCCTGTGGAAAAAATGGTTTATCAATGTGCCTAAGCAGTTTATTAAAGGAGACTTCTTTAAAGGTCATGGAGTAGATAGGTGTAGGGGAAGCAACAGGTGATTGGGTGAAGGGGGGAAAAGAAAGGTTTTGCTCCAGTTAATTCTATATTGCTGTATGTCATGGGATAATAGCATCCAGTCTGATATGCCAAAGATGTACTTTAGTGGATGAGGAAGTAAAATAATTCTTTGTGAGCACTAAGCATTTGTAGGTCTTAGGAGCTAGAATAGGGACTGAATGCCTTCTCCATTTGTGATGTGCTTCACTGTTAGTCATGAGGAAAAGCTATCCACTTAATATCAGAAAATCCTGAGGGGTACTATCTCAGTCACCTCTAAATTCACCTGCCAAATTCACCTTTCATGTATTAAGATAGTTCACAGCAGACGGAGAACTAAAACAACGTGTGGCTCTGGAAGTTTTTGAGTCCTAAGGACTGATTGTGCCCCCTGATCTAAAGATCAGGTGTGGTAATAAAACTTGGCACGATGTAATCCCGAGGAGGGGATGGGAAAAAGGAAGCTGTCTCTCCTTGCTTGGCTGTGGGCCTCTGTGCTGTTGCTAGCCTCCTGCTGTGCTGATTGTTCTGTAACAGCCTTTTAGGACCATGGTCTGATAAACATAACCAATAGCAGCACCCTAAGTACTGTTTGTCACTTTTTGGCTGGGTTTAGTTATAAGTTGCTTTTATAAAGTGGTTTGTTCCAGTAGGTGCAGTAGAACCATATACTCCTTGTTTTCTACCAAAATGTTTTCAGGCAAGAGTCTTCAAATTGCGGATTAAATAAAATGGTTCCTCAATTGGAAGTGAACTGTTGTGTCTATGATATGACTATAATAGTTCATGGAAAACTTGAGTATTTATGATTGTTTATCCATTATCTGAGTTTAGTTAAAGTCTGACATCTAATTAATACCACACTTCCTGAGAGTTTGCATTGTTCATCATGAACGTTCAATAATTTTTTAAAATCTTCCCAATCAGCAGCAGTGAGCCTGTAAAACTTGTATTGGATTAAGAAAAGACAGAAACCCACAGGCGTGCCCTATGCAGGCTTAATCAGTAAAGTTCTAATCACAAAACTGTCTCAGTTCACATAACTGGCACTGCCTTGCTGATGGCCTTGGGTGGTAAATCTGATTGATTTTTGTTTCCTTCATGTCATGCCCAGCAGTTAGATACTCTGCACCACTTTAACTAGTGGTATACCACAGTAGAAGTAATACACAGTTCTAAAACAACACCAGATGTAATCTTTCAGGTAACTCTAGCAGTTATAACTTTTTTTTCCTCTTCTTTATAAAAACAATAATTAACTGAGTCCACTTATACTTGGAAACTTGTTGGAAAAGCACAAACTTCTAAGCTTGTGGAAGAAAGAAAAAAGCTTAGCTGCTAAACAGATTTTGAAGTAGGTACTCTGGGTAAATCCTGCTTTCTGTTGTTGCAAAACATCTAAAATGACATTACTTCATTCACATGGATGAAGAAATGAGGATTTGCACTTGTTACTCTGTAAAAATACAACATCTGCCTTATCTGACCCCTTCACCAGAGAGAGGGCAGCACACCGTCTTCTTATCATATATCTGTACTAAATAAAGACTTGAGACTCCACTCTATCTTTGGTACAAATTTATGTACAAAGCAGATGTTAGCAATAGAATGCGTTGTAAGTGGTTTTGCAGAACAGCTTAGTTGAGTTTTGGGTTCCTGAGCAGGAAACTTGTTCTTTGTCTGCATGGGCAGGGCAGCCATTGAGAGGGTTTGTGGGCACCATCTGAGCTACTCTGTTGATGTCAGTCTGGCCTTTGTTGTCTGAGCAATATCTGTGTGCCTGAGTATCAAGGTGATGTGCCTGGAGCATCCCACTGCCCTGTTCTACAGACTGAAAACACTGAAGTGGATTTGGTGGAGGCTGTTCAGTGGTGTACAATAATGCTGTACATTAGTTCTCATTGGGAAATCAAGGTTACCTAAGTGAAGTAAAATCAATACTAACTCAGTTTCATGATATCTCTTGATATTTGAAGTGTTCGTAACATTTATTCTTAAGGTTCCACAAGTCTGACTGTGATCAACTCTAGAGTTAGCTTGACTTTATTAAAGGAATTAGACTTGTGATATGAAGCTTGACTCAATATTGACTGAGAGAAAGGTGCTGCATAGGGGAAGTATTTACCTTTTTTTACTTGCATGTTTAAAATACCTGAATCAGAAGGTTTTTTTTCTGTTGCAATTTAATGGATTTTAAGTTACACTGTGTGACTATTCTGTGTCAATTACCAATGGTTCCTGCATTATTAATAATTTGAAGTAGGTATTTTCTCTTTGCTTCTTCAGTTCTTCCTGTTGTATGACTGATGGTTTCACACCAATAGATAGCTCAGCTCCACCACACCTCGCCCTCACTGCCTCTACTCAAAAGGACAAGGGGAGAAAATATGAGGAAAAGAAAGCTCAAGGACTTAGATAAGGGTGACATTGCTCACCTGTTGTCTCTGACAAATCACTCAACATAGGCGAGAAATCTCATGAACCTCTCTATTGCCAGCAGACTGGAGCAGTGTGAGAACTCAAAGCACATAAGAAACACCTTCCCCTCGTGCACTCTCATTTTCCTTCTCCCCTTAAGTGGTGCAGGGGAACTGGACTCAAACTTGGAGTTTTCTGCTTGTTTGTGTTTGGATGCAATACAAATTGTTGGCAATCTCTACATCAGGTTTGTTTTTCTAAGTGCTCATATCACAGCAGGTTGTTTGCTCACTCCTTTCTATGCAACCTACTCTATGGGACCTACTTTAGCAGGGGGGTGGACAGAATGATCTCCAGAGGTCCCTTCCAACCCTTATGCTTCTATGTATATAGAATACAGGTGGAGAAGTGTCAGTTTTGTCCTTGTCTTGTAGATCAAGCAGTGTTGGCAGGATATTTCTTTTTGCAGTCTATAAATACTCCCTAATCTATATGTCCTGTTTGTGTCATTATGCTTGTGTCACCTTAACTTCCAACGTGAGTTTGTGCTTGCTATATATAGTGCTTGCGATACAAGGAGTAAAAATGCTAGATGTGGTAAGTGCAAAGTTATTTTTAAATATTGTGAACATAGCATTGATTTCTGAACGTTGTGGAATCAAGGGTTTTCTAAGAAAGGAAAAGTATTCAACTTTAGCATATGTGAGGGAAGAACGGTTTATTGCTGTTTCAAAGTCAACTTTTGTCTGATTGCATGCTACTGCTGCTTAATGCTTGTAGAGATAACTGTAACGACAGTATCAAAATGGTAGAAGATATTTCTGACAGAGGTATTCTACCAGTGGAGCAAGGTATCTTGGATTGAGCATCTTTGTATCCTCTTGTATCCATTCAGTTTATTCATGGCTCTTGACTGTATGATGTAATAAAGCTGAAGTTATTCTTATGCAAAAGAATGCCCCAAAATGGTATACGGCTCAGCACCAAAAAATAAATGGAGAAAAAATATGAAGTAATAGTAAAGATATTTTATCACTGGATTTTTTAAATGCCACTATCAAGAAAAGATTTCTGCAGGGTTAAATTTGTAATTATTGTAGTTCTAAGTATGATCAAGATTTTGGGATATATAAATTTTCTCTCTCTTTAATAACTACATAAAAAATATTATTAAAGTGGTGCTATCTAGCCTTTTAGCAGGCCATGGAGGTCTCTCTCTTCATCATGTTGTTCTGAGCTTCCTAGATGTACATTTCATGTCTCCAAAACATTTGTTTTCCTTTCCATGCAGTTTTAAAGTGATGCACAGTCAGATATCGTGAATGTAACTCCTCCAAAAGTAGTATGTGAAGCTCTTTTGTCAGGTGCTCCGTTGTGCTTGTGAGTGTTGTGACAGAGGATGCTGTGTTTGGTTACTAGACATGTACTCTTTGTCATGTGAATAAACAGCCTGGCTGCTTATGGGGGCTGTTAGAGAAAAAGGTTATGGCAACCGTCTGGTCTGATCGTGTGGCTTTTGAGTCCTGCCAGTGCAACCCATGGTAGTTATGGAGATAATTGTTTAATTATTTATTAATTTTTTTTTTTTTTAGTATATCACTTTAGAATGAAGAAGTAAAGAGGAAAAACTCTTTTCCGAAGTCCTCAAGTTTTGCCAAACCAAAAAGTTCTTTATGTATTGGAAAGGTAAAGTGGTAACTGTCTTCAAATTCTGGTAATTATCGTAGAAATGCTATGGCTTTTTATGTCTTTTCCATTAGGCTGGAGTTGTGTGTAGCTCGATGTGGTCCAAACCTGGAGCTCCCGTTATTCTGGTGTTTGGCTTGTTTTGTGTAATTTTGAATTGGAGCAATACCATAAATATTCCTTACATGAGAATTTCTAATTTTTTTTCTGTAAAAAAGGAACAGATTTTCATTGTAACAGCACTGACATATTTATTTTTGATAAGGTTGAAATGTTTTGTTTCAATCTTCTAAATGTTGGCTACTTTCATAATAAATATCATTATAGCACATAATCTGCCTGACCCCTCAGAGGAGGGGACAAGCCAACTGGGCAGGGGACGCACAAGGCAGCAGCCTGCCTGCCTCCCTGCCAGCCTGGCTGTGGCAGGCTGCCTTCCAAGCTGAGCTGCCAGCCCTCCAGCTAGGCTGCCTGGTTTCCATCAAAAGTTTTAGTGGAATAAACACATTCCCATAGAATGTTTTGATCCAGAAAATCAGCGGTTTCTGATGGAAAACTGTTCATCAGAAGAGTTTTAGTCTGCTCTATTAAGAACATAAGTCTCTGAAATTGTTAGTCTTGAATAGAAGTGTTGCCAAACAATTGAATGTAATAGCCCTTGCTGCCTGGAAGGCTCATTCACTTTGTCTCTGTAATAGCTCTTGGTTTTCTTTTAACACCCCCTGGAAAGGAGTAAAAGTTAATTAAAGTGGGTGTTTTTCTGTATTTGAAGTCTGTTGCCATTGCAACAAGCATGGAAAGGGTTCAACAAAATGGAGTTCAGTTGTAGCTGAACTTAAAGGTGTCAAGAAAACAACTGTATTTCCTACTCCTAACCATCAGCATAATTAGTTGGGAGGATGAAAAAAAATTGTAATTTCTTAAAACGCTGGAGAGTAGTTTCATTGATAGACCTTGTGTTGTAGTTGTATTTCATACAGAGCTGTCAGACTAATTAAATATTGTTCCAATTTGGGTGTTGTTCTCTGTTATAACCCTTCTTTTTATTTGCATGGATAAGCTTAATGCAGACAGTTGCTTCAGCAAAGTGTTGATAGGAATCAGGAAATTGTACTTTCTAGGTTACATCCAAACAAATGGGTCAGATAATATAAAACTCAGTTCTGAGGACTTACCTTTACAGGGATGGTATTTTTGCAATATCAGCCTTTCTGCCCTGCCCAAGCTCTGTTGAAGCCTGAAATTCTTCTCACATGAAAGCACTGGCAGTGTGGTTCCTTGCAGTTTGTGGAAACCTTGAAGCACAGGAAAATTAAATGTGTTGTAAAGGATGAACTGTGGCTGAAGATGTGTAAGACGTATGTGCAGGCACCTGTTAGCTAGTCTCCTCTCATCTCAGTTCTGGGGTGGTGATGCAGCACAAACTCAGTGCTTCACTATTGCTTAGCATCAAGGAACAAGCTCAGATGTGCTTTGGTTTACTAATTAATTTCTGTCATTAAATCAGCAATTTTCTGCCAAAATCTGTTCCCTCACTCCTTCCCCCAGTTTGTTTATTTATTTATTTTTGTCTATTGCAATATTTCCTAAGTAGTAAAGGTTAATTTCTGACCGCTGTCATTAATATGATGTACCAGAACTTGGAGACTTTTCTCAAAATATTTTCTCAAAATGCTGGGCTATGAGAAATTCTTTTCTCGTCACCTTTCATGTTCTGAATCATATTCAGACATTAGATCTGCAGGTATGATGTGCAGGTATAATACTGGCAGGGGAGGTAGAGAAACACATATACCTGCGTGATCTTTGTGTTATACTGTTACTGTACTCCTGTAGAAGTTTACCTTTAAATATTACAAAACTTTGGTTAGGACACCAGCCATGTAAAATCTTATTTTTAACCCTCTGACAGATTTTGACTGTAGAAAATGACTTAACAGACTTTATTCCATGACAGTGCACTATATTAAACAATGAATCCTCCTTCCTTTCCTTATTTGTTCTCCCCCCCTCCCACAAATACATGGGACTTAGATTGAATATTAGAAAGCAATAGAGAACTTCATTTTGGCATATGCAAAAAAACCAAAACTAAACAAAAAACAAACAAACAAACAAAAAAAACGAACAACCAAACTCATTGGCTTTCAGTAACTTAAGTGCCCTTATATTCTCAGTGTATCAGAGACTGGGAAGAGTTCAACTGTACCCATTTTTCAGTCAAATATTCCACTGTCTTTCTTCAGTGTATCCTCTGGTAAATCTGAACCTGAGAGTTTTGGCTTGGGAAGAAGTATGTCAATATCAGACACCCATAAACTCATTGTTAATAAACCGTAGTACACAGTACTTCATGTGAGTCAGTCAGACTAGGCGAAACAAGAAGGATGATGATCGACATATTTTTACTGTAAAAATTTCCACAAGTTATCCATGTGTAGAAGGACACTGGTCAGCTACTGAAGGGCTGGTACTAGATCAACAATGCTTTCCTAATTTATGGGGTTAAACTTTTTTCCTTCCTGGTGTCACAGATTTACAATGGAAAATTTCAGCACAACATTCTTATTTGTCTATAACATGAACTAAGGTTTTGGATCTTTGACAGTAATCAATTATTGTTGAAGTTGCACAAACAGTAAGATTTTATACTCTATCCAAAGGACTCTGAAGGAATATCTGCTAGTATTAAGATGTATCAGTAAAACAGCCAGAGGTGCCACGTTACTAAAAAAAAAAAACTCTTATAGTAGCCCAGAATGTCAGCTTCCAGGTTGTTCACAAAAGATCTCGTTATATAGCTGAAACTCTTCATAAGTGTACATTTCTACATAATAAAAGGCTCTTTTATGACACTGAACATAATAGAATAGGTACTTCGTGTTTTCTTCTTGTACTGTTGGATCCACTTGGTTTTATCAGACTCGAACAGTTTAGTAAGTTAACTTTGCCTGGCTTGTTCCCCTCTCTTTTTGGGTTTCATTTGGTTCAAAATGTTGAAGATAACACAAATAAGCATTGTATGTGTGTGTGTTTTTCTTCAGGGCACTGTGCTTACAGAAACAATTTCAGGAAATGTATCGTGTTTCTTGCATATGGTTCTTTTTAATGTGGAGGGACAATTGCATAGGAGTGGTGAGCAGCATTTTGGTCTGCAGTTGAAACACTGAGGCAGAAGGAGATGGGAATGGTACGTTCTTCCTGCGATAAGACAGATGCCTGCTTTTAGAAGGAGAAACTTTCACAAGGAACATATGCTGACATTTCAATTATTACACAGTTGTGCTCTCTTAATGTACCAAACAGCAGATATTATTTATAAACCTTCTAATGGAAATTACTGTAGCCACTTTATTATTTCAATGAGCTCTTAAAATGCTGTTGATGAGTAGTGTGATGTTTCTACATAATAATGCCCTTGAAAATGACTACTTCTGTGTGTGTTTTCTGAGGATGCTTTTAGTTGACATTGTTACAATCTTTTAGCATTTTTTTTTCAAAAGTTTAGAGTAGAAACAGTAGTGAATGGGAAAGTTTTAATCCTTACTGATGATCTTTAACAACTAATGGGTGTAACTATTAACTCAAATGCACTTTGCTCAGCTGCCATTCAGTTGAAATAAAATTCATAATTAGAATGATTAAAATTCCTATGATATGAAGTGTTCCACTGAAAGGTTTCTAACTGAAAGGAATATTGAATGAATCAAAAAAGCTGAGGCATCTTGAAGAGTGTCTCTGCTTGGGGTATTTATTAGCGTCTATAATTAACATTCTGCATCTAGGGTAGGAAAAGGATAAGAGTTTAGTGACGTGGGTTTGGGAAAGATATTGTTTAAGTGCTATTCATATGCAGATTTCAGACAACTTGATAGATGCCAATCAACTTATTTTTCATACAGTGATTGCAGAGCTCTGACATCATTGAGGTTTTTCGAGCAGGTTTATCTGTGTTAAGAGGTGTTATAAAAATGTATTAGCAGTGTGTTTCCGTTGGAAGGGTTTTGGAAAGAAGAGGCCAGGAAAGCATGCTTCTATGCTAGTGCTTGTTCCCTTCTCTCCAAGCCCATTTCCTCCCTGTTGGTTGGCACAAGCAGAATTCTTGTCCAGCACCATAGCAAGGCTTCTGCCTATCTTGCAAAGCCATCCTATTAAATAATGGACAAATTCCTTTCCAGCACACAGTTAGCATGTAGGTAGTGAGCACCATCTAGGATCTGATACTAGGGAGTGGTGAAGCCACTGTTGTCGTCTGAACCCAAGGAGTAACTGTCCCCTTATACTTAATATTGTAATAACTTATAGTCTAGTTTAGGAAAACCTTGAAAGGAAGAAATGATCCAATTCAGGATATGTTTTCAGGAGAGAATAATGTGGGTTCATAATGCTTTAATACCTTGCTTTTGTTTTTTCATTGCTAATAAAAGAAAAATGTGATGTTATAATGTATCCTTTAAGCTATAAGAACTTGTTTGGACGCAGTTCAGTACGTAGGTCTCACTGCTTATGATCCTTATACTTCTTGCTTCCTTCGGTGTCTCATAGTTAAAAGTCTTAGCCTGCTTCTTTCCTTCTTTGTTATTGTACTTAATTTTTTGTTGGTGCAATGTGTAGTTCTAATTTAGTAAGTGCTGGCATACTATTTGTTTATTAAATGGCTGGCCTGCAGTTATGAAAGTGCAGTTTAGTGCACTAATTCATTGTAGGATATCACAGCCATGGCAGTCATGTAGTCACATCTCAGTTCATTGAAACACAGAGAGGGAAAATGTACAAAAATAAACAAACAAAAAAAACCAACAACCTAGAATGCTGTTTCAATAAAATGCAGTGGGGGAAAAATCCTGGGATTTGCTTTTTAACAAATGTCTTGGTACTCCGGTTATATGCTACAGTACATGGTGCTTGAGAAAACTCAACAAAGATGCCCTGGCATCAAATCAAGCACTTTCAGTGTTTTGGACTGTAACAGAGGATTAGCAAAATTAGGAAAGTTGTAAAGGTTGCTATTCCTGCTCTGTAGACCATTCATTGTAAGACTGTTCAGAGCATGGAAAATGTCAAGGTGAGAGATGTTAAAAATAAGGCTGGTTTATATTTTATTCTCCATTTGCTGCGCTAAGAAGTTTCTCTAGAAAAGTGAACTTCAATCAAATCTCTTGAGATAATCCCTGAGGCTACAGTTTTTGTACCAACCTGTGTTACTTGATATTGTACATTTGGAATGGATCCCACATAATAGATTATCCAGTAATATCCTCTTCTGTTAAGATGCACACAGCGTAATGGGAATGCATGCAGAAGACTGCCAGTTTCTAAAATAGCTCTTACCCCTTCATCAAAGTTTTTAGGTTACTTTTCCTTATGTTCAGATACTCATGTTCCTGAGTATCTGAACTACCCAAAGCATTCTTAAGCTTGTTTTTCCAGGCATGGTCACAAACATCCAAGTTTTCATTAGCAAATTTTAGAAATGAAATGAACATCAAGAAAATGTAAAATGTACTCAGTGAATATTGTTGAAATGCTTTGCTTCTTTAGCTTCTTCAGTTGGGTGAGGCGTCAGACATGTGTTTTAGCCTAATTGTTGTACGCTCACTTTGAGTTGTGAATAGGCTATTCCTTAAATTATTAAACTACTTTCATTGTGTGGTTGTCCAATCTGTCTTAAGATTTCCAGTTTGAAAGTACAACTTCACAATAAATCAACTGCTGCAGTCCAGTCATTATAGGAAAAAAATCCCGTCTTTTCTGTCCAAATTCCTCTCAAATGTTGCTTTGATAAAATGTATAACAAAGCCCAGTTATATTAAGCATTAGTCTGAAAAAAGCCTTGAAATTACTTAGCTAATAAGTAGATACTTCAATGCTGTTTACTGTGCATATTTCTTATCATGTGTAAGTAGGTACAAGTTGCATATCAAAGTAACAGTGAGCTTGCCACAGCTCTACAGGCAGCAGTGAGATGTTTATTTCTACTTTTTGGTTGAGATTAAAAACTTGAAGAGAAAAGATGCTGTTGATGTATTCTCATGCATTGTGTTTCTTGTGAAATTAGGCTTTAGTTAGCAAATCCAGAGGACAACACAGCAATGTGCTAGATAATATCTATCACAAAGAGAAACATGGAAATTAAAGGTTCTTAAATCAGAGCTGAAATGTTTTGTGCTGCAAGCTCCACACTGCCTTCCATCTGCTTGAAAAACAAAATGTCTTGCTAAACTTTAGTTTGCAGCTTATCTAAGAAACGCCATTTTTCACACAGTGAAGCACACCTTGATCAAATTTTCTCTCATCGATGATCCCCTTGCGTCATTTCTTAGCCTGTGGACTTTTTCTATTTACACCCCATGACAACTTCTTCCTTTTCCTTCTTCTCAATTGCATTTCTTATCTGGGAACTGCTACACTGAGCTGACACCACCAGGCTTTATCAAATCAAGGCTTTTAATTAAAAAAAGTTACCGCTTAAATCCTTTCCCCATCACCAACAAACTGGCTCTAAACAAAAGATTTGTTTGGCTTGTCAAAAGAGAAGGAAAGATTACAAGGAATAAATAACTGAGATTGCCTGTTCGGTAGAACTTGGTTAATTAACCTAATTGAAATTACACATGTTGCTAATGAGACAAAAACAGGCAAACATTACTTCTGCTAAATGTCATTTGGAAATAATTATGAAAATATAAACTTTCAGTTCGGTGACTGCAGTTGACCTCTAGTTAGCTGTGATGTTTCTCAGCATGTGGGGCTTCTTGGGATGAAAATGAAGTGAGAAAGGGCAGGTTTGCAGCAATGTCACATGCTCATTTATAAATCCTTTGTAAGCCCTGATGGGTAAAGAATAAAAAAAAAAGTTTTTAGTTCTGTTTATCAGCCTGTTGAATGAAAGGAAGGGTTCTGCAGTACAGCAACAGGATAGCAAGTACATATTTACCACAGTAATAGAAAGAGCAGGAGGGGGGGAAGGAATAAAAAACATTTTTATCAAAGAAAAGACAAATATATACATTATTTTGCTAAGATTCCTTTGATCTCTACAGCAAAAAAAATCATATGAATGCATGCACATCTGAATTTGTCTGCTGAAGAAAATAAGTCTATATTGAAATTAATGTAAACCATCAGTTGAAAGCAACTATGGCAGAACAGGTGCTCTGTATATAGAGTTTGCCGTCAAATTTCTATACTACTATGACATACATATTCAGTTCTGAGTGTTTTGGATCGTGACTCTGAAGTTTGAATCATTAGGCAAGTTCTACATACAGGATCAGTGTGAGAAAGATCTATAGGATTCAGCTTACTTTCATTCGTTTTGTTGTAGAGGATACATATAGGCACTGCTAGGAATAGTGTTAGCAATGCAGTACTTTTTTTTTTGGTTTTCCATTTGCATTGAAATGTATCTTCTGTGTAGAACGTGAGTTCTTTAGGGCAGTAAACTTTACCTGTGTGTAAACTGATTTTCTCAAAACCTTTAAATGCTGTTTTTTAGGAATCTTAAAAAGCGCCACGTTACTGAATAGTGTTGCATTGTGATAGATTTTTTTTCACGTTTGTGAAACCAGGAGTGGAAACACAGTCTCATATTGCTGCTCACTGGTAGGTGTAGCGTTCCTGTCTCTTGTATCACAAGGCAAACGAAGTTTGACACTGGAGCAAGATCAGAATATGTTGAAATTAATGGCTGTGTTAAGAATTACAAAGGGAAAGGACATGGTCTTTATCGATGTTCTTCAAGCACAAAAAGATAAACTCAGGTGTAAGGTTGTACAGATATCACAGTTTCTCATCCTTTTCCTTGCACAAACAAAGAAGGTGAAAGTCTATTTTATGGCTGTTTTTTTTTTTTTTTATTGAAATAAGCAATTTCTACCTGGAAAGAGTTGTATTTTCTATTTGTTACTGCTTTGCTGTATATCAGGCTTTAGTGTACCCAGCTGAGGGCATCATTTGCTCAGTCTGCATTTGCAATTAAGGTATTTCTTCTGTTAGGGCAAATTTTTCTTTAGTAGAAGACTATAGTCCTTTAACACAGATTTTGTTGTTCACACAGCACACCTCAAAGAAATTAATAAAACTTTTCCTGAAAGAGCTATTGAGATGTACTTTTCATGGCAAAACTCCCTTTGTGTTGAATAAGACAGGTTCTCACAGTTGAAATGCTCTATCATGCAAAGAATCTCAGGAAAATCTACCTGGAAAAGAACCCAGAGCCTTGATACTGCTCAAGAGGGAAGCTTGATTCCTTATCTTCTTTTGCAAACAAAGCCATTGTCACAACAGAGAACTCAATTTCTCCTTTCTGATTAGAACCTGATATTTCTGCACTGGAAAACAACACATTTCTTGGACTATGTTGCCAGCCAGTTAAATGACTTACAGGAACAGAAGCCAATAATTTATTCAGGAGAATTGATTCCTCACTGCATAAAGCTTGCTCTGTGACTTACCCTCAGTAAACTTTTTTAAAAAATTTGATGAATTTCTGAAAATGATTTACAAGTATGTCTGTCAGGGAGATGGCATTTTTGCAGCTCTTATAACGTTGAAGCTGATGTCACTGTGATAGGCTGGTCAAGTAGTTGGAAAGTCAGTGTGTGACTCTTCATTTTCTATCTTGTCCTGACACCCTTTTTCAGGTAAGAGGATGTGCTGAAATCATTTCTGGCTTTTCATTTTTCCCCTAATAGTGCTAGTGAAATGGTTCACTCAAGTGTTATTCTGCATACCAATTTGAGTTTCCTGCAGGATCACTCGTATTAGATAAACAAGCTTTTCAAAGCTAATAGATCATAAATATTTAGCAAGTAAATTCATTACCTATTGCAGGGTCGAATTTGTCCTGTGGTAGGCCTCAGAAAGAGAGCATTTGCAAGCAGACAGGCTGTGGAAGGACAGATAATCGTTCTATCACACTGGAGGGAAATTCAGGCTTATTTGAGTGCAGCATTGAAGTGGGGTGCTGGACTGAAGGTAATGGTTGGAAGGGGTCACTGTCATGATGTTGGAAATGCGGCACTTCACGTGTTTCCTGGCATGAGGTCTGCCCGGGGGAGCAGCTCAGCCATGGGTAGATCATGAACTGATCACCAAAACAACGGTTAGGCACTTCTCCCCCTGAAGAACACAGAAGCAAAGAACTGAGTAAGTGAGTGAATGTTAACAAAACAAAGCCCTTAAAAATAATTGCATTTTTCATATTGTGATTCATTTCAATTTCATTAGTCTCAAAACACCACTTCTCAAGTGATTAACGTTTTCTCCATTGATTGCAACTGTGCTTGAGTGAGGGTGTTTCTTTGTAATTTTAAACAAAGAAATGTTTTAAGGGTCACAGGATAAATGGCATGGTGCTGAGGAGCCTTTCCACAGCTATACAGGGAAGTGGTCAGGTTGTAAAAGCAAGCTCTCTTGAAGTGATGCAAAGTCCAAACTTAGATTGTACCTTTAGACATATACCTAGCTCCTAGATTTTTCCTCGTTAAACCCTTTTGTATTTGTGATTTTTTTTTTTACTTGAGTAAACAGAGTCTCAGGAAATAATAAGGATGTCAGCTTCAAAAATAAGAAAAGCTTGCATGTCTCTTCTCATTAACACTGGGGAGTTAGTAATGGAATTTGACCCATGCTGTCTAAATGGAAGGAAACTGTGCTTTATCTTGGCATACCTGTATAAAGATGTAATGGAATTAAAGGGAGTCTGGAGTAATTAACAGCCCAGTGCTAGGATCTGTTATTACTTTTCCTTCTGTAATTTTTGTGTCTGCTTGCTACTCAGAAGTGTGGTAGGACTCTGGGCTGCATCTCTGCTCGAGAGACCATGTACATCCTTCCTCAGGCAACAGTTTCCATTTTGATCAGCCGTAAGTCAGGGCGTTCTGTAGTTTCTGTACTTTGTCTACTCACATAAAATTTCTGAGATAAACAACAATAGATCTCAGGTGTGCTGATTTAAAATCTCAAATATTACAATGAAGGATACGATAGGATGGAAGTGTTGTTTTTCCATGGGAATGGATGGTTTTACAAGTTCGGACAGTGTGCCTGTGTGCATTTTTAATACGTAAGTGTATAAGTATAAATTGGCTCATCGTGAATCTTCAGCTAAGATCTTGTTTCTGATATGAACATAAGTGGAACTTGCACATGTTCTTAACTTTATTTTCAGTTTCAAATAATTTTCATCGTGTTTTCAAGAGGATGAGTGGGAGTGGGAATGACATGACTAGCAATTTGGAATCCTTGTTGGCTAAACATGAAAGGTGGAATAGGTAGCTGTCGTGTAAGCATTCTTTTGAGGTACTGAGGAAGTGGATTGCCAAGTGAGATTATACGTGTAATTCAGTCTCTTTTACATAGTCAGTAAGTGCTATACTCTTCAAAATTCAAAGCGAAGTATATTCTGAAATACTCTTGATCAGCTGGATGCTAGTTAGTTCTCATTTTACAGTGAATTATAGTTTTAAGTACATTATTTGTGTACAAAGCTCGGATATTCAACTTTAGCATACTTCCATGTGCATTTTGAATGTTCTGTGTGTGTGTTACTGAAGAGTACATAGGATGTTAGCTGTTGAAGTCTTTAACTTATCTTAAGAAACAGTCAATGAGTCTGAAAAATATGGCATAAAAATAGTAAAGGATAACAAGTTTGTTTTGTTTTTAACCTGTGAGAATTTTAAGTACCTGAAAAGTCAGATTGACATTTTGATTTTGACTTTATGCAATAATTGTTGTCTAGGCTTCAGTACTCATGGGCCTATTAGATCTCTGACAGTGTCGTGAATTCAACACACAAATTCAAACAGCGAAAGCTATTGTTTTATTGCAATTAGCAACTGCGCTCAGTGGAGATGGCAACATGCTGAAAAATTAATTGAGAATTTAACCTTCAAATGAAAAATATATAGGCCTTATACTTTATTATAATCAGCTTATAGTCATATATGACCTCAGAGATAATTTGAGCTTTTTACTGTTTTAATTCTGCTCAGTAAAAAAGCCTTCATTAGATTTATTTATTTATTTTTGCATAGCCCACTAGTACATAGCATTCATTCAGTATCTGTTATCTTGTTTGAATAGCAGGGTTTTTAAGGATCCTTGTTGCTGTTTGCTGAGTGGAAATGTAACAAGATTAACAGCAAAGTCTGTTCTTTGCAGCTTTTGGAACAAAAGCTAATCAGCACTCCCATAAAAGTTTAAAATTTTTATATTCTTTAATTTTGCATATTGTTAGCTGCAAGCTGATCCCTAATGTTTGTTTTATTTTCATCTGTCAGAAGCAATGCCAAAATATATTTTGTCTGACTTAAGTTGGCGCAATTAATCCTTAGCTGGAACAGTCTCTGACATTTACTGTTTGATTAAAGGATCTGATCCGGTAGTGCATATACCAGTCATTTCCCACCAAAAAGACATTAGCTGTTATCTGCATTTTTTAATAAATCTGTTCAAGTAAAATTCATTGACACAATTTTTTGAATTTATGTGGAAGAGAAGAGTGAGTGGTAGAATCCTTAAATTTGAAAATATCATGTTAGTGTATTGGCATTTCTTTCTACATTTTTGTTTGTGTTTGTTGACTTGAATAACAACAAAAACAACAAACCAACCATCCACCAAAATAAATTATATTTACTTTAAAAGTATTTTATTTAATCTTAATAGATGAGTAACATTTTAATTTACAGGATTAAGCTACTAAATAATGCACATTGATCTATCTGAATTAGGGTATTATGAATATCCTTTTACAGCTTTAAAAAGTCTTTTAGAAACTGACTTTTCTCATGGATATTTTTTGAATGTATATCCATTTATACATAGAGATAGGGCTGTCTTTAAAGTAGCAAACAATAGCTTTTGACAATCTCCCCCCAAATTTATAATCTGTTAACACTTGGCTTTTTTTCCTCACGTGTGGAATTTGCATTTTTCATTAGAATCTGAAATGGTCTGAAATGTTGAAGTGCTTAACTGCGCAAGCCAATTATTACTTTTCTCATACACTTTTTAGTGACAGGTGGTCTTTTGCAAAACCCTTCCCTCATAAGCTTTCTGTCAAGGCTGGCTCAAAACCAGCATTTCCATCCGTGTCCATTGAAGTCCTGTCTGCACATTGAAGCTGCCTGTGGAGCTCTGGGGACAGCGCACTGATGAGCACAGCTTCCATCCCCAGTGAGATAGCAGAGTTCTTCTAAGGAATTAAAAAACAAAGCAGATGAATAAAATGTGATCCTTTAGGGAAATGCCCACTTATCTTGGGTGAAATCCTCTTCTGTCTGCTGGAGTTATATAATGATGTCAATAAAATATGAGAATAAGAGATCCAATCAGTACAGGAATTGCTTTTTAAAAAAAGCTCCCAAGAAGGTTAATGAACAGTGGGTAAGAAATTCTGTTGTCCTTGAATTGGAGGAAACAGATTTGGCTGTTCAATGCTTGGCTCAGAAAATCATCTTTCCAAAACCTGAGTTTTCACTGAGAGCACACTGAGGCATGCTGCTGTTCCTTCCTGTATGTATCCTTTGCATAAATTGACACTTCTATTCTTCTGAGAGTTAGCTTCCTTCTGTGGGGCACTGCTCTGCATGCTTTTCTCCTTCATATCCTAGTGGCTCTGTGTGTATGAGTGCCTGTAAGCTTTGTATGTTATACGAGCGGAAGTATCAGCATTTATACATGATGCCTATATGTATTTGCAGGTGTTCTGCCCAATTTGTTTCAGAGTTATGAACAAGAAAGTGATATGTTCTTGCAGTGAATACAACCCTTTCAGTGAATATGTCCCATATATTTTTCCAAACCTTGAATGCTGAAATGACTTTTACAATTAATTTCAAATTACACAGTTCTCTACCCAGGCAACCGCAGGCCTAGGGCTAAATATTCAAAATGTCAAGGTATTGGGAGAATCTCACTCCAAATTTGAAATAATGCTATTAGCCACAGTGAGATTGCACAGAATTTATCCCATCCTATGTATATTTCTTATTTTTGCACTATGCTCTTAATATATGCAGGAAAGACTGGCAATATTGGCTTGCATTGATTTCATTAGCCTTTTTTTTTTTTTTTTTTTTTTTCAAATGAAGGAGAGCTGTCTTTTTCATCTCTTCCAAGAGTGATTGTTAACTATAGGGAAATTGTCTCAAACAGTAGGTCAATTAATTACTGCATTTTTAAGCTCCCCCTTGTAAAATAGCAATTAATTTAACTCTGTTTTAGCAGATTTCTTCCTCTGGACTTATCCATTTGAAATCACAGTAACTCTAGGCAGATAACACTGCTTTATTACATGTGACAGCTTTTCAGAAGATCATATTTTCCTTCTTAATGAATGCTGGGACTGAGTTTGTTTTTAATTACCTGTGGCACCTTTTTATTATTAACAGAATGAGAAAGCGGCAAACATGGAGACTGTGATGTGAATGGGGACTGTCGACCTCCCACCAAAGGATATTAAATAGAGTAGATCTCAAAGTCTGAGTTTTATATAATGAGATAAAAATGGTAAATGTTTACAATTCGGAAACAGGGATTTTAAGGCCTTTTCCAGTGTTCTTATTCCCTTTTCCTTTAAGGTTCTTTTTTTTTTTTTTTTTTTTAACCAATTAGGAATGAATGAGAGTTGTAAGTTATTCATACAGTCACTGTGTTCAATACATACTTCTGAACAGGGAAGAACTTACAGTTCTGTGGGCAGGAAGATTTAAAAAAAGGAAAAAAAAGGAATCATTGCTAATCTTTCGATGTTCTGTGATTGTTCCTTAAATGCCTTTATTTCAATCAACATTTGTTAGTCTGGTATGTGTAGAGCTGGACAATTTTAGCTAGCTATCATCTACTTCACAGGTACTGCATGGTAGGATAATGAACTTTCAAACGATGCTATTGAATGGATGGGGAGAGTCCAGCTGCTCAGGCTCAAAATAGATTAAAATAGGTTGCTGGAGATTTTTTCCATTCTGATAGCCTAAGTAACACATCACATCCACATTATTTACACAAATGCTTGAAAGA
Source organism: Callipepla californica brunnescens (assembly GCA_023055505.1). Lineage (NCBI taxonomy): Eukaryota > Metazoa > Chordata > Aves > Galliformes > Odontophoridae > Callipepla > Callipepla californica. The sequence continues at coordinate 10,401,162 of JALIRH010000016.1, forward strand.
TTTGTCTGGGCTATGAAGAATAAGGAGACAATTTGAGTGGTATGGGATATTTGGAGTATTTACTCTTGTAAATTGCTGTTTGTCTCATTAGCATCTCAAATGGTCTATCAAAGTATGGTTCAGACTAACTGAATAAATACGACATTATCCTTTGTATTGCTGAATATAGGGCACCAAATGTTTGCTTATGTGGTCTAGTATGATCAGTGATGTAGCTCTTTTGACTACAGTGGAATTATACCAGCCTGGCCCTGTGACCTTAATCAAACTGAAAAAGATGAAAGGTTTGGGAAAAAAAGAGCTCAAGCTCTACATAATAAGATCTTTATAAAGTATTATGGGATTAGGCCTCTAAGGAAAGGAAAAAAATATACATAGTGCCATTTTAATCAGTCATGTCATAATATAGGAGGCATACAGCATGATTTTAGTGAAATGTTTTTCATAGATTGCTGATAAGACTAAGAGAAATCAAATACGACACATAAATGTAAAATACAATGTGATTTGCCATACAAGAGAATTTGGTACATTGACCATTTGTATTTCTCCATTCCCAGCAATTCACGTAATTTTAGCTATAAGGAAATCTAGGCAATAGACCAATCCTCTTAAGCAACTTGGTTTTTTGAAGGCCACGGTAAACACGAGTACAGTTTGGTGTTAAATTTATTAGAAATCTGTGTCTGCTAAGTAAATGATTTGTGCATTCCCTCAGTTGCTTAGCACAGTGGCTGCTTTGTTTCCACCGGAGATTAGTAATGTCATGCTGTATGTCCATCATGGTGAGATTAGCAGTGAATACCCTGCTTGACACTTCAGGGATCCTTCCTGGTGATGCTTACACGTCAGAGGGCAGAGGTATTTTTCTGAATATGGAACGATTAGGGGAATAACCCAAGGGCAGTGAATTGTTTGTTCTCCGAGTTTGTGCACTTCCATTTTTCCCTCTGGTATTAAGTATTTATGGTTAGAGGTCCCCACAGTAGTGTCTGTTTTCTGTTTCTTGGATGTACAGAACTGACACGCCAGATTTTTTCCCTTGTTTTTGTTCATGGCTGTGTTAAGAAATAACACTGGGAACAAGTGACAATTCATTTTGATAAGCCTCACATATAATTAAATCAGGAATTCAGTTTTAGTGCCAGTCAGCCTTTACTTGATGTCATTGTTCTTTTGTGATGTTGGCCTTTTATCCTTTTTCCACTTGTGTATACCAAAATAACGATGAATGATTTCCTGATAAAGGATCGTGACAGGAGATTGCAGAACAAGCAGTGTTTATGCTGCTGCTCCTTCGAAGGCTGGTGGTGATGTGGCAGGTTGAGTTGTGAGAAGAAACAATTATTTTTTCTGTTAGAAAATTTGTAAAGGGAGAAGACCTACTGATCTTCTGCTGTCCCTGCAGGACTTTGAATAAGATAAGAGGAGGGCATGGGCAGCCAATGCCTTGTTTATGCTACTGATTATCATAGATAAATGTTTCCTAGATAACTTTTAGTAAGGATGTCCCAGAGCATAGGAAACAATGTATTTCTGGTCCCTCCAATCCTTGGTGGTTTTTATTATACTGTGCAAGGGTAGCAGAAGGCAAAAAAATCTATTTACAATGCATATTTAACTGTCATTCAGTGCTCTGTGTACAGTGTGGCTTGATGGAGGGTTTGCTGTCCTTCAGCTCCTGTGCAGTAACTCCCTTGGCTTGTTATCTGCTTGCTGAGAGTGATGCCTGGGAATTAAAATAAATTAGGCTCAGACCAAACTTTTGGGAATTTAGGATATGGAAAAGAAGGTGGCAGTGCATACTGATATGCTGCAGGGAGAGAGAGAGGGAGGAAAGGAAGGGAATAAGTACAGATAAAGGAAAGCTAATGCAGTAAGAAGATAGTTTTTACTCCTGGGCAATGGGAATTGCTTTTACTTTAGAACATAGAAGAAGGAAAAGTATTTCCAATAGCAGCAATACTGACAGGTCTCCTCTATACTGTATGCATCATTTTGTGTCATTTATTATTATAATCAGCACCTGCCTACAGGGTTTATTATTAACCTTGCTAGCAAACACTGTTTTGAAAAGGAATCTCCTGTTTCTCTGGCATATCAGAAAAGGCTCTAGGGGGAGTAAAGCTGCCACTGAAGGTATTTTATCATCATTTCATTCATTTTCAGGCAGACACATACATGAGCTCTCATGGAGTTCTTGTATCTTGCGCCTTGCTATTCCCTTTCCTAAAGGAAACTGGAGGTTTTTATCTTTCTCGTAAGCATTTAGCTGACAAGACTCAATAGTCAGGGCAAGTGATGTATCTCCAAAATGCTCTGTCTTCCAAGTCATCATGATGTGCACAGCTACAATCCACTTTGGGCTAGTCTTTAAGATATGAAGATTTGGTCTGCATCTCACCTAATAGCACTAGTTTAAGGCGAAAACGTGAAATTGAGATAAGCAGGAGAGGAACAACAAACAAGCACACTAAGTTAATCCTGGTTCCAACGGCAAGTGAACTAGTAGAAGATGTGGGGCATCAGACTGGGTATCCGTCCTGTTCTGATTGTGATGGTGTTGGGTTTCAGACTGTGTGACAGGGAGGTCCGGAGGTTGCCCAGCAGGAATCGGGTGCTCTCACTTGGATGGGCTGTGCCTTTCCTGAGGTCAGCGTGGTCAACAAAGACCCCATCCTTCAATGCTGTTGCAAGCAAGTGGACAGAGGTCGGGTGGGTTTCAGAATACCCCAGAGATCACGGCTTGAAGGGGCTGCTGCGCCTCTCTGGGGCTTCAGGAGCTCGCCAAGGCTGGAAAAGTAGGTGAGGAGCCCGCAGAGACCTCAGAGCTGAAAGTACAGATGGACATGTACAGGGACTTGCTGGAGCTGTCAGGAGCTGGAATGAACTGCTGATTGCCTCTAGCACAACCCTGACCTCTAAAAGTATTTACTGTCTTTAGATGCTCTTGCCAGAACAGTGGGGGCTTTCCATCAGATCCTGGTTGCTATTTACAAGTGTCACCATGTGCATTTTCTGATGACTTGAATAAGACAGTTTCCACTCATATGCTATCAAAGATCAGCAGACCAGTTAGGGAAAAATGTTGGTCAGTCTTACTGACAGCAAATAGAATGGCTTTGTAAGTGTCATTTTAAAGGGATTGATGTATTGATGATAGAGGGATGGGATGTGAGGTGGAGTAGAAAGGTTACACTGTGTCTGGGTACTGGGCATAGGGCAATGTCTGAATGGCTGGGGTAATTCAAGAGCAAGGCAGTAAGAGGATAAAGCTTGGATCACTGAAAATACCTGTCCAAATGCTTTATCATTAGACAAACTCCCATTGTTCTTGTTTTACAGTTCTGAGAAATTGAAAAAAGGATTTTGTCCAGCATTGAATCAAGCAGATTAAATGAAAATCTTTCTCTCTCTCTCTCTCTCTCTCTCTCTCTCTCTCTTTTTTTTTACTTTATATTGCAACAATTTTATTTAAATATGTGCTTGAATTTTGTTTTGAATCGAATGCTAGTTTCAAGGCATTGCTAAGGTGTTTCTTTTCTTTATTTTAATTTTTTGGACACTATCGAATTGAGGCATTGTCTTACGTTTTTGACCAAGTAGTTCTTGTTGAATGAAGATTATCTACTCTGTTAATGGTCCTTGTATTTTGAGACTCTTCATTCACATAGTAAACTTGTGTCTTTATAATATGTTAAAATACTGTACAGTAATTTTGAAGTAATGGGGATGTTAGTTTCACTATAGTAACTTAAATAAGAGCTCAGTAAATAGCATGGCAAGGTTGCAGTTGAGGATAGAGAGGAAAGAGATGTAATGTGGGATCTTTGCAAAGGGAAAAGTTTATAGAGGATGCTGGCTTTTGAATCCTGTTCCTAGTTTAAGCATAAGTGTTGAAAGGCAGCCATGTGTTCAGATATCTGTTATATGAATTGTTCTTAAGGCTAGTAATTTTTTCCATGGGTAAGGCTTCCCAGATTTCTTTCAAGCCATCTGTCGATGAAAGAGAGCATTAGATCATCAGACATTGTTTTCAAAGCTCAGTAAAATATTAGCTGTTTAACTCTTACATTGCTTAACTTATCAGAATACTTTATATGAAGGCATTTTATTTATTTCAAAAATAGAGAAGCAGAAGAAAAAAATTAGTAAATCAAATATAACAGTTAAATCAAGAATATGGCAATTCAGGGCTTCTGGTCTTGTAAGACTGAAAAGTCCTTTCACACATATGGATAGCATGCTGTTGTGGTAATCTCAGTTCAGATAAATTCTAGAGGATCATCCATGATCAACTGCTGATCTTCACTTCCTTGAGCTGAGGAAGACAGGGAATACAAAGAATTTTTGCCTCGCTCTAGGAAGAGGGGATTTTGCTCGTGGGGTGACTGCAACTTCTCTGTTACTACGCCTGCCACTGTCCTCATAGGAAGACTTGTCTGCAGGGTGTTTCTTTTGCATTATTTTGTTTGCTGAAAATTCAACCATCTTGAGATCATATGGTGAACTGAGTTCTCAAGGCATGCATTTGCCATTGACTTTTGCTATCAGTTAGTTGTAATGATTTTGTGGTTTGTCTGAAATTAAGTAATTTTTTTAAGAGAATAAGAAATAGCTACTTAGAGGAAAGAGTGGGGCCCTGAAAACATTTTAGAGGCGGAAAGAAATATTTTAGAAGTGTTGTTACTGATGTCAGCTTGGTTCCTGCAGGGCCCGGATGTAACATAACTGGTAAGTAGTTCGTGTATGTAGTGCATAGCGAAAGATTATCTAATGTAGCACTGATCATTCCTCCAGATGTCATGGGAACACAGTTCTGGGGGAATACATAGCTGGGAGGTGTTGCTGATCCACCAAAACTCGGTGCTGCTACTTAGCGAGACCTGGACAGACTGAAGGTTGAGTGAAGAGGAACAGTATCCAGTGGTGCATTTAAAAGAATGAAGTTAGGAGGTGAAGGGAGGTGATCCTCCCCCTCTACTCACAAACTGGAACATGGGAAATTCCACACGAGTATGCGAAAAAATGTATTTATTTTGAGGGTTTTAGAGCAGTGGAAAAAAGATATGGTGGTGTCTCCTTCCCGGGGTGTATCTAAAAGTTGCCCAGAGGCTTTCTTGTGTAACCTACTGTAGGGAAGTGCTTTAGCAGGGGTTGGACCCTTCCAATCCCTACGATTCTGTAGCACAGAACGTGGTGCCTGCCTGCATTACTCTCCCAGCTACAAGGAATCAGAAGTAGAAATGCCGGAAAGGCAGTAGCTGTGACATGCATAGCTCTGGAGGTGATATCATAGAAACACAGAAAGAGTTTATTCTCCCGATCATATAAATAATGTGAACATGCCCTATTATGATAGTTTGGCTCTAATAAAACAAAAGTAATTGCTGTCCATTGGTCTACGTGCCCTCATACAAATGATTTTCTCAGTAAAATAGTAGACACTTCATTCTAATGTCAAGAAAGAAATACAGTTTTGAAAAGGCAGTAGATGTAATAATTTTAAAATCCCTTGTGATATGTCTGGGAATATATTGGACTATTAAACAGCTCCTTCTTCTAATAGGGTCTCTTTCCTTGAACCTGGCAGTGAATCTGAGTTTACCAGTGACAGTGTGACAACGATACTTAGATTCTAAATTGTTTCTTGGGTAATCTTGGGCAAAGCCTGCAGCTGCAGTTGCAACTTCAGCCAAGTTGTGGTTATATTTAAAAGCACAAAGTGAGCAGGAGGTAAATATTTGACTTGAGAAAAATGTGCTAGTTCTTAAGCTGTGAGATGCAGGAAAACTAATAGCTGCTGAAATTAAAACTCATCTCCTCCCAGGGACAGCTCCCACAACCATGTTGGTGCTGGGGTGGCTCAATTCCTTTCCTGGGAGGACCAGCGAGATAGGATAGTAAATGATGACTTGCTGCATTTTTTATGGCCTATTGTACAAGAACAGTGTGTTGAGAATGTCCTTGGTTGTCATCAGCTGTTGCAGAATGCTGTAAATCATCCTTATTTTACTTTATGAATTGTAGAACTATCATACATTTCATAGGTATCTCAAGACAAGACTGTAAATTTCAGGTGTTGGGTTTTTTTTCCCCATGAATTTATAGCGAAGTCTAGAAAATAGCTTCTTATGCAGTTGGAAAAAATAACTGTAGATATGAAGAGCCATACATTATCTTCAGTTTGTGTACAAAACTCCCTCTGACATCAAGGGCAATAGACAGTCCATAAAGTAATTATTCAGTGGAAAATGGAGGGAAATATAAAGAAGAGTGTACTAACTGAGGCTGAATATTGAAGAGATGGAAGTGAATAAAATTATTTTCCATTAATATTTTCCCAGTTTTCTCTTGACTCGTCTTTTATAAAATTCTCCAGATCACTGCTGCCATAGTCTCTCTTAATTAATATTATCTCTTGTTTTGCTGATGGTTTATTTTGCTATTACTTCATAATGGCACACTAGTTTCCAATGACAAATATTATTTCTTGTTTGGCATGTAAAAAAGGAAAAATATTCAAGGTGAATTTTATATGTGTAAATTGCTCTGAAAGTAATGCATCCTATTTGTTTCCATGGAAACCGCAACAGATACAAAGAACACAATAACACTATTTGATAAAGCAAATTCTCAGCAACAAAGCAGTTTTTCAACATAATTACCACCATTAGTTATGCATTTTTGCCAGGATGAACAAGGACCTGCATGCTGTGCTCATAAAAGTCTGCATCAGTGGAGGTGACCCACTGTTGCCACTGCTGAAATGTACCACCCAACACTTTACTGTGCTCACATCCACTGTTTGGTTTCCATAATTGATCAGAGAGTGTTGGTGAATGTCGGTACCATTTTTTCCACATGGTGGAATTCAGTTCCTCATCTTTGCTTCATACACATTTCCATGTCAGGTGCCATTTTGTCAGGCTGTCCCTCTACTGACATCTGTTACATGGTGACAAAATATAATGGGATACTGGGGGGAAGGTTCAATTTCTACTGCCATGCCACTGCTATCCACCTCTGATGTTATGGGCCAACAACATATTGAAATGGGAGGCATTACTTTTGGAGCAGCCCTTACATTGGATATTTTCTTAACCTGATAAAAAAGGAACAAATGCATAAATGATCTTTTTTTTGTTTTTTCCCCTCAAAATAGCTGCCAAATTCTTGTAGAGACATTTCTGGTGTATATCGAAAGAGCAGATAATTTTAAGTGTGGAGAAGCTAAATGTTATTCCTAAGGCTGTACACATCTCCTTATAAAATTCATTTAAATATTTCTCGTGTCTGAGGATATAATCTAGCCATAATGTTGGAAGAAAGTAGCCAGTAAGATATTCTACTGTGAGCGTGTTAGAACAGTTGAAAATCTGCTTATTGCCTTGCATTCAAAATCTGATCCTACTTAATTGTTAAAACTCCTGGATAGAATTCTGTGGAATTTGTATTTCTGCGTAGGACCAGATGTACCATCAAATGCTCACTGACACGAACGTGTTCAAACTCTGTTTTTAGCCCTCTTTATACACTGCTTGTTCGTAGGTTTTTCCCCTTAAAATGCCTTTCTAGGAAACATCTGTTATTTCTGAGATAGGTTGGACAAACAGAAATATCTGCAAAGGTTAAATATAACTTTGCATTCTACCTTGTTGTTGAGAGGGGAATGAACAGATCAGAGAAGGCAACTGTTATCCATATATTCTGTGTCAACTCAAATAATTTCTGCATTTTCTTTCCTGCCTTTTTTCTCTTGTAACAGCTATGATCTATACATTTCATGCATAATCATAGAATATAATAGCATAATTTTTATGCAAGGACATAGCGTTGCCAGCTGAAAGTTGTTAGCAGTTTGTATTACAAATATATCTTCTAATTTTCTTTGCTATAATTGTAATGACATTGAGCTAAAATACCCACATTCTGCTAATAGTTACTTACAAAAAATGGACGTTTTGTTTAGCTCTCAAGTACTGTTCAGATGGTCTGCAGATAGTAATGAAAAAGATCCCTAAACTGCAGTGCTTCTATGGCCTTTAAAAACTTCAGTGCATAAAATTGCTCAATTTGGAGGAGTACTTCATTATGAAAGAACCAATTTAAAAAAAGAAATCCAGAAAGTTAATAGGTTTTAAAGAGTCTAATGTACCGTCAGTACCTTCCTGTTATTAGATAATTTTAGTTAGCAGGTGAACACTCGAAGTCAACACTTAATTTAAAAATAATACTATAATAGGATAGGAAAAAATTCAGACTTTATAAGATGGCTTCTCATGAAGTTGTGTTTTATCTACCAGGCCAATGGTTCTGTTCATCAGAGGAAACTATAATGTTTTATCTTAGAGTTTTTTCAGAATTGGAAGCTTATGTTCCCTTGCATCTAAAGACATAAAAGACACCACAGCAAAAGGTATGTTGGTTTTGTAGTTGTACAACTCAATTAGGGAAGATTAATCTATGAAAACAAAGAGATCACCATATGTTAACAGAGAACCCAGAACCAGATTCTCTGGTGAAACTTTCTGAAACGTGCTGCTGTGTTTTCAAATGTCTTTCAGTTAAAACGTGGCAGAGAGGAGTAGAGGGAGGAGAAAGAAAGCATTCAATGAAGAATGCTTTTTTTTCTTTGAAGTGCCCAAGTGCTAACATAATTACAAAAGGGAACAATAAGATTCTTAATATGCAGTGACAACATGGAAGGAAAAATGCAGAAGAGAACAGCAGCTGAGGCAGTCTTTAATCAGGGTCCCTTAGAAAGTCCCAGAAAAAGACACAAGAGGTCTGATGAGACACAGCTGCACTAATCCTCGTATTAAAAAAAAAAATCAGAAAGAAGGGGGTATGTTAATGTAAGATTGATAATGCGAGACACAGTTGGCTGGAGGAGATTAATGTATTAAAACAACCACAACAAAGGATCCAGCAAGCCTCCTCCAATTGTGCAACCACATCCTGCCAGGGGTTTCTGTGTGCAGCATTGCACAAGCCCACAGCTCCCCATGCAGTTTGCTCTAAAAGTGTGGAGGTGTCACACTTGGAGGCAGCAGCCTGCGCTCACAGGGAGCTGGCCAGGAGAGCTGTCCTCTGCCTGAGCCACAGAATGCCTGTAGCACTGCGACGTTTTATTTATTTGTGCATTTAACCAGCTGGTATAGAGCAGAAAACCATTTTTGGTAGAAGTGTAATTGAAACCAGAATGGTCCTCTGAAAAATTTTATCTTGAGCAACGAGGATTGAAAGAATTGATAGAATTCCATTTCTAGGGAGTTCTTAACTGACTTTACCCAAGATATCGTTCTTTGGGTCGCGCATAAAACCCAGCAAGCAGCTGAAATACTAAAGAGAAAAATTCACATTCCTTCACTTTGCACATTTTTTCTTTTTTTTCGTGACACCAAGCGATGCGGGGAGATACATAGCATATCACACACAAGCTGAACTGCCCCATTCTTCTGTCAGGTCTTTAAATAACTTGGATGATGTCCCAGAGGGAAGTGTGAGAGACGCCCTGGCGGCTCGGCGTGCCCAGCACACTGCTGGCTCCCTCTGCTCCTCGCGCTGCGGCTGGCACTGCGCCCGCAGGTTGTTCCTGAGCAGCGACGGGGTCCTGCCCTGCGCCGAGCGAGAATTCCCCACGTGTTGGTTCAGCAGTCTGGGCGTGATGGATAGCGCTGCAGCGCATTTTTTTTCTTTTTTTTTTTTTTTTATGGGGAATCGTTAGGACCGTATACTTCTCTTCCACCTATTCATCTGACTCTTCCTTTAACCTGGGAGCGCTCTTAAGGCCGATCTGCAAAACCTGGGCAAACCTGGAACCTGTCCAAAATAATAGACTTGCAAAGTTTTTTGTTGTTTTGTTTCCCTCTTTCATTTAGCATGATCTATCTTGCATGTAGTGAACACCTGCTTGCTTCTGCATTGCTGACCTTGCCCTATTTGACTTTAATTTGCAGCTTAATTTACCATTGACATTTTCCTTTTCCAACTCTGTGTTTTCATTCACTGAATAGCCAGTGCCTCTGGCAGTGTTTCACCGGCTCCATGGCTCAGTGTAGTTTCCTGTAATGCTTCCTTCATCTGCAGGACACAAATCACAGACAATTGCAAATAGTTGGAAGGTTTTTTTTTTTTTTTTTTTTTTTTCTTAAAAAGGAAAATCAATAACTGAGTTACTATTCAGCTAGTTTTATAAATAAAACAGAGTTTTCAAATTCCCATATGTTTCATGAGACATTTTCCATGTTCATCAAAAAATAGCTTAATGGAAAACAGAGGTGTTTTTAGGCACTAGATTGATGCACCATAGCTGACCTATGATTTTCTGGCAAATATCAGATGATGACGTTTGTTTAAAGCACGCATCAAGAGAGCATGTGATATTGGCACTTGATGGGTTTCTAACGCTCTTCTCATTTCCAGAGCAGTTAGAAGCTGCCTAGAGAGTTTCTGGCAAACTTTACTTGAAAACTACTCGTCTGGAGCAGCAGTAATTGATGGTAATAAGAACCCCCTGATTAACTTCTCAGGAACACACAAAAGCAGAATGCTGTAGGATGTCTTGAAGCAAGGCTTGCAGGGATATCACCTGGAGTGCATTAACCTTCCCTCACAGTTCTTTAATATAGAGTATCTAATCTAAAAATATTTAGAGTTCTTTGTACCTTTTTCAATTATCTTACTGTAAATACAATGTTATTTATGTTAGTATTCTAAATAAATTTATTTCACAAAATGTGCTTATAAATCCACTTTGACATGTACATTAGGATGTTTGATTATATTGCCTGTTGGGTGTTCATAATTTCTTTGCGGAAAAAAGAGTTTTACATATTGTTTTCAGACGCTCTGCTTTGTGATATTAAGTATTTGGAACTTCACAATGGTAGTGAATTAAGTTTATGTTCATGCTGCAGCAGATCACCAATTTCCAACAGTAAGTATTTATTATAATGCTGGTTTATTTCTAACCTAGCAAAAATAATTTCCAAACTTCTGTGATAGATAGTGCTGTTTTTGCCAAGAAGCGTCTCATGCTACATCTACTGCATTTATCTCTGTAGAGATGTATTGAAATTACAGTCACCTCTACGATGTTGACCTCTCCAATGAATAAATGGTTATACAAGGCTTCTTTGGAGCACGCTTTGGGCATCCCCTAGGTGAATTTCCTTCATCCTACTCTTACATCTTTTCCTGTCTGAAGTTCCTCTGAAGTTTTCTGGTCCATCCTCTGGCTTGAAAGGGAACTGTCACAACCACCAGCTCAGGCCAAGCACAGCATCAACCTGTCTTGGTCTCTTCAACTTACATAGGTAGATGTTGAGCTGTTGAATGAAAAATTGCAGTTCTGATGTGTATCATGGTCCTTCAGGATTGGTGGTACATTGTTCATCCCAGAATGAGTAGGTTGCTTATGCTGCTGCTCAGGTTTTATACACTAAGTAAGATTAGGGTGCTACTGAAAAAAGGCATGCTTTGCTAGATCTAAATTTCCTTTCTCTGAAGCTGGAAGTGTTATTCCTGAAGTGCTGATTATGAATGCAGTACTGGAATTTTAGAAGTCTGATAAATAGTAGATCACAAAATGTTATGCGTGAGCATGCCTTTTTGGGGATGCGTACTTATTATATGCGTTGCTGTGGTAAGGCTATTCTGCAGCATTCCATGTTTATCTCTCGCTAATCAGAAGCCTGTTACTAGACTTGTATTTGTGGTGGGTTTTAACAAATAAAAGTGGGAACTTTTTTCAGAGAGAGAAATATTTGAATTCAGAATAACTTTGTGCATAAGCTGATGAATCCTGTTCTGTGAACCTTCCAGAATTACAACAACTTTCATGATCTGTCTTCTGACTTAAGATATATGCAAGTCTCTATCTAAGCACACATACGTTGAACCCTGGTGCTAACCTTAAAACAAAGTAGTGATGAGGAAATCTCAGAACCACACAGAATCACAGAATTATAGGGGTTGGATGGGAGTTCTAGAGATCATCTAGTCCAACCCCCCTGCTGAAGCAGGATCCCTAGACCAGGTAATGTGGTGATGGCCATTCCATCAACAAACTGATCCCTAGCTGAATGAAAGCAACTCCATTCACTTTATTAATGAACACAGCTTCATTTAATGGCACTATGGTGGACAACAGTGGTGTTTAAAAGGCAATAAAATCAACTAATGCTTTCATTATTATAATGATAACTGCATCAAAGGGACATCCGTACTCAGCAGAATGTCTCCTGTAGTGCATAAACATCACCACCACAGGAGATGCTTATTGCTTTAGACATGCTCCCTTTGATGTATTTATCAGTCAAATGTATTAGTTCTGCTTCACAGTTGTGTGCAGAAATAGCACTAAGGAAGACTGTATTTTACATGAGCTGTACACAGCATCATAACCTTTGGATACCAGGATCAATAAATAAAATTAAGTCAAAACCATTTCGTCAGTAGTGTAGATGTTGACTGTTCATGGCAGCATTGAAACTCCAGCTGCCTTCATATTTATGTCAGCTAGAAGAAATACAAATTCTAACAACATCTGATTATGCAAAGATGATTTTTCTTATAGGAAATATTTTCTGTCATTAAAACTGAATTAATTAGGTCATGCCCTCAGATGAAAGAATGATGAGCTGCACTGTGTGTGGTGTGTGCATATTTATTTTGTCTAAAAGTTACTATTCCTTCTGAGTTCATTTTGGTAATGTGATTTAGATAATTACGTGCCGCGCAGATTATTTTGTATCAGATACAGCTGAAATGACTTCAGTTATGTTGTAGTTTATTAGTACATAGTGTCCATTAATAATAATAATTACGGTTGATGTTCTGCATTCACTTCAACTATTGAAAGAAAAGAATCTCTAGCTTCCCAAAAATAACTGAGATTGTTTATATGGAAATAATAATATTCAAGTCACGTGCACATAGGCTATATAGCACAAAGCTCTTGAGGCTGATGCTTCTATCTTTTCTTGAGCCATGCATTTTAGATGTGGAACGTAGCAGGCCACCTGCTAAATTATCAGAATGCTTGACTCTGTGTGTGGTATTTTTGCATCTCATAATAACTCCACAACTTTAGGCTTATTTATTTACTTTGGCTGTAGAGGTATGGAAGGATATTGAGTGATAACTGTGTGTATGTTTGCTGGGAGGGGTTGGAGGGGGATTCTGCATTAGTATGGAATGAGCTGATTTAAACACTTTTGTTTGGTTTAAGATTCCTTAAAGTAAGATATGTAATCATGAAAGTTAGAGGAGCATTTTTGGCGAATCTGTTTTGTATGTTAAAAGAAGTGTATTACGCAACTACTTGATTTGTTGCTTTGTTAGTTTTCTCTCGGTGAAAAATATCCATGTTGGCATGTTTTTTTCCACCCAACACCTTGTACCTTGTAGATGTCCATACTCTTTGAGCTGCTAGGTGCTGGATCTCCCTTTGCAGACCAGCAGCATACAAGTTGGCTGCTTGTGTGTGATACAATGCGTTAACTATCATGTGCGTACTCACTGGTGAAAATTTATGCATGTGCTCTGCCTCATTGAAGTAAACACTAGATGCTGAATTTAGCTTGTGTGAATTTCTAGAAACACATCCTGAGTCGTGGCTTACAGCTCTTATGTTGGAAATGCCTTTTGTGACCAACAGGGAGGGAGCATTTAAACTATCTCCAGCCTGTTTGTCAAGGAGCGTTTACTCAGGAAAACCTCTCAGTGCTGTTGGTATCATTGTGACAGGGACAATTAATAAGAAATGAACCATTGCATTATTGAAAAATGTTGTTAGGTACTGAAATGTTGACTAAAGAGCATTCTTCAAGCGGGGATTTTAGAGGTGGTAATAACTTGACACATCACATCATTCTTAACATGTAGCTTGTGATCGTTTTATCCAAACAGCAAATGCTTATATAGGAATGAACTACATGGGCTACAGTACACAGATTGCACAATATAGAAGAAATTCCTTAATTGTACACTTTCCAAAGAGATCTTTCTCCTAGCACTTCTTAGGATGTTAAGAAATTAAACTACTTTTCAGTAATTGCTAGGTGATATTGACAATTGATTGAGTGTGGTTCTTAAAATGTTATATTGTTGATCTTTTATTTATAACTAATCAGAGGCTTAATTATTTATTGGTTACATTTCATGTCACATTTAATAGGGTCATGTCTGGGCATAGGAGATTGTTCTGTTAATTATACAGGGAAATCTTGTTTGAAGGCAAATAGCTTGACTAGTCTATTTCTTGCAAGCTATTATTCTAGTCATACTAAAAATAAGAATTGGAGAGAAAGACTGTATTCTGAGATGCATGTGTTTTTTATAAGAGTGGGAAAAGGAAGCTCTCATTATTTTCTTGTCATTAATATAAAGCAACAAGTGTGGTTGTTTACATATAAAAGCTTGCTGACTTGGGCATCCTTAATGCTAAATACATGGGGCAATATGCATATCAACTGCTGATTCCCATCAAGTCTGTCAAAAAAACCACCCCAGTTTTATTTGAAGTTAATCTTCCTACTTGCCTGCTGCTACTCAGCAGTGATGATTTTAATGTTTAAAAAAACCCCTTACTTCTGAAGTCAATTAGAAGTTGTTCTTCTGGAAATACACACTTTGAAGGGATGGCAAAATTCCAGAGTTAAGTCTTGCAGAGCCTAATCTCCAGCACAGCCAGAGCTTCCACAGGGTCAGGGTTTGGTGAGGCTGTTTGAATTCAGTGGAGGAGAGACAAATAGTGGGATGGGGGTATCTTTTTAGGATTTGTATCTACACTTCCTAAAAGTTTTGCTGCTATTTCTGTCTTGTTGCTTAGTATTGTAGAACTTCATGTTGCAGGTGGATGTAAGCGACAAATGTTCTTTCTGATGTTCTTTGCTAGTGCTGTCTAGATGTTATGCATTGTGTGAGTAGAGAGGGGAGCAACACTGGATTGTTTATACATTTCCCCCCAGTAAATTTCGACTTCAAATAGAAGTGCCATTTGTACTGGGGTATGTACCTTCTACCAAGTTCACAGATCTAATGCAGTTGTATGCTATGAAAATGTGAGAAAAGAGATGTGTGGCTTTGTGAGAGAGACAATTCCCACTCTTCCTTTGACATCAGAACAAATACAACTTTCAAAACTTTCAGTTACCTCAAGATATCCAGTTTCTGTTTGACCTGAGCTGAACTGAGGAGCTTAATGGTTCTTTTTTTTTGCTGTGTTGTCTTTAGTCTCAGGACACCAAAACGTATGCTCCTGTAGCTTCCAAACACATTATTTAGACAACTGCTGGCACTGCAGCAGCTCCGCGTGCTGGTGTTGGTGTGACTGGGTTTTATCTTCCAGCAGTTATGCAGAGCTGGATTTCTATGGTCAGTTCATCTTGTGTTTAAAAAGCTAGGATCTTCTAATACATTAAGTGAAAGCAGTTTCCCAGCCAAATAGCAGGCTTCCTCTTCAGAGGCTTAAACTTTCATGAATTTCTAGATGCTTAAAGCAAGGTGATGTTTTCACAGAATAATGTTTTATTTCTCTGGAGCAGACAGAAAGACCATGTTCTCCTGATCAGAGAGGAACCAGCCATCATCCCAAACCTGAGTGAGGTGCCAGGCAAAGCACTTGTGGTAGAATGGTGGGGACAGTGGGAAGGGTCTATCTGCTTGGAGCTGCATGACTGAATCTTGAAGGATGGGGAGGTGTGGGGTGAAGGGAGGACTTGGACGGACTAAATTGAACAAAAAAAAAAAACAGATTTATCGGGAGGTTTCTACTTAAAAGCTTAACGTGGAGGGTCAGGACCTGTGCATATCTTCCAGTTACCTGGAAAAAATAGTTTGTTACCTTGTTTTAATTGGCAGTGGCCCAAGCTTTGAATTGGAGGTGAGATCTGATCCAGCTGGGTACCAGAGCATGATAAAGCTGCCTAAGAGCTCAGATCTCATTTAGAGATTGCCTTCATTTTCTCCCCAAAATGTCATATCACTCAATTGTTATGTTTTTTTCCCAGGTGCTGGAGACCATAAAACAAACGAGATGTCTTTTCAGTAATGTGAACAGTGATTTTTTTTTTCTCCTAAGATTATACTGCAGAGGGAAAACACTGAAGTTGAAAAGAATTTTTAGTAGGAGTACATGAGTCTGTCACAAATAGGATGAAGGAAAATAAAACCAAATGGACTTATAAGCCATAAAAGTACTGTCAGGTTTTTAAAATGCTTGTACTCTGTGCTGGTTTTAAAGCTGTGCTGGCTTTCTCTTAGTCTTTGCTCTGTCTGGCACTCTGTATTTCTCAACATGTTTTAAGCTGGACTGAATGCTGGTGCTCAGCTTGACAGCCCTGCAAGAGCTTTGAGCCTCCTTGTTTCTTCATTGTTGCTCTCCATCTCCAGGATGAAGCATAAGTTGGCTGCTGGATGTGTGATGGTGGCTCTGGAGTGCCCTGAGGCCTCGAAGTGGGAGCTGGAGCTGATTCAGTTAGTGCCATGGGTGGTACAGGCCAATTGGTTTTAGTACCACTTGGTAGGTCTGAAATATAAAGAGTTATACAAGTTATAGTGTAGCTGCACTGCTCACCAGAATGGTACATCCGTATCTGACATTTGGATGCAATAGTCACTGTGTTATGTCCTAACACTCAAGCTGAACCCTGGGATCAGCCCTTAGTCAAGCTGCTATAGCTCTGCTGTGTTATCTACTGCAACCAGCATGTGAAGCTGCTAGGAAGGCTTCCTCTTAACTTAATCAGCAGCAGAAGCCCTGCTTTCTGTCCTGTACCACTTCGTGCTGCTGTGGGCCCAGTTGCTGTTGGATTTGATGCAGCCAAGTCTCTGTAGAGGAGCTGCTTGAGAAGGGGATTTTCTCTGGGTTCCCTTCTCTTTAGTGAGCAACTTTCTTCCCTTTATTTTATAATGTGACCTCTGCTTTCTCTGCATACTTTTACTTGGGAGCTCTCAATTCACCATGCTGGTGACAGCTGAAGTGCTTAGCAACATATGGAAATTAAGAACAATCCTGAATTGCAACATTTTCTACCTTGCAGTCCCCTAAGGCTGCTGGAAGCCACATAGCTCATTGCTTCAGCTGAGAGCAGGTAGTGTGTGCAGGAATTCAAACTGCTAATCAAAAGTAATCGGTGTAGACAAGGATGGATTAAAACAGGTTTAATAAATAACGTTATGTTGTCCTCTTAGCAGAGCAACAGTCATCACATTAATCTTTTGGGGCCGGGGGGGGCAGCACCATCCATTAGAAGTACAACTTTGGTTTTTTGTTTTGGTGTTTTTTTCCAACCTAAACAGAAAACTAAATGCTTCTGAACCAAGTTGATGCTAACACAGATTCCACTGAGCAGATGTACTAGTTTGCAGTAGTGATATATTTCAGAGCTTATAAGATGTACTATCTCCTGAAAATCCTTTTGCTGCTTTCCAGATTGTCAGTAAGGTCTATGTCATATCTGTTTCTGGTAAACGTGTGCCTGGAGAAAATGCTTTTCCATTTTATTGCACATTTAAATTTCAGACTCTATCTGGAATTTACTGTCTTGATGTGTATTTTATTAATGCATTATATAGTACCACGCTAAGCCTGCCTGCTTTGGGGTTGCATAGGTTCACGCTGTGCTTTATCCGGGGTAAGTTCTCCTGAGCGTGCCACTTCATAACAAAGCGGGAGGCTAATCACACCCTCATTAGCTTAAAAGAGAACTATCAGAGAGACTTCTTTTTTCCCCGCACTGGCTGGAGATTTAGCTTAGCTTAAAGGAAACGGAGCTGATGCTAATGAGAATACATTGTCGTAATTTGCATATTAGATGAGATAAATATTGAGCTAATTTACACCTAAGATGGCTTTTATTGCAATCTCCGTGTTCCAAGTTTGTATTCAGTGTATTTTGCACACCAACTGTGTATAGTTTGGAGGCATAATGTGAAAATATATTATTTCAATGAGGAAAACAAAATGGAGACGGTTCCTTTCATCTCAATTCTTTTGCATTTGTATTTGAAAATCTTCTCAGTTATTCTTAGTTATTTTTCCTTTTACCCTCCCAGTCCGTTGTTATGTACATACAAAAACATTTGGGGAAGTTGTGTAAGTGCATGCCTGCATCTACTGCGCAAGCTGGGGGTGCAGGTCATCCATCTTCATTACATGTGTGAAGGCTAAACAGATATCTGCTCACCTTTGCTACCCAGGAGTACTGGAAAGTTCAGGGATGACGTGATGTACTGTGTTTTTCTGTTTTATGGAAAGGATTGCAGAAGCAAAATGTGGACATGTAAAAAAAAAAAAACAACACAACAAATTTAATTGTTTGAACCCTTGGAAGATAATTCAGAGGAGCACTCAACATCTGAGCCACCAAAGCTGTGCTTTCTTGGTTGCATTT
This sequence comes from Callipepla californica brunnescens, assembly GCA_023055505.1. Classification (NCBI taxonomy): domain Eukaryota; kingdom Metazoa; phylum Chordata; class Aves; order Galliformes; family Odontophoridae; genus Callipepla; species Callipepla californica. The sequence goes on from JALIRH010000016.1 coordinate 10,419,566, forward strand.
CATGACTTGTGATGGCAGATATACTTAAATTATTTGAATTAATGTAGACAAAGATGGCTTGAAAGAACCCAGGGAGTTTACAAAATGAACAAAAGAAGCTTTGTATGCTTTATAATTTCTACTTCCTGTATTTTTCTCCAGCTGTTTTTCCTCATTACAAACGTGAGAAGCATCTTTGGAAATCTTACTAACATAAGTCTCATTTTCTGATTATCTTTTGATTATGATCCTTTTTGTGGGGGGGGGGGGAAAGGGAGATAAGTTTTTTGTTTATCACAGAGAGCTTTATTCTAACTTTGTATTGAAATGTGCTACCCGAGTTTACAATGTATTAGTTACATTGTGAAACCACTGAAGTTTTCAGGCGTTTCTCAGAGTACCAGGCACTCTCTTGCACTCTCTGACTTTTTCACTTGCACACTGCATTAAATGTCTGAAATGCCAATTGTGTTGTCAAAAGCCTATCATTTAAAAAAAAATTGCTCTTTTCTGAAGTGTAGCGTAATGGGCTTTGCTTTCTTTTCCACATTTCACAGCAACAGTTCGCTCTACTGTGAGAAAGTCTTAATGCTACATTTCTGATTACAGCAGTAATAAAGATTACATCACTTTTTTCAAATTTCGTAGATGATCCTCATTGTATTTCTCATGTTTGGTTGGTGCTGTCCCAGACTGATCATTGCAAGTGCTGGGCAGCAGCAACTCTGGGATTACGTCTGCTTCTTCTTCTTAGGCCTTGACAGCATCTTCACAGCTCTGCTTATGTGTGCCTGGAGATGTGCTGTAGCTGTGTTCTGTGCTGAAGCACTGCCGTGCAACTGCGTGTTTCCTGTTCTGGGTTAGTGCAGCTAACTGTTGGTGCCAAAGCACAGCATTTTTGAACTTCTTGCTGCTAAACTGTGTGACAATCTTTCATGCTGCTCCTCTTAATTTCTTGGGGAGGTACTACGGCGTGGGCTTTTGCCACTTCAGATTTTGTTGTCAGGTGTGCAGACATGAACAGAACTGTTACTGCTCTGAGACATCCCAAGGGCTGCTGTTCTTTTGGAAACAGAATTTCAGCATTCTGTAGTGTTCACTGATCAGTTTAAAAATAGATACAGGCAATAAGTAATTTGGACAAGGTAATTGATAGGCATCTTACAGACTAATTTGAACTTCTTTTTTGTGTCAGGCAGCTTATCCTGAGATTATCCTTCTGAAGACTGATTATTATTACGCTAGCACTTAATACTGATACTTATTGTTAGCACTGTGTTAGGGCTGGTTTTGTAATTATGTGATTACATTGATGTCAGATTTTTTTAGCCTACATGAAGACAGAAGTTGCTAATTTTTAACTTGAACACAATAAAAGTCAAGCATGTGGGTCTAATTAATGTCATATCCATCTTGTTTACAGGTATTCTCTTCTGAGAGCTGATACAACTGTGCCAGAACCTTGCATGAGAAAATGAGGTACTTCTGTTTCTGTACAGTATTAGAAAAATGAAAATTTGAAGGTGAAGTCCCACTCAAGAGAGAGATGGGCAGTTGTAGTCTTTGTTTCACGGAGCCTCCTCTCTCTCTCTCTCTCTCTCTTTTTTTAATTTTCTGGAGTAGTCTCTGATAAAAGAGAACGCAGTTATCCATAATCATCTGCTTACTTGAACTTTGGGAGGGATGTTTCAGAAGTGTAGTACAAACATCTTGGAACTACATATAAAGTTCTTCCAAGTCAGATGTAAGAATATGTCTACCATCACATTGTCTACAGAGCTCTTCTGCCCTTAGTTTTCTCTCCAGATATCATTTTCCAGTCTTGATCCGCTGGACTGAAATAGTTTGTATGTCCCTGCAGTATTCCTAAAAGAGAGAAAAGGAGGAGATGCTTTATACTTTTTCCTATCACTATCACGTTTTATCAGATAAAAATTAACCTGTCTGAATTCTGTGATAGCACAAGTTGTCACTGTATACGTCTGCAAATATAATTCAAGAGGATGTCTGCATACAAAAAATCTTTAAAAATAAATACATCTGCATTTGGGGTGATTCAGAGGATAGTATACAAAGTAAATCAGGTGTAAAGGCTGTAACAGGCATCATAAAAGATTCAGAATGGTATTGAATTTTTCTGGATGAGAAGAAAACAAACATAAATCACTAGGCTTCAATTAATATCGTGTCAGGTTTGTTTCTAGATTTTTTTTCCTACTTAATAATGTTCACTGAAAAAAAAAAACAACAACATCAAGTTAAAAAGGGGCATGGGGAATATTTCCAGGCTACATCACAGATGTCGCAGATGTCACAGACTATCAGAGACAGCTGAGAGTGATGATAGAAAGCATGGCAATAGCTTTACGCTGCTTTTATGTAGCTCCATGTTCCCTAATGCATTTTCTGTTCTAGAACAAAAGTGCCCAATGCTTTAAAATGATATTTGTGTCCCTTAATGATGTACTGTTTTGGCAAGTAGTAACATAAAGTCTTGAAAAATAGATGTGTACATATTCACACGTGTATCTAATAGTATTGGAATTTTCAGAGCAATTCAGATGTGTTTGTTAAAGAAGTGGTTGGACTTTTCTTTCCAAGCGTGTGAGCTTCTGGTGTTTCCCTTTGCTCCATCACAGCCAATGAAAGAGCAGTTATTTCAAGTTTATGGAACTTGGAGATTATCAGTGAAATGGTTAAAAGTTGTCAGAACACACTCTTACTTAAAATCTACTCTGATTTTATCTGGAGATCAAACAAAGAAAAAAAGATGAAGTAGATGAAAACAAGTTTTTTTGGATAAGGATGTGTAATCTGGATGCTTATGGATTTCCACAACAAAGGTTGCATCAGTAGCTTTAGTGAATGATGTAGGCCTCTGAAATCCTTAAAATTAAAAAGAAACAGCCTTTAAATTTGATAAAAATCTCCTTGTAAAAATGAAAGGAGAGTCAGAAATTGATTGCAGAAAGTGAAGCAGAAGAGGTTGGAGCCTGTGAAATGAAATGGTCATTGGGCAAGGCTCATTTTAAAGACTTGTATTAAAAATTAAAGAAATTAGATGATCATATATTAATTATCCACATAAATTGAGAATATGAGCTAAGAACGTGGAAAAGGGCACCGGAATACTGATTACTTTTTCTCTCTGTCTAAAAAAGCAAAGCTTTAAAAATGTTTTGTAGTTTTTCATTTAAAAATTAATTCCTGAAAGATTAAAGTATGTCTCAGTGATGAAGACCAAAATGTTTCCACATAATTCTCTGTAAGCTGCTGAGCTTGGCCTTGTGAAGAATGACTGGATCTAGCCATTTAGCATGCAAAGATATGACATCTTAGTTTGTTGCCTATTTCTTGTGAAGGTTAATAATTGCAATATTTACACTGAATTTTTAATTAAGGTGTCTTTGACTCTCTAGATTTCCAATTAATTAGGAGTCAGTATCTCTATGCTTCATGAACCATGCCTATTATATAAGTAGTTCTTACACTTTGTTATTGCTCTCTTGAAACTTAATATTTTCAGTTTTGATTCTTTCTTTATAAATATCTCAGTGCCTGAAGCAGCAGATGGGGGTAAAAGAAAAATGGCACAGTAATCTGTCTCAAACTTTTTGCATTGCTACGTCTCTTTAACATTTTAAAATTCTGAGATAAGAAGGTACCCTCCTCCCTCCCCCCTTAGCCATGAGCAATAGAAGCCTGTCCTTCTTTATTAACCTCTCAACTTTAAATGAGAGATAATATTTTAGGAAACACAAGGTGAACAAATATGCATATTGCTCTTTCGGATGCACATTTTAACAGAGAATATCAGCAGGTGTAGCCTTTTGATTCTAGAAAGGTGTTTATAAGATATTTCTTCATCAGTATAAAAAAACTGAATATTGAAGTGTATTTTCTCCCAGCTGCAATCAGGTATGGATGTACTTTGGTAAGAGGCAGGCAAAGAAAAAAGCAAAGGAAAACAAACTGAGTATTCTGGGTTTTCAGAAGGGGGGCTAATAGACAGCATAGGACTTGGATTGGAAAGTAAGGGATTCAGTTGTGATATGTGTTAAAGTAAGGATATTGCCATATTTGATATAAAATAAAGTGGGGAATTTAATATGCCATATCAGAGGAATTGGCCAACTATATGTTGTTAAGCGCAAACACTGAAGAAACTGTAATTAGTGGAAAACTGGAGATGAAGGAGAATGGTATAAAAAGCAATAAAACAATTTAGGCTAGACATCTGATCTCTTAGTTAAGGTGGCTGTTTTGTAGATATAAAATTTGGATGCAGCTGATTTGATGTGCACTATGCAAAAGTAGGACTTAAGCTAATGAATTGTGAAACAGTGAACTGAGAGGAGATGGCTGAAGTGTGAGCCAGGGAGAACTATCTGCTTAAACGGAGTGCAGTCACAGAGCTCTTGGAAGAAAGGTTTGGGCGTCACATCACTGTCTTCTTCAATGACACTGATATCAAGAGGGGAATCATAGAATCATTAAAGTTGGGAAGACCACTAAGGTCATCTAGTCCAACCATCAGTCCGTCCCCACCATGCCCATTAAACCACATCCCTCAGTGCCACATCTCCAGGTTTCTTGAACACCTCTCGGGTTGGTGACTCTACCACCTCCCCAGGCAAAGTGTGCCAATGCATGACCACTGAGAAGAATTTTTTCCTAATATCTAACCTGAGAAAAAAAACAAAAACAAAAACAAGTGGCAAAGAATATTGGTGAAGACAGAATAGAAGATAGATGATGGGTTCTTACTGGTGTTCCACAGAGGATGGCTCAGCTGTTTGAGCTGGTTGCTCTACATAAACGTGGCTGGCTGGTCTGTGCCTCGTGGAAGCTGCCTGTGACACTGGGGCTTGGTGGGTGAAATCTGAATGGAGTAGGGAAAATAATTACAGTCATAGATGTTAGTGTTATGCCATACATTCAGAGTTGAAGGGATGGATGTTTACATTTCTTTGCAAATATGCTATGCCTGGTTACTGCAGTCTCTGTAAATCCATTGGTGGAAGGCATTTAAACATATTCCACTCTGTGCATGTATGGCTCAGGCAGAAAGAAAACCTGAAAGGTTTCCTATGCTGTTGCCATTCTCCAGAAATTTTATCCCCACAAAGGGATCAAAGTTAATAGAGTTACCTGACAACTAAGTACAGCTGTGAATTTAAATGGGGTCTCTGTTTTTCTTTTTTTTTATTCTTATAGTTGAGGAATTGGTGTGTGTTCAAAGATTCTGGCTCCCCTAATTGGCACTGAATTTGTCACACTGGCAGTTACAACCTCAGAAAAAAAATGTCTGGACTATGGAATCTGTGAAATATCGTCAAAAGAGTCAATGTGAATATTGAAAGCAATTAAACATAAGTTTTATCCTAAAGCAAAATATTTCTGGTCTGCCGAGTTTACTAAGATTTATGAAACTTTACCTGGATTTTCATTTTTTATTGTTATAAACAATCTCACGGTCCTGTATCGAAACTCCAAGTTTCTTGCCACAGGCCAGTTCTGGTTATAAAACATACTTGTTTTTGTGTGCTCCCAAATGCCTTGCTCCATGGCTTTTCTAATGCAGTGAAGTAGGAGAGTAGCCTAGGGATTTACTCATCATGTTTAATGTCAAGAGAAGTATTTCCTTTAGGTCTCCTGTCACTGTCAGCAACAAAGCAGCAAATAAGAAGCTCTGTAGCTCCTCTCCTCTCAGTGACATCTGCAGCAGGCAAGATTCTAAACCCCAGAATTCCCAGTCATGAATGAACTATAAAAACAATGTGTCAGAAATGAAAATTGTTCCATCATAATTTTTCACAGTTCCTTTTTGACAAAAGCCAAACAAGTCTCATGAATACACATTTTCTATAACCTTATACATTATGTATCAGGCTATAGTAAGAATGTTGGGAATTACATGTCCCTAGTAAGGGCCTTTGAAAATACGTATTTGGTAAACAAGCCTAACCCTATGAGTTGTATAGCTTTTTTTTTTTTTTTTTGGATTAAATATTATATTATCAGCTGCTTTGTGAATAAAAGACTATCACTTCAACACTATACATTCTGATAAATCCTCTGATACAACAGTATCTAAATTGATGCTGCCCAAAACTAATCTGAGAAGTCTGAACAAATTCCCACCAGAGACTTTACCACCGAATGTTGCTAAAAATGCACTAAGAGCTGGTGTTAAGCTGTGTTAAATCTGGGTAGTTGTTCTTCTTATCACATGCTGTGTGTTTTTCGAATGGCGGGCAACTGGACCTGGATTAGTAGTGTTTTACTGTCTTCCTGTAACATTAGAACATTGCTTTTCAGTGTCTGTGGATAAGCTGTATTGATCAGCACTCCAAAGGCGTAAGGCATTACTTGGAAAGAATTACTATTAATCTTTTGCACATAAGTTGGGTTTTATCTGGATGTAAACATTAAAAGAGGTACCAACAGGATGATGGATTTCCAAAGAGCAGGAAGGAGGCAAGCACAGGATGTGCATCGCAGCTGATGCAGTGTTGTGCTTCCTGTCACAGGGGTATGCAGAGTCCAAGGTAAGGAGCACATAGAGGTACGCAAAGGAAATTCCTCATTGTTGTTAGTCAATGAAGATTTATGGTGTTTGCCTCTGTAATAATTTACTGATTGGTACTGCTTGACTAATGCAGACATAAACCAGCTGAGTTCTCATTCTAATTGCAATGATAAGGCAGTTTGCAACTGTTTTTAGGTGTCACTGATAATCTACTCATGCGATTATGATTTAACTTTTCCCCTGCTGCTCCTACCCCGGTGGGAACCAAGAACATTACAGAAGTGAAAGTATAAATTAGCTGTAGACAAACAACATATGTTTATATCTGCTGTGTTGTGAGACGAGTATTTTCAGTGAAACCTCATCCAACTTGTGGATCCCTGCTTGGCTGAGGAAAATACTTAAGCTGTTTAAATCAGGAACTACTTTTGCCTATGCATCTGTTTGATACAAAGTGCACTGGGGCTGTAAAATATCTTGTAGTCCCATGTCATTTCTGTAACTGCTATTGATGGCTCATGAAGCACAAGTACAGTGCTTTAAATATGGAAAAACATTGTTCATATTAGTATGGGTAGCACTTTCCAATCCTAGTACCGCCCAAATGAGCTAAGTGATTTCCACTTTTGCCCCACGTAGCAGCGATGGCTACCCCTAGCAATGAACTCAGTATTCAGAGCACATTCTACCAACTTTGAAATGATGAAGAAGCTGTGTTTCTTCCTTCAAATTCATGTGATCTTAAAGGAGCAATGTAAGCTGTGCATCAAAGAAAAGTCGGGCCAAGGTGAAGGCCCGCATTTGTTACTTGTGAGACAGTAGTGTAGCTTTCCAAAGGCTTGCTGTGCTGACTGTTGACCACATAACTATCAAAAACTTCAGAGGACAAAAAAACAACAAAGAATAATATTTAACTTTTTGTAGCTGCTGATGTTTCTGAGATGAGGAAGGGTGCTGAGGAAGGCTACAGAGTTTTAACGAAGAGGTGGGAAACGGGTAGAAGTGATGTCTTTTCCAGCAACTCTCAGATGTGGCGGGAGTATAACCAACTCTTTTCTTTATCCTTGGCAAAGGTATTTGGCCTGCCACTGCAGATTTTTCATTCTGGCAGAGCATGCATGTGTCATCTATAGAAAGTTCATCCTTTTATACAGTAAGGACAAGGAAGCAAGAAGTGCAGCAAGCTCATGTTCTCTAGGCGAAGTACAATAAGCAATAAATAGGGCATCTGAGTACAGCCATATTCATTCACTTGCCCACAGGTACAGGTAGTGCTTATAAAAATTATTGTAGAAGACAAGATGATCTGAGCTTCTGTCAAGGAGTGCCTTTGGTTGATTTATGTGGAGTGAGTAGCAATGTCACAGTAGGGTGTAACTTTGTACTGAAACAATGAAGAAATTGGACAGTTTTCAAGGCCTTGCAGTGACCCAAGTCATGAAAGCAGGTCAGGAAGCCAAGGAGTACCAGGGAGATCATAGATCTGAGCGTGTGCCAACCTGAGACTGCAAGTGCTATGGTTTTCTGCTTTGTTCTTTTTTTATTTTTTTATATATATTTTTAACAGAATCTGATAATGCCTAATGTTATCACTTTGTTTGCTTTTAAATTGCAGTCTTTTAACTTATATGCATAAGTGTTTTTAATCAGGACTTTTAAAGCGGTTTTTATAACTAGCTTATGAGAACATGCCTCTTGCAGAATGATAAATCACTGAATACTAAAATGTCTCATAAAAAGCTGATTCATGCATGGCATGATGTCATTTCTTTCCTTTCTTCTTTAAAATTGTGTGTTTTCGTTCCAGCAAACTGATAACTTTAGTTAGCAGTCACAATAATGGTAACTTCAGCCAGTCCTGATTGCTTATAGTGGGATATAGTAGCTTATATCAGTGCAGAAAGCTAGTATTCATGTATAATGATTACCATTTTACATTATTTTCATTAGAATGATTATATGTGAAGCAGAAGGATTGAAGCATCTCAAATTCATCTCTAAGATTTCATGTAATTTTCCTTTTATAATAAATAATGGGAATATGATACTCTTCAAAACTGCCCCAGAAAGGGGACAGGAGGAATTAAAATTTAAATGGAGAACCTCTGTAAATCACAAACGGCAGTTAAGAAAGAATATATACTTAAAGCCTGTGTACCCTGTCAACTGTGGGAAGTTGCTTTTCAATTACTTTTAGTAAGTTTTTTATATACAACCTTAAACAAAGTTTTAATGTCCTTTAAGTAGTAAACATGAGGAGCTGGAGTCAGTGTGAGGATGATAGCACTGTGGGTGTTGGGTATTGTGGAAGAAGAGAGGATGCAGCAGGATACTAGGTAGAGTCATCAGGAAACATTAACATCATGAGGAGGCTCTAGCATGGAGAGCATCTTCATTGTTAGATATATTTACATTCTTAATTTCAATCTGAAATTAAGATTCGTAATTGTTTCCCTTGTATCATGAGATGCAAGAGGGAACAGGAATTTCACTCACCAATTAATCTGCTAACAACTGTTGCTCAGTGTGGAAAAAATTACCAGTCTCAGAAAATATCAAGAAGTGAAAAGTGTGTGCACAGTCCACATCTCCTCTTGGTTACTTTTTTTGTCAGTTTTATCTACACTGCAAATACAAAACCTCTCTGGATGCTACATGCTGAATGAAGCTTCCCGGCATATAAAATTGATTGTAACGTCAAATGTGCATGAATTGTGAAAATAGCTTTGTAATCATGGGGTGGGTTTTCTTTTCTTTTTTTTTTTTTTTTTTTTTTTTTTTTTTTCAGTTTAAAAATAAATGTTGTTTGAAGGATGTCTGACTGAAGAATTAAGTATAACAGTCGATAACCTGAGTCCACACAGATCTAATTCTGATTGCCGTACTTGACAGTTACATAGCGTGACGTCACAGGTGCAGCTTTGGTAGTTAAAAGGAGTTCTGAAAATTTCTTAAAATTATTTATCAGTAAATAAATATTTTGCTTCTTAACTCATCATCATGCTATTAAGAAGGATGTGAAATGGAATGTTAGTCCTCAAATACAACGGTTTCTGAGAAAGAAGCACTGTATTTTATGCAAGCTTAACTTCTTTATTTAGCAAATGGTGTCTTGTTAGAGATCTCAGAATTATCTCTTACTATTTTATTTCAATAAGATTTTCAGATGGAGAGAGAGTTGTCACATTTATGGCTTCATTCTCTAGAAAATTGCTAGTTTCATTTACAGGCTACTGAAGTCAACCATTTTGTTTAAAGCTGTAGGAGAGACCTTATGATGGCAACAAAAACATAATCACTTTTCAGTTAAACCTGACCGGGGGAAAAGATGTAGTACTTACATATGCACCATCCAGCTCATAAGCATCTGGTTTGTTTTTTTTTTAACTCTGACATTTTAAAATCTAGTTTGATTGCCAGCAAAGCAAAATCAAGTAATTCTGTCTTTCTCGTAATGAGTACTTGCAATTGTGTTGAGGAAATCACGTGATAGAAACACGTATGCATATGTACAAGTTGTTCTTATTGCAGTTATTTGTGCACTGGCACAAGCTTCCCAGGGTGGTGGTCATGGTACCAAGGCTGCTGGAGTCCAGGAAATGTTCAGAGATTGCTCTCAGATACAGGGTTTGAATATTGGATGACCCCTCGTGGAGTCTGAACTAGGACTCAGTGATCCTTGTGGGTCCCTTCCAACTCGGGATATTCTGTGTCTGTAGGATTGAAGTCAGGTAATCTCTTGGGGTCCTGAGTTCTTCCTCACTTTACAGCAATTGCTGCAGTCAGCGTTGTTATTGTCTTCCTGATTACTTTTGGCTTGTACCTCCTTTGCTGATTCTTTGAAGATTGCTATTTATTCTCAGCAAAATTTGGACTCTTGAGACACGATAAAGTACATTTAAGAGCTGGCAGTTAAAGTCAGGATTATGGGTAAAGTTATCAAGATCTGAAGAAAGCTGATACAAATGAGACCTCTGACCTGGGCAATCCTGAGAGGCAAAGGCTGATGAATGCTGGGAGTCCACCCAGAAAGTCCATGTGGTGTTGGAGCAGGGAGGGAGATGAAGACCTGTGTCAGAGAAGTGGTAGCTGGGAAAACAATACGTTTCTTTCACTATTTGTGACCAAGAATGTTCAGTCTCCTTCCTGTTTCTCTGAAAGCTCAGCTGAGTTGGTAGCAGGGTGGCACTGAATGAATGGACGTGGATTAACAACAACTGTGCCTTTTTTTCTTCTGTAAAGAGTCTAAAGTAGTCTGGAGCCTGCATTCCCAGTCTCTGCTCACCGCTGAGTAGTGGTACAGTCTTCAACGCACTCAATTCAGGTTTTCATCAGTCTCAATTCAGGAGTGTTTGAAAGCATTGACGTGCTGATGTGACAGCTGTCACATGTGCAAGACATACTATCTGTACTGGCATACAGATAGAGCACTGCTCATTATGCACTTAGAGAACTCCCAAATTTCTGCCTAGGATTACTGGAAAACCTATGTGCACCACATAAGACTGACATATTCCCATCTATATGATCTAGTGCTTTCAGGATGTGTCATTCTTTACTATGCTTTTTCTGGAGAGTTTCTCTGGGGTTATTTTCCATTTGGAAATCGTGAGCAGATGGTCTAAATCCTGATATGCAGGAGAAAAACTCCAGCCACATAAGAAGTGGTCTTAGATGTGTGTTAGACTACTACTGAAGCTAACAGTAGGCAGCAGTTTATTTTTATATGCATTAGCTACGTCACTGAGTGTAACTAATGAAAAAAAAAGATAGGGAATTGTCTGATTATTAGGCAGATTTAACATCAGTGCATATGATGAAACAATAAGAGATAAGATTGCCCGCCAGATGCTACACACACAACTCATACAGTTATAATTTGTCTGTGTTACTATTAGCTGATGGAGATGATAGATCATAGAGTAGGTATCAGTGAAGTGTTGCAGTACAAATCTGCCCCATTAATTGCAGCTCTTATCTAGACACCTTAGCATTCGGAACACACACTTGGTAACTGCTGAAGCAACTGAGAAGCAAATCCGAGAAGCAAATCTGTGTCTACAGATCATGTAGAATAGCTAATGATCAGCCTAATTAACCCCCAAAACTTTGTGCATGACTAATATTCTGGCAAGCTCTTCAAACTAGGTATGAACCTATTAAAAGCAATTTGGATGATATAAATATTTTAAGCAGTTTACTCCTCAGAAGTTGTTCACAAAAATGTTAAGGTGAGTTGCTTTGAATGCTTACAAGAATGTGTTAGTGTACTTGGTATAGGTTTGATATGTGAACTAGAATTACTGTTAGCTCTTTTCCCAGCTGCTGTAAACAGTGCTGCTTCACTGTTTACAGTGATTTGGGTATCTCTGGTACCTTTTCCAAACTGCACTCAATGTCAAGACATATTTTTCAGTGGACTGAAATGATGTTCTGTAGCTTCAGAGTGATTAAATTGATAGTGATTTCTTGACGAAGAAGAGCACTTATGCATTCTGATCATCATAATGTGGAACAATTGAATTATAAAACATACCTGAAGTGCTGCCACAGTTTATACTATATATTACTAATTAGAATAGTGATGACTTTTTATTGTAAAAGATCATGGAAGTATGACTGATTAATGAATAGTTTAATGAGGACAGAAAATGGTACAAAATTAATCTATTCTCACTGCACTGTTAAGATTGTGATTATTTCAATAACTTTTAGACTATTCTTAATTGTCTGATCTGTACTCTAATGGCCCAGTGCACTTGATGGTACAGTCACAGCATTACTGTAAGTTCATTTCTGTTTTTCTCACAGGAAAAAGCAAAAACTATGTAGAATAAAATTACTTAAAACAGTCTGGATAAAGAATATGTGAGTAATTTTTGATTGCTCTACAAATTTCTAAAGACCTATGGATTGATGATTTGCATATTGTACTTAATACGTGTACTTCTGTGTGCATGTACTTGTAATGTTCATATGTATGTTTATATATGTGTGGACACATTTTAAAAACAAAATTCTTTTGTCCTATGCTTTAATATCTGTACAATTGGTACTGAGATCTTGATAAGGTGTGGATTTTATGTTGAGTTTTTTTTACTTTTGGGAGGGAGTAGCATTGTCTCCCTCCTGGAAGATTCTCCTGAATAGCTGTGCTGCTCATCTTTCTGCTTGGTGCAGAAAGGGAATAATAAACCACTACTGGTGCCTCAGTTTGAGCCAATGTGACAGCATTTGGGGCGAAAGCCCCAGGTGCAGCATTTACTCTGTAATTCCCCTCTTGGTAAGGAGCAGGCCTGCTGAACTTCTTCCCGTCTCTCCTGTGACCTGGGTTCATACAGCGTGCACAGTACTTGACTGCTTTACAGTGTGTTTAAGAGTAGTTACAGACTGCTGCAAATGGGAAGGACTGTACTGCTTTAGCTACAATTCTGGAACAGGAGGAGACTATACCTTACACTTGGCTAGCTTAAAAATTATTTCCTATTAAGGGATAGTGTTAAGGACATACGGTTTGTCTCTGGAGTGCTTTATTTGATTTTAAGATTTTTTTTTTTTATCAGACAGTCATCTTTATTGCCTGCAGAAGCTGCGTTTTTTTGTTGTTGTTGTTGTTTTTTTTACCCTTCTTACCTTCTTAGTTTAGTGAGAGGTTGTCAGTCAAACTGCTCTCTGGTTTTCAGCAACAAAATCTTGCATAAAATGTCCTTGGTATATTCAACTAGATTAACTAATGAAAGCATCTGTCATTATTATCCTCTTAAACAGTTACACTGATATCAGATTGTTCGCAAGCGGTTTTGCCTCTACGCTTTCCATCTCTTTTGTACATTTAAGACTGCAGAATATGCTAGTCTGTTTATTCCAAATACATTTAGCTACCTGGAGATCAGTTGTGTTTTTCCTGTCTGAAAACTTCAGTGAGAAGATATTCTGCAAGAGACAATGAGCTCAATTTTAGAATTTTAGATAGAGATGTTTAATTTGTCTGTATAATTAAAGCAGAATTGTTCCCTCTCACTGAAGATAACTCCATATTTTATTTGCTTCTGGAGAAATTTTGCTGTAAAAAAAAATCCTCATTTTCTGTTCCTCTGACTGCATCAACATTCTTACGTGCTTGACCATATAGGAGATATTTCATTAAATAAAGCATATCTGAGAAAATGTCAGATACAGTCTCGGGGAATACATCCAAACACACCTCAGGAGAGTTCTCTGCAGTTCTTCCCTTGACTTGAGCCATGTGATGTCAGTGTTCCCTAGCCATGCTGTTGGCAGGTATGGCTTACTTAATTAGCCATGTAACAACGTTAATATCCTTTCATTGCATTGTGTTGGCTCAAATAATATAATGTCTGAAACATTAGTAACTGGGTAAGAAGGTAGATTTTGAATTTATTGCAATGTGGTATTTGCTAGCATTCCTCCTATGGAAAAGAAAATTGAATGTTTGTTATACAGTACATGTCTGATCTTGAAGTTGACTCTCGTTAGTCCAATCAAAAGTTTCCCATGTGAATCCAAGAGAGTTGCTTGGGTGCTGGGAGAATGTTAAGTTTACGACGCTAGTTCTGCTGTGAAGATAAATGGAAATGTCTTTAAAATATCCTTAGATTTGTGTTTATGAAACACTGCTACTGTTGCAGTAATTACAACCAGTACATATTTGTTGTTTATTCATATTTAATTTACCAATTTTGTTGAAAAAAATCTCTCACAAGAATGACGTTCTTCATCCTTTATGAGTGTCCTGGGATTTCCTGCTGTCTCTTAGTAGGCTGTTCGTAAAACTGGTTTGGAGTTAGCATTGAGAAATGCTTGGTGCTTCAGGGTGATAATCCCTAATCTAAAGAGGTGTGTGGCAGAGTTGTTGTTATTTTTTTATTTCATTTTATTTCATTTTTGAATCATAAATTACTTAACAGTAGTTGTAACAAGGACAGAAACTGAAAGTAAGTGGTAGTTGTAAAGTTCGAAGAGTTCCAGACAGTCCTTATAAGTTCCTCAAAGACTTGGCTTTGAAATAGCACCCAGAATTAAGTGCCCATAAATATAATGTGATTAACAAAACCTGCGCATATGAAGGAATGAATGGATAACATTTACTGATACCACACAGTAACACATTAGTTCCAGGAAAACTAAGCTGCAAACTAAATCTCTAAAACAGTGTTAGCTGAATTTACAGTACGAGGTAAAGAGGACATCAGCTATTAGGAAGTATTAAGAAAGGAACAGAGAATGATACAGGGAAGCCTCATGATACAGCTGTACGAGTCTGTGATGCATGTTGAATAGTGCATGTGTTTCTGCCACATAGAAAAAAAAAAAAAAGAGAGCATGGATTGGAGAAGGATCAGGAAACGGCAACAGGGATGATCAAAAGCATGAGATGGCTTACGGACTGTGAACAATTAAGTAGGCTTGTGAGAATAGATGACTGGGAGTTGGGGAGGCAAATGTGAATGTGACCTGTGGGTTGCATGGTATGAAGATTGGTTGTCCAGTGGTTTTTAAGAACAGGAAATAGGAAAAAAATGATTAAGTTAGAAAAGGATTAGAACAACTTGTTCATGCCAGGTGTAGTTAAGATGCGCAGAGCTTTTTACCACAGGATGTTTGAGATGCTAAAAGCTTAACTATGTTTGAGACAGATTCACTGTAGACAAATCCATTGTGGCTTAATAAATATAGAGAAAATACTTTTTTTTTTTTTTTTTTCTTCCCTTAGGTATTTCCTAAAACACAACTTTTTGGAAACTGGGAAGGGATCAGAGTGTGCTCATTCTGACCCTGTGTGATTCTCTAGATTCTTGCTCTTGCTAATTCTACAGATAAGTTATTGGGGCAGATGAATCTTTGAATTGAGCTTGCATATCTGTTCTTGCATCCTGTATGCTTTACAATTCAACTCTTAAATTAGTAACTTAAGAACTTGAGATATTTAGACCCTTTTTACTGAGAAGTCATATGCTGAAAGCGTTTGCATTCTTGTTTGTTCCCTTTATGCAGTTATCACATCTATAGTAGTTTCTGTAGATCTAATCAGCATATTCATGC
Source organism: Callipepla californica brunnescens (assembly GCA_023055505.1). Taxonomy (NCBI): domain Eukaryota; kingdom Metazoa; phylum Chordata; class Aves; order Galliformes; family Odontophoridae; genus Callipepla; species Callipepla californica. The sequence goes on from JALIRH010000016.1 coordinate 10,435,140, forward strand.
TGCTTCTCTTTGTGTATTATGCTAGTGAAAAGACAGTTTTCCCTCCCGATGAAGGAGCATGATTCCATCAGTAAGGTGTTTCTGACAATATGCTTCAGAACTGGATTTAGGATGCTTTCTTTTCATAGCATCGTTACTAAAAAAAATAAAAATAAATCAATGAAAATATGACTTGTATTTACCATTTTACTGTGATATACTATGTTTGTTTCAACTCCAGTACTGAAATGAAGTTAGGACTCAATCAGCCAATTTAACTGCGCATCTCAGAGTTACTCCTGTGTTGGTTAAATACCTGAGACCAGAAAGAAGTGTTATCAATTTTTTTAAACAAATGTATTTTTGAATCATAAAGGAGTATTCTAGGCTTTAGACAGTGCAGTGCAAAGTGTTTCTGAATGAAATGTATGTATCCATATTGAGTAGAATCACGAGCTAATCTTTATAATAATGGTGAATTGTTCAGTGTTGAGTTCCTGGTTGACTGTCTCTAGTATGTGTTAGAGCAGGTACTGCTGGAGACAGTCAGACATATGGAAGTGCTTCCTTGAGATGCAGATCTATGCTCAGAGCTGGGATTGAGCCATCTCCAATTTGTCCCTTTCTGTTTCTCACTAGAAGTGTTCTAACTGCATGAAATTGAAGTAACCATCTCTTATTTTGGCAAAAGTTCTGGAAAATTTTCTCTGTGGGGATTTTTATTGCAACCAGTACATGTCTATGGAAAATTTTTCTTTTGATAAATTGATGCTTTTCTACCATTTTCATGAGAAGTCCCGTGTTGTAGGAAGTAGTTAATTGTTCATAACTGACTTTTCTCCTTTTTTTTTTTTTTGAGAAATTATGTATAATCTGTACACTTACCAAGTCATTTTGTTTTCTCCTTGTTCTTAGTCTATCTAATATCCTGTAAGCTTTCTCTGCTGAATCATAGCCATAAAATTTAGAAATGCCAATAGCAAGGACTAACAGAACCCTAATGCAGCCATTACAGGCTGGCCTCTTCTCTGAGTTTAGTGCAGTCTCTGACCCCCTTCAGAAGCCCTTAAGATATATAGGTTGTACAGTTGCATGTATTATATGTTTTGAGGTTGTTGATTGATTTAATAGTGCTTTTGAATATGAAACACTATATTTTCTTTTATATAAGAGATTAAAGGTAGATTATCATCAAATGACTGCAATTATTGTCATAGTTCTGGCTGATTCTGGAGCAGGCCGGGTATTTTCTTTGATTGTGTCTGATCTTACTCTAATGCTGAAAGAATCTGGTATTAAAACACAGTTTAAAAAAAAATAAACCACAAGCATTGTAGTCTTTCTCTCGAAATGTTGTTTTAGAACACACAAAAAAGTATTTAGAACAAAAAGGAAACCAAACATTAATATTGCTGACAAACTTTGCTGTTCCTTTTGGAAGCCTTCAAGGCCTGGACTTTGTCGGTTATTTAGAAACCAACACAAACATCTCTGAAATATTTTGTTCTGGGAAAAGAAAACTGCAAAACAAACAGATATTTTTGAGTGTCTGTAGAAGAAAATGTCTGTACTCAGCATCTCTCTTGTGAAGGCTCAGTTTTATGTTATTCCACCCATCAGTATCTATTGCTTTATATAGTGTTGTTGGATTTCTAGTTTATTTAAGAGTATGTTTTACCTTTCTGCCCCAAGAAAAATGCATAAACATTTGTGGTAGCTTTCTCAGCTAAATCTAGATCTTGAGGCACAATGTTGTATACCATATGGGTCATTGTCTCACACAGATTCAGCATCATGCCAGATAAAACATTTCTTTGTTATTTGGAATTGTCAAACTGTTGAATACAGAACCTTTCTAAACATAGAGCTATGTTTTGGTTTGTTCTAAATCTGATTCCTGTGAAAATGTACCAAATTCTTTACTTTTTATGGAGTAAAGCAGTAAGTGGCTTTACCTCTCTCATTTGATTGTTTTTCTAGCATACATAGAGCCTGGACACTGTATTCCTGAGCTTCCTCTCTCAGGAATAATCTTATTTGCTGCAAACATTGAGATACTTTGAATGTTCTATCCTGTCTCCTTTAACAATGGTGGAGGAACCCAGATTTACCCTGGATTTTAAGGTCAAAATATTTTCAGCATCTTAAAAATATGCAGCCTCCTATAGCTCGTAAAATTCTTACTTTTGAAGTTAGTATTCCTGGACTGGAGCAGAGGTCTCTGCACTGCTGGTCTCAGCCATTGGAGCCATACTTAGCCTACTGATTTATTTCAACCTTTTGCCTTTTGGTACTTTTATGTCATCTTGCTTTGAAAGGAAGGATTTTATCTGCATAATTCCATTTTAATTTGGAGGTGTGTTGTCACGGGTTCTCTGTAGCTTGGCTGGATAAATAGAGATCTGAAATAGGATTCTTTCTTCGTTCAACTCAGTGAGAGTGGATGTATTTGTGTGATGGAGGTGAATTCTGCATATAGGAGTTTAAGTTTCTGTAAGAAGTCAAAGTCTTTTTGTTATCATAAAGCCACTATTTTTGTTTTGTTTTATACACACAGTATAGGACTTTTTTGACATTCTATTTAAAGTGGTGACACATTTACTGTTTCCTCATTCATTTGTTTACTATCTTGGGAAATTCATTATGTTAAAATAATTATTCTACTATTTCTCTTTATTACAATATCTTTGTTGTTCTTTTTACTTCAGTTTTGTTTTTTGTTTTTTAATCTATGTGTACTGTCCTTTCAAGGAGTGCTGAACTGAAATGTTGTATTGTATGCTGGAATACCGCAAAGTTTACACTGAGGGGGGAAGTCCCATGAATGCTCACACAGGAACAGACAGAGCATCATGTCTGGACCTACTGAACCAATTCAAGGCTGATGGTGACAGTTTCCTGGATGTGTCATTAATGGGGATGAGATGTGCTATCACCACTATAAGCTGGAGTCAAAACAGTAGCCCATGGAAATGCTGACATTAATTTCTCTGTGAAGGAAATTCAAGATGCAGCCCTCAGTTTGTAAAGTGATGTGCCCTGTCTTTTGGGATAGGAAAAGGGTGATCCTCCTGGATCTCCTGGAACCAGGACTAACCATCAGTTATAACCTCCATCAGCTTTGTGTACTCAAACATAGACCACAGTTGCCAAAGTACACGTGAGGATTTTTTTTCATAAAACTTTCATATGCACACAATGGCAAAAATTTGACAGCTGATTATGAAATACTTTTTTTTTTGGTGAAAATTCAAGACTTATACAAAGCTTTTCCAGCATTTTTCCTTTTTTCTATTTCCTCACTTCCCTAAAATTTTCAAGCAGCCAATTAGTAAGTCTGAAAAGCCCATGTGAACTTTGCAATGAAATGAACATTTACATAGCAACGATGCTGTTAAAAAACTTTTGCTGAAATAACTTTTTATAAATGATTCACTGAACAATATGAATAATACAGGCTATCTTGATATTAAAATCTCTTTGTGAATGGTTAGTTTGAGGGAAAAGGGTAAAATTCAATGAATAAATTGTTCAGTCACTCCTAGTTCCATAATGAATTTTGGTTTTCAGTTTATTTGCAGAATGCAACTAGTTCTCTTTCAACTTTTACCTTGACAATAGAATAATAAAATAACAAAAGTAATAAAATATACAGCTTCTCTATAATATTGGTATGTCATGTAGATTTGAAGTCACCTGCTTTAGGAATTTTAAGGGAAGCATCCTGGATAACACAGTAATGGTTTAAGTCTTAAGTCATCTCTTGCATTTCTTGTCTGCTAATGTAAATTTGCATCCTTGTGTTGTATCTATTGGAGATTTGCATAAAGGAACGTTTGCATGGAACGTAGAATAGCTGTGGCTTTGGCTGTTGTCCAAATTGCCATTTTAATACAAGTCTATTACTCTCTGAAGAACAGTAGTTTGAAAATTGGCTTCTAAAACCTGATCCTTGATATAGCCAGTTTGATTTTTCAGTCACTCACTGAAGTCAATGGGCCTACTAATCAACTTTGAAGTTAAACACGCTTTCAAGTTCTTAAGTACCTAAATGAGAATTACAAATTCTATCTCCTTTGATTATTGCCATTGTGGAAAAAAAGTGACCATATGTTTTAGGTAGTATCTGACTAGTGAAGTGAAAATTAACACAAGTGATATTACATTGGTGCTGTAGTGCTTATAAAATGAGATCAAAATTCCAAGAATGTGACAGTAGGTTATAATAATAGGAGCTCAACACATGATGAGGAATGGGTAAAACTATGATCAAGAGGAGAAAGTAAAAAAGTAATGGATCAAACTCTGTCAAATCCTGTATACTCTTATATTTGAATCATGTATTACTTTGCCTTCTTGAAGACTTCCCTCAAGGACTTTCTTAAAGAGAAGCAGAATCTTAACGTTAGTGATCTTAACTTAGTTTGAGTTATTCAGAAAGAACAGAAACAGAAACGAAACAACAGTGAAATCATCTATTTTGTTGCTGTTAGTACCTAGACAAGCAGTTCCAGGGTGAGGTCAGCAAAGTGTAAAAGATATTCATCATGCAACAGTATGTTGTGACCAGGTGTAAATATATAGCTGAAAATATAATTCTGTAAGTTCAGAGTTATATACAAAACTGTGTTTCACGTTGCTTCTTGAGGTTAAATAGAGTTTTATGTATGAGAGCAAGGTGTGATTTATTGCTGCAGTATATGTTGTTATAACGATTCCTTGAAGTCTATAGAACTTTTAGATGCCTTCAATTTTTCAGTGTTCTATCTGTCCATAACAGACTTCTTTGTTTATTGTTGTCAGACAGAAGGCACACAGATTCATTAAGTTATCGCATGCCACCTGGCATTACTTAGTTTTACAATTGGGATGGAGTTGTGTTGCATCACAAGATCACTGACAGTGGTACGTGGTCCTCTCACCAATTTGAAAATGCCAACAAATTAAAAGGAGCCCAGGATGAAATACAGAGTGCTTTAAAATGTAGAAAAGAGATGTAGTATAAAATTTGAAAGATTTTGAGAGATGAAAGATCTTTCGTATATTTAACTTAACATCTCTTTCTGCGCTGGAATTCTACTTTCCTTGCATAGGCTCAGCTAAATTCTTTGGACTGAATATAGGACCATTACTGTGAATGCATCAAAAATGCAAAATGAATAAGCTTACTGATCCCAATATTTTTTTGAAATACTTTCAAGCCTTTAAAACTTTCACCTTCCTGTCTCAGGTGGAATGAGTACTCCCACTAACTCCAGTGGGGTGTCCAGCAGCCTGTGCTTAGTCGTGGCTCCCAGCTGCTGGGGGCTGCTCACCCTCACTGACCTCCTGGTCACCGTGTGGTTGTTCTGTATGCACGACTTGCAGTGTTAAAGTGTTGAAATACAAAGCTTCTTCCATATTATATCAGAATGCTGCTCCAGCTCTAATGAACTCTCAGGTTTTCAGGAACATAAGAGGCTTTTTGTTTCTGTTTATATGCATATGTCTGCCATCCTTTTAAAGTGTTGTTTTTACAATGTGTGCAGAGAATGCCCTTAGTGTCCTTGTCTGTCTTGAAAATAATGAAAACCAGGTGTCAGGAGTTAGTAAAGAAAACGTGAAGGATCCTATTGCAAATGATATGCAGCAATAAATTAGAAATAACTTCATCCAGACAAAAGAAAAATTAAAAAAAATATAGAATACCAAGTGGGTTTGGCACTAAATTACAGTGGAAGGAACTGATAAAGAATTTTCTTGGTGTGAATTTCACAACAAAACAATTAATGAAAGAAATTACAGTGTGCAGTCTGCAGTTGACTCTAAACAGAATGCTCTAGACTTCATATCCTTTGACATTCATATGTGAGAAAAGACACTACTGATTTCTCATTTCCACCGGCAGTGAGATTTGTGAAAGCGGACTTTGCAAAAAGTCATTTCCTCTGCTTTTATCAGTTTATCTTCTACAGAAATTTAACCATATATCAGTATCTTAAGCCTAGGAATGAGATTTCTGTGATTATGGATGTCAAATTTAATAAAAAATTATTTTCAAAGTATAGAAAGCCTCCCAAAACGCTAATGGAAGATCATTTTAAATGCACAGAGGAAAGTTAGTAAAATGTGTGCCTCTCTGACCTACTTATATTATAAACACGAGAGATTTTCCTGCTGAAGTGCTACCTTTGTCAATGGGACGTGCTGCAGAGCTGCAGGGATTCTCTTTGTGCTGGCTTCCCGGGGGAAGCGCTTGAAGTCTGCATCCAAAATTACTGTTAGGTCTTTGAAGATGCCCATTGCTTTATTTCATTTTTCGTTTGTTTCAGGTTTTATGTTTTGTTGTTTTATTTTTATTTTTTCTAAAAAAAATTGTTTTGATTCTCTGCTTATTTATATATGTGCTCGCATCACTGGCTTTGGTTCCACACTCATAGACTCCTGTTGCAAGAAGAGTGGAAACTAAGTACATATCTGTCAGTGCTGCTGTCGGTGGCATTTAAAAACATTGCAAGGCAAACTTCTGTGTATTTTTTTTTTTTTTTTGCCTTTTGTTGGTTAATTTATCACTACTTTTGAAATCATTTGCAAGAACGTATCTGGTGTATGCATTTTCTAAGTTTGGAAGCACCTTCGTTCCCATCCAGCTCTCTGTTTTTCATTAAGAGGCTGCAAATGCACAAAATTTAGGAATTCAGAAGGTTGCTGTATGTGGAGTGAAAATACTGTTGAAGTTCTGATCTGGGAGAAAGTTAGAATTTTCTTCTTTTTACTGATGACATCTTTTTGTGGGCTCCGAAAGCACAGTGTGCAGGTGAAGTTCTCGGGCTAGCAGTGACATAGAGCTCCTCAGCCAGCCCTGCTGCTGGCACCACAAGAGCAGGCAGAATTCATGGCTGGTAATTTTTCAGAGAGATATTCTGGGAGCACTGATGGCCCCATCCTTTTAGTGCCAGTGGCAGGACTGCTAGCGGCCTCCCCCAGCTGGGGACATTTGTGGAGTAGACGGTTTCCATTTCCAGAGTAATACATTGGAAATCCTCCTTATTGTGTGCCATACTTCATAATGGAAAACAATATAAATTGGAACAAGCTTATTTAAATCCTTCAGACATGTATCTTGTTCCTCAGGAACTGGCCAGAAATAGCCAAATAAATTACACCAGAATCTTCAAAGGAAATGTGTTTTTGTTCCCTTTGAATCCACTTGGTATCTTCCATAGCTAAACAAATAGCAGGTGTGAGTTTCAATGAGAAACATGCAGTTCAAAAGTTTGCTGTGCTTCGCTCAACCCCTCTTGGGCCGAGCTCCAGCCTTGAACTCATTAGGGCTGTGTAAGGAGCTTCCTGGCCCCGGCTGTGCAGACAGGACACCGCGAGCGGGTGAGGAATGCACAGGGCTTGAAGGCGTGTAGTAATGGAAACCAGATTTCTGATCGTCTGCGGGATGGGGCTTTACAGGAACTCTAGCATTTACTGCTTCAGCATCCAGCAGTGCTGCAGTGAGTTGAGAAATCCTGAGCCCCCATGGCTCTTGGAATTGTCCTTCCCAGCAACCAGTCTAGAGGGACTGAGGGAGCCCAACAGCAGAGCCCTACTCAGTTCCAAGGGCAGTGAGGAGTCCATAAAACAGGCACGAATCTTCACTTTATTCTGCCGTTCCCACCTCCCACTTGTGGCACAAAAGCCACCGAACATTCCCAGCACCTCATTTCCCTGCTGAAAGCAGAACAAAGAAAAGGCTGTGATCCAGTAGAGCGATTCCTGCCTGTGTTCTCACCGGTAGGGGCTGCTGCCACTTAACCTGGAGTCATTTGCCTGGGAGAGAAATTATGTTCTTTTAGTACTTATTTACTTTAACTTTTTGATGAACGTCTTCACTGTTACATTAGCATCAGTCTGATTTTAAGAAATTGAATTTTTCACCTTTTAGGGCTTTGTGTTACTATCTGTACTTTTGGAATATGTTCCCTATATGATGGATTGGCAGATTTTTGTGGACTTCCTGACTCTATTTTCCATCAGTGAATTCTCAGAGAAGTAAATTTGGAATGCATGGCAATGTCTATCATGTGCAGAACTGAACTCTGTTGGCTATATTTCTTCAGATCTGCCTTCTTATGTTGGATATAATAAACCTTAGTAAAGGAAATAAAAGGTTTGTAGGAATAAATAAGCTTAGGTTATATTCAGTTAATAAATGAAAATGAATGATACAATTAAGCTGCAAGCTGCTCGCATACAGGTTACCACAACACGAAATAGATTATTTATTGTTGCTTTGATGAAAATATATCACTTAAGTTGTTAATATGATTATCTGAATTATCTATCTCATTCAGATGAGAGCCAATAAAATCCTCACTACACTCTGCATTACCATTTATTTCATATACTGTATATCTTTACCATAAAACTATTTACTTATTTGAAAAAGTCAGAATGAAAAGGAAATGAAATTTTCAATTGAAAACATGCTGCCATAAAGCCTCATCCTGCATTTGTTCATTTTCTTTCTCACAGGAAATGCTATGGATTTTAAATCACATTGGTAAGTGCTGAAAACAGGGCAAATTTGTACAATCCATTAGCAAGCTTGTTCCTCAAGAGTCCAGTAGAGAAGCAGAGAATTTTGTATTTAGTGATGAACTTTAGAATTCTCTAAAATAGTTTTATATCATGTTTATTCATGAAATTAAAATTTCCAGTTATTTTTCAGTCTGTTGCAAAAGTAGTATTATATAATGTGTAGGTAGATTTTAGAATTAAGAAACAGCAAAAAGTAACAGAAAAATACATCAAAATCTTCTCAGGCTTGATACATTGTAGAATGCGTTTGAAATATTTAAAATGTAATGGATGCTCCAGCTTCTTTCCAGGCTCCTATTCTCAATGCTACAAAGAGCTCAGTGAATAATCTGATCAGGTATTGTATTAAATTTCAGTTCCTTGCTTTGTTGGCTCAAGAGAATGGGCAACAGGGGAGTAGTGGTCATGCTAAGTCAGGCTACGGGCAGAGAAATGCCATAGAATTTAAGTGTGAGATCTTGCTTAGCATGATCAAAACTGTTAGAATGAGTTTGTAAGGTACTAACTGATAAAATGTCAATGTAAAACTGTAGGGCAGAATTTAAGGTGCTTCTCAGTGCAGAAGTTAGCTGAAGAAGAGAACATGAAAAACCACTCAGATTAGTAGCTGAAGAGTCTAAAATTACCTTCTCTGCAATAGCAAATATGATTAGAGCTTTTGAATGTATTAGATTATCTTTTTCTGAATAGGGTATAGCATATAATATATTTTCTTTGTGTATATACTTGTTATAGTTAATGATGTTTAATATATGTATGCCAAGAACACATTATATGTGTAGGTACAGTAAGAATCACAAAATTTTGCAAAATATTCCCAGGTGTTACCCATCCTTCTTTTCAATCTGCAAGGTTGAACTATGCAGCATGGACTGCAGGTGAAAGAAGAGAAACATGCCTTTGTTCTTCCTTTCAGTTTTTATATACATTTTAATTTACCACCCATGTTTTAATTCATGGCTATAGCATAGTGTGAATCTGGGGCTCAGTTTACTACCCTGGATTTACCTCCATGTTGCACAAGTTCTGGCCCAGTGTTGTATCTCTGTTATGGTAAGAAATCAATGTTAGACATCCCATTGCCACAAATGAGCCTACAATGGGATGGAATCAGCTAATGTGCAAATGTAGGAGACTTTTTATACTTCTCAAATACATAGGTAGAGGTAGGTAGCTACCCTGATATTTTTTTCCAAACGGGCTCTACAGCTATCCGGGAAGAATTGTTGAATTCTTGCCACACCCCGAATACAGAGAAGCAACAGAGTCTAAAGGAGATTAAACAGATATAGTAAAAGCAGAAATCTATATCTGTTCTTTAGAAGAAGTCTTAAGAAAGTGTCACCATCACAGAAAATTCTGCTGCTGTTTCCACATAGTATGTAAATTCCTACTAGTTATACTCTTAATTCTGGGAAATAGGATATTTGCATGAAATTTTTCTTTCTTACTGCAGTGACGTAGGATGTCTCCATGTGAAGAAATCTTGAAGCTTTGTTACGGGACAGAAATGAATGCAAAGTGCAGGTGTAAGGTGGAGGATAATGCTAACTACAGCTAAGGAGGGTTTTACAGAGAGGAGGGGCTTTGCAGGGTTCTGCTCCACCTTACTCCTGTAAAGCCCTAGATTCTCTCTGTTATAGGTGTCACTGGGTACAAATAGATATGGGTGGAAATGGTAGCCTTGTGGTAAGCACAGCGTTACTGAGCCATACTTCTTATAGTCCCTCTCTTTTTTATTTATTTTCTATCTTTCCTGAAATGAGGATTGGTTTTGTTAGGTGGTAGAATGGCATTCCCCTTCTCCCAGTACTGGTAGCAGCCAGCTCGTCGGCTGTGACAAGTTAACCTTCCATTTAGAGAAGGCATACGTGGTGCTGGTGTGTGCAGCCTGTTGAGTCTTACATGAGCTAAGAAACTGCTTGCACAATCTGGGCTCATAACAGCCTTAGAGCAAATTTTCAGTTTGAATTTTGAAGGGATACTGAGTAGGAATGTTTTGGCGTGATATTTTGAATGTAGGTATTTTCCTCTCTTCCCCATTGCCTTACAAGTGAGGAGAGGGTGAGAGCAGCTGCAGCTATTATGAATTTCACCTGGGTGGGAAGGGGAGTGGCATTTAGGTATATCCTTTAAATATATGAGGCAGCAAATAACACCTGATCTTGTGCTGGTTTGCTTGTGAGTAGAGATCTGCCCAGCAACTCCTTTAGGTAGGTTGTTCTGGAAGTTCTTGATTAGAAAATGAAACTGCCTTTTCTTGCTTTCTGATGGGATGTTCTTACACGTGTACATCTTTTAATATGTATGATATGTTCTTATACTTACATAAAAGGGTAATATAGGGGAAGATAACGATGCTATGTGATGAAGGGTGACTTGAGGAAAAGTTTCTCAACTGTAGGGCTGAGATACCTGTGCCTTACTGCTTTGAGCTCCCGAAGAATACTGAATGCAGTAGAACTTGAGTTTTCTTTTCTTAATTGAATCCAGACCCAATACAGGAGAAGTCAGAATGGTACTTTTCTGCAGTAATGTTGTTATTTGTTCTTTTGATAGTGGTTACAGTGGAAATGTGCCTTTTCTTTCTTAGAAAACTTCTCAGCTTATTCCTATAATGAGTTGTATGACTACTTGCACAATTCTTGCTTTCTTCCTCAGAACCTTGCCCTTAAAAGCTGTGGTTGAAATTGGGCCATTGGGAATGGTGTAAATGAGGCTTTTTATTTTTAAAGCAGAGGGGGAAAATTACTTAACGCAGTTACAGTAAACAAGCTTGCAGTGCTCTGTAATGAGCCAGTTTAATTGTACCTGAGTCCCACTACTCATATATGCCATTATTTGTAAAATACCATTAACTTTATTCCAGTTGTTAAATGCCAGCTAACTGTTGAGCTTTCTGTATCTTAAAATAGTCAAATAAGCCAGTGTGAAGTGTGAAAAGGATGTGGTTAAAAATGTGAATGGAGTGATTAGGTGGCAGTTCTGTTAAGGGTATATATGTTGTTGGCTGAAGTCAAAGATTTTTAAGTTAGAATTAATTGAATTAGGTAGCCTAGAGTGTATGGGAACTGCTGAGTCTTGGCCTGAACCACTGATTGAACACCTGGAGAAAAGACCCAGTGAGCCCTGGAAGCACAGGTGAAGATAATTCACTTGTGTGAGCAGAAGGGGTGATGCCTGGCTTCACTCCTCTTAGAGATCATTTAAGGGCTGATTGCCACTGAGGAAGGATCTCTTGCTGGAGGTTCCTCCTCTATAGAGTCTTTCGGTGAGCCCGGATCTTCAGAGGCAGGTGAGCATCCTTCTTTTTGAAGCACCTTCTCATTGTACTGGTCTTACTGCTGTTACACTAGAGTACATAGGTTGAGTGCTCTCTGTTACCTTTGCACCATGTGGCACAGTTGGCTAGAATGAAGCAGCTACTGGCGACAGGCTTCCTTGGGGAGTGTAGGCAGAGAGTGGGGGGTAGCAGGACCTGGTGGGCTCCTGCTGCACAATCTGTGTGTGTCTCAGTGCAGCAGGCTCTGTGATGCAGAGCAGTAGGCTTTCTTTGTAAGGAGAGAAACTGCATGCTCTGTGGGACCACAGAAGTTTCACCTTATGAATGTGATGATGACTGTTGTTTAATACATGGCATTTTCAGTTTGGATATGTTTTGCACCAGAGCGTCAGTGCTTGGTACTACAGAACTGCTATTTCCTGTTTTTCATGCTAAGTACTCAAAAGACAGTTATTCTTGCCTCCTGTTCAGCTTCCAGAGTGTACCTCAACGTAGCCAGACCTTGATGGTAGCCTTGGGATGGTACTGGTGTGAGTAGGGTTCACTGTGCTGGCTGCTCCAGCTCTGTGTGCTAACCAGCTGAGCCTGATGAGCTGCAAGATGAGAGGCAGCTGAGGTCCCCACCACCAGCAGGAGGGGGCGGGACTGATCATCACCCTTCTGAGCCACCCAGCTGGAAAGTGGGATTAGAAGGAGTGGCTGAAAAATGAATATTTAAACTACCTTGAAGGTTGAACCTAGGGAGATGATTTAATGGAGGCAATCCTCACTGTTCTGCTGTTAGCACAATCACTGTATGGTGTTACCTTTTACAGACAGGGCTTGCTGTGAAAGTTTCTTTTCCACAATTTTCTTTTTTTTCTTAATCTGATTAAACATTTTTTATGATATTGAGCAGTGTTACACTGCTGGCATTGCCAGATGTGTCAGGATCATTATGAGTTCTTGCTGATTTCTGTGTAATATAAATACAACAGAGCAGACATTGAATTAGAACCAGTAACGAAGGCTGGAGCACACATTTACTGCTGAGGCTTGAGGTTAGCTCGTCCCTGCTAGGTTAAGGAGCTACTGGGAAGAACACGAAGTATGAATTGTGCAGGGGTAAAACTGGTAAACTTTTAGGAAGTTTAACCAACCTTTCAGAGTTCAAGTGGAGTTTGTGTCCAGTTCGTAGTCCATAAATTTTAAAGCAGGAAAAAGAACCAGAACTCTTTCTTCTCTCTTCAGTGTAATGAAGACATTCTCTTTTACTGTAATTGGTATTGTCAAATGGAGGACTGTACAAGTAATCAGCAGTGTAATTGGGAAGCTTTTTGCTCACTGTCTTCAGTTGAAATATAATCCTTATTTCTAATGCCCTTTGCAGCAGGGCAGTTTTCTTAAAGAAGGGGGGGGGCAAAGGTAAACTTTAATGAACTAGGGAGTCAAGGGAAACTGCGACGTTATATTTTTATAACAGTCTCAAAGGCAGATTCAGGTTTCCATTTTTAGCAAATAAAACCCAGGTTAGGAGGTTTACAAAGTGTAACTTCTCTTATTCTTCCCATCCCCCCTTTTCATTACACCCTCGGGAACTGCAGATTCCCATGCTCTAGGATATTCTAATAAGAGAAGTTAAACAAAGTAGTTCAAGAAAAAACTCTTCTTTGGAATGAGATTAGTATGCATTGTGGAAGTTGGAAATGAGCAGACATGCTCGGAGGACTGTTTGATTCTCTCCACTGGGGATTTCTGTTGCATTTTAGGGAGAATTTCTCAGTTTTAGCATGCTATGACTTATTTATTTCTAGACACTGTTAGCTGTGTTTTCCTGCATGTAAGATGTTTGAGACTTATACTTGGAGCTGTTGATGAACTAGCGGGGCTAGGAGTTAAAAAGAAAAACAGCCAAATGCAGAGAGGAGGATATTGCTAATGAAAGGACAAGTTTCCATTTTTGCATTCTTTGGGGGGAGGATGGAAGGAAGTGGTAATAGAAACCTGTAGTGTGCTTGGAAATTTGTGACTGTAACTGCTAAAACTATTCCAGGGGCGCACTCAAAGAGGTGGGCAGTTTATAGGTGTTCCTTATTGTAAGCCAAACAACAAAAATCAGATGCTGAAGAAAGCCCTATAGCCTGCGTGTGCTTTGTGAGTAGCTGAGGGCAAGAAACCCAGTGTGTGTTGTGCTGTGTGTGTGATCTGTGCAGAGCTGCTCCTACAGGGAGTGTTTATGTGAACTTAGCACAGTAGATTCTGGAGTCTTTACCAGAAATAACCCCAAAACTTCTGTTATATCATGCAAGTAATTTTACCTGACTGCTAGGTATGTAAACATGTGCTTGCCTTTACAACAGTTGATTTCCAGCAGTACTGTTAATAGAAGTGTGCCTAGATTTTGTTGTTTTTCTCAAGAGGTGCTGCTAAAATGTTTCTGCTTTCTGTGAATAGCTTCCTTTTCAGGTGAGAATGATGAACTGTTCACTTGGTTTTTTAACCAAGTTAGATGAGGTGGTGGATGGAGATCTGAATGTGTAGGCTGTTCCAAAAGTAATGCCTCCTTTTTTTTCTGTAAAAACTATCACAGAGACAACAAGCACAATCACACTATTTGATAGAGCAAATTCTCTGCTAAAAAATGCTATTTTTCTATGTAGTCAGCACCACTATCTGTGCGTTTATGCAAGCAGTGAAATATGGCCACTTGTTCTAACAGTACAATCTCATTTTATTGAGTTTTCCGAAAAACACTGTGTTTTCTTTGGAAGAAGAGTCAGTTGACCCAAATGTATACATTCTAAAGAATTACAGTATGAAACCTGTTGATTACAATTGGCAAGTATGATGAAAATATCTCCCTTGAAGGATAGGGGCATGATTTTTTTTTAACAAAAACAAATGACAGAGGCAGATTTCATTTTGAAAATATTTTTAATAGAACTTTATTAAATGTTACTTACATGGCTTTTTTATTATATTGGAAGTGTAATTATTTTAAGAATTTCAAGTTGAAATTACTCTGAAAATCTTGTCATGAGTTTACTTAGAAGAAATTAGGAACTTTTGATCCATGTCCTTTTTCCATTGAATTAAAATTGTGTTTTTGCTCTTCTGCTATTTTTAAGAGTTTTACACAGGCGCACATAAGCAACAGTTGTTTTTGTCTTTGAGTTGGGTGTAGCTTGCTTCTGAGCCATTGTTATCAGCGATTTATTTTTCTGCTCTAAAGTGAAAGATACTTTTTATTTAAGTCATGATAATTATTTTGGTATTTTCTGGAAGAATGAGCTGATGTGCCTGTTTTAATCAACTATAATTAGTCTGTTTTCCTTTTAAAAAAAAATAAAATCCATGTAACGTGAAGAACTGGAATAGATAGATATATTTATCTGTTTGCCCTAAGAAATCTTTCTACCATGTAAATAATATTTTTCATAGCGTTTCCTCTCACGTAGATTGGATTTTTCTACCCTAGGAATCACCTAGGGAATTGAAGTCTCTTGACAAAAGGAAGGCAGTCTCTTATGGAAGCTTAATGGAGATCAGATACAGTCTGAGGAAGGGCGGGTTTTATGTGCACAGCCCAATCTTCAGTATAATTTAACATGTTAGATATTGGAGACTTGCCCCAGAGTAAATGAAGTATCTGACAATTGAGACACCTCATTAAACCTGAGTTCTGAAAATCTGACACATGATCCTTCTGAAAGTGTTGGCTTTTCTGTTTGCGCATCAATAAAGATAATTTACAGTGTTTTATCTGAAAGAGATTTTGTCTTTTCTAACAAGGTCCAAAACATCCATTGTTTCTGTTGTATGTTTGTGATTTTTATGGATATGTTGCCAGTGCATGTCAGTAATGCCTTTCTGCAGCTGCCTCTGGGTTCAGCACACACAATAACCTGCTTATCACTGCCTCCTTCTGACCGGGGCATTTGCTTGCGTTTGTTGCTTAGCTCCAATCCTGAACCTTCCCAGTCCCACTTATTGTAATGACTTTCCTTCTTGTGGTGCTTCAAATCAGATAAAGATTTGTGAATATAAAAACTTGAGGAGTATATATTAGTAATCTAGTCGAATGAGGGTTTGAATTACAGGCCATGTGTTAATACTGGGTGCTCAACCATCTTCATCCTGCTGCCTTGGATCTTCTGTTCTGCCTTTGATCCCAGTAGCTGGGTAGCCACAGGAAAATATGTTTACGTTAACGCTTCCCATCTTAAATTCCTGTATCTGCTCTGAAGCAATGAAGAAATTGTGAAACATATGGTTAACTGCTTGTCATGTGAAATGCTTTTGGAAGCTGCAGATGCAGTATTCAAGCAGGGAAGTGAGGGAAATGGAAGCATGTGCTGCAGCTTCGTTGTCGAAACTAATACTTTAACTCATCACGTGTGTACTTTTGCATGAATTAGTTTAGGTTTTATGGTTTTGAGGCATAGCCCTGTGTATAATAGAGAATTTTGATGTGAGCAAGTCTTCTGCGTTCTCAATCTTGTAGTGTGGATACTAACAAGATTCAGGTTCTTAAGAAATATTTCCCTTCACTGCTATGATTAAAAAAAAAAGAAATAAAAATCTACTTTTTTTTGTATGTGTTCTTGATAAAGACTAGAAGAGATATCAGACCATCTTGCTTTCTTCACAGAATACAGAAACATACTATAGCTGAAGTCACATAGCGTGGCAAGTTATCTTCTTTTGTTTTTGGAATTTTTTGGGTGGTTTACTGTGCTTCAGCTGTTATGCCTGCAAGTGTGTGTAAATGCATTATACATCACAATCTACTAAATGAAGTGTTGCAGAATGATCTGTAGGAAGGGATTCATTGCTGACTTGAAGGCTGCCTGTACCTGCATTGGGCACACTGCAATAGAGCTTTAAGCCTCAACATGTTTTGTAGCCTTCTGGTGCAGTGCATATTCTGCTCTTTAACACATGTGCAACTCTTAGTGAAGTCAGAGAAGCCATTTGGCTTTATGTTTTGGCAGAATTATAGTAGCCTCAGAAATATGGGTTTAGCTTGCAAAGATGAAAGAAACCAAAAACTAAAACAATTTCAGGAAATGGTCAGGGCGTCTTACACTGCTAATCATCTGAGTTCTGCATTGAATTAAGTAATGGTTTTGGTTTTTGGATTTATTCTTTTCTTTCCCTTCCTTATGGTATGAGAGACAAATAGAGGGAATAGAAGTTTCTCAGAATTGGTGCCCCTGCAGATCATTTTTTTTACATCTAACAATGTTTTTACAAACCTGTATTTCTTAAACTCCTTTTTAACTATTATTGTATTTTGGAGCATAGAACATCTTAAAGAGGAATCACTTTAAAGTAGGAAGAGGAGTTGGCAACATCTAAAATCTTTTCTGAGTTACCTACTGATGACTGCAAAGAGGTATTTCCTTAATTTAGGAAGTGTATTGAGAACAGTACAGTGAAATATTCAGCCATGGTTATGCTTTGCGTTTGCATGTGGCACCTGAAAAGGCATGGCTAAATGCAAGCTGATGAATGTCTTGAGTATGCGTAGCTCACTGGTAGCAGTGGTTAGAAATCTGTTTCAATCTACCGAATGTGACAACTCCAGTATCTCACCTTAGCATTTGATTTATCACCTCATAATGCTGGTTATAAATTTTCTATGTGAATAATGGGGCAGGAAAAAAAAAAACGTTTTACCAAGGATGTTCCTTTTCAGCTCTGAGTACTTTATTTTTTACTCAGATTTACAATTTTAGTCTGACTTACAATTTGAAAACTGTTTTTTTCTTTCATTGCTATCTCCTTCTAAGGCTTTGGTAGTATGTGTGGGCAACAAGAAAGAAAGGGAAAATGGAAATATAGCTGTAGCTTGCTGAAGCTACATGAGGAGGTGTTGCAGCAAAGATGATGGAGAAATTGTCAATATCTCAACGCCTTTCATTCTGAACTTGTCTTGTTTCTCATAATCTGTTGTGTTACTCCAACTAGTATCTCTACCTAGCTGAAGAGAACTACCTCATAAAACAAAAACTCAACAACCAGAGCTCATTTCTTTGTCAGTGTTGACTGCCTGAGGGTAATGGCATCAGACACTATCTGTGAAGTACATCAGCTTGTTTAGCTGCATGGTAGGTCCAGGAGATCATCCTGGGGAGAAGCCAGTGAATGTCTGTGAAGTGTCAAGGATGCACTGAAGGCTGAAAGAATATCAAGACATGTGACAAAACTGCAATATGTGAACCTAAATTCCTTGTCTCTGGCTCACAGATGACTCCAAGCTGACAGAAGTTTCATGACAAAAGCTTCCAAGGAGAAACTGGTGCTTAAAGAAACAGCTCAGATGCTAAAGAACTAAAAGGGCAGACTGATGCAAAGAAAAAGAATGGTCCCAACATAAGGATTGAGAAAACTTTCAAAATATTGTCATAGTATCTTAATGCTCATTTACTGTTATGTACTGCAAATAAGACCTGTTGACTGTGAAGCACTTTTAAAATCTACCCAATTTTGTATAGGTGCTCAGAAAATGTCCTTTGAAAATACGTTTTTGACTGCATGTAGTTTGGGGTCTAAACTCTACCCTAGCTTATCAACTAAGTGAGCTTGTAAGCAAGATGTCCCACTTGAAGGGCTAAGTACCATCATGATTTTTGTTATTCTGTTCTATGGGTTGGTGTGTGGAAAGATCTGAGCACAATTTGATTCTGCATGTTTGTTTTGGCTTTTTATAAAAAGTAAGGAAAAAGGAATGTAGTCAAGTACATCCGTGAGGTTTCTGAAAAAAAAAAAATGTTCTTTGCACATCTCGCACTGGAGCAGTGTAAATGTGCTCAAATATTTATGTTTTAGACATGTAAACACTTTTTTTTTTTTTTTACCTTTCACAATCTGTAATGCAGGACAAATGGCTTTGGTTCAAGTAATTAATAAAGCTTTGTCCTTTTGAAATTTAGAGGATCTGCACTCTATTCCTTTAAACTTAGAAAACATTGAAAGTGAGCTCAGAAGTATTTGTTTTGCACTGAACTTCGTGTGTGCTTGAAGCATGCTGAATGGAGGCTTGGGCTGTGTTCATGTTTGTAGAATCAAAGGCCTCAGGTGCAGCAGTTCACCCAAAAATGCTGCAAATCCACTGCACCACTGTTGTAGCTTTACCAAACAGCACAGAGTGTGCTTGAGAAAGAAAAGCTCTATCATTACTTTTACAGCAATATAATATCGTTCTGAGTGGAAGAGACTTAAATCTGAATGTAAAACCACCTTGGAGTCTTTTATTTTCCTTTTTTTCTTTTTTCCAACATACTTTGAAATAAAAGTATTTTCAGTGCTTGATTGTAATAAGAAAAAATAAATAAATGCACTAGGTTGTATGAGTAGAATTTCAAAAGCTTGGAAGTTAATGGATTTCCTTTTGCTTTTCAATCCCCTTGCTGTGACAGTGCCTGAGATCTGGGGGTTAGATGACTGGTGGACCTGCAGCACCCAGTGGGGCAGCTTCAGGGGCTGCTTCATCCTGTCTGAGCTGTGGCTTTATGCCACCTGCCTGTGCAGTGTGAAGAACGAGCTTCCTCCTGTGCCAATGTCGTGCTAAGCAGAGCATAGAAAAACCATAACATGAGTGATTTAACAGTGGAGGAGGCACAAAGCATGGTGCCTCTAGCTAAGGGACCGTGAGTTACTGGTGTGATGTGAATGTTGAGGTAGGGCCATCTTATCCACAGCTTGGAGCAGAATGCCTGGTTGTGCTGCTTGTAGTGCTGTTTACCTCCTGCAGGCTACCGCTTGTCTATTGCTTCTTTGAGAACTTCAGAATTATGCTGTCGCTCTGTAAATAAGTGGCAGAACCATTATACTCTGAGTCAGATAAATCAAAATACATATGATATTCCCCTGGAATGTGTGTGCTTTTCTGATGTCTAAAGAGCTGATTGTTAAATTAGAACAGTCTCATTTTGCAGTTTTTTTTAAGGTTACTTAAATGTGGGCAATTAGAAAAAATATTAGAGTAGAATGTCAAAGGGAGAGGTTAGAATGTTTTTTGCTGCATGTCTGCAAATTACTGCTGCTATTACTATTTTAAAATACCCTTTTCAAGACGAAGGAAACCTCTATCAAATAAATTATTCCTTGAACTTGTTTGCTAGAGATAAAGGTGCTTAAATTGATCATTCTCTCCGTGGAAGTAATAAGTGCTAATATTCAGCCCAGTCAGGATTGTATTGGCAATTCAGCATCTTAAGATACTCCAGATCATTATTTTCTCTTTCATTTCAAGAATAAAGTCACAGATTTAAGGGAAGACGGAACGGTTCCTTTTAGACGTGCCATTTTGAAACTAATATGTTTGCAGATGAGTTTGTGTCAACCTTATCTTGTGGTCAAGCAGTGATTTCATCTTTGGTCACATTTTCCAGGGTGAAAATATCCCTAAGTTTTATTGTACTGTGGTGTTCTCAGCTACAATGCAGACTTTATGCCTTGCGTAAATATTATTTTCTGCTGAGCTGGGCATATTCTGTATCATCACTCAGCCCACAGATGAGACTGGCCTGCCTTTTCTGGGCAAGGGCAGCTGTTATCTCCTGCGAGCTGAATCTTCATGTAGACGTTTATCGTGCCGCGTTCCTCCGGCGGTTCTTTTGCTGTGTGTCTTGGTTGTGACAAGCAGTTGTTTGTATTCCTTGTGCGAGAATTGTCACTATACCATTCTGCAAAGCACTAAGCTTCAAATGATTGTGCTAGGCAGCAGAAAAACAATTAAGTTTGTGCCCCCATAGAAAAGTAAGTTATGCAGCTGGAATAGTAGAGCTTATAAATGGTGCTACAAATTATGAAGTGCTTTTTTTCCATGGGCAACACTTGGAAATAAGAAATCTCTTACCGGTTATGATGGGGTAGTCCGTAGAATTCCTTCTGAGTGGCATGGAAGGGGGATGTGCCTTCCTGACTCATTTTTTGGCTATACTTCTACAGATGGTAAACCAAAAACTAATAGTTTGCAGCTAACTTTGTTATTATTAGAGAAAATATTCTCACAGCAAACATTTAATTTTTGCCATCCACCACACTTTGCAGTTAGGAAAGCCATTATCAATAATGATAGTGGCTTTTCAGTATACCACTTAAAATTTTCAGCAGCGTGCTGGAATTTTAACCTAGATGTAACAGTAATGATATGTCATTCCTAAAAAATGAAATGCCAACTGCCTCCTGAAAGTGGTGTACACCTATTTAAAGCCTGAAAATTGTCATCAGCTCTTACAGTAGCTAACTTTTTCAGCAGAAGTACTGTCCAGACATGTGCTGTGGTGATGAGCAGGATAGCAGTAATAGGAGCAGTGTCCTTATAATCAAAGGCTGTCTTTAATGCATCAGCATGCTGTAAATTAAATACAAAACAAACTTGCCTCATTAAGAACTTCTAAATGAAACAAATAAACAAGAAACCTGATTACATGCATTTTATGTTCTTATTTCTAATTGCTTCCAAACATGCTATGGTTGCCAAATGGCTTATATTTTCAGTCAGGAAATGCATAGTAAAGATATTTTTATTGACCACTGGATCAATAGTAAAATAATTTCAAAAATTACATGTGCATTAGTAACAAATTCTGAATGTTTGATGTACCCATGTGTATTAAATCTAACAAATTTATTTTTTTCCTAATAGCACAGTTATAAGCCATTTTAAATTTCATCTAGAGGAAAATTTTTTCCTAAAGTTTTTCTTCACACTGCAGTATTAGAGTATGTTAAAGAGTAGTTCCAGGGATAATTATATTCCTAGTTAATTTCACTGTCAAATTTCTTCTTTTCCTATGAACCTCTTTTCTATGCCTTCACATTGTGTGATTTACTATAGGCAGCACTTGAGTATGTCCTTAGCAAGTCTAAGCATGTGCTTCCAAGTTTTTTCCTCTTCTTAAGCGAAGAGGTTCTCCCTTTTTACTGTCCACAAAAGACATCCTTGGGGCAGAATAAATATTGTGGATTTCTTTGTTTACATGTGGCATGTGGTTTTGTGATTTCTTAAAGGCAAGGGAAAAAAAAAAACCCACAACCTTGAGAACCTCTACATACAACAAAACAGCTTTCTTGCATCCTGAGACCAATCTGTGCTCTACAATTTCAAATACATGGCTAAGTAATAAAGCCCAAAAATGTTATCTTTGCAGTACAAAAAAGCTCTAATAAAAGCCTTAATTCACTGCAGGTTTATAGGGGAAAGAATGAAGAACTTTCTGTGCTTACTATACACTTAGGCTTGCACTGCTGTTTTTCTTGCTGTTTCCTGAAGTTCTTAATTTTCAAGTCTTTTCACTATTTTTTTTTCTTTTCCTCCTTAGTAAAGCAAGTTATCATATTCAGGGCTAACATGGTGCATTTGGAGCTATACAGCATTACTGACAGGACTATTCATATATCTGGAGTCATTTTAGTTTTGGTCATTCCTTCACATGTAAAAGCATGTGACTGCAGTGTGCACGCAAGACATGAGGTCTTATAAGGAGTCAGAAGTTACTGATCTTGTTTAATACAGTGGGCCTTTAAGAGAAGGGCTTTGTTTCCATCTGAAATCATGCCTGTTAGATAATGTGGGATTAAGAATATAAGTAAATACAAAAGACACTGCAGCATCCAGAGATTATCAGGGAGGGAGCTGCTGAAAGGTGTTAACTTAAAAAGGGTGAAGTCATTATCCCGTAACTGGCTGGGCTCCATTTGCTTCAAAGAAAATCATTATATTGACTTTTTTTTTTTTTTTTTTTTTTTTTTTTCTCTTTCTCTTAGAGAAAGCAGATACAATATTTCGGTTTAAGTTGCAGTGTTTCAGAGCAGTTTGTTACATCTCTTCACCTACCTGTGGGGAAGAGAGTGAGTGAATGGAGATAGTTTTCTGCAAACTCTTGATGTGTTCATTACTGGACTGGCTGACAACCAGCGCTGTGGAAGAATTTAGGAACTAAAGAATAGTAAAACAAGTGGAACAAAGCCAACTATTGTACAATAATGTGGAACAGGACTTGATTAGGAATGAGCACAAACTCCTTCAGGAAGAACTTTTAATTACCTTTAACAATTTTATTGTTAATTTGAATGAAGGCAAAACCAACAGTGTGACCACCTGTTAAATAGTGAAGCGTTTGTTTCATATTTCATTTTGACGTGTAGTGCTATCTCCTTGAAGTGCATGAACATACTGGTGATGGCTGATAGTTCAGTAACAAACTTAAAGTACTTTGACACTAAAATATTTACATGGTGCTTCGTGTACCCTTTGTACCAAATTCCCCTCATTATCCAAGGCATCACAGTTTTCCTAATTTTAACTTTCCCTCTTACCAAGAGGAAAAAAAAATACGGTGTGCTGTTAAAGGTAACTCAGAAGATTTCCTGGCAGCATTTTGGAATAAAGGTAGATTGGCTTTCAAACGTATTTGGTTGATTTCAGTACTTTGGTTTTAAATATAATGCTTTGGGATATGAATTCTCTGTACGAGCATCCATGTTTAGTCTCTCTTTGTACCTCTTTGTTGTCAGTTATACTGTCTGACTATGCAGAAATAATTGCTTAGATGTTTCTCAAAAATTGCTTCACACCAATTCCAGTACCAGACTTTTAATGTGCAGCAGGAAGATATACCTTCCAGTGAGTAGGAAATCAGTCTATGGTTGACTTGAGTGACAAGAGACTTCCCTGCTATTACTTTTGCTTTAGAAAATTCATAAATAAGTCAGGCTTGAGAATAAAAATATTCATACCTACTACACTCTGGAAACTATAGTGGGTGAATAAGCAACAGTTCAGCACCTGGTTGAGCATTCTCTTCACGTGAGCAGTAATTTATCAGACAAAGGTGAGACTGCAGTAAGTTATCTTTAACTTTGGAAAATGAGATTCTTGGTATTAGAAAAAGTTCATGAAGGTTTTAAAACCTATTGTTGAGTTCCTAATACATTAATTTTAGAAATTTGCTTGCTGGGGAAATTGGTTGTCAATAATTTCAGTAATATCAGGTGTTTTAATTGTTATCCTGGTAAAGAGGCACAGATTAACTGAAGCTGTGATGTCACGTGCTTTGAAATTTCAACGGCTCTGTATAGACTGTGAAGTCTGTAGATCACTCAAGACTCATGAAACTTTCATTTTTATTTGCTAGGTTGATTAAATCCTGCATTTTGCATGCTGAAAGAAGTTTGGAGAATGACTATTTTTCTTTTTTTCTTTTTTAACTTTTCTTTTGCTATCACTTTTTATTAAGATTATCATTGTGTATAATATTTTATATGCCATCTTCAGATAGCAGAAATTGTAGAATTAGGCATTGTGAGAATGTGCCATTGAATATTATTTGAATCTTATGATCACTTAGTTGTGTGTACATACAAAAAAAGAATTAAGAAAGCGCAGGAGATCTGACTACTGTCTCAGAGCCAAAATATACCAGTTCACTCTACGTAGAGATGGTATCTGTTGTACTGAATTTTTTGCAGTAATGAAAGAATGTGGTTTCTGTGGCACTGCTGACCATGATGGCCATTACTTGGCTGTGGCATGGTGGACTCCAGCTGTGTCCAACTTGTAGTCCAAGTTGTTCTGTAATAAATTCAAAGGTTCTTGCTTATGTTCATAAGTCTTTCCATTCCTTGGTAAACTTGTATGAGTTCAGACCTTCTCTTTCTGTCTTGCCTGCACAGGCTTTCTTGTTCCAGACAGACCACATCACTTATTTGCAGTACTTCTGAATGACTTCTGGTATAGTTCCTTCTGCGGTTAAGGTTTCTTAGTTGGTTGTTTTTTTCCTACTTATCTCTGTATATTTTGCATGCAATATGTTGCACTTTCACCAGACAGCTGAGGGTACTTCACCACTGTATAACTGTGCTTGACATTTAATTTAAAATCAAAGACACGATTCTGTAATAGCTTAAGCTGTGCCTCAGCCCCAGGTAACATAAATAACCTTCCTTTCAGTGAAAGAGACAATTCATTGCTTTGACCGTATTTTCAGAATGATTTTGTCTCAGAATAAGACAGCTGAAAGGTTAGGTGTTGTTCTGTTAGCTAAACAAACTCAAATTGAAGTCCCACAATTTATATGAATTGCCAGCACAAAACTAATTTAAATTTAAATATTTGGATTGCTTACTGGTATATAAGCTCTGTAGATGCTGAATGAATGTGCAGGTACACCCCACAATCTCTTTTATGCTCTTCAGGTAGTTGTGTGAGTAGTTGGGTATGTCAATATTTGATTACGTATATTGCATTATATTGCTTAGATGATAAGGACAAGGAAGCAAGGTTAAAATAATTAAATATGTTTATACTGAAGAGATTTATTTACAGGCAAGCTAAGGGACAGGTCATGCAGTGTTTCTGTTTAATTTCAGTTTGCTTGAATGTCTCTTGGAACTGATGTATGTCATGAAGTTTGGGTTACTTAAGTCAAAGATCCAAAAGAATTCATGGAAATGTGTTTGTGTGGAGCGTATTACAGACTTGTCAATGTCTAGCAGTCAAACTTGTGCAGTTATAAGAGAGGATGTTGCATGCTCCCAGTTCAGTTGTTTGTTGTGGAATGGACAAAACCCTGAGAAACCCCAGTTTTCTGTGTCCCCAAAAGTGGGGCAGTTTGCTCTCAGTGAATCCAGTCCCTTTAGGGCCCTGTGATCCTGATAAACGTTTCTGGAAAGTGTTTCACTCAAAGGTAATAAAAACACACCAAGTTCTGGTTTTGTCAAAACAGCACTGGATATCAGAGGAGAGCTATGAAAGTTATGTCAATCTCCAGACTGATCTAGAGTAACAAATCTTAAATGTTTCCAGGGTTTTGCTCATGTGAAACATTCTCTTCAATGGTACCTAAATCAAAACAGCTGATGTATCAGCACCATTTCTCATCAAACGTGCATTTAAAAGCTGCCCAAAACATCAAGGGCATCATGAGGCTACACATTTTTAAAAGGAGGATAGAAAAATAACAACAAAAAAACCACAACAGGTAAACCATTGCAAGCATTTCTGGAGTGAGTGAAGCTTAGTTTCACAGACTGAGGACTTTGTGGCATCTGATGCAGGGGCTGCTTTCTGTTGCCAAGGTAAGAGTGACTATTGGCAATTAAGAGCCATGAGATCTTGTCATAACTTCTGTGAGGGGGAGTTACTTTTGAATCTGTTGCAATTTAAGTGCTGAACTGAAGTTTAGAGCATGAACTAATAAACTTTTAAGGCTCTGGTATTTAATGATAGAAACAGCTGTGGTGCTTTATCTCCAGGGAAATGAGATGTGCACACTATCCTCAGAGGTCACAGTGCAACTGAAGTTTATTGAAAAGCAAGCTATTTCTGGTATGATTGGTTTGGTCTGAAGAAGCATAGAGAAGTGCTATGAACAGTGTTGTATGTAAGATGTTGCTGCAGTAGCAATAGTAGTTTGGATTTGTCTGGGTGGTAGTACGCAAGTGTTTCATTAGGGGACCAGGTTAAAAAAGCTCTCTCCTTCTCAAATAGGAATACAGTATGAAACAACTGAATATCACTGGGGAATGGTTATCACATTGCCAAGACCACAAAAAGCCGTTCTTATCGGCTTTGCATGTTGGGTTTTGTTAGTCTGGTCTGGGTTTTTTTTTTTTTTGTTGTTTTCTTTTTTTTTAATTTTGGTGACTATTTTACCTAGATAGGTAAGTAAAGTTGCGTACATTTGAGGTGATAGGACGAGAAGGAATGGCTTCAAGTTGCACCAGGGAAGGTTCAGGTTGGTTATTAGGAAAAACTTCCCTTGTGCAGGGAGATGGTGGAATCACCATGCTTACAGTCATATAAAAAAACCTATGGATGTTATGGATGTGACACAGAAGAACGTGGTTTAGTGGACATTAATGGTGGTATGTTGACAGAATGACTAGGTCATATTAGAGGTTTATTCCAACCTTAATGATTCCATAGTTCTATAATACTAACAAATTAAGGTCAGATGCATTGCATAAAAAGTAAAATGGCTTGTTTGAGAATAAAGGAAATCCCTACTTAGAGCTTTCTGGAACAGAACACTAAATATTTTTCAGTTGTGGCAGGTCAATAGTTACTTAATATGATTAATCACCACAAACCATTAACAGCTTCCTGCTAATGAGTGGAGGTTGTTAACGCTCATTTCTGTCTTGCTCTGTTAGAGTGACTTCCTTTGCATTGCAATTGCAAGTCTTCAGAGGCCTACAGAAAATATTCTTGACTGCAAAGCTTGTGTTTATGGTACCAAAGTGATCTCACAAGCACTCACGTGGAAATAATGTTATTTTCTACAGCAATTAATTTACTCACACCTGATGATAATTTATAGAATATCACTGTGGAAAAAAGTGCTCAGTATATTTGCTGCAGTTGACATTGTGATCCTTGTTCTCTGCTGAATCAGTAGTTGGAACTTCTCCAATCTGTCTTTTACATAACAGAACTATTTCCCCTCCAAGATTGACTCCCCACTGCAGTCCTGCACCAGTATGCTTTCATCCTTTCTCCTCACTCACAAAACCAACTTCAGAGTTTTGAGTAGCATTTGGATAAATCTGAGAGTTAACTTGCTTGCTTCCAAAATAGTTTTCATAATTTTCTCTCTCTACGTTTTTTTTCCCCTTTGGGTCTGTCAAGTGTTACTGAGGTATAACAACCTCTTGCAAGGATATCTGGCAGTAACCCAGGAGGAAATCTCATGAGAAAAGTTTCTCTTCTATTAAATTGAAGTGTTCTTCAGGAGATGTGAAAACTGAGATAAACTGCTTAAAGGTTCTCATTACTGAACACCATCTAATGACTGCAAGCATCTAATTTCTAATAATGAAAACTTCCTCATTCTTACAAGGCTTTGAAAATACAATTCCCTGACATCAGCTGTGCTTTTGTGACATCACAGTATGTGAGAGTTCTTCAGAGGATCTCTCTTTGACTTGTCTTATTTCAAGCATCGCTAACATCAGAATGTGTAACACATTCATCTTGTATCACAATTTACTCTGTGGAGAGAATGGATCTCTGAAATTTCTTGGAAATGTTGTTGTGCTTTCTTAAAAGAGACACTTCAGAATTCTGCAGTAGTCTGTGTGGGGTGGGGGGGGAATGTTTCCTGAATGAATAAATACTCTTTTTGCCTTCGTGTGCAACAAGGTGGTAGTTCTAACTACTGTGTATGGGATACTGGCTAAGCATTGAAGTACTAAAAGAAAGGAGTTCTGATGTTCTTCCGCTTAGAAGTGCCAGTGGGGATACTCAGGCTTGACTGGAAATGCAAAATATTGTGTAAAGAATTCTTGAGATGTAATTTGATTGTTCAGCTAAGCCTGCCAATTACTCTGGATTTACATTACAACTTGATGATATAGAATGATTTAGTATAAGTAAAATGAACGTTTAAATAAAACCTGGTGATTCTAAGACAAAACTTGAGCAGATGTGGCAGATGTTGATGTCATCCTGAAGGACCAGAGCCCCAAATCTCCAGTTCCTAACCTATGTGACTTCAACAGGTGTTTGGCCTTGTGTCTTTTGTCACGAGACCTTTCTTCTCATCCTGCTGTGCAGTTATACAAATGAGACAAGTTATTTGATTTGCATATAAGAGTTTGTAATATGTTTCTCATTTGTTAATTCTTATTATGAAAAAAAAGTTTTTTGTCTCCAGAAGCTATAATGTATTTTCCAAGAGCTTTACAAAGTGAGTGACCTATGTGGAATAATAACAGACAAGCTATCACACTGAATTAATACAGCAAGGAAACTTTGTGTCAGGAGGGTAATACACTGTTGATGCACACTATTCTGAAGGTAGATCTTCCATGATGTGAACATTTTTCAAAGGGTTGCTTCTATCCCAACAATGTGAAAATCTTCAAAGGCACTTCTTCATCAATATGCAAATCTTCAAAAGGGGAATTACACAATAACAAGAAAACTCTCAAAGGGAAAGCAGTTACCCAAAGATGTAAAAATCTTTGTAAGGGACAGCTCCTCTGTGATTTAGAAGTTCTTCAAAGTGGAAATCACCTCAAGCAATGCAAATTCTCTCTGTGCATGGGAAATCACTGAGTGAGAACACTTCCATGTGTAATCTTTAAAGTGGCAGTAAGTGTTCACTTGAAAATACTTTAAAAATGGCATTTTTAAGAATTGGTGCTGTGCGTACAATCCAGTTACTGTAGGATGGCTTGAGGGTGGCATAGCTTTTAAGCTACTAGGTGACTTTTCATTATGTGTATATTATCAGAGGGAGTCTGTGATACTGAATTGTGCTCCAGGATGAGCCTTTGGTTTAGTTTCTGTTAAGCCTTTTATATAGAATTATGAAGTGTCCAATACAGTTAATCTAACAATTATTTGTCAATTCTTTTGTATTTGCCGCTGCTCTAACCTTGCAAGGACAAAAAACCTTCCTAGCATGACTGCAAAAGAGACATCAGTCAGGGAATTCGACTTGCCTCCCTTTTATCCCAAACACATGTCCAATGGCCTCGCTCAGCCTCTGATTACAGTAGTTTTTAGTTTCCTGGTAATGAAGACTTGTTTTTGATAGCACCGTTAAAAGAAATGTGCTTACTAGGTAGACAGAGTGAGCTTTTTCTGGAAGAGTTGCTACTTGCTCAGTACTCAACCTATTCTGGATCCTTAAGTGCTGTGTAGAAGCAGTGGGACTCTGAGCCTTACAAAGCCATAGCCACTCTAACAGGGGTGGGGTTGATTGCTGGACAGATGCTGGCTCTATGAAGTTAAATGTGGTTCTGTCATGTGGACGTCAGTGAAACCAGGTTTCTGCTATTTGGGTTCAATTTGATGTATGCTTAGGAAAGTGTTTAGTATGGCGTATTTTATATAGAAATTGATAACTTTAATAGACACCAAGTCCTGCATTGTTCTGGAAGCCTACTTGATGTGCTGTATGTCTGATGCCTTTGCTCCATTGTGGTCACATTGTTCCATGAAGGCATAAAAATAGCTGTAGTAGTTGAGTCTAGCTTAGCAAGAGTTACTTGGAGGGGCAGCTGTATAAGTTTAACTGACTTTCTGCTCACTTGTTGAACATAGGTAATCACATTTTCAAGGAACAGTGCAAGCTTCTCAACTATAAAATGACTATACCTCACACTCCTTTATTTCAGTTTGATTTTTTTTTTAAATATCACTGGGATGATTTGTGTTTGCTGTTAAGGCTATGCTGAAAGAATATAAAGGAAGTTATTATTCTAGTTCTATTTAAGCTTGGGATTTATTCCTTTTCCATAAATGTAAGATGACAGGCTCTTTTCAAGATAATTCACATACTGTGACTTTTCATGAGGTTCCTGTATATGATATCTAAATGGGAAATGGATACAGGAAAAAAAAAAAAAGAAAAAGCAAATCATTTTCATTCCACAAATGTATTTTTACCTGGTAGAGCTAGGAGGAAATTCCTTTTTCAGTGGTCTCATAGATTTTGTATTTTGCTATGCTAAAGTAAAATACTAAATATTTACAGTTAATTAATACTAAGGTGAAATAAAGTAAGCCTTTGCAAGTAGGAGTTACTTTATATCATGGTGTTGCAATGTTTAGTACATATCCTGTTCAGGCATGATTTTATTATTTTAGAAAGCAGTTTATGGATTCTATATATGTAAGATGACCTAGAGGTTAACAACTATTACAGTTTTGCTATTAAAAACTGGAGCTGGGCTGCATTAAAGGAAGCTATCATTCTGCACAGGAAATGTGGGCTTTCATTATAGCTGTGCCCTGTGTACAGAAATAGGGACTCCTCTTTATCAAACTTTTGTCATGATTATTTTACCTCTGTGTGGTCAAGTAACTTCTTCCTTTTGCAGAGGCACAGTTATTGTATTTATATACATATGTGTGTGTATATATATATATATGTGTGTGTGTGTATTAATGTATATAGCTGTCCACAAACATAGTATCTTCTGGAGTGGGTTTAATGGTACGAGACTGCAGTAGATGGTTGGGGGAGAAAAACCTGCAGCTTGAGAGCTATTTCATATGAGATAGTAATAACTGGCAAGTATGAATGTAAATGCTGTTCTGCTTTGTAAAGCTAAAAAGTAAAGCAAAAGTCCTGTGGCACTGCATGTGTAGTTAAAACCTGATGTGTAGGTGGACGTGCTAATTCTGAGTGTCTGGGAGAAAATGAAGGGTTGAAAGGCGCTCTAGAGTGTACAGCAGGTTTTTATGTTGTGCTGATTTATGAATGACTACACTCAGTCATTTCTGGGATTTTTCTTTCTTGACATACGTATTACAGCGATTTGGAAATCTGGATATTTTGTGATATTTTTAAAGTTTAGTGAATTTGACTTTTCTAATGTTTAAGCATCTCTAAATGACTTCTTTCATACTAGAGCATGATTAAAACTTTTTAAAAAAAACTCCTCTTTCATTTCCAATCTCAAGGGAGGCATCAACTCAGTATCCTATGGAGCTTTGACTCGGGGCCACATTATGAAACAGTGTTTGGATTCCCATAGAGCTGGACAAGGGGGGTGAAACTATTTGTGGTGCTTAATATTTCTTCCATACCTACTGAAAATTTCATGTGCTATTCTTCTTGTAGGCAGTGGAAAGAAGTTCAGAGATGTTATTTTTTTTATATTAAAAATTGAACACAAATGGATTGCCTCAAACTTCTTTGCATGTACTTTGAAATGAAAGGCACCGTGTGATCCTACACTGTGTTGGTACCGTTAGTGAAGGGAGTGCCCCCTCCCCTGGTGCTGCAGGAAGCATCTTACAGACTCTGCCTGGTCCAGAGGTAATCAGAAAATAGGATGAGAGCTGCTCTATAAACGAATTTCTAGTGCAATTCTCTGTAATAATACAAGGCCGCATTTGGACTGAGGAGTGTGTTTTGGGCCAGTAGATGACCCATGTCTACTTGCTGTTTATAGAGGAGGCTTTGTAAGGGATCTGGGCTGGCTGGCAGCAGGAGTCAGTGGCCTGCTGTGCTCTGCGTAGTGAACAGGGAGCAAGCACTGTACGTGTTTCCTTGACCAGAGCACTGCGTGAACAGTGTGTGGTGCTGCGCATCCTCCAGCACTCAGCATTTGTTTGAATCTCACATCTGTGGGGCCAGCAGTAACTACTCCTCTGCGATTGTATGGAAGCGTGTGCCTCAAACATCAGATTAAACTGCAATTTCTGTTTGGGAATAGGAGCTGTTTGAAATCCTCCACCTGCACTAGTGTAGGCAGGCCAACTGGGGCTTCTCTTTCTGCTTGCTGCTCTGCCTCTTGGATCTTAGCTCAGCAGGAGGGAGCATTTTACTACAGCACTTAGCAAGATGAATCAAGCTGAATGGTTTTTGACCTGTAAGCATGCTTTGCTTCTTGTCAAAACCAAGCTGTGCTCCTGGACAAAGGTTTGAGGTTGAATTTAAGCCTTGCAGTGAATCAGTGCCTAGGGCAGGCTTTTGTTTGGGCTACTCAAAGGCCCTAAAACAATGATCAAAAGTTTTTGAGCATTACCTTTGGATAAACAATAACATACAGACTACTCACAGTGGGATATGAAATGTTGCTGAAACAAATACAGATGTTCAGAAAACAGTTTTGAAAGCAAATGAACAAAACACTCTCTGCATTTAATAAGCACTGTGGTGTTTTTTTTTTTTTAAATCTCTTCTGTGTGAAAAAGTGTTTGTATTGTGTTCATGTAGGATTTTTTTCTGCAGAGATGAATGTAACATAAAGCGTAGTCTCTGGAGTATTTCATTAATATGTCTGCAGGAATGTCACAGGTATTTTGAATAGTCTAATAACGTACTTTTTGAATGTAAATGTAGTTTATTTATAAAGTCTGTGCCAGAAATCCTCAATTTCAAGACACTATAATTCATGCTTTAGAAAGGATTCTCTGTGATGTGTATGTACACACTTCCTTTCTCTAAATGCATACGTAAGATTAGGGCCCTTAGAAATGTTGAACCACTAGATCTGTGTTTATTTTATTTTAATATTACACCAGTTAAGATTTGTATTTCTTCTAAGTTTGAAAGAAAACCTAGAAGAAAGTATCTGAAGACACAACAGGTGCGAAATAGAGGTGATGCTCCTTTCCTCCATAGATCTGTGTGCAATAATTGCCTGCATTGTAAAAAAAAAAATCTCTTGAAAGCTTCAAGATGGTTTACTCTGGGTGTCTGCAGTGTTAGACCATATGGGCACTTAATCTAGCAGGTGTGTGTATATGGATTATTTTTGAATATTACATGACCTAGTAAAGAAGGAATAGTGTTTATACTGTGAGTACTCTTGGTTTCGAGCTGACCTTGTTGTACAGAAGGTGATCAAAAAGTTAGCAGAGTATACGAGCGTGTTGATCTTACAGCTGATGGTGTAGTTCGTACCATTGATAGATTTGGTTCTTTTTTCCACCTCTAATCCTTTGCAACAAGGCATGATGATGCACTCTGAATTTACTCTAGTATGTAAATTCATCTATTAAGTACTTGTTATGTCAGTGCCTAGAGCTTTGACATCAGTTGTTTTATGGCAAGGTTATTAATTAACAATGATAGATAAGAATTCTAATTTAAAATTTGTGCATTATTCCATTGGAGCAGTGAGTCTGGTGAATTTAATATCAACATAAAATACACCTTCCCCCCAAAAAAGAAAAAAGTAATGACATCTGTATGAAAAACAAAGCTGTCTGTCATTTAAGCTGCCTATGACTGCTATAAATTCAGCTTCTGAGAGAGCAGTGAGAGTGCTGTAGCAAGGAAAGCTCAGTGTTTACTTAGCACTTTATTTTTTGTAAATTCTCCCAGTCTCTTTCCCTTCCTTGCTGGCATAGTGAAACAGCACGAAGCTTTAACTGTCTTGTAATTTTTTTGTTCGTTTAAAAGTAACTATTGAATGGTTTGAGCTGGAAAGCGATGCCACCTTGGCTTTCAAAAACTCTCAGCGTTGGCTGGCTGCATTGTTTCTGATGGTTTTGTTCCAGCTATTTAGAGTTCTAGGAGACGAAGCCTCCAGCTCGCTGCGAGGAGCAGAAAAGCTGGCAATAAGATTCTCTCTATATTTGTTGCTTCTGGAAGCATTTGTTTGCAAGGTTGGGAAAGTGAATTGATTTGCATTGTGAAGGTTATTTCTACAGTGAAGAGAGCTGGCTTTGTTTTTCAAAGAAGGTTTGTTTTGACAGAAAACAGATATATGAAGAAAATGCTAATTTAAAAGGATCTTGGCAAGCATTTGATTCTTATTATCCTTTCCCATTACACTATGAAATGAAATAACTTTCCTTGTATCCTGGTTCTTCCTGCAGCGGATGCAAAATAAAGAGAACTTAACATGTACTGTGATCAAACAAACTTAGTATTTGCAGAAAATAAAGTGCATATAAGTATTACTGCCTGAGCAGAAGCTTCATTAATCGTGCCTCTTCCTGAAGTAAGAGAACAATGTGAACATAGGGTTGAAAATGTAGTGACAGCAATTATTGACTTCTTGTGTTAATGATATGACAGCTCGTTATAAATTACCAGAGGTTAATGGGATAAGTAATTGGTATAAAAGCACTTTAAAACTGATGATGTATTATTTTCTTAACTTTCCTTCATAAATATTTATTTGAGACTGCAGGTAAAGCTTCAGAATACATTATTTCCAGTGCAGGCAACAAGATGTATGATTTATTAACAAGAAGTGCTACCAGTTGCCTGATGTTACATCTGGATGTTTCCTACTCTGCATGCAGTGGTTGTTGTTACCTCAGTGTAAGTCACTGACTTTACCGGCGATGGGTGTTCACTTTCATTGTGGCCCAGGGTTTCTTGTTTCAAGCAGAGGGAGGATACAGGGATAAATGCAGTGGGTGTTTCAAAAAGCATGCAATCATGACTGTTTTAACCAAAATGTTTCGTACCTGTAAAGCAGCAAGAATTGAATGTGAGGTGATGCCAACCAAGTGGTGGATCAAATGTAGGTGTGCTGGTGCCATTTGCATGGACTTGTGCAAATTCTTTTATGCTGTCCTGTGCAACAGCCTGGTCATGGAAATCTGGAGAGGGATTATTTTTTTTTTACGAGGGCACTTAGTGATAGGACAGGGGTGACAGCTTTGCACTGATGTTGTTTACTGGACGAGCTATAGTGGGTAACACAATAAAGGTCTGTACTGCAGAAGACTTTTTCACTGTAAAAGCTGGGCTTTCTTTTTTTGGTTGAGGTGAGGTGGTGATAATATTTTTGGATGTTGGTAATAAACAGTGAAACACATTCCTGTGGTTTAAGAAAATAATTTAAAGAAGATTAATGGATGTGGCAAGATTTTTGGTTGGATTTTGCAAACATAGGTATTAGGTGTAAAAACAGTTATCTAGAACAGTCTGCAGCAGTGTAATTTGAATAATCGGAGTACAAGGAAGGATTAAATGAGATTTGAAACCAGACAGTTTTCTCATCTGGAGTGTTTGAGTTCTCTTCAGCCATTTCTAATCTAGAGAGCTGACAACAACCTCTGTGATTTTAGACCTGTTAGATTGCAGTGATCTCTTTTTTTTTTTTTTTTTTTAACTGAATTCAAAAGACTGATTATAGTATTTTTGAAGTGAGGGAACCTTTTAAATATGAGTCTAAAACAGACATTCATTTGAAACCAGTGTTATCTGTAAACTTTTAATTGTCCCATTGTTGATAACTGTTTATTAGATCTAAAGATAATTGCTTTCACACTGCATGAAAAATGCATCTATTCTCTTCATTAGTTTCAAAACTGAATTAATTAGGAAAAATATGTATAATTAACCAGAGTGGAACGGAGCAAAAATTTCAGTGTTACAGTGTGTGACAAGGTTGATAGCTGAGTCATACTCCTTGTGATGTAATTTCATGTCTTTATTTAAATGCATTAAATATGGTTGGGTAGAAGGGAATACATCAGGTACAAGAATAACAATCAGAGCACATCTGTAAATCATTTACAGAAACAAGACAGGCTTACATAAATGCTAGCTAGTTGAGAGCTTCCAGAGATTTTGGGACAAGAAGTTTCTATGTAAGCAAAATCAATGACAGTTATTTCTAGAAGAATGAATAGGAAAGAGTAAAATATATATTGGCACAGTAGGCTGTTACTGACTGTATTAAGCTGAAAGACTATTGTCAGAAACTTGTTAAACATATCTATAAGCAATAAATTAATTTAGTACCTTCTGAGAACTGCATAAGTACATCACGAATTGGTAGTGCCCCAAAAAATTTCATATACTTAAATACAAATACTTTCCTGTCAGCTTGCATTAGTGTTTCAAACCTAAAGGTTCCCTTATACAAAGCTTCAAATAAAAATGTAAAGAGGAGTATTTTCAATTTTTGATTACCTATTTTGAAATTTAGTAGTTGTTTTTTTTTTTTTTTTTGTTTTTCATAGAAAATAAAATCAAATCCCCAATATTCATTCTTCTGCTTTGCCTTTGTGTGGATAGCAGTGTAAATTTGTGGGGTAGCCTAAAGGAAAAAAAGAATTTGTAGAGTATCAGGGAGAAACATCTTTAGTTACTGTGATTGTAACTGATTTTCGGGGTTGTTTACAAGGAAGAGCTTATCAAATGAGCACATCAGCTGTTATGAAGGGATCCCAAGCAAAATCTTAAGAGTCTAGATAGTATGTGAATAGTATGCATGTCTTTTGGGATTTTATTATGAGATTGCATTGATTATATGTTTAGCAGATTAAATCCTGGATGAGTCTTCATTAGAAATCATTACACCCCAGGAAAAAATAAGTAATTCTAATGACCTGCACAGAAGTGCTGATCTTTTCAGGTGCAATATAGAAAGCCCCTTGAGAAGATGCAGAAGCCAGGGCAAAGCGTACACATGCGTAGTTCCACTTTTCAGAAACATTAAAGTGCTCTATCAAAATCAGATGACTGATTATCGCCAATAGGAGAAGGCAAATGGCAGATAAGACTGTGGCCTTCAGGAGTTGATGTGCTGCTGGGGTGGGACTGTAACGCTCATTCCAGTCACCTCTTTTGGCCTGGAATGATCTCTTAATGTTCTATTCAAGCAGCTGTAGAATCAGCCCTGGCTGGTTGGAGCATAGCAGGTGACAATGGCATATAGTAATTCTCCTGTTCTGATGCTCTGCACTAAGAATACTCGTCTTGGTCAGGATGAAAACTTGTAGGTTGTATGTGTGGGCCATCTTAGTCATAGGGATGTAACCTTAAAAGCAGTTTTCGAAGCATTCAGCTCACTAAACCATCAAAGAATGAGTGCTAAGTGTTTTGTCTTGCTGGTGAGTAGTGCAGCTGAAAGGGAGGGCAAGCTCTGAGGACCTCCATGCCGGAGAGCTCTGTGGAGACGCTGTAGGTGGTGTTCAGGTTTCTGGGGTAGGTCTCTCTCATGGCAGATGAGCTCCTTCTTAAGATGTAGTAAGGACACTTTGAAATCTGAACTTACCCAGGGGCTTTCTCCCCTCCCTGTGTATATGTAGTTTAGAAGATGTGCAGTCAGACTAAAAGTGAAGTTGACTTGCTTTCACACTTCCTTTCTTTTTCAGTTTCTCACCTCGTGTCACATCAGGATACAGCTGGTGCCACTCAATTTAAATATATTTCTGTATTCAAGAGAAATTCTTGAGATTCTGCACACTAGTCTCCATCATTTCCTTTCTTGATATCCTGTGAGAGATTTAAATCATTAAGCACTGCTTTATAATCCACTATTAAACGTAACACATCAGAATTCTATAACCTTATCTCAGTGATTCATTGTTCTCTTCAGCAAATAATGATGGTTGTCTTTGGTTTTTTTATTCATTTCTGTAAGCTCTCTGTGAAGTGTTTTGTTCCTATTCTAATCTTTCTAATCTCGACCTTATTATTAATGTGTTCCATCCCTCTTCCTAACTTGGGAAATTCTTCTTGTCTTCAGATTGCCAGAGGCCTGTAGAGTGGAGCAAAGGGCCAGCACATACAATCAGGCCTGAAAATATTAATTGATGTTTTACCACTTCTGAATAGATAAACCCCAGAAGATTATATTATTATTCATTAGACTATTTTCACCATTTTTAGCACTCCAGAAACCTGTGTGAAATGATGAAAACAGCAACTCTGATGTGGTCCTTGCTAGTTCAGAGTTCTAATCCTGAAAGAAGCCCTGGATAGGAGACAAATTATTTCTTGTGTCACTGTCAGATCGTGATATAGAATGAAAGTTTAAGGATTTTTTTTTATTTATTATTATTATTTTTTTAAGAAATGGCTAAGTTTGTCAGAATTTAATATCAGATTTTATTTATTTATTTATTTATTTTATACAGGAATGTTACTTGGCCTTTTTTTCCATTTTTTTAGTAAAATGAACGTATGTTTTTAGAGGTCCAAGGTACGACTAAGTTCAGTTTCTGTGGTTAGGTGCAAACTTGAGAAGAAAATACAGGTTAATTTTAAAATTATAATAAAAAGAAATATAATCACCTACGAGGGGCAGAGATAAGAAGGAAGTAAAGCTTTGGGGAACAGCTTGATATTGCTCTAATGACTCCTTATAGTCCAAAGGCATGACCAGCATTTTGATTATAACGTTATTAAAAGTGCGTTTTTAGTTTTGTAACTTCACACCATTCACACTGTTAACTGATGCTTCCTTTGATGCCTGACTGCACAGCACTGCAGAAATAAAACTTGTGGTCTAACGGCATTCATGGACCTTAGTTTGGAAGTAGCATAATGGGAAGAGCTCCTGAAAGCAAAATCATACTTCTCTAAGTGACCTATTACAAAGCTGATTACATTTTACACAGTAATTTTA
This sequence comes from Callipepla californica brunnescens, assembly GCA_023055505.1. NCBI lineage: Eukaryota > Metazoa > Chordata > Aves > Galliformes > Odontophoridae > Callipepla > Callipepla californica. Next base: position 10,473,754 of record JALIRH010000016.1, read on the forward strand.
AATTAATTGTGTTAGAAGTTGAGTTGGTTGAGGGAAAGAAAAAATGACTTTTTGTTCAGTGACAAGGAAGCAGTGTGCCCAGCCAGCAGTTGCACCACATAGGCATGGTGATGATGAGGAGGCGCAGCAGTGCCATGGATGTCAGAGCTGGGAAGTGGGTGGGTGGAAGCACGGAGCAGCAAAGGGAGCCTTCCTACGACATTATGACTTTATAATAACAAGGGCGGCTTAAATTCAGCTGATGATAAATGTCAGTGGTTTATGGGGAAGGGAGCACACGTGAACTGAAACAGGATTGAGGTTTGCTGTTGTTACCATATGTGATGCTTTCATCTCCAGGAGAGGTGACTGTCATTTTTTTAACAATGCACAGTTGCTGTCTGTATTCAAAATACGTTCAGTGCTATAACATCTTCTGTCCGTTTGTGTTGTAAATGATACAATCTGTACATTCTCAGGTTATCCACAGAGTAGATAATCTTACTGGAAACTTGGTTGCAGCTTGCTAAAATTCTTGTGCAGAAGTATTACACGAAGTGAAGCTTTGGGAATTTTTAAACTCCATGATAATCTTTCCCAGTGTTTATGGTAGGATATTTGTTCACAGCAGCACAGAACCAGGACACAAATTAGATGAGTGATGAAACTAGCCATAAAAGTACATGCTTTTTATACATGTCCATTAGAATAGATAGAAAACATTATTTCAAAGAGCCATTATGAGATCCTAAGTGCTGTCTTCTTTGCAAATATCAATTTTTGTCCTTGCATTGCAAGATGATCAAACGTTAATCTGGGTCCCAGATGTTGGTCAAACCCACCCTTAGATCATGCATATGCACCTGTCTTTCTTAACAGCTGCATGTGAATGGTGACAGTTCTCTGTTCTCTTCTTCTCCTGAGTCAGCCTTCTTTTCTTTGACACTGGGATGTTCTTAAGGCCACTCTCAGTTCCTGTTCCCCAGTGTCTGTCACCATTCCCATACAGATTTTAATATAAGCTGAAAGTAGTCTTAGGCAGCTTTGAGTTGATAGAATGCTACCAATGCATGCTTTCTGTGTTTGGGTGCTTCTTGAATGGCAGAGTCATTGCCTTGAAAACAGTGGTCAAAGTATGCTCCGGGTGTTGATTTGAGAGCAGCAGCCCTGTCTCTGCTTGTACCTTTAGCAGAATCCTTATGTACAGTGAATAGAGCTGCGAGGTTTCAGTGTGAAAGTGGTTTCCAAGGCCAGTGTAGCATCCTGCCTCACCTCTGCTACAAGGGAACATAACTAACTCAAGGAGGTGTTATACAGTTTGAAAATATTGATCAAAATCTTTGGTTGGGGTTGAGTGAAATTCACAGCAATACCCCCTGAGCCCCAGTGGGCTGGAGCTTCATGTCTGGCACAGAATTATAGTGCAGTGAGTGGCTTTGCTGCTGTAGTCCATTAAGAGAAGAAGGACAGCTGTCTCAGCAGGTTGCCAAATCCCCAGCTTTGGGCAGGAGGCACAGCACTAGTCAGTGTGTCCTGCACTGACCTACCTCATGTCGCCCCTCTGTCTCTGTGCCTAATGCTCCTTTAGAATGACCTGAGCAGTTGGGCACTGCAGGCTCCTCTGCACTTCACATCCTATGGCTCTGTTAGATTTTCTTTTTCCTAGAAGTTCAATGCAAAATTTGTCTTCAGAGATTGGGGAGTAATGCACCTAATTCTGTGTGCAGAAAGAAGGGAAGTTTGCGGTTGCGTCTTATGATGTTACTGTAAGTTATATCAATATTTAGATCTTAATCTAATTATTGTATTATGTCTGAGTGACATAATTTGTCTTCCTGGTTTCAAATGCCACCTGCTTTAAATTCTGCAAAAATCTTTTATTTGTGTCTTTAAAATGTTTCAGGCTCTCTAAGCTCTTTGTGTGTGGTAGGAAATGATGCAGCATACGTTTTTCCAACCCACATCACTCTGTGATTAAGGAGAAGCAACAAAGATATACAAGTGAGTAGTGAGGCAGTTAATCAGCAGACACTTATAGCTGCTTTTCTTCTTACAGATGTGTTAGCTTAACTCTAGATTAACTCTATGTTAGTATTGGTATACCTGTCTTGGATTTTCATTATTGGAATCATTCATTGGAAAAAATGTGGCCTCTCATCACATAATCCCAAATAAATAAGTGGTATTTTACTTAGTTTGTGCTTATTTTTATTTCTAGTTAAGTGTTTCTTACCCAGTTAATAATTCTGAGCCTCTACTACTGTGTTAGCTTTCTAGTGAAATACCTTCTGACACCAGCTCAGGTACACTTTTAATTTTGATTGAAAGATGCTCCTAAAATGTGTTGCAGGATTGTAACAATGGTTCCATGGATGATAGCCTGTAGCTTGCTGGCTGTGGAGATTGCTATTGGATTCTTCTGAATGCAGCACCTTTTTTTTTTTTCTTTTTTTTTTTCCTGTGAGGTATCACTATTCTATCCACTTTGAAGAACCAAGGTTGCCCTGATTTGTGTATATAAAGTAAAACAGAGTATATTCATTTGGCATAGATACAGTGCTCAAAGTTGGTGTCTAGATCTCTAGATCTATCAACCACTGTGTAAAATGCTTTCTAATAATGATTTTTGTCTTTGAAATGGAATGCAAATTATCTCACATCCCTTTTTCTTTATGTATTTCTTACAGAATTATCTAGTAATAGAGAAAGAGTTTATAATCTAAAAACCCTGCCTCATAGACAGCACTGATCATCCAAAGCAGTGGAATTGAATTAGCTGTAGAACTGCAGTGAATTCAGCAGATAACCTTCCATTGACTTCACAGGACATTGAGACCAGCAATTGTACATTTTCTTAGGGTATGAAGCCCATGAAAATAAATTGGTAGTTGAACCTGCCAGCTGTGCAGCCTAGCATCTGACTATTTCAGTAAAACCAAAGGAGAACCTCTGTGTTGCAGCCTTTGTATTATCCTCCAGAAATAATTTTTTGGGAATTATTCAGTTGTGTGTAATCTGGTTACATGATGTGTTTTAGTTCCATGTCATGCCAAAGGTCAATTCTTCAAGTCTTTCTGATTGTACTTTGAAAAATTTCATTTCTTTCTAATTTAATTCGGTCATTTTATGGGAAAGTCTGCCATGCCTTTTGTCCTTAGCTTTAAAAGTCCAAGTTCTAGCATAATCTTTGATTGCTCACACTGTTCTCTTAACTCAGTTGTGTATCTACTAGTTGGTATTAATTCTTGGATCTGTACTAACTGTCTTCAGTTTTGTACAAGTAGTGAAGTAAATCCTTCATTCCTCTATCTAGAATAATTTCAGTTAATACCAAGTAAAGGAAAGAGAAGAGCAGATATTGACTCCTGAAATAGGACAACCCAAGAAGAGAGGAGTGTAGGAAAGGAAGGTCTGTTCATCGGGTTATAGCTCATAACTCTGTAACTGCCCTAGATAGGAACAGTGTTTTTGACTGAGGAGACTGCTACTTTCTTTAAACAGTAGTGCTGTTTCTCATGTTTTAATTGGTGAGGTATTAAGTAACAAAAAAAAAAAAACCACAACCTTTGTGAAGGCAGAAGATGCTTGAATGTGTTAACTAACAGACGGTTCTCTAGGTTTTGCATCAATGATAACCCACTCTGAACGCCTGGTGCTACTCCTTGAAAATTACTTCATCTCCCTGTAGAAAGGTGAATTTCTCATTCTGCTCAGAAATGCACTCAAATGTGCACATGCATTTTTGTTGCTAGAGGATTTCTGTTGTGTAGCAGAGTAAATAGCGAAAAATCTCCTTTTGAAATTTGTAGTTTGAGCTCAGATTGTGCCCAGCTACAAGTAGAGGTGCTAGGAAGTGGAAGAGCTCAGTACTCTTTTGCATCTAGAGGCATACGTATCCCACTTAAGATTATTTTGGCAACACAAAATATAACATACTTGTTGAGCAGATGGCTGGGATGCTACAGTTCACGTCATTCGGCAGTCTCCTATATGGAGCCTTACATTCTCGCATTCTCACCACCACGGCGCGACGGGTACGTGCAGCCTGTCTGCTCGCAGCTTAGCCGGTGCTAAAAATCTTATAACCCAGGAATTTTATTCTTGGCACGTCCCAGGCTGCCAAAAGAAAACTTTTAAACAACAAAGAGAAGGCTTCTATATATTCACAGCAATTCACTGTGCCATTAAATAGTTCTCTGGGAGAAGTGATGCGGGATAGCTCCAGATCATTTTGAACCTAAAAACAATGGTGAGATTAGCAAGTAAACCTTGCTAATCATAGTACAGCCCTCTTCCAGAGGGCAAAGCAGAAGAAGTGAGTACAGCCTAGTAGCTTGGCCTACTCTAATCAAAATGATCTGTACCACTTCGTCTGACAGCTGTAGAGGGGAGGAGGGAGGAAGTACTTAAGAATGTTATAAATCGGTTGAATACTGTAATTAAAGAATTAGAAAAAAAAACCTGCTAGACTTAATCAGAGTCTTCCTTATTTGTCATATGAAGAGCCCACAAGCTTAACAAATGTAGCTGCATGCTCAAAATAATTTTTAAATTATTACAGTGAAAGGAATGTGCGATGCAAGGTCTTGATAAAAATACATCGTTTGAAAAGTTTAGCTTATGAATATGGAAAGAGGTGGCACAGAAACAACTAAATCATGCTAAACCTCTTGTTCCTTCCCATCTGTATGTAATTGTAGGGGTTAGACTGCAAGCAGAGTCATCAAGTGTCATGTGTCTTCCCGAAAGTTGCCAAAAGCTGCTAGAGGCTGAAGCTAGATGTGCTGAGTATTTACTGAGTGACTTGCACTGTGTGAGATACCACAGAGAACACTGGGTCTTCTAACCTTGAATTAGGGTCATGGAAAAAATCCTGTGTCTTAACTGTACTCAACCCTGCTGCAGAGCAGACAGCCTGTTGGTGGCAATTAGATGTGGGAAGCATTCATACTGCTGCTAAACCGGAGTTGCCTTGCAGGCACAGCCATGTGCACGTAAGCATTTCTTCTTTCCCAGCTCCCTTTGTTGTGTCCCATTAGTGGCAGCACATTTTAATTACAGTAAGCCTTTGCCACCTTCTTCTGTGTGTTCTTTCAATCCAGCCAAATGGTGTGGAGTGCTTTGAGTGATATAATTCTCTGTTGAGATTTGTAAGGAAAAACAGGAGAGAAGTACTGCTGGCAAAAACATCTTTTTCCATTATTATTATTGTTTTTAAGGCATCATAAATTATCATTGTTATTAGTCTGCAAGGAATAGCTTAAAATCAAGGGGAACCAAAACCTGAGAAGGCAGCCTCTGGTTTTATTGGAGAGAAAGAAAAAGAAAATGACTTATTTTTCTTTTCTTCCTCTAGTTCCCATACTTTGGTATCAAAATGCTCCGTGCTGCGTATTTTTTTTTAGGGTTGTACAAATGCTTTTGGATAGGCTTCTGCTGAGTTAGCTCTAGAAATTTTAACCTTTCATTAGTTCAAGCTGCTGAGTGAGGCAAATGGGAAGGAGGGGTTTTATTCCCAGGGCTTGGTTAGAGCACTGCCATCTTGATGCGGGGCCTCCCCCAACTCTCCGTCTGAGTTCCCAGTGCTGTCCTGATGGAAGATCATGGGTTAAAACTCCCCAAAACCTTTCCCATACCTACAAGACTAAACAAGAAGCAGACGTTAAATCTTTTAAGTATGGCTGTAGTTAACTATAAACAGCTGTTGCAAGATAACAATGTTTCCATTGGAAAAGTGAGGCCCTTTCCGTTTACAATGAAACCATTCTGAGCATGGGTTTGGAGCAAGGCGTCTCTGGCAATAATCAGAACCCCGGGTGGGGGCTGGGGCTGGAGCTGTCGGATATTTCTGCTCAAACTGACATTTATATAGCAATTCTATTTCTGCTACTGAGAGCCAGAACATACAAATCCATCTTATCGAGACTATTAAGAAATAGCAAGCGATTATTTTTTTTTTCTCCTTCCCTTCCATTCTCTTTCCTTTGCAGCCTCTGCTTTGCATCAATATTTATTTTGAATAATGAGGAAAAATATATTAGCAAGCCACCACCTATCTTCTAGGGACTGGTAACGTGATGACTGAAATAAATCCAAACAATACCTGGTGGGGGAATACATCTCTGGGAGTTCTTCTTACTTGTTAAAGCAGTACCATAAAACATAAGTTTTCTTGTTTTTCTGTTTTCAGTACTTCAAAATGTTAGTTAGAAGTGCGTGTTGAAGAAGGATCCAAAAGCCAGTTGGTTCTGTTCCAACTCAAATGCAAGAAAGCCAGGAAAATAAAAGATCTAATTTGAACACTTTTTGGCAGTTAGTGATTTGTTAAATAGTTTGTTTTTAGTTGCTTTCAAAAGTGAGGGGGTGGAAGAAATCTTTTGTAATTCATGGTTTCTGGAGAAAACAGCGAATGTGGGAAATCAGGCTGTTAATATTAGAAGTTATAATGTGATTCACACAGCGCATAATCTCTGCAATAGTACAAGCAGCAAAAACGGAGACAAAGAAACAGATGTGCAAACTTCCTACTAGTTAAATCACAGCTATTTAATCAACAGCAGGACTCGTTCTTTGTTTCATAATATTTCCTATCTCGGAAACATCTCGATAGGAGGATGTGAAAAAGTACTGCAAGAAAAGCACTTTGCCGCCTGCAGTCAAGAGAATCCTTCCTTAATAGAGCAACTTTTGCAAGGTTGGCCGTAAGAGTATAAAGAGAAGAGGTTGGACACCTATAACTCAAAGCTGGCAGCCCGAGCTGGGCGGAAAGCTGGGTGTCTGACTTCATGCTCACTTCTGCCAGACACAAAGAGCTTTCCAAACTACAGCAATAAAGAAGAGTTATGTTCCTTAGAGCAAAGCCAAGTAAGTAGGTTATTAATGTAATCAGGGACTCAGATAATTGTTCTGTGGCTGCATTCATACTGGAAGAAGGTGCTGGTGCTCTTATAGTGGTGCGTGTGAAGCTGCTGCTGGTCTCTTCTAGCAGCTGAGGCTGCTGCAGGAGCACACTGCATTTCAGTCATGAAGCTGAGGCCTGGAGCTGGATCAGAATCATGCCATGGCTATAGGCTCTACTTTCTGGTGACATACGGAAATGTGGCAGGTAGTTCTGCATCCCTGCCAGCTAATATATAGACTAGATAAACCTCCCACAACAGAACATGAGGCTGCTGATAGAAAAGTGCTCTTTACATGTTTCACCTTATCCTCTACTCTGAAGTATTTCCCTCTAAAGCTCTGTGTGCAGATGGACACTGAGTAAAACCACAACCTTTGCCTTTTCCTTGTTTCTTGACAAGGTGTGAGCCTGCCCTAAGCATTCCTCCTACTGCCCCTGGGGAACGTAGGCCCTTGAGTTTTGCATGTGCTCTTTGCTCTTCAGCCTACAGATGGGTTACCATGTGAAATCATTGCAGTCTTGGCTTGGGAGACTGAACAAGTTAAAGTTGGTGTTGTAGAACCAGGAGCCTGGCAGCTGGACTGAATGGGACACCTCCTTGTTCCTTCTTGAAACCTTCTTGAAACTTACTTGCAAAATTTAAAAACTTGGATGAAAAATGTCTCTGGAATCATTGTTTGCTGGTGTTCAGTTCATTTCCACACTGTGCTTACAAGCACTTATTTTAAGCAGGCAGAGAAGTTATTGGATAAAGTCTGGGTGGAGATCAATAATAGTCTGGAGCCAGTTGGTATGTTATCAATGAAATAATTAAGAGGAACGCTAACTTTTATAATGCTGTCCATTTGTTGCACGAATTTTCACTGGTACATGGAATTAGCACAGGGGTAAAAGACTGCATAATTTCTGCTGAAATTTGCAGTTTGTGTTATTTTATTGTATACAAATCTCCCTGTATTTCTATAACCCTAATTTTATTAAACTCAACTGTACAGATGTTGCTTTGATGCACACCAGTTTGGAAGAGAGCTTTTGAAAAAGAGCCCTGATTTACACTACTGGATTAAAAGTGTGAACAACCTTCTTACTGATTTAAAACATGTCCCAAGTCACTGGTAGTGATCCGCATCACAGTTCTGTGGCCATGAATCATTTAATTGTCACAAAACAAAGAGCCCCTTTCATGGAGAAATGTTTCGCATGTGCTTATGAGGTATGGCTCGTTTTTACAGCCGAGGAGCTGCATGTTGTTTGCTCTCACTAAGTAGTGTACAAGTCACCCACAGCCTTTGAAATCTCCATTTTAGGCTACCATACTGAGGAATCAAAATGGACTGTATAGGTATCTTCACAGAGATTCGTGAAGTTGCATAGATTTGTACATGCAGAACTTTTGCTCTTGATAATTTGGGTGTTTTTCCAAGCATACATGCATCTTAAGCAGCATCAAATAGGGTGGTTGCTGCAGTGGCACTTCTCAAGCAGTACTCTGTATTTCTTTCATGGTGGTTACAGCTCTTGCCTCACACCACATCTTGCTGTCTCATTTGGCACATGCAGAAATCCATTTGACACTGCTGAACTTTTCTGTGCAGCAGCTCAAGGGGATTTTTGTGACGTTCTTTCTAAACCAGTGAACTAGTGTCACTTGACTCAATAAGACTGTTGTTTTGTTGGTTGTTTTTTGTTGTTGTTTGTTTGGCCTCATCACTGATGTTTCATCTTTAATGAAGAAGACATACGTGAACAGTTTTGTAAGGTGCAAGTATTTTCAGGTCCAAGCTCTGTCTATTACTTGCATATAATTTGTATAGAATTGTTTAGTCACTGGAAAAAAATATATATATATATAAACACACACCCATACAACTCTATAGGTATAGTTGTATGTCAAAACACAGAAAATAGACGAAAGAGGGCAGAAAAAATTCAAACAAAATGCACCAAATTCAAACTCAGTATTTTGCAGTTGCATAACAAAGTGTTGGACTGCTCGCTTCATCTTGTGTTATTTCCACCGAGAAATGGTCTCTGCTTCATACAAGAAGTGATCCTTTAGCCTAAAAAAAGATATCTAAAAGAATAGAAACACTTTTAGAATTAATTGACGTTTTGTGTGTCTCTTTAGTAACTGCTCATTTACCTAAATAATTAATGCATTTCATTTTTTGTATTCTCATCTCCAGTGATGTAACATTTCTCTTTAAGACTTTGTTAATGCAGTGCCTTTTTTTAGATTGCCGTTCTTTCCTCTGAGTGTTTGAATCCTTATCAAACACGAGTTTTCAGTCCTTCAGTAACTTCTGTCCTGCTCACAAGCATTGTCTACTGCCGAGAAAAAGAGAGCCCCTATCTTTGTGAAGAGTTATGCAGTGCTTCTTCTCTGTGTTGGGATGTGTGTGATCTTTCTGGGGCTTCTCAGGGTTCCCACACACAGAACATGTCTGGACTGAAACACCAAGTTTGCTGTGCTGTGTTTCTGTCTCTCATATATATATATATATATATATATTTTTTTTTTTTTTTTTTTTTTTTTTTTTGAAGGAGCAAAGATCCCTTTTGTATTTAAGTGTTTTTGAAAGTGCTCTATGAGGTTCAGAGTGTTCTGTAAGATAAACTTCTAGTCTTTTTGGCAGAAACTTCGGAAGTTCAAGTTACGTTCAATTATTACTCTTCTCAGGTAAAAACTGTTGGAGTTGTTTCCTGCTGGATCTTCAGGGTCATATTAGTACAGACTACAGAGAAAGAGAGGTTAGGAGAGCTCTGCTTCAGAACTCCTGCAAGATTTTCTGTGCAAGTTTTAATGGCCAAGTGGCAATGAAGATTAAAAAAAAATGCCCCCAACAACTTTCAGATTTTACTGTTTTGCTTAGAATAACTTCAAGCTTATTTTCGCTATCACAGAATTCTATTGTTTGATAATTTGGACAGCCTTCTTTTAGTGAACTGTTAATATACTGTTTCCACTTCAAAGTCTTTCTTGCAAATTTATATTGTTATACGGTTAGCAAGCATTAGCTTAAATCAGCATGTTCTAATTCTCTATTTGCAAACAGCGTGTGTCTGTGCAGGTATATGGCCTTGCAGTTTGCTGGCAGGAGCTGTTCTCTCCAATAGGAGCAAAAGGGAAAAAGAAAATCATCGTTCTGAATAGATGAAGGATAGAAGTCTTTTCCATAGGAAATCATTTTCAAAGCCCACAGCCGTAAGGATGCCAACCACACTGTGTCTGGCACCAGAGTTATCTGGAAAGCTAAGCACAGTACTCAGATTTAATCGCTATATTACTCTACAAAGTTTTGCTTCATGTGTTTGTCATTACTGACTTTATTTAGTCTGAAAGACATTTTCTTGTACTTGGCAGTTTTTAGAAGGTATTGCAGCATTTGGTTGTATTTGGAGACCTGTCTGCTTTAAACACTGAGAAGATGACAATTTTGGCAGCCAAAATAAATGTATGAAGCCACTTTTTTTTTTTTTTTTTTTTTTTTTCCCTTTTTCTTTTCCTCTGTCACGGCCACAGGAGCCAGCTGGTTGTCGCAGCTCGAGTGCAGCTGTTCCAGCTCCTGACTGCACACTCTGTACTGAACTGTACAGAGCTCAAAGGCTGAGCCCGACACTGCCACCCCAGTGGCCAAAACCACCTCCCTGCGGCCAGAGACCAGCCCCGTAACTAAACCAGAGTGGTTGAAATTCGTTGGAGGCTTCAAGTCATTAGCTATGCTTGGTTTCAATCATATAATAGAATTTTGAATGGATTAATTTAGCTATAAGGAGCTTTTTCCCTTGTTTGACTTCCTGCTGCTGGAATCGAAATGCTATTTTGTCAATTGATGAGATTATAATGGATTTCCAAAACACAGCCTTTCCCAATCAGTAGGTTTTTTTTCTGTATGGCTTTGTTTTCCTGATAGGCATTTCTTTAGGTGTTGTCTGAGGCAACCACTTAAAGATGATGGAAAATTCAAAACCAGAGCATTTGGGGTTGAGGGAGGTGACAAGGTCTGTTTTGCTTATCACATCACAAAGTTTTACTGTGTTTATCAAATTCCTTTAAGAAAAAAAAAAAAAAAAGGTGATACAGGTATCATCAGAATTATGTCAACACTCCCTTTCAAATCCCAAATTACCTGACAGAACTTATTGCATTTTCTCCTGTCTCTGCAGGTTGCTGGGCTATAATACTCTTCTGGAAAATGATGTTATGTTTTGCTTTCCTCGATTTTTGTTACTTGTAGATAAGAATAAATTATAACTGACCTTCATCTAACAGCTGCAGCAACTCAAGCTAGCTGTGTGGTCCAAAGAACAAGCCTGGTAGCACTGAGATTGGAGAACTAGACACAAACTGGTGATATATTTAGCGACTGTGACTGAAATTTTGAGTAACTTTTAGTGGCAAAATTGAAAAATGTGCATTTTAGGACATGGCTCTTAATTAGAAATTTGTAAGGGTAGAAGTCTGTAGAATAGTCCTTAGTGTTTTCTGTTGCTGTGGAGGTTAGCAATAGAATTGCTTTGCGTTGTACTTGGGATCTGGCAGCGGGTGAGAGGGAGTCAGTATTTTGATGACCCCTACCTCTTCTGGTACCCAATTTGCTCTGCAGCTCATGGCTGCTCTTTTGACCTGTACCTTGACATCTGTAGCTACAGCTCTTTCTCCATGGTCAAGGAGAGTAGAGACATTTCTGCTGGATTGGGTCCAGGCATTGTCATATTTTGTATGTAATATGATACTTAGCACTCTTAGACTAGGGATTAAACTATGAAAGTTATGAAGATTTTAATTCAGTCAGGTATATTTTGGTCATTAACTACCCTGTGACTTGGGTAATGTTTTTCTTTGTTTACTATTAGAACAATAGAGTCTTTGAGAAAGTACTCCTTCCTTTAGCATGCCACAGGCAGTAAGCATCTTTTTGTCAGTTTTCACAGAATTTACAGCGAGGCTGTTAAATTCTTACCAGCTGAAATAACATAAGTCTTTTTTTCTTCTGTTGTTGTGCTGGATGAAATGTAAAGAACAGGAAACAGAAGAGACATAAGAGAACCTTTCAGGAGATTTTGATCAAACCACTAGTGTCCAAAAATATTTTACTCACTTGGAGCTCAGTGCTGCTGTGGGAGGAGAGGAGAATGCTTATCAGCTGTTCTGTGGAAAGATATCTTAGGCTTATTAAGTAGTGATTCATGCTTTTCATTTCATTTTACATAAAGTGTGCGTGTGTGTATATGTATATATAATTCACCAAGATTATTTTCTGGTTTTTATTTATTTATATTATAAATAGGTTTGTGTGTGTTCTGTACAGAAAAATATACTTTTCCTGTCTATCCGTTGCTCTATATTACTCACATCTCCCTCCCATAACTGCACAAATGGGATCATCTCTGAAATAAGCCTTAAAGTCTTCTGCAGCAAGGAATGGATGCACTTTTTCAAATATCTGTATATTGTTTATTAAGCCTTGCTTGTGTTGAGTTGAAAAAGATTTTGAGTAGGTCTTGTAGTTGTTGCTTTCATGCTAACGACAAAATTAGTTTTGCGCATCAGCAATTAAATTTCAAATCAGAACTGTGATTCTGCCTGTAGCTCAGGTTCTGGGGAAGCCCTCCTGATTTGTGTACAAGGTTTGGGGGAGATCTCTTAGTTCATGCAGAATGTCTGAAGTCAGTGTAAACCGCAATTCCTCCAAACTGTATTTTTGTGTATAATTTTCTAGGAGCTGCAAGTGTGCTTTTCATGGGCCACGCGAGGAGGTGAAGCGACCTACTTCCAAGAGTGGAAAGGACCATTTTGCCTAGTTTGGAGAACTGATGGCATGAAAGGTAAGATTTTGGAAACACATTACTGCGTAGTAAGTGTTTTATTATTTTCGATAACTGTATGAAGAACACTTTCTCTAAATTGAAATTGTCTCTTTCTTCAAATGAGATGCAAATCTAAGAGTGCTTTGCTCTGCAACCCTACATGCTGGAAGAGGTCTCTGCTGTGCTTTGGCACTTGTGAAGGCCATTCTGCGTTCTTCATAAGCAGTAGATCAACATGTGATCTGTTTTATTCCTTGTGTGTATAGTTGGGATGCGAATGCACTGAAAGCTCCTATATGAGATAATATTACTGTGCTGGTGGAATAATTCTTGAGATTCTTCTGGCCCAATTTATGACACAGTCTCAGAAAAAGAGAAATAATGGCAAGGCTTTTAATTGACCATTGAGCCCTGCTTTGCAGGAGTTGGGCAAACACTGGGAGCTCTAAGGCTGCTCTACACAAGGCTGAAATTAAAGGAGCACAAAGTGTTGATTATTTGTTTTCTGATCTATAGAATTCTATGAAAACTGCAGTTCAGCCATGCCCGGGGAATGTATCTGTTAATGCTCCATTAATATTTAAAAAGCCAGTCCAGTCCTTGGTCGTCAGTGTTCTCTTTTCACATCTTTTCCTAGCAAGTAAAACCACGCTCTAAGCATGGGGTCTGAACATTCAAAGGTTTTAAAAATGTAGCCATTACAGAACCAGAAATCTAATCCTCCAGTTAATCACTGTGAATGTTTGAGAAGAGGAGCTACTGGGTATCTTGCCTTGCCTCACTTCAGATGAGCGCCAGGAACAATGCACATCAGGAAACAAAATGCATGCAAATCACTGCAAATATGAAGTTGACCAAAGCTGTATTTCTTGGCATTCAAAGTACAGCAGGGCCTAATAGGGGCCCTTTAACTGCTGGAAAATGCTTGATTTGCATTGAGTTGTTCAAGAAGACTAAAGTGTTATTTCTTGGCATGGGGTAGGAGGCTCTAGGAGGCTTTTGCTTCTACAGCTGTTGATTTGCGTGAGTGAATAAAGCAACTTTTTTCCTCAGCCTTCCATGTTCCTGTGTGGATCATAGCTGTAATAGCAAAAAATTATTTGTTTTTGATATTCAGACTAGGAAGTTTCTTCTTCAGGGATTTATGATGAGAAATTTCCTGAGTATGCTTAATGTAGCTTGTATGTGGAATGTGTAGAAGGCTTAATATATGTTTTGTCTCCTGACATCTTTCTTCAAAATGGAGAGAAAGCCAGTGCTTCCATTGTAGGAGCAGAGATATAAAATGTAATTCTGGGAAAGTGAGAGATAGGCGAACAAGGAATTAGTCTTTAAAATGTCAGGCACTGGAGTTTCAATGTATTACACTGAAATCAAATGTTTTCATTCCTGGTACGGTATGTTGAAAAGTGGTTTTAAAGTATATACTTTAGGAAATCAGTATTGTAATTTTTCATTGCTTGCACACAGGTATTATAACCTGTATGTATGGACTTAGCTAATATTTGTGTTACTTTAATTTTGTGCGTTAGAAATGAATTTGCTAAGTTTGTGTTTGAAGGTTTTGCTTGCACATCAGCATAGCAGAACTGAATACGTGGAGTCGGGCAGACTGCCTGTCCTGAGTTTGTCTAATGGTACTTCCTGAGCATTTGGCAAAAAAGCTGGGCTGTAAGACTTATGGAATCACATGCTTTTGTTGAAATGAAGTACATTTACTTGAATGGGCTTCCTGTAGGTCTAGCATATATTTTGCTCTCCACGCTTCCCCAGTTTCTTCTGCTTTCTTGCCTTGCTTTTAATTTCAGTAGCCTTGTTATGAAAAGTGACATCAGTGCAGTGGTTAGACAGTAAAAGTTGGGCATGGTGAAGTGTAGCAAAAGTAGTGTTATTATGCCATGAGTTGAATGATGATGAGAGTAAAATATTTCACTTCTTGAGGCTCACAGATGCACAAGTAAATCTCAAGGGATGTATTAATATGCATCTGTAATTTGTAATATAACTCAACTAAATGTAGGCAAATGCATTTGATGCAGGCCTGATAAGATTTTTTTTTTTCAATTTTGACTGCTTAAAGTGTTGTACACACCAAAACTGAAGTGTCAAGATAAATGCATATAAGTTATTTCCCTTTCCTCCCCCAATTCATCATCACTGACGAGAAGAATGGAAGACTGTTATATTTTCTTGGAGCCTACAGTTTTACTTTGTTTTATTGTGACATCTGTCGCACAAAAGTTTTATCCTCTTAAGCATCTTACAAAGAACTGCCATTTCATGATGAGGACTTAATCTTTGATCGTGACATATTTTAACCAAGATGTGTCAGTTAGGCGCTGTATTTTCTTCAAAACTGAAGAAGTATTGGAGGTGTTTACTACTAAACAGAACTTCGGGGAAAAGGAATATAATTTTTTTGTGTCAGGAAGGATATTATGGTGCAAGTAGGAGCAATTTCAAAAGAAGCAGAAAATAGGAGAGGTATAAAGCCTCAGTAACGAGAGAATGTGTGATTCTCACACTATATTGTTCCATGCTATATTGATTTTATTTATTTATTTTGCCTCACAAAATGCAACTGTATCCATGTATACAAGCTTCATAAAAAAACAAAAGCAAAAACAGTACAGCTATGAAAAATGCATGACCAAACTCTGAGCTCAAGCATAAGGAACTTTCCCCTCTGCCAAGGAAATGTCACTATTTCACCCAGGAGACAACTTAATACTCTGGTTCATGTGATACGACAAAAAATATTATGGGTGCCATTTAGTTCTTCATGAATCAGAATCATTGTCTGCTTTCTTTTTCCTTCTGAATCACATGAAGATTCAAAACAAAAACCTGCATAAGCACAATTTATAAAAGTAGTTCATTTAAGTCCTTTTATTTAGTTTTATGAAGATTCAGGGCCAAAAAGATGAGATGGGAGATGAGAACGATGTGGGAAATGAGTTCGCTCTCCAGCATTGCCTTCTGGCGTGGTGTGTATTTTGGTTCTGAAGTGTGTGGAAGAATGGCATGAGTCAGTGCAGCAATTCCTCACGGTGGTTCAGAAGTATTCATTTAACTTTTATCTGCATTTTGGAGACTGTATCACCTACACAGAAACACACAAAATTTCTCAAGTTACTTATAAAGTAGGTTTGGGATAATGAAACCTGGGCTTCTTGGATCATGCCCTTTCCACACATAAATGGAAGGCTGTGGTTTTTTTCCTTTTGAATGAAGAGAAATGGTGATAATAGGCAGAGTACACATGATTTCTCCTGTAATGCAGACTTACAACCATGGAGAATGCTTCCTCTATGTTCTCCTCAATCCATTAAATTATATTTCGTGTCACTCAGGTCAATTCCTGAGCTGTATGTGCAGTATGTTATCAGAAAGCACAGGAGAACTGGAAACCTTTAGTGAGTTCCGAGGCTAGTTACATGTCTCCTCCTAAAGCTCGCTATTTGTTATTAATGAAGAGAACAGCACCTACTTATGCTATCCACTAGCTCCTGCCCCTTCATTTTCCACGTTAAGCAGAACTGGCTTCTAATGAAGGCAGTGCCCAAGACCTGCACTAACTGTGCTGCTGAATAGGTATAGGCTCTTTATTAATCTGGAACCATAACAACATAGCTACATAAAGCAAATAGATTCAGTGGAGGTTTTTGAGAGTATTCTGCAAATCACATACCAGAAAGAGGAAGCAGAAGGAAAATTCCTTAAGGTGCAGTGACTGTGGCCCTAGCCTCTGCCTGTCGCTATGCTATGGTAACCTCCCAAATCCCACCTGGGCTGGAAACCATTTTACAGATTTTTTTTTGTCTACCTGTATTCTCCAATTTTACAGCTACATCCTCTCTTTCTGCACTCCCCATACCAGCCTCTGTTCCTGGCATGACTTCATGCACAAAACAGAGAGGAGTGAAATGAAATTGCAAAAGCACCTCCCTCGCAGAACCTGCTGTTTCTTTTCAGGGTATAGAATGCTTGAATACAAGGTTGTAGTATCAAACATCCTCATGGATAAAACTCTGACAGAATAAGGTATTTTGGGGAGTAGTGATGTAATCAAAATGGTCACACTTTGTAAACAGAGAAGGAGACGTGTTTTACTGAGTAATTCAGTATTTATTTAAAAGGATTATGGAAAGGAAAAGTATGGTAAATTTAAGCGTAGTAGAAGAAGAGTATTTTTTGACTCTTTTTTCTCTTAGATTTGTGTCTGGAGAGCTGCAGATAGAGGTTTTGTCTCACTTCCTGAGGTTAATATAGATTCTCTCGTAGTGTCGGGTTATTGATCTGCGCCTCTCCCTGCTTTATCAGATATTTTGATTGTCATCTTGCTAGTTCACTGTTAAGGTTGCAAAATAAGGCTGCTGTGTATCGTCCTATGGCACAGAGGAGTCAAGAGTATTCCTCTGCCTCTCATTTTTCCTCTTAAAGCCATTTCCATTCAGTGACATTTATTTTTTCCCCAGTCTGTTACGGCTTCTATTTTCTTGAATGCAGGGAGGAGGGCTAAAAAGACTCTCAGCGTGAATTTGCCACCAGCATAGCTGACTGTGTTTTAAGAATGGCAAGTACAATGAAATCTGAATCAAGATCACTAATTGAGCACCTCCAAAACGGTGTACCTGCTTATTGTAGCCAATGGTGGTGGCATTCAGCCTTGTGACATCATCCTCTCTCATGCTGTAGTCTAAGATTTTTGTAATGGAAATAGGAATATTCATTAGAATTAGCTTGTCTGACCTATGCTTTGCAGTTCTTTTTTCTTTTCATAAAGCATTTCATTGTTGATGAGATTTCAGTAATTTATGGTAATATGATTTGTGAAGTGATCAGGGAGTAAAGAAATTTGTGTCTGTGTCTGAATGACTGAGCTCAATCTCATGATCAAGCATTGTGAGCGTCTGTCTGAACTTCGGGTCTTATCGTGTCAAGCCCGTCCAGGCAGCAGGAAATTTTCTAATGTTAATAATCCACTTCCTTTTCTGTTTACAGTGTAAATTGTTGACACGTCTTCCTGATGGTCTTTCAAGAGAGTAAAATATCAATGATATACAAAGTGTTATAAAATAATGACCCTTCCCTGATGGGGGAGAGGGGGGGGGGCAGGAAAAGGAGCACTCTGCAAGATTACTGCAGAGCAGAGGCTACGTTGCTGTGAAATGGTGCTGCTTTCTGCGTGCTCTTGGATATCCCCTAAGTACAGGGAGAGGAAGGGAAGACAGCAAAGGTGAGCTTTGCAGACAGTGTGATCTGTCGGTTTTACCAGACTTGGCCCTTGATGAGAAGAGAAGGAATGCGCTTCTTGAGGATGTCACAGCTCACTGCTTGTGGAATGAAGTGGCAAGGGCTGTTTGTGTGAATGTCTTTCACGCAAGCAGCATTTCAGCAAAGGTTGTGCTGGTGGGGCACTGAGCCAGAGCTGTGAGAATGGTTCCTATGCTTTGCAAGAGGCCCATGGGATGGGTTCATCTGCCCCATGACACTCACCATCAGTCTTGACATAGTGCATGGTTTCAGCTAATTACTTTTATTTTTCTTTGCTCAAGAAAAATAAAATTTAGCATTTGCTTGTATTTCAAACACCAAATGAACTGCATCACAGCAGTATATCTTTCTGCAGCTAGAAGGCTGGTTGTGGGGAGTAGTGTAGGAGTAATGCATTGGGACTTGCTCAGCTTTTTTGTGAGCCTGCTAGGATCCATGGATTTTCTGAGTCAGAGGTGATATGTTTGTGCTTAACACTCTTTGATAGTTACTATAGTACATTTGTTTCCCTAGTCTCAGAGAGCCTGTGAGAGTCCTTGTGAGTTCTGATAGAGAAAAAAATGCATATCTTGGTTTAAAGTTATTGATTGCTTAGACAGCCTGGAATGTCACTGCTTATTTCCATATGAATAAGTTGTTAAGTATCTATCCATATGTATTAATCATTGATGGAATGAAACAAAATATTTTAGAAATGTATTTTTAGACTCAACTAAATTAGCAGTGTTCATAACATATGTATGCATTCTTGAGAAGCTTGTTCTATTGGATTTAAATTATTAATATTTGCAACAATATTATTAGTGTTTACTCTTGCATTGTATTGGATTTATATGCTAATAATGCTACTTTTTACTTGAAGAATCTGAATTGCTGTCAGCTCTTTTTCTGAGGCTAGTCTCTTCTTGACCTTTCTGGAGGAGCATAACAGCTCAAGGGGAAGTAAAGACCCCGACTAACGCCAGCAGACAGGAGTTTACAGGCAAAAACTGCTCCTAAGCTATTTTTCTGTGTTTGGAGAATGAATTTGTTGGCTCTGTATGCTTTGTAACATATGTGAGTGACAGAATGTGGCTTAGATTTAGACAACGTTAAGTTCTACTGTTCAGTGACCTGTTCAGGTAATACAGTAAAACACTGACACAAGGCCATGCCAGTATGACAATCTTGTTCCTGCCTTAGTTTCTTTCTCAATGAGAAAGGGGGGGGGGGGGGGAAAAAAAGAAGCTACTCGTTAGGGTAGCATATCAAGATCTATACTTTTCATTTTTCCTGATACCAACCTTTTCCCGCTCTTCTGTATTCCTCTCCCTCTTTCTTAATTCTGTCTCACTTTAGGCTAACCTAAGTTGTTGTGTTAACTTGACTCAAAACAGCATAAAGCAGCTGTAACTGAAGGGTAGTTTATAGAAAATTATATACATTTTGTTAGATCAGCTGAAGTAGCATGTAGGCAATTAGGATTTATTTTTTTTTTTTCACTGATCTCATCAGTTTAATAAAAAGCAATGTACCTCTACATTAGACTTTCCCTTTCCATATTCTTCAGCCATGATGGCTCTTCTCTTGTGTGTAGCTAACATTTAGTATTGTGTAGCATTTTCCAAACAGCTCCAGATGTATTTGCTCTGTGGAATGTCTTTGTTGGTCTGTACTTGTGTATATGGGAATTCGTAAGGTATTCTCTTTTCCACTGAAAAGAGATGTTAAATTTAGCTGTAGTTTTTCTGAAAGGATAGACTACACCAGGGCTAGTGTTAAACAGTTTGGAAGAGAGCTGAATTATTCAGGATGGATGTCTTGTTCTATTTTCTTTCTCAATGGAATTGTAAAACAATCCAACCCCTATTTTTCTCGGGCTTATCAGCTATGTGTTTAGTTGATCTTGTGTTGGATGTTGTAAGAAGTTGAGGGAGTTTTCCCCTGTCACAATATGACTTTCAGACTGTTCCAAAACGTGCTTAATCTTACCTTCATTGACTTCCTTTTCCATCATAACAGTTGAACAAGGATTTCTTCAGGAGCAATAATCAAATCAGTTTTTAATGAGCTATTTAATTAAAGGCTAATTGAGGTGAATTCATTAAAGATTTCCAAATTATGCTTATCAGGGTAGCTATTTTTTAAGATAAGTTTTAAATATTTATTTTGTACTGTGTTGTTTGATCATAAAAGCACACAGGAAATTATTTTAAAATGCCTAATTAGACTTTATATGCATTTTCTTTCTTAGTACCCCATCAGGGCAGTTACCATGTCTGCATTTAGTACATCACTTATGTTGAGCTAACGTGAGAAGCGAAAAAGTTATTAGGTTGTATTCTAGAGTCTAAGATGCTAAAGAATTGATGAGTTGAATTGAACCAGTGAATGCTTTTTTTGTTTTGTTTTGTTTTAATCTCTGCCTTATTTCTGGGTACGTGTTGACTAGATTTTGTGTGTCTTTTCCTAACCTTGCTGAGTATTCTCAGCAGCAGGCAAACTGCAGGGAATATCACTACATGAGGGCAGTATAAATCTTTTCTTTGTTAGATCAGTCAGTCACTTAATGAATGATTACATTAATTAATCAATGTGGTAGATTTCTCTTTCTGGGAGTACTTATTATCATCTTGTATCAAAGTGAGTTTGGAAAATAGGCACTCTAGCTTACTTTAATCTTTTTGTCATTGACTGAAACACCAAAGTAGTTGACTAGAAATGCGGGGAGAGAGAAAGTAAAAATAGAACAGGAAATCTGAGGCAGACAATTCCCAGAGTTAATCTACATTTCCAGAGCTCCCAAGATCTGTTATCAATAAATGGGTCATTAGAATAAAAACCTCTGAAGAAAAGTGCTACAGGGATCCAGAACATCTTAAAGAAAACACTTTTTTATTTCCCTTTTTTTTTTTTTTCCTCTCCCAATTCTTTTCTGTTTTCCATTCATTTAAGTGACAGAAGTCATCAGCCCAGTCAGCTTTCCCTTGTAGATGTACCTGTGATTTAAAAGTGCCTCATTAGATGCATGGTATTCCTGCAGATGATGCTTAGGGAGGAGATTATCAGTGTAGCTGTGGCAGCAAAAGCTGAAATGGAGTGAAATATTGTTGGTTATAGATCCATCAGTTTCATTCTGCACTGTATTCGTTTTCAGACTGATAGCTCTGCCATCTAGGCTTCTGGTCTGTAACTGTAGCAAATTACTTTTTGGTCTTGTACTGTTAGCTGGGTTTTGTTGTATTGATGCAGGCAGTATTCATTCCTGTGGTCCTGATTGGAACAGAAGCAGTTCCACTGCAAGTTCAGATAATCTTTTCTGGGAGACCTATCTCCTTGAAGCCTAATGTGATAAAATTAAGTAGTGTACTGTATTTTGGCTTATCAGAGGATGGAATCATAGTAATTTGAACATTTGTTTTTCTCTAATATCATCTAATTTCTAAAAATAGGAGTTGTCAGTTTTGCTATGCAAACTGAAAAAGTGGCAAAAGTGTAGTTTGTATACACACTCAAAATGAAAGTAGTGCTTTTTCTTGCCTTTGCAACCCTTTTTCTGTTTTTGCAAGGTGTGTCGTTTAAGCTAGAACAAAACTTGAATTATATTTGAGATGTTTAAGAAGAAATCAGTTTTTTTTTTTTTTTGTGGTTAGGTTATACTTCACATACTTTGCAAATGTGTAGTCATCCTAAATCTGCTGAAAGTGCTTCTGTCTCCTAGCAGGATGGTAACGTTGTACCCTTTGGAAAAGTGGCAACTCTGACTAAAAATCATACATTCTGTGTATTTAGGACAGTCTAAGTTCAAGAGTCCCAGAAATCGATCATATCACTCTAAAGCTTGCCTACTTTGCCTATCCAGCTTCTTATAAGATAAGAGACTTGAGGGCCTGCTGTGTGGTTATAGGATTTCTGAAAAAGAATGTAAGATCTGCATCAGTGGGGTAGCCCTTCTGCAGCACAGCATCCTGTCATGGTACAGACTGCAGCAGATGACAATTTGTGATATGTCTGTAGATGTATCTGCAGATTGGGCCTCTTTCATTATATCCTCTCAGCTCCAGTAACACGTGGAGTAGTTGCTTCTTAAGCTTTGAAGACGGACAGTCCCTCCAGGAATTTATCTAATTCCTTTTGTAAAAATTTATACTCTTGGCAGAAGCATCATGCTGGGGTAATGAGCTGTATGATTTAATTATGAGTTGTGAAGAAAAAGTCCTTCTTCTTGGTTGTTTTGAACTGCTTGCTCATAATTTCATTTTATACCACTTATGTCCTGAATAATGGCAAATAATGAAAAATCATTGCCTATTCACTATCTCCATACTACTCATCGTTTTATAGACCTCTATCGCATTTCCTCTCAGCCATTTGTTTTCCAAAATTACTGTGTGTAGTTTTCTTTCTCTGAAAGGCATGCCATTCCTCTGATCAAATTCATTGTTCTGATTTCCTCTGAACTCTGTTCTTCTACACCGTATCTCTGAGCGTGAATGACCTAAGCTATATACACTATTTGAGGTATGAGTACACCACGGTGAGAAATGTAATCATGCTTTTTGTTTCATTTCCTATTTCTTTCCTAAAAATTGATACTGTGATGTGTGGCATATTAACAGCCATTAAAATAGTGAGCTCTGGACACTTGGTCTTAACATTGCAAAAAAGAATAATCACTTTTTATGCAAAAGTAGAATTTAGATCTAAATGTAGTTCTTCATTAGTCTGAATTAATTTACATTAACTTTCACTTGCCGTTGCATTAGAAAGTCACGTTTCTTTTTGCACCTCTTCAGTGAGGTGACAGTCTCAACCACAATAAAAAGAAGAAAAAAATTTAATATACCAATTTAAATAGCATTCTAATTTTATTACAGAGAACACAAGCACTGCTTTGTTGGCAAGGTCTGTCATACTACCTACCTACTGTGTACATATTTTCTTATCATTATGGATATGGTGAGCAATAATGATGGTTCAGTACCTCTCAGATAAAAAGGCCTTTTTAAGTTTGGTATAATGTCTGACAGCATTTATTTGACATTGTTGATAGCTTAAACAAGGAGTTTCCCATTGTAGTCAATAGCCCAACAGTCTAGTATTAGAATTCATAGGTAAACATGAGCTAGGCATAGTAATTTCTTACTGCTTTTTTTACTTCTAATACTGCATTTTAATTATGTTCAAAACTTTTTGATAGTCAGGCCTTGTTTAAAGGGCAACATTCTTTAAATGATTGACTACTGTAGTAACATGTGTACGCTTTTATTATTTATTTTTGAATTTTTATTTATACTTTTTTATTGGATTTTCTACTTTTGTTATAGTAATACATGAATTTATACTTTTTTATTATAAGCTATCTGTCAGAGTAATGCAGGTGTTTTCCTTTGGCTCCAGCCACAATCTTAAAACCACTTGCAGTTGAAATAAGTGGGAAAGAACTAAAGAAATTTTCAATTGCTTTTGGATGTCTGGTACTGCAGGGTGGCTACAGCCTTGCTCTTGTACTGAGATGAGTTTTCTATTTACTGATTTTTCTGTGTAAAGCGGTCATGATGACTGCAAATTTTTGGGGAATACTATCAGCTGTCAGGTATGTCATTGAAGTAACAGGTGTTGCTTTTTTTTTTTTTTTTCCTGCTCTGTTTTTGGCCTTTTGGTGAATTCACTGAAGGAACACATAGAAACAGATTTAAGAACAGTGCAAATTGAGACATTATCTGGGTAGAAGAGAGAGCTGTTTTGATCCAGTGCGAGAGGAGGATCAATACCATAATCTGTGTCTTTCTAAATATGTTTCACTACTTTTTATTGGTAATGATTTATTATTGGCTGTGAACAGAATGAGCTCAGAGGCAGTGATTATCTATTATGGTTTCTTGTGACACATTAAAACTTTGAGAAAAAAGGCGATGGACATCAGATTAAAAAAAAATCTTGGGAATTACTTTATTTTGAAAAGTGGTGAGCTTTCAAAAGTAATTCTCTGTGCCTTATTACATGAGTGCATGAGATCTCCAACTCTGTTTTAATGCGAAATTCATCTAGCGTAACACTATAAAAATATTGTGTGCAAATTAAACACATCTAGAGCCTGTTTTGTTTTCACTGTCTGATGTTCCTATAGTACTCCATAGAGTATAAGCAAAGTAAAATAAATAAATAAATAATTTAATTCTGGCAATTAGCCTTGTGTTTCAGTTCTAGAAAGTTAAAATGTACTTTGCTTAGGAACATTTGTAATGATTTTAATTGAAAGCAATACATTGATATTTTTGTTTAACTTTTAATATTCAACAGTGACAAAATAGGCTGTGAGGTTGGTATTATATTGATTGATACTGTATTTTATAGAATAGGCAATTTAGTGGTTTTTTTTGTTTTGTTTTGTTTTGTTTTAATCTGGCACATCATGGAATGCTTCTCATTGCAAGCTACCTTTGAACATCACATCAGTCCAGTGGGTTGCTCAGAATTTTCCCTAGAGAAATCAAATAGATCCAACTTTTAATGGCATTAATTTAATAAATATGGATACACTGTGCAGAACAACTTGTACATAAATAAACTGTTGCTAAGAAGAGAAAGTTTTGAGCAATTGTTCTGTTATTCTGTTGTTCATTTTTAGTATCTTATTTAGAGCCACTGCTCTAGGTACTGTTTTTTGAAGAGCTACTGCAGTGTTAAGTTGCACACAGCTGGCTGAATAAAAGTTAACTGGGTAGTTTGCTTTGTGGCAAACATTATTCATCAAACAACAAATCTTTCCAAAATTGTATTTGTGCATGAAATTTCATGTGAATTCACCTTCTTTTTTTTGTAAAGTCACACTCTTGAGTAACAGAAAGAATAAGATTTATTCAATTAGTAAAATTGGAGAAATTAATGCAAGAAGAAGAAGATTGGACAAAATATGTAGGGAAAGCGTTGAAGTCTCTGCCTGGTCCTAGGAGGTAATAGAGGCATCAGCAGTCTGAAATTGTTTGAATGCAGCACCATGGATAATTAAGAGTGGAGAAAGGTGCAACTGTAGCTTATCTGTGGCTACTCTTCATAAATTCATGAAGATCATTCATGCAGTGTTGACTTAGACAACTCTGTTATTGAAAGAATATGAAGTAATATGCAATGACACTAGACCAGATTATATAGTGATATAATCAGGTTTACAATGTCAAAGAGGCAAGATGATTAGACGCCATATGCTAGGCACACCAAATTCCTGCAGCTCCATCTTATGTTTTCAGTGTAGGAACAGTGAAAATTTTTAAGGCTAGTGAGATTAAATATATATATATTTATATATATAAGGAATATATGTATCAATTCCTTTAAAAAAATAAAAAGAGAAAAAGAAAAGAGAAGTTGTGGAGGATTGGAAGGCAATGTTGGTGCCTTCTACTCGGATTAGAGCACAATTATAAAGGTGTTCATTAAGATTTAGTTTAGAAAGTGATATAAAAAGAGGTGGCTCACCATTTCCATCTCAAGAAGAGCATGATCTCTGAAGAGAGATGCTGCTAACCCTTAAATGAGGATGAGGAGGTGCGGACAATGAGTCCTCCACTTCTGATTGCTCGGGTGTACTGCTTGTACCTGTGCTCTCATATCAAATCTCATGTTGCTAACTTCTGTATTCTGCTTCCAGTTTATTCTGTCCTTCCTCTCAGATTTGATCACATTTATTTCCTTTCTGTCCTTGCCATCTTTCTTAACAATAAGAACTTAAGCTACTCTGCTGATCAAGACTTGTGCCTCATCTTTTTTGTTTTCATTCATTTTATGGCTTAATACTTGGATCCTACCTGGTGCTATCTTCTCCCTCTGTCTCTCATCTCTTGTTTTCAGGTTTTGGTCCTCTGAACACCACTCTATTAGGTATTCTATAATTCAGTGGTCCCATCTTTTCTGTCATATGAACTTTCAAATATGGATCATTATGCCTCCATCACTCAACATTCTCCTAAATTACAAACTGTTTGAACCTTCATCCTTAACTCGTTCCTCTGCTCAGGTTACACTTCTTGTTCCACTAGGTATCTTGAGAAAACAAAATGTGCTCATTCATGTACTTGGCAGATTTATTCTTTGGTGGCAAATCTCAGAAATGAAAGGAGAGCACGTAAATAGGAGCGTAGCTAGAGCACAGGTATCATTCTTGTTTTTGTGGACCTGCAAGAAGAGTGAGAAGTGTCTGTACAGAGTTCCTGTTTTATGACAGAGCAACTTCCATGTGACAGCTACAAACCCACACGCATTTTTGCCGAGGTTTTTGAGGAGATCTCAGATAATTCATCTGAAAAAATTAAGTGGCATCAAAGGACCTTAGAAGGAAAATGAGACATGCTGGCACAACTCCTTCACAGCAGAAGGAAATTGAGATGCAAATCATGCCTTTTTCTCCACCTGGGATGTTGAAGCCGTGCAACTATATATTTCTCTAATGTTGGCTGATGCTGAGATGTTTACACATTCAGCTGCCCTGAAATGACGTGCAGTTCCTAGGCCTAGCACATAAAGGGGTCACACTAAGAAAGTGAAGTTTGCGTTTTTGTAGGTCTTAGTGTGTTCATTAGGAATACTGTTTATCAGTGAACAGACCCACAAGAGATGTCAGTATGAAACAATTTAATACTAATTTTGCCAGATTTCTTACATATTAGAGAATGTTGCGAGGGAAAAGAGTCACTGTAATGCAAAGATGATAGTCTTGCCTGAATGCTCCTTTCTCTTTTAAACCACATCCTCAGTTTCTCCATCTGTACTGACTTTAGTGATTGAGTGGATGACAGAGAAAATAGAGGTCAAAACTATCCTCAGTGAAACATTTGTTAAGGTTATTTGCCCAGTGTTTTGTTGGTAATGATGCAAGAATTTCTAATTTGACTTGTTTGATACAGATTCAGAGGGAAATTAAACCTGTACTAATTGTGTAGGAGAGGTCATTACCCTTTACTACAAAGAAAAAAAAAAAGGAGGATTTGAATGCAATTATATGTAAGACACATTCTGTGGTCTTGAAGGCACCAATGCAAATAAATATGGTCATTGTATCTTGAAAAACAGCGAGAATTACTTTTTCAAAAGCTTTTATTCCCTGGAATGCCTTCTGTCCAGCTACAACAGTTTAAACATATTGTGTGAAGTTCTGGCTGAATTACAAAATGAAAGGTCTCTCTCGTTTTCACCTTTGTGGCCTCCTTGACTGTTAGAAACACTCTAAAAATGTATCCCCTGCTTTTGTTTACTTGTTTTATTCTTGAAGTTAATAAGAGAGAATGCTACAGTTGATTCATTTTTATTCATGGAAAATCAGTTGCTTTAGGCTTTAATGCTTTAGTCGTAGTAAAGTTATCAAAGATGGTGAAACTACAGTTTAAGCAATCTAATGAATTGTGGAATCCTGCTGAAAGAGCTGATGCGGATACTTGCTTTCATGTATACTTTGTAGCAAGGAGTTTCAGTGCAACTACTGAGTGTCCTAGAATGTTACTAGGAAACAGCAACTGTCACACCAGTTCGCAGAAGTTCAGAATGAGTATAGAAGAAAGTCATGCAGTGAAGGGTCTATGGGTTTACCCACAGAAGAATGTGTTGGATTGATCATAATTGAGATAATGAAGAGCTGGATTATGGGAAAGCTCAGAGGACATAAAACACGTTAGACAGCTCAGAGCAGCCCCACCATCTCGTTTCTTACAGCCCTACTGTCTTAGACTTGAGTTGTTGCCAGACCCGCACACGTAGCTGCCTCCTCCATGCTTGAGGGGGAAGGACATAGGTACACCAACAAGTGGTGTTAGCACAAGAACAGATGGGAATTTAAAATGTTTAGTGCAGGTGAGTACGAATGCACTTAATTCAGGTATCAGGAGAAGGCTTCATCCTTCTGCAGTGCTATATATATATATATTATACAGCACTTGCTAAGTCAGCTCTTGTGCAGAGGGTCTAATTGTCTTGCTGAAAACTTTTTTTCATGACTGAGCTGTCAATATCTGCTGGAGTGACTTTGTTTTCTTCTCTTTTGTTTTATGACTGAAATGTTGTGTGTTCTCATTTCCTACCTATTATGGAGGTTTTGATTTAAACAGGTAGTTTTAAGATATTAAACTCAGAAGGCCTGTTTTTGCTTTAGCATAGCCCCACTTCCCCTAGTATTTTTTGCCTTGATGAGTCATTACTGGGTGTAATGATTGGTTTAAATGAGCAAAATAAACCAGCTTTGGCATTATGTTGTTGCTAATAATTGCTCACCCAAACTCTTCAGTATTGTCAGCAGAATCTTTAAACCTAGGGGCTTGATGGCACAGGGAAACGAAGATTTCTATCTACTTATGCCTCCTGTTTTGTTGCCTAATTATCGTTCATTTACCCTGCCATAAGAGTCATTCTTTACCTGCTTTCTGATTGCTTTATAGCTGCTTTTACTGCCTTTGGGAATAAAATGAAATATGTTCTCACTGTTATATCCTTAGAATAACAGAGCTAGACAACAACCTGTATTTTATTACCCAAATGATCTAATGGCCCTCATATCATAAATGGAAAAATGTTTAAATTGAAGAGTTCAACTGTTTCATTTATCAGAAAATACTATTTCCTGAAGTCAGCAAAATATTTTTTACAAATTCCCCTGCAGTTTGAGACATCCATCCTTCTGAAAGCAGCCAGGAATTAAGGACTTATAACTAGTTTTAATACTTATATGTAAATACGTAAAAATAATACAAAAAATCACAAACACAAACAATTGGCAAATAAAATGAATTTATTATGCTTTGTCCAATTTATTGTTTTACTGCATTTTTTTTTAAGAGCTTGTATAGTTTTCTTACCAGCCAGAAATTGTAGGAGATGGCTATGACTAGAGCTGTGAGTTGCCCTTTACTACATCTCCCCAGCCAGCACCAAGCCCATGGCACTGACCTTTGGTGCATCTCCTGGCAATCAGTCAAATATGTGCCTCAGTTTGTTAAACTCCAGCACTGCAAGACAAGCTTGAGAACCAAGGGACCTTATGCATTTGCAGCTCAATTTAAAAGAGGTTTTTGGTTTTTAGAGTTTTGTCATTCAGTTAATTTTAAAGACAGATCATGCTGCAATGAATGTTTTTGAGACAGGCCTGGTTAAGCTCTTGGTTGTACATGTTTGGAAAGTCACAAAGAAAAAAGCAGAAAAACAGAAATGTATGAATTTAGAGTATGTCTGGCTGAAGTTGTTCTGTGCTTATTTCTCAGAGACATAGCCTAGGTATAGGAGTGAGAAGATGGAACAGCTTCGCTCCTAATGTCTCCGCAGTTAGCTTGGCATCTGGCTGCTCAGCCCTGGTATGCTGGGCAGGATGCCTTTTGGGAGCTCTCCCTCTGTCCCTTCGCCATTTCTTTTTCTCTTTGCTCCTTCTGTCACTTCAAATCTTTCCTCCTTTGAAATGTAACCTAAGTAATCAATACTCCTTTACCATATTCAGCTGCTTGCTCTTGCATTTTCCCCTTCTTGTTCATCATATCTTGTTTCTTCCTTATCCCCAATTAATATAACTAAATTCCAAGATGCACTACACTAGGAGTTGTTCTGTGAAAAATACATTTGTGGGACTTACCTAAAAATGTAAGGAAGATCTTCTAATGATGGGAGAGTGATGGTGCTGTATAAGTTATCTTTTATAAAGCGTTAGGAATCTTTGTCTGCTATTAGATCCACATTGTAATTTGCTTTCAACACATTAGAGATCACACAGGATTTATTTATAATAGTAATGATGGCTCTCATGTTTAAAGCATAGTTTACTTGAATGAATCCCTATAACCTCTTCCTTTAAATTCCTAATTAGTCATCAAAAATATTAAAAAAAAAACAAAACAAACAACTCTAAACATATTGAACTATGGATGGTTATTTAAGGAGCTATGATAGAACTGCTTCATTGTTAACATGTTGAAAGCCACCCTTCTGGCTTTCTGGATCTGAGTTGATTCTGAACCCTGGTCTAGGAAGGAGTTTGCAGTTGCTTTTCTTGTTTTCTGTGTGTAGATGAGATTATTTTAAGACTTTATTGAGCATGGCCTTACAAATGCAAGGTAGTCTGCAGCATCTTTTAGCTCTTTATATAGCTGCTGACACTATTATTTCTTGACATCTTCCTGCTCTAGTGGCATTTTGCCATCTGTTTCTAAGACGACATTGTAATGCAAAGTAAAAATTTTAGTATATTCTTCTAAAGTCTTTGTTTCTCTTGCTGTGCCATTCTAATTCTGTACAGTCCCTGTTGATGTATTCCTATTTATCTTGTCTGATAGCTGCTCTATTTTCCTATTATGTTCTCCTATTCAGCTTGCATAGAAAACATCAAAATGCCTTCTTGGTTTAAATACTTGCATTTTCTTCATTAGCAGAGATGCCTCATCTGCTACGCAGTCCAAGAGCCTTTTCTTTACATTTTAGTTTTAGTTTATAATTTGGAGCAGCCCTGAGAAATCAGGAGAGTGTCTTTTTGCAGCCTACTCTGTTAGATTTTCACTGAGAATGGTACAGGATATATGGGAGAGAATGTATGCAAACATTCTGTAAAACGTTTTGCAGAAATAGTTGTTTTAGTGAGTAAATGCATTTAGTAATGAGCCCACCAAAATAACCCCACTGATCTGTGTTACAGGCTCTTACTTACTTGAATCTAGATTTGCATTCTGGCAAATAATGCTGAATTTCAGCTTTTCATTTTACATGAGCAGTTCTGTGTCCTGTTACAGTACATCCTGACATTTAGGAGAGCGCTTTGTAAACTCAACAAATAGGATACAAAGGAGTATTCCTATTACAAATGCATGCAATTCACAGTTAGCCTTTGTGCTGATTACTGTTTTGCATGAAAGAATCGATGGTTTGTTAATTTTATCACTGGCCCTAGTATGTAAAAAGAGCATCAAGTGAATGAATGGAATAATTTTAACAATGCACAGTCTTTTTTTTTTTTTTTTTTTCCTGGCAAGGCACATTTTTGTTGATATAATGTACATGTGTTGTTTTATTTTCACATCAATTCCATAACTGTATATTTTAAACCTGAGAGTTTTGATCTTGTTTTTCCTCTGTAAGAGACCTGAAGATGCGTGTTAGTTTCAATCTTGATTAGATTCTGCCTGTGTGGTTGTATTACTTTTAATCTGATGTTACATTTATCAAAATTTACCAGAGCAGACAGGCATTTCCATCGTGTAACAATAACTGTAATAAGATAGCACGTTGGTAGAGTACACAGACTGTGATAGCACAAAACTAATAGATGCAGAATATCAGAGCTATCTCCTGTGTTAAATGGCATCTTCTCAAACCTGAAGGTGACAAAAAGTGTGAGGAAATGTAACCATCTGGGAACATTGTTATCAGCATCAATGACATCTGGCTTGGCATTTTGTGGTCTCTGTATTATCAAATGCTTTGCCGTATTATGCATAGGATTCGTTAGTACAAATTAGGTTCTGTTCACATTACAGTAGGTAATCAATTATATTGGATACAAAATGTCTTCTCATAAATCTGAATTACAATTTTCTTGGAGCGTGGTCCTGTGTTTCTGCTGGTACAGACTGTCAGGACTCGAAGAGAGCTGACAGAAGTGTGCAGATAAGAATCCAAACCTCATATTCCTCTGTGCCAACTGCTTTATCAGGTGCAGAATTAACTTCATCAGTGCAGCCTCAAGCTTGAGAGGGGTGGTAAATGTGGCAACAGTTGCCCCAACAACAGCTGGAGTTTGGACGTGATCGAGTCTTGGGATCTGTCCAGAATCTGTTTTATTCCAGGATGTGATTCCTCTGTTGGTGGGTTGCCACTTTGCTTTTAACCAGAACAGGTGACAGAGGGGCAGGGCTATAAATTGTGCAGAAGAGTGTACAACTGTGTGGTGTGCACCATTCCGTGTCAGTTTTTGACCGTAATTAGCTTTATTAATAAACAATTGTGTATGTCCAGCTAAATATCTCCTGTTAGGCACCTAGAGATGAGCCTTTTTATCAGATGGATTTCAGAGAATTAGTATAAAATTTTTGTAGTGTTTTCTTCTGTAATGTGTTCTCTGAGCTGTACTGAGCCAGCTTGAGTTACTTGTGCCACTAAGAGACACGCTGCAATTGAATTAGGCGCCGCTAATTCACCACGATATGAACTTTTATCAATTTTATTTTATGAATTAGCAACCTTGTTTATCCTCTGAGCAAGGGAGCTTGGAGACAAATGCAAATTAAGAGTTTCTCTTGCAAAGAGTATGAGAAAAGCTTACCTGAAGCGTTTGTTTCCTGGAACCTGCTGAATTTTCACTTTTGCAGGAAGAGGGGTTGGGACTTCTATGACTGGTAGTTATTTGTGGTTTTCCAAATTCTAGCTAATTTTTCTGCATGTGTTCATAATTACTTCTAATTTCATGCAGCTAATACTTCTCCAGAAAACACTATTTTTAATAAAAAACGTAAAAAAAATCCAGCATTAACTTGACTAGTATGCTATATATAAACAGGACTGCTGCTATAATTATTTTAAAGCTTCTGTGTGCTTTCTGCTGAAGTCTTTGTGCTTGCATTGCATCTGAAGTAAAAAGTGTAATTAATTGCAGTGCACTTCTGGGAAAGCAAAGTACAGTCATTTGGTCTCAGTACTACACATTTTGTGAAAACCACCCCACAGACACTGAATTGGATGGCCAGCAGTTTATGGCCATGCAGCTAATAGCAAGCTTCAGGTTATTTTTGACTCAGCCTTCAAGCTTCATGTATCTGAAGTCTCTAAGGTCTCTCATTACCATCTGAGAAACATTGCTTCTAGGTTGCAGCATTTTCTGTCTCCTGCTGATACTGAAGTTCTGATTCAAGTCTTTTTCTTTTCTGGGATTGATGACTGCAATTCTCTCTTTCCCTGCTTACCCATTTCTGGTGGAAATAGACTTGAACTGGTGTGGAGATGTTTGGAAATCACTTTTGTAGCACTTGAGTTCATCAGCACATTGCTCCTACATTAATAGTGCTACCATGGCTTTGAGATAACTGCCGTATAAGGTTTTGTTGAGTTAGGAGATTTTTACTGTTTGATGTCTGACTTGGTTAGTAAGATTTAGGAAGTGAAGATCAGAAGGGTTTCATCTCTGTCCTTAGTACATCCTACTGAATGTGTTCCTGTTTGTTGACAATAGTTACAAATGATTGTAAGCTAGAATATTTATTTGTAAAACAGCTTGCTGTTATATCTCACTGCTTACTTGCATTTATCCACAATACATAGTAAATTTTTGCTATAATTGAGATATCTTCCCAAGGTGCATTTATCTGTAGGTTAGGGACCCCCTCATGTGTTTCTTACAAATGATGTGTCAGTCCTTTCTTTTTGAAAGGACTCTTTTCTCAATTAAACTTTGAAATTAGAAGACAGATTATCAAGTTCTTTTTCAGATTAAGCTATACAGCTGTACTGTTGACTTCCATATCAGACGGCATTATCAAAATAGTGTTCTTAATAATGAGTTCAGAAGAAGAGTCTCACCCCCTCAACATGTATTTCCTAAAAGCCCCAGCTTCTTTTCTTAGACAAAAGCATATAAATACAGTTCCGTAGTTCCACTGTTTGATCACCAGAAGTGTGACTATTATGCCATTTGAGTTTTGCTGTTGAAAAATAAGTTTTGTTATATCTTGTCAGTATGTCAGGTTTCCAGTGATTGGTATTGGTTTCTGTTTTCTAAATAAAGAAGTTCAAGATTGCATGTTAGCATCTTTTCCCCTTGATAAATAAAATGTGTGTGATTGTTAGTTGGATTTTTTTTTTTTTTTTTTTTAGCTTCTGCAAGGTTTTCATTGTCAGATACTATCAAATCAAACCAAGTATGAATACAAAGGGACAAATATGTTTGTTGAAATGATTACGGCTGGAAAACATTGGTAATGAGATATTGAACATTCCTTCTGTAACGTGCTGATTGGAATCCAAACCAGGATTGCAACAATCAAAAGTCATTAAAAGAGGAAGAAAAAAAAAAAAAAAACCAAAACCAACAAAAAAACAGTAGATGCCAGAGTAGGCTAAAATAGTTATTTTATAAGAATTGACTCTTTCATAAATAAAACTAAACACAGCATCCCCAACGACACTGGACTTTCAAGTTGAGGACTTAATCCTTCTCATTTAAAATAAATATTTCAAGGTTTCTATGTCTGTTCTATGAATCCTATTTACATTTTTATTGAATGAACTATATTTACATAGCTGTTTCTGTAATGTTCCTTCGTCTTATGCCATCTTAATAGAAGATTATCTGTGAGTTGCAAGAGCCCTGGATTCCTTTTTGAAATTACTTTTTAATGTGATGGTCATTCACATGAAAAATGTTGGCAAGTTGCTTTTAAATAACATGGCACATGATATTTTTGAAAGGCAGCCTCGTATTGCAGTCCTCTGTTTGGAAGCGGTCCAGTTAAGATGAAAAGGTTTTTCCTTAAGAAGGGAAATGGGCACCATTTGGAGCCTGGCAACCTACACTCCCATCCTGCTTCTGAAGCAGAATCGCTTAAGGAATATGGAGAATTTTATCCAGTGGTCCTGAAATAAAAAATAAAAATAAAAAAATATTCATCATTCGCAAGTCTGAAACCCAGACTCCTGCAATGCTGTTTGGAACTCTGACCAGCAGGTATCCTGCTCTCATTAATGTGATTCTGACTTGTACCCCCAGGCTTTCTGCCGCAGCAGTGGGTGGGATGGGGCTCCCACCACAGCTGTGGTGGGAATGTGAAGCCTTAAATTCATAACTTCTGGTTTTGTACTTGTTAGCTTTAGAGGTATGGTCTTGAACAGAGGTACAAAGTTCTGCATGTAACATGTTTCTGAGGAGTTTCTGATGAGGTGTATTCAATCATCTGCTTGAAATACACCATGTGACTAAGTGCAAAATCCAAATTGTAAATGCCTTTGTCACATCCATTGAGTGGCAGTGTAATATTTCTTGAATGTCTTGAAGTTCCTACAGAACACTTACAATAAGGGTTACTGTGTAATAATATAAAGTCATTAAGAAACTTAGAATGAAAAGTAGAAAGCCAGTCTCAAGTTTTCTATAAATACAGCTACTCACTATGGTAGTTCAGGTGTAAATTGTAGGACTCAGTTGTGTGCTCTCTGGAGTAGATCTGCTGCTTGGAAACTGGGTAGTTGTTTCTCATCAGCTGTTGTTCCTCCTGCTTTTACAGTTGAGGTGAGGAAGGAATTCACCTGAGACTGCAACTTTGACATTGCAGTAAGATGGGGTATGTATAACATGGACATCCATCAGTGGTCTGTGGAGAAGATTGTGAAGTGCCCGGTGTAGTAGTGGTTGGGATTTGTACTGCTGCGACCTGCTGTGAACTCTGCACCAGCACCTGTGGTTCTGCTGAACTCTGTCAGCAATGTTTTGGATAGGAAGTCTCTGGAGCTGGTTGCAAGGCTTTTCGGAAACAAGTAATTGTCTGCAACCAATCCTTGTTTATCTGTATGCAAGAAAAGAAAAATGGTGCTTTGTTCTTCCCGTTGCTGAAGAATAGGAGGAGAAAAGTGAAGAGGAATATTTAGGCTGCATTAATTATTTTCATTATACATTAGCTGCTGACAAATTTCTGGTAGGCCTGCAGCATCTCTGGCATAACTGGCTAGAAAACAGAGTACCCTGGAGCACATGGGGAAGCAGCGTGGATTGTTTTCAGGCTTCTAACTCTGTTTTGTTTCTAAGATGCAAAATAAATTTATCAGAGCTTTGGCACTGATTGATTCTCACAGGCATGACTTAGATGTGGGTATTGATTGACTTCCAAAGAAAGTCTATTAATTCTATATCATTTATTCCTTATACGTCTTCTTTTATTTGTTTAAACGTTGTGAACAGAGAATGTCAAGCTTGAACAATATGGATGTAGACTCAAGCATGTTTGTCATGAACCTGGAGTATTTGTTTAAAGTATGCTTTGTGGGAACTTCAGTCTTTTGGTTATACTTTTTTCCTTAAATTTGCTTAGCAGTTCTTGAAACCATTTTCTGTTTTTTCGCTAGCAGTCTGGGAAATGCCGCCAATCTAAGTTGGTTAATTTTTGCTTTCTCTAATGTTTTATTTGATGGCTGTTATAGAATCACAGAATGGCTTGGGTTGGAAGGGTCCTTAAAGATCACTGAGTTCCCTCCTAACTGCTTTGGAGAGGGTTTCCACTCACTAAATCAAGCACAAGTCTTGATTTGTCCTGGCTGCCCAGGACTCCATCCGACCTGGCCTTGAACAACTCCAGACATGGGGCATCCACAACCATTCTGGGCAGCCTGTGTTAGCACCTCACCTAACCTGAGATTCTGTGAGTGCTTGGTCTATGTTTATCAGGCTGTCATAGACCCTGGTGAATGCTGTGAAATGAGAAGGTGAATACTGACAAGTCTATGAAATTTAATTGCTAGATTAATTCTGCACAACTCATTTGTACTTGAGGTTTCTTCATCAAAACTTCTTTCAGCTGCAGTGTTCCTACATAACAGGATCAACCCAAACAGCATATTCCTGCATTTTATGACATATGATTGAGATTTAAGCAAAAAAAAAAAAAAAAAAAAAAGGTTTCAGTGTACAGTGAGAGTTGATTCATTCCCGTTCTGCACAGATATGTGAGAGAAGGAGGAATCCCATGAGGCATGGCCAAGCAGATGAGCCCTGGGAGGTGCTCGGGGAAAATGGGCAGCTGAATGGCAGCAGCTGAACAGGACTGGTAAAGGTGGTATGAGGGCTGGACAATTTGCCATCAGAACAGTTCCCATATCATAGACTAGTTAAATACATACAAGCTTTGGCTTTTGTCTTTCAGGTGTGTTTTGAATTTGATACCTTTTTAGCTTTTCTTTTTTAAGGAAATACCCATGAGTCACATGCTTCCAGACACCAGCAGTGGGGTAACTGACTCAGTGGTGGCTTCTCACATGGTTCTGAAGACTGGGGAACTTGCTGCATCTCAGTACTTCTTTATCTAGTAAATCAGGGTTTGAGAAAGACAAAATATTATTAATGTTCTAATACATTGTCTCCTTGAAGCAGTCAACACATGCAAATTATATAAAGAGCAACTCTGAGTTCTTGGTACTGTCACGAAGCTCTAAGTTTCTGTAATAAATGTTGTTGTCACATTATATAGGTTAAATGACTAATGATGGAAGTGTGTTCTTATTCATGCAAGCAGCTGCTGAAAAGTGTGTTGTCCTAAAATATACCTTCCTGTCTTTAGAGCTGACAGCCATGAAATGATGGAATCAAGTTTCTGTCCTTCAGTTTTGCTTACAATGAAAACTGTCACAGTTTTTGGAAAAGGCTGTCAAGGAAGGAGCAATAGTTCTGATACAGTGTGGAAAGCATGCACTTTGAAATGTCCTGTACTGTGGACAATGTTAAGTGCTGCACCTTGGCACACTTTTACTTTTCATTTCCACACTTAATTCTTTTAAGCTCATGGGCACTGGGGGGCAATTAAAAACTGTTACAGTAATCTATTTTCTTACCTCTGGAATAAGCCTGAGGGTTAGAAAGAAATTTGATTTTTTTTTTTTTTTATTTTAATTTTTTTATTATTATTATTCTTTTCTTAAATAAAGGATGGATACTTTGGTGTGCCTTAGTCTGGAGTACTGAGCTCATTTAGAGGTTTAAGAATAAACTAACCTGGAAGGCTAAAGGGAATTTGTGGAATTCGAGCAGTCTTCTTGCTGTGATGCTGTCATACCTGGCCAGCAAACTGTGCTATCACAGGTACTTAACCCTTCAGCCTTATCTGAATGTAGGGGTTCTTGTCTATCTGAAAAGGCTGTAATAACATAAATGTCTACCCTTGAACACTGAGTCTCAAGAGAAGTGTGTCAATGAATGGTGAAATCCAGAATTAAAATGACATCTCTTACTGTGTTACTATCTTTATCCATGCAGCTCTTCATTTTTCCTATGCAACATATTTATTTAGAATTGTTCCTGCCAAATACCTCCTGACTCCCTATTATGCTGATGCAGTGCTTTGTCAAATCCATTAAAAGCAAGTTGTGCAATGCTATTTAGAAACTGTTGTTTTCTGAAAATATTGACAATATGCTGAGAACTGCAAACATACCTGATGAGAGGGTCTCTGTCCTGGTGAGTTTTCAAACTAAGCCTGACCCAGGGATAATGACAAGAACCTAATTGGGATAGCAGACAAAGCAGTTATCTCAGCACACTGCATTCAGTGTGCTGCAAACAGAATTTAGTCATGAGAGTTAAAAAAAAAAAAAAAGCAGTTCAGTAATTTAATCATGGTTCATTGGAAGCGTGTTAAAATAGCTGTCAGTAACGGCTACCAATGCTCCCTAGCAAACACAAGGCAATATGTCATTTAGGATAAAGCTTTTCTACATTCATAAATTACCATCTCAAAACATACCGTTATGCCAAGCAGAGAACTATCAGAGGTAATAGTTTATCTCTCATAACAAAGATTTAACAGCACAGAGGAGATGAAATAGCAATGTTGAGAGGAGCTTTTTCAGTCTCTTGTGGTGCCAGGAAGGTTCCTTGTTGTGACTTGAGGCTCTCTTGTGGAAAGGAGGAACAGGAACGGGATGGGGAATGTAGTGAAATGGAAGTGCAGAGAGGTCCGGTAGAACAGGAATCCCCCTCCCATTGACTGCACAGGAAATCTGACCCTTGTGTCTGTTCATTTGAAGGCATAAATTCTGTGCTCCAGCAGTTATGTGCTTTATGAGGTCAGATGAAAGGTGCTCCGAGTTTACATGTGCAGATCCAACATACCAAAGGGGACAAAAGTCATTTTGTCTCATTGTACTCAGAAGTAGGATGTTATATCTGTTATCTAAGAATTGCACAATGCGTTAAGAAATGCTAATACAATAAGACATGACTGCAATTGCTTTCAAATTGGCCCTGCGTCTATAATAAACAACATGCAATCCTTTAGTATATAATTGATTATTAATTTATCTCAAATGAATATCTAGGTATTTATATAGCTTGTAAGTCAGATTTATGACATTATTGATTTAGCTCTAGAGATACTAGAAATGAGATTAATTAATTGGATTACTTAACAAATATCGATTAGCATTTTATAGCAATTAACACTATAGATGTGCAATATAGCACTATCTATTAAAATTTTAATTAACTGTTTCAACATTGCTTGGAAATTTGAAGTTGTTAAGATTATAATTACATTATTGCCTGCACCATCTTGAGTTAATTATACAGCATGTCTATAGACCTGATAAACTGCAAAATGTATCCCCTTAACAATCAATTGGTATTAAATTACTTGCAATTAGTTTTTATTAAAACTAAATTAGATTCTCATTTCAGACACAGTAAAAGTAGTACAAAATCTGTGAATCCAACCATGATTTCTGCAACACTTCCTGATTTCTAGTCATCTGGCTGGTCAGTTGAAGGGGATGGTTTAACATAAATCTGAAATCACCAAAGCTGTTCAGACTGCTGGTCTGCAAAGACGGTGCCGAGTACTGCTAGCATAGATGTTAGTGTGAGTCTCGTTGGTTTGCATGACTGGAATAAGGCTGAGTCTGGTGTCAAGTGTTACAGGCCCATTAATTGCAGCAGCAGGTTTCTACCCTTTAGTTGTGGACTGTTTTTGAAACCCAGAGGGAATTTTTGTTTGTGTTTTATAGTGCTACAATATGGTGATTGTGATTGATGAGAATATACACTTGTTTAGTTGACAGGAGTCAAAATTAATCTTGT
The DNA here is from genome assembly GCA_023055505.1 of Callipepla californica brunnescens. NCBI lineage: Eukaryota > Metazoa > Chordata > Aves > Galliformes > Odontophoridae > Callipepla > Callipepla californica. The sequence goes on from JALIRH010000016.1 coordinate 10,513,485, forward strand.
AGGCTCAGGGCTCAAAAGAAGCTTTCTTTCAGCTAGAGATTCCCAGATTAGTTGGGGTTTAAATACTTAAAAGCTCTAAAATTTGATAATAAAATACGTTTAATCTGGCATCAGAAGATATAATATGCTGCTTCGTGTAACATCTTTTTGCAGTGTATGACCCCCTTTCTTTGTCGTGCAATGTTTATGCATTTGAATTTCCAGCCTTCTTTATTTTGTGCATGCTGTATTTCCTGCTCAGTATATAGTGAATCAACTTCATATGTTGTAGAGCTTTATAAAGCTATGTACTGTGTTTAGTTTGTCTTATAGCAGTGGTACAATTGTGGTCCCTAGAAGAAGCCTTAAAAACCAAACCCTGCAAACAAAATGGTTCCCAGTGTGCCAGCTGCTTACTGGAAGGTGTGGGGCAAGATGCAGCAGGTACACCCCCAGCACATTCTCAAAACTCCAGCTTTCTTGCTCAGGGAATTCAGAGGTTTTATTTAAGTACTAGAAAAAGGAATTGTGCCTCAAAGAAATCAAGGATTTGGTACAAAATATGTGCGGACTTGAGCAAAATGATCGTTATAGGCGGTGGCAGGAACTGCTACTGTGAAGCATGTGTAATCCAGAGAGAATGACAGAGCTCTGTCACACCAGTCAGGATAAATGAAGGCAGCACAGTGGCTCAATGGGGAGGGAGAGCTGGGGGCCACCAAAGCTGACATCCACCATCTTGTGTTGGTGGTGAACGCTTGCTGTGGGCTGCTCTCCCTCTGGCCAAGGACTCTCTCCAGGGTGGAATGCTGTTAGACAGCACAAAGAGGCAACTGACTGAGAAGGCATCTTTTCACGTTTGGGTGTCATTACTTATTGGTTTCTGTCTTTTATCTATAGTCCCTTACATAGCAAATGACTGCACCTATCATGTAAATAACTGTTTTCTGTTCTTGGAAAAAAGGGAGGACGGCAACAACCAAATAGGGGGCCAGAGACTTGTAAGTCTCTATTAAAGTTTCCAAACGCGTGCTTTTAACTGATGTTTACCAAAGTCCTGAGCAACCATTGATTTCATGAAAATTTATAGTGAGGAGACTTATAGTTCTAGTCTGTTACCCAAGATAGAAGTAGGAACATTGTGGGATTTATTTTGGATGCGGAGATATTGGGCAGATAACTGTCTAGATTGGAAATCAATTGGGCTTTATGCCACCCTCCTTTAAATACTCCCTTGTGCCCCCAGGCTCCTCTCTTCATCCTTTGGCTCTAAAGTGTGTTTGGAAAAATAAGCTTTGCTTCTCAGTTAATTTGGAAACGAACCCATCTCGGGATAAGCAATGCCTCTGCCTCACAGCGACCTGCTGGAAGGAGGGGGAACAATCCCTGCACAGGAGTATGGCAGGCCTTTCTCCCTGGTGGGCAGCCAAGGGCTGAGCAGCTCCTTTGGCTGTGGCTAGGTTGCTTGAATTGTGCTGTAAAACCTTAGCTTTGCTTAATATTGTGAGGTGACTGGTGTTTCTCTTGCATTGCTAAGAAAACATAGGGAGATGGAAACTGTTGTTTGTTTATACTGCCATGTTACAGTGGCAGCCTGGTTGCTTCAGAATTCCCTTGCCTTCAAAGCTCTGCAAGCACCCATGGAAGTGGAAGTTCTTGTCTTCCTGCAGCGTGTAGTCTGAGTAACTTTTGTTGTGATTCTTCTTTTATATTTGATGTGCTGCTTAGCATAGCAATGCATAAATCACACAGTGTTACTTCACTTTTTGCCTAGATTTTGTGAAGCAGGAGAACTTAATTTGCTGCTTTTTCTTAATATCTTTTATTGAAGGCATCATAATGTGGAGAGTTTCATTGATGCACTGAAAGAATTCAAGGAACAAAATGTACGTTGTGTGGCTGGCTGATATTACTTGCATTTGTAGGAATCTGACATTCTGTGTGTGACTCAGACTGTGCATATGTAAAAATTAAAATCCGGTTTGACTCTATAAAGATAATTTTAGTCTACAAGTTCCCTTCAAGATGTATTAATGAAAATATTACACTGTAAAAGAGAGTGAACTAAAATGTCCCTATGGACATATTTGACTGCAATCATTAGGAATAAAGTGTTTATACTCTTTATTTAGAATAATGAGAGATGATACCGGTTGTCATTAGAGTATGCTACAACAAAATGTTTATGAGAAGCAGCTTAAGAATACAACGCTGATACAATGTTTTGTTAATCAAATTTCTGGAATCAATTGCCAGTAGCATAAAAGGAAAAATCTTTAATGTGATATAATGATTTTTATAGCATCCCCAGGGAAAGATGCTGGTTATGTCAACTTTGTAATCTTCTTATATGCAACTGGTCATTTCAAAATCGGATTTTGAGCATAGAGAGTAATATGAAGTTTATCAATACATAGTTGATAATATTTTTTGTGCTTAAACATTTTAAGTATTTTCTGCTTTCAAAAATGTGTGGCTATTGATTAGTACCGATATTAATTCTAAGATGCAGTGAATGAAAACTTATTTTCAGGTGTCACTATATTATCCATATTTATTCTGGGATTTCACTCGCTAGTTCTGATGCATTCTATGTCATATTCTTATAATTCAAATACAAAATATACATGCTACCTAGAAATAAGCATATATAGAAAGTGATTTGGGAAGATGTATGGGAGTTACTCATTTACTTTCGATTCTAGATCCAAGGCTGTTGATCAATTTGTTGCTGTGCAGAGGTAATAAGCTTGGTAGCTCCCAGTTTTGATCCCACCCCAGTACACGTATGGGTGCAAAGATACAGACGCCTCTTGTTTTACATTTGTGCTTGCTATGAAATATGAGAATGAAATGAATTTCGTCTTTTTTACCCACAAGAACACAAAAGAGAATGGAAAGGAAGATAAAACTCATTTCAATATGTACAGAGAGAATTTCTTATTTCTGCTGATGGCTGCCACATCTTTTCAATGGGAACAGCTGGTATCTAAATGGCTTCCTCAGCTAAAACAATGTCTATCTCGCTTTAAAATTTCAGCAGGAAGCTGCTGTTTCATCGTTTAGTCGTGTCACATATTTATAGTGTTGTGTTTAGCTGTAGTGTTTGAGAAACAAAAAATGAAAGAAAATTGATGCACTGTATATCTTGGCACCAGTGAATATAAGGTTATGGTTAGTCATAAAACCTGTAATCTGTTGCAAAGGGGAGGAACCAAATTCTCAGTGCTGTGGTAAAACTTTTAGAAATAGAACAATTAAAAAGTCTTCAAGGAAATATGGCCCCTGTTCAGCAATATGTTTTTGTTCATGCCTAAGTATAAACATCTCAGCAATCCTGTTGCAATCCTGGAACTTGTTTTGCAGTGAAACACCCACTCAAGTATGTGTAGCCTAGGTGAGGACATGCACTTCTCATAAATTCTCCTTTAGCTGGCAAATCATTTTTTTTTTCTTTTTTTTTCTGGCAAATTTCAATATGAAAGTCAAATATGGAAAACAGAAACAAAACGGGATTCCAAGACAAAGGATTAAAAACACGTTTACAGAATGAGGAATAAATTCAAACAAAATGTTAATATTCACTAAACAAATGATCCTAGCTGAGTTACTTTAGTATTCATTTTTTCTTGCCATAGTGTTTATAACAGAGAAGCCAGTAATGTTTAATAAGAGCCAGTTCTGTGCTTTTGAAATAGAAAACAATGAAATAAATCTATTAATCTAAACTGTGTAAGAGCTACAGTTTACACAAACGGAATATAGTTTTCTCTGTCAAATCTTGATGCCCATCATATTCTTTGTACACATCTCATATAGTGTTTGGGTGCACAGAGTTCAAAAAGCTCTTAAACTGACATTCAGAGGCAGGGTAGGAGAAATACTGTTCTCAGTTCATCAGGGTGCTGAGATAAAATTATTATCTAGATTTATTATTGAGTTATTATTATACGTAAAAAAACCAACTTAAAATTATTTAAAAATACTGATGGTGCACAATAAAACAGGAAGTGCACTGAAATGCCTGGAAAAGGCATTCTGTGAAGGTCAGAACACCCAATCTGATGATACCTGTTTCTTCTGCCAGCTGTAAATAACAGCTATTGGAGGAATGAACAGTGACAACGTCAAGGAAAATCTAAACCAAAATGAAAAAAATCTGTCAAAATGTGTGGAGATTACAGAAATTAGGAAGAAGGCCTTTCCTTGAAATCCATCTTAGATGACCATTCCAGTACTATGAGTGGATGAGGCTTCCTGACAAAGACAAGGAGACTGTGTTAGCTGGCAAGTGGAAAAGTTTTTGACACCCCCAAAAGTATCACTCCAAAGCTTCTCCTAGCTCGGATATGTTATGTGTGATATCCTGATACTGAAGATTGGGTATATTGCATCAAAAGTGGAAAAAAACAAACTCCTCTGCTGCAGCACGTGGATATAATCATCATTAGTTGGAAAAGGTTGCACCAGTTCACTGCAATCATGGCTGAAATTACTGCTGCCCACATACTTGACTGACCTTGCAAGCTCATTTTCCCTTTCCCAGCTGATCCTGACCTTTCTGTAGATTTCTTCTGCCATATCGCTTGTTGCCTAAAGAGCTGTTGCATTCAGGAGGCTAAAATGTCTGAGCTATCCTAGGAGAGGCTCCTTAGACCCAATTCTAAGTTTTGCTTTCTGCTTTAAAAAAAAAAAAAAAGGAAAAAAAATTAGAATCAAAAATATAGTCTCACTATGGAGTCCTTGTGGGAACGAGACTTAAATATGTGAAGTTAATGAGTGGGGATCAGGCTTATTCCTTTTCTCACTTTCCCAAGTGGAAGCTGCCTTTTCTAGATAGAAGATCTGATGCATTTTCACAGTGAGGAATGTGGAAGAAAACCTTTTTTGCTCAGAAACTTTAGGGGTGCTGAAACACAGAAAATATCAGGGCTGCATTTAGAAATAGAAAAAAGTATTGGCTGAGCATCTGACAGGCATGTGGCAGCTCCTTAAAGCTGTTTTGGATTATTGTTGTTACTAATTCCCACCAATCTCCCTGGTGATTTGAGGATGTGGCTTCAGCCACAACTCAGGAATTCCGTGTCTGTAAAGAGCTAACTGGCTGTAGTTACAGCAGAGCCAGTGAGTTGGTGGCACAGAGGCATGGCAGTGGCTGGGAAGGTGGAGGAGGACAGCACGACATTGGCAATAGGAACTCCTTGGTGAGCTCCCCAGGCAGAGGTGGTTTCAGCAGCTGATGGGGAGTGGGATGGGGCTCTGCCTGCTGCAGAGTCACTGAGATGGAAAGCTACCTCTAGCAAAGGTAGAGGTACATTTCAAAAAGTATCAAAGCTTGTGGTGTTATTTTTTTCTGAAGGAGAACTTTTTTGTTCCAGAGCCTTGCAGAGTGCTCACTGCCATTGTGGAGGACTGGTTGTGCCTAGAGCAGGGCAGGAGGGCACAGCAGTGGGCATGTGGCTGGTGGTGTGGGCTGTCATCTCACAGCTCTTGTCCACAACAGAAACCATGGTGAATTCCTCTTTCAGGCAGTTTATTCTTCCAGAAAATGCTTTAAAATATTTCTAGGCAGTAAGTGGTTGTTACAGTTTTAGTTGCATTAATGCTATAAGATCTCAGCTACCGTTCCTGATAAGAACAGTTCAAAGGTGACCTGGAAAGATTATGGGGATGGTGTGGAGGAGGCAGTTGTGTAGGAAGACAAATTCAGACAGCAGTTAACTCAATGCATGTACCTATTAGGATGATTATTTCTGTATGTAAGGTCCAACTTAATAAATCTTTTTCCTCCTGCCTTTTCACTTCTTTGCTCATTGAACTGTGTAGAAGCATTCTGCTTGGCCGTTTTCACAAATCATTTGATTAAGTGTATTTCAGTCTGATACCTACCCAGTGGCTAATGTGCAAGAAAAGAGCAACTCTCTAATTGAATAACTGGCATATCAAATTTCTGGCTTAAATTAAAAGTTACGTAGGTATGTGTGGAATCACAAGTGAGAGGTGGGGAGCATAAAAACATAATAAACTCTTATTTTGTATGTTATTTGAATCTGAGAGACCCTAGAAAGCAGAAGTTATGTAGAACTTGAGCTATAAAGTTTGAGGCTGTATTTTTAAAGATTGGTTTTTTTCTGCCTGTGTCTGCCAGAAGGCTTTTAAACATGTCAGAATGCTGATGCTATTTACAACTAAGAATAACTGGACATTGGTCTAGTTTGACAAAGCTAGATCTCTGTGTATAATTGGATACAATTAACACACCAGTGTCTTCTCTGTATAGGCTCTCAGAGGAGCTGAGAAACCATTGTGTCCTGCTCCTTTGTTACCCTCAGGAACCAGCAGCATGTGGGATATATGAGCAAGCTGCAGCATTCTGAGGAGACGAAGGTTTATCTGTACTTACTGACATTTGCATTTATTTGGAATATTGAACAAATATGTGGATATTTATCTCACTGTATGAGAAAAGCCTCTTGGCCCCAGACTGCTGTTTGTCTGCCTATCTACAGCCATCTCAGAATTGCTAAGTTAAGCACAACATTCACTTTTATCATAACCTGTTCTTATCAAGATTGTTGTTATCTCCTCTCTCCCGATTTGCCTGCTTGTCAGCCTGTTCGCTTCATCTTCTTGTACGAAAATTACTTCTCGGTAGCAAACTTTTTAGCAGGAGATATGAATTTGTTAGGCTGTGACACTGCATCCAGTAAACAGCGCTTCTAATGACAAGGTGAAAGCAACTTTGCACTGTCCCATGGCTCTAAGGGTGCTCTGGGAATTGCAGCAGTGCTTCAGGCGTGTGAGCAATTTGCAGGCTGCCCTGGGAGGTGGGGTGACAGGCTGTGAGCAGGCAGGGCTGGCTGCCGCATGTCTGTACCAGCTCGCCAAAATACAGCTGGCACTTCTGCAGTTACATCCCTCTTCTGCTGTCTGTCGGGGGGAGCAGCTCAGGCTTCTCCACAAAACCAAGTGGAAGTACAGAACCAGAGGAACGAAGGTGTTCAGTGCTGAAGCCTAGAGGGGAAAGAAATGCACCTTTTTGCATTTCTAAGAGATTTGGTGGCCACTTATATCTGCATAAGTAAAAGATTTTTGTCTGTTTAAAATCAGGCTAAGAACACTAACTTAAAATGCTGCAATAAGAGAGTATATTTCTCCTTACTACAAAATAATAATAAAATGAATATTTAAAGAAAAAATGAATTATTTACTAACTAGCATTAGAAAATCCCCCTTAAGTATGTTATTCACATTAAAATGAGCTCACTGTTGTTATTTCACTTAGTTACAGATAGCAGAATAGAAATAATTTAAAAATCTTTTGTATGGATTATTTACATACTTGGTGCAAACTAGTAGATGAAGCCATTGTGAACCACATTGTTCATCTGCAGATTTTGCTCTAAGAAAGAGCACTGCCTGTTTTGCTTGACTGTTGTAAGTGAATTCTGAGCTATTTTGTTCTTTCAGAAGTATACTCATCACTAGTCAGAGATCTGCTTTTGTTTCTTGATTAACTTTTTCCAATGCATATACACAGAGGGAAAGCAATTCATTGAGGTGGATTTCCTCAATTCTACAGAAAAAATTTGATTCCTTTCTTTTTGTATTTGTAATTTCATTTTACTTGAGCATTTGACTGCTCTTGAGTCTTTTCCACAGGGTACAAACCCTGATGCTGGTGCCTTCTTTGATAAAACTTTTTTTTTTTTTTTTAATATATGCTGTCTTGTTTTATAATGTCATCGCTTCATTAGGACTTCTCATGGATATGCTGCCACGTATACATTGTAGGTTGTAATTTCTGAGCTGTGACTTTTACAAGTCACTCTGTAGAGCCAGGGATGTTGAAGGACACGCTCTGGTTGCCTAAGCAGCAGTAATACGCTATTACCGTCCATGTTATAAAACCAAACTGGCTTGCTCTTGTGATAACACAGGACTGTCATTTCCAAATGTCATTGATTCCTCCAAAGCAGTACGATTCCGTAACAAGGACAAATTCAACACTGTGTGCAAAAATTACACTCTGCACTGTGCTGGACGTGAGGTCAGCTCCTGCCACCGTTGTAATAACCAACAAAATCAATTTCAGCCCCTTTCTCAGCGCTCAAGGTGAGCTCTGCTGCTCTTGGTACTGTAGCACCGAGCAACACAGTAAAAGCTGATCAGCAAAAAGAATGTGCAGAGTAGAACTGTTATTAGGGTAAATTGCTGCCCAAGGAATTATTTCCTGGCGGATATTATTTTCTGGGAACAACTTTGAGCAGATGATATCCACATGAAACAAGCAAAATCCTCAAACTGTGATGAAAGCAGCCAGGCTCTGAGAAGCTGAAGCTCAGGAAATCTCAAGACATCTTTATTTCAGCTCTAAGGTGTTGAATAGCACAGAGTTGTACAGACCTACTATTAGCTCTATAGTAGGTCTGGTAGCAGGTATCAAATCTCTATTTAAATCATTGCAGTTCCCTACACTGACTGTGTCAGTGTTTCAGGGGAGAAGGTAATGGCAGCATTAAAACCGGATTAATATTTAAATTAATTGTTGTTTGTTTTTTTTTTTGTTTTGTTTTGTTTTTATATAAGCAAGAGAAGGAATTACTTTGGTGTTGACCATCTCTGTTCAAGAGCTGAGTTTAAATCATGTGGGTGCATCAGCCCTAGAAAAAATAAAAGGTTTCTAATATTGCAATATTTGAAAACATTTATCGGGGTAAGAGGTGACCGAGAGAAAAATTCTTGCTGACCCTTAGGCGTGTAACTTCTTTAATCCTTTGAGTTTCCTGAATATTAAATTTCATTTGTTATACTTCGGCCTAGCATGGGCACTGGATACTGGCATTCTGTGATGCATACCATGGACATGGTGACCTAGGGAAAGCTCTAACAAAAGTTGAGAGTAATTTGCTTACTTCGTTTTTCATTTGTTACTTAAAAATGGAGGTTTAAATGTCTGATCGTTGATTCCTTAGAGATGAGGAGAAGGTATATCTAATTCCTCCCACTGCTGTAGGGAAATAGCTGCCTCCTTATCTGACATTCTCATTATAGTTTAATAGAGTTATGAGCTGGTGAGTCTGGACCTATTTCCACACACGTTGAGGTTTATTTGTCACCTAGTCACCTATGTTGATTCAGTATATGGGCATAATAGTTCAGAAGGGCCTTTAGCATGATTACCAATAGCTCTTCCTGAAAGGATTAAAAAAAAAAAAGCCTTTTTTTTTTTATTATTATTTTGCTGAAGGAGAAAAGACAGCAGCTTAGTTGTAAATGATGGTTGTTTTACTGGAGTTCATAGACATTAAAAAAAAATGCTGATGAGTGAGCCAGCTGATTTTGCAGAGCAGGTAACCAGTGACAAGCACGGGTAACTAACTGTTTGTTAAAACCATCCTTATTTAGTAATAGATAATGAAAATGTTCATAGGCTCTCTGAATTTCAGCTTAAATTATAACTTGCACTGACTGAATGTAAACAGTAACTGCAGGAGCTCCATCATGTACACAGGCAAGCATTTTACTTTATTAAGTCTTATTGAGTTTGTGCTCACTTATATAGATGAAAATCAATAAGAAAATGTTGGGAGATGGTAAAGATGATAGTGACTTTAGCTGGAGATTGAACTAGCTTTTGGTATTCATAGTGCCACATTTTCCTTTCATGGTGAAGTGAGAAGTCTGTTCCTGGTGTGATCTCAGCAATCATGGCATTACATATGCAAAGACAAAGCAACGTGTAACCTAAATTTTGCTGTGGGAAATGAAACTACAACAGATTGCTAATTATTCTTTCTGCTCATCTGAGCTCTTTGTGGAAGTAGTGTGGCTGCCTGAAGCCTGTGGTCTGGCAGAATGAGGAAGGGAATTTTGGCACTGGGATGTAGTTAAACTTCCTTTCAGACTGACATTTGTGAAAGGTTAACAGATATAAGACCTGATGAAAGAACTAGCAGCATCAGGGACCTGGCTTAATAGCTTATCTTCTTTGCTGTTTATTTTCCAGTGAGATTTCCTTGAACAAGAAGCAAGAGATGTTGCAGTACTTGTCATGTTTAGGCCAGAAGCTTAAAAACTTTCAGACTTCCTTGATTTCTGACAGTGAGCTAGGTGCTATAGCTCACATGGCAACTGTCTCAGTGAATATTAGTGTCAGAACTAGTTTCTAACCTACAGTATGAAGTCATTTCTTTTTAATCATTGTGTCTGTGTCCCTTTTAAGTCCATCTATGAAAGTAAATTAAAAAAAAGGGCTAAATACCACACATTCCTCAATTTAAGTTAATTCAGAAACAATAATTTAGTATTCCTTGATGTTTCTAAAGATAACTGAAGATACAACCACAACCTAGACAGTGGATTCTCATTGTACTGCTTACACCTCTCAAATATCGAGTTGACAATTTGAAAGATATATGGATGTTTTAAAGGAACATCTTGAAAGGCAGAATTTAAATCATATGTATATAAAATAGGATCTGACTATGCCCCTGCTCCTACTTTGCCTGGAGGTTTTATTGCTTGTGTATTCTCTGTCTGAGGCTACAAAAGCAAGGGGCCTCTGGGGGCTGTTTCCAATGCAGTTACAGCAGAAGAGAGATTTTTGAGTCAGCTTGAAATTGGCTAACTTGGATATTGGTCATAGTCTAGTTGACCCAGCATGGAGATTAGCTTAGTGTAATTTGCTCAGTTCTTTATTCCAGCTTTCTTGATTGCACAGCACAGTTTCCCTTTTAGGTATCTAGGGCCAAATTACAAACCATGGGCAGCTCTTTCCCTTATGTGTCCTTTCAGTTGCTTCCCTAGCTCTGGAGGAGTCTGCGTTCTTTGCCAAGAAAGCTGCCTAGGTGTAAAAGCTTTGCTACTGTACATACCCAACGCTTCTAAAGTGTTGACAGTGTGCGACGTAAATGTCTGAGTCCCATTCAGAACCACAAAATGAGCATCCTCTTGATTATCTGGTCTAGGAAACACTCTCAAATTCTGTTTACTGGGTTGGTCCCACAGAAGGTAGGCGGATATTTTTCTCTTTTCCTGTGTGATGCCTTTGCTAGCAAAATGTTTTGCCTAAGATATCTTAAAGTCATAAAAGACCACAGCTTAGGATGCATGTATTTCCTCAACTTCTGCTGTTACTCTGCTTGCAGTGATTACACAGATATAATGAACGACTTCTGAAGATTTCATTCTTAGATACCTGTCTCCCTATTCTTTGTGTACTCATCTGCCCAGATGTTGTGGAGTCAGTCAAGAGTTTGGTGGTGCAGTGCTAATCCTTGTGATGTTACCTCTGAGAATGTAGCTCTTAATGTGTTACGGCAGGTACATTGATTTCAGATACATAACGGACTCACAATATTATGACAAGTTGCAAGTTGTGTAATTAAAAGAACTTTATCTGCTGTATCCAGAGTCATTCTTGAATTTTTTTTTAGCCGATGGTGATTTGTGAAGTTGCAGCCACTTTTTAAAATGCTGTGCATTTTGTCTCTTTTTTGATGTGGGTCTCCACACCACTCATTTCACCATTATCCCTTCCAGATGCTGTACTTCACAGAGGTGTTGCTTCATCACAGTGCAGTTGGTGACACAGCAGAGAACAATGTGATAGAAGGAAAAATAGTTGTCTGTTTAGAAAAACATTTTATTATACCAATGTCGTACCCTTCTTGTTTTCTTTTCCTGCATCAAGAGTGTGTATAGAAGACAGATCTGGCAATTCCTGCAGTTTTAACTTGTTTGGTGTCTTAAGTGTGCTTCCCTACTTTGCCATTAGGAGATCTGCTGGGTAATTTGCACTACCCATGACCCCACGCATGCTGGTACCAAGAAGCTCCCAATTACAGCACCATCAGGAGTCTTCTGGGTCCCATTGCATGCCTCTCCATGTAGCTACACTGAACAAGATACCCATCATTTAACCATGGTGGCAAAACGTTTCTCCTACCTGCAAAATTCTCTTCTGAAAAAGGAGAGATCTTATATGGCCTTAAACACATTTATTTAGCTGAAGCAATAGAATTGTCAGTGAATAGGTTGGCCGGCTTTGTTTATGTCAAGTCATACGTTTGGACTGTTATTAACTGAACAGGATGAGAGGCAGCCTGTGAGCTAACATAACCCAGCCCCTGAAAGCCTTTGTTATCCAACACAATGCAGGGAGCTGAGCGAGCAGGCAGGCAGGGAAAAGTTAATAAAGATTATGAAACATCTTACCGTGGTCTGATCAAATAGCTACATGCCATGAGCTAAAAGATAACTGGGTTTTAAGCAGCTGTCCCCAGATTTGAGGAAATTAGAAAATTACTGCAGTACCAGCTGTTTTTAAAATATGTGGGAAATCCTGCAGTCCTATGAAATCAGGTTCCATATGCTGGGGACAATCAAGAGTTATTATCACCTGGCATTTCATGTTGATTAACCCTTAAGCATTCCTGACACACAGTCCCATTTGTAGATTGCTAACCTAATGTCCTTCAAGTGCTTCAGTCCTCCTCAGGAATATGTAACATACATCAAACTGCTGATAACTATATTTATTGCTGTAAGATTCAATGTGACATTTTTAATATATTCTGAGCTTACATTCCTGAAAGCAGCTTTTCATTTTTGGGAAAAAAAAAGGAGAAAAGAAAAAAGAAAAGAAAAGAAAAAAGAAAAGAAAAAAGAAAAGAAAAGAAAAGAAAAGAAAAGAAAAGAAAAGAAAAGAAAAGAAAAGAAAAGAAAAGAAAAGAAAAGAAAAGAAAAGAAAAGAAAAGAAAAGAAAAGAAAAGAAAAGAAAAGAAAAGAAAAGAAAAGAAAAGAAAAGAAAAGAGAACATTTTGGGAAATATCTTGTTAAAGAACAACTGCACACTTCTGATAGAATAGAAAGGAGCTGGCACAAGAAGACTGACTTAGTGCAAAAAGACCTTGAGGTTTTGCAGAGTGATACCTATTAGCATTAATCAGCAGGTGGTTTTAAACATACAAACTAGTTTTCTGTGACTATTTTTGAATACGTGGATATTAAAAGTCTACACTTTCTTTCTGACAAATGTTGAGCGTAGAGCTCAGAAAGGCAATGTTTCAAAAACAGAAAGCTTAAGCTGTGATGCACAGACTCACTTGGTAGTTGTTATCACCTGTAAGAAAACACATTTTCTTCACTTTTCAGAGGCCCTTTCTACTGAAAATGGTTTTGTTTTGCTATTTAAAATGCAGTATCTTGAAAAAAACATTAAATGAGGAATAATTTGGAAGGAGAAAGATCCCTAAGTATTTTTTGGTATTTTATTAGTGTCTGAAGTTTTCATTAGGGATAATATTCGCTTCTTTGTGTAAGGACAGTGAAAATGTCACAGTGTGAGAAGTGAGAACTGGCTGCTCATAGCTTCCCTACTGGTGTGGCCGCTGTTGGTTCTGGTGCCACCTGATCAGCAGTAACCTGTGTGAGGAAGCCCCAAATGCTCTTGGGGTGGGTACTCAGCAGGCTGAGCCAGGAGTGCTGGTTCTCGTTCCTTTGGCGCCCAATGTCCTGCTGGTAACAGTGGATTTTTGAGCTTAGTTCCTTCAGATTTTCTGTAAGGAGGTCTGATAATTTGTGAAAGGTGCAAAAAGCTGAGGTTAAAACCACAGTCTAACTGAAGTGTTGCTGTTGATTTTCATTGGGCTATCAGGTCACTTCTGGCTCTTAATGAGTATGTAACTGCTTTAATTCATCATCTGCCATATTTTTTCTAATTAACAGGTGAAAGGAATTTGTGTAACTACCTCTTCCTTGCATGGTACAGTTTGATTCATGATACTTGTCCTTTGAGCACAGCTTGAGTGTCTCCTGTGTTTTACTAGGGCCTTGTTCAGTAGCAGAATCTTAGTTTTCGTAGCTGAAATGGAAGTGAGGGCTGCGATGCAAATAAGGTTCTCTTGTCCGGTATAAAAAAAAAAAAAAAAAAAGATGAGGCAGAGTATAAATTGTAGAACAAAAGGTTAAAATGAATGGCTAAAAGCAGAATGATTTCATTATGAAGTCTGACAGCCCAATGAGAACCTCACACAGGTTAAAAATTAATATTCTGAGTACTATGTATAGGTAAATGGGATATTATTATATGAGAATGAGATACTGTTATATGAGAAATATTTTCTATTTAAGAGTTGTTAAATTCTTTTGTTATAACCGTAACAGTAATACCTTAAATGTTTAAAGCTGAAATCTCTTTTTAAAGAGTACTTTTTATTACATTAGCACAGAGTTGAATTCATTACAATGATGACAAAATAGACTTGCAAAAAGTAGTTTAGAGGTTTTACTGTTTTCTGTTGTTTAAAAAAGCAAGTCCTGAAGTAAGCAAAGATAAATAGAAACACTCTTAAATGTGAAATCTGCATCCCTCTTTTACTTGCCATCAGTATTGATCTGAAGAAAATGCTTGCAAGGTCTGCCTGGGGAAGCTGTGGATGCCCCATTCCTGGAAGCATCCACTGCCAAGCTGGATGGGGACCTGGGCAGTCTGATGTGGTGGGGATTAACCCTGCCTGTGGTAGGAAGGTTGAAATTGGATGATCTGTGAGATCCATCCCTTCTGATGTAAGCCATTTTATGATTCTGTGGACCACCATTGATTGATTGATGCTTGAGTATTATAGTCTGAATCAGATTTTAGAATCTGATCTTAGTATCTGATTCAACATGTACTTAGTTCATTGTGTAATCTCTTGCTTCATTCAGTAGCATCCGTAACTTGATAGTCCTTTGCACATAAAAAACATTTTCTTACAACACAAATGAACTCAGTCTTCAGCTATGCCTGAGTTGCTTCATGTGTATCAAACTCATAGTGATCTGCGTATACTCCTAATTATCTTCTCATCACTGCACTTTATGTATAATGAAAGCTATGTATTTTTTTCTAATATGTGAGTGCTTCAGAAGCTAAACTCTAGTTAATCCATCCATTTTGTAGGTATAAAAATATATTCTGATGTTTAGGAATCTCTTAGCCAGTAAATAATGAAATTCAAATAAAATGCAGTTTTTAACTGTATTTCAAGCATGTTTTCTTGATACTACAGCATAAAATAAAATGCACATATGTTTAATCATATTTCAGAATGTAGAAAAACTTCTGAAATCAGAATGTAGACTTAAATCAGGTAATTCATCTGTAAAAAGGATTATTGTCTCTAGAAGTAAGATGGGCTCCTTTGCTTCAAGTAGGGTAATGCCTTCTGGGAAAATGAGATCTTCAATTCCTAAATCTAAAGAATTCTTCTTTTTTTATTTAAAATAATATTAATCCTTGCCTCTACTTTTTGGTTCAGAAATATTTGAAATAGAAAAAGGAGAGCTGAAGTCCTTAAATAAGGTATTTATTTTCTGAACTATACTATTAGAGAACCCAAGAGATTGGGATACTGTCTCTTGAAGGAACAAAACAGGCAAACAACAGAGTAGTCTTGATTTCTTTTTTATTAGAATGTGAATCAATACGTTTGGCTTGTGAAATGTTTTTCAGGATCAAGCAAAATGTCTCAGAGCTGATTTTTTTTCAGTACATGGTAATCTACAAATCAACCAAGCATATGAGATCAATAGTGCTGTGTCTTGGTAGGTAATCATGAAGCTGGAGAAATATATTGAAGAAGGATACCAGCAAATGAGCCCTTTAGGGAGCTATTATTTTGATTTAAAAGGAAAACTAATTATTTTAAATCATTAAAGCCATTCTCAATTAATATATCAATATTCCTATTAGTAGAAACATGCGCGGTTGGTATGGAGGCTGTTGTTCATTGCTGGTGAGAATGAGTAACTGATATTTGTGACTACATTGGAAAATGGTGTTTTGCAAATGAGATTAGGCTCTGCCAAAAGGTGTTATTGTGCCCCTCTTGTAGTTTCTATGGAAATAAATAGGAGGCATTACTTTCAGAGCAGACTACGTATTTGAGTGGGTATGTGCATATCAGTAAAATTATTCTTTATGACAACATTTATCTTTGTTTTTTGAGTGTGATAAGGCTGAGAGACTTTGCTGGCGTTGAAGTATACTAAAATCTTTTGTAGCAATGAACAGCCCTAAATGCAGCTGGAACATTGATCCAGCTTTGGAAACGTCATTTGTTCATGTGTGGTCAGCTTTGACAGAGGAGAGAACTGTGTCAATACATATATAGATACCCCACTGACAGAACATGGCCCAATTAAAGGTGTCCTGACAGTCTATTATTTTAAATTGAAAATAAATTAGAGCAGTTAATATTTGGAAAGGAAACTGCAATGGCTGGTTCAGGAGGTGCCAATCTCTACTACCATTCTGGCTTCAGGTAGAGTGGAATTGCATTGTAACACAGGGATGAGAGTGAGAAGGTTTGAGATTTTCATCTTTACATTTTTGAGCACTATTTTTTTGTGCCAATCTCTACTTCTAATTGTAGTGCCTTGTTCAGAGCCAAAGTTTTTCTTGCAGATGGGAGGAGCAAAAGTTGAGTCCTGCAAATGTGCGTTGAGATGTACAAATATATGTATGATACTGAAATTTGGTTATCATCATTAGGCGTGTAGTTGCAAAAAGACAAATCCATGCTTCTTAATTCCACATATGTATAGTTATTTAAAAATGGAAATAAAATTTTTGAGAAAAGTTTTCAGCAAGAGGCAGAAATGTAAGATGGAACAAAAAGGTTCATTGTAGATCTATCAGCATACCATGCTGTTTGTAAGAGCTTTGGCAAGGAACCTGTTCATAGTAGACAATGACAGTAAAGCCAAAGAAACATGAAAACCCCAACTACTCAAGACTGGCCTTTTTTTTTTTTTTTAATTTTATTTTTCTGTATTTTGTTGGTTTATTTTGTTTGTTTATTTGTTTGGGGTCTTTTGGATTTTGTTTTGTTTTGGCTGCATTCATTGGTCATTTTGTGAAAGCTGCCTGCACAAACCTGGTTTCATAAAGTTAATGCAGCTCAGTTGTGTATCTGCTTCTCAAAGAGCATCCTCAGCACAGTGTCCCAGGCATCCCAATTAATTATGTGAAATTAATCTTAATCTCTTTAGCTGGCTGTCTCTCATGCTGCTGAATTCCCAAATATTTTCCTGTGCTGAGTCCCAACATAGAGATGCTTCCATCTCTGTGCAAGATCCCTTGGCTCAAGGAGTTGTAAGGCAGCTCAGGTGAGAAACCATCAGGAAGGAGTTGAACGTGTCCAGAAATTGATTTGTTTTTCCTGCTGAGCTGACAGTGATGCTTGGCTGCAGCTGTGTAGTCTCTGAAATAAATGAGAGTTGTAATACCAAGACAGAAAGCAGATTCCACTCCTTTCTCTCTGCTCTAAAGCTGCTAATGGTTTGATTTAAGTTTAGTTTCAATATATATTTTATATAGTTTTGTAGAAATATGAACAATGGTTGTTTTTTTATTTCCATGATGAAAAATACTTTTGCAAAGGCAGTCTGTTCTGAACTGCTTTATTTTTCTCTATCTTGCCATTCCTTCAGTCTTTGTTGTCTTTGAAAAATATATCAGTAAATATGGTTTTGAAACAGAGCACGCTATAGATCATTTTAGTTTGCAGAATATCTAGTTAGAATAAATGATTATTAGCAAGGGCATTAAATTTTTTAAGGTTTATTTTGATGAAGAATAGTTATGGGATATTTCATAAATATCTTGTGTATGCAAAACTGTGTGCGTGGGTGTTTCCATTTATATGTATCTCACAAACTCCATTTGAAACAGACTTGTTTCAAAGAATCAGAGAATGTTGTTAAATCTGTAGTTTTGGCTTATGTGGTTTTTCTTTTACGTTTTTTGTTTGTTTCAAATGCCCTAACATAATCCTGATCATTAATTTCTTTCACAACTTGTGCATACATTTGCTCCGTGGAGCAAAGTAGCAAAGTCTGCAGAGCAGTGTTATCTGTCAGGGCAACACAGTGTGCAGTTAGCAGGGAGCATGGACATGCAACTTGTATTAGGATATAAACATATTAGTTTGGGGACTGCTGCTTTCAAAGCGAGTATTAACTTGTCAGAAATGGAGGCATATATTAAATGGCTTCATTATTAGAATTTGGTTACTATTTTAGATGTATAAATCCATCTGTTGTGATAATTTAAAAAAAACAGAAGCACATTATTAATAAAAGCTTTCAGTTGAGCAGAGCAGTATGCAAAGTAAGCGCTACCGTCTTAGGCCCAATTTGAAACAGGGAATAGGTTTTGAGTTGAGATGAAATTATTTTTTTAATGGAACATTTTATTTTCATATTTTTGTAATGCTCCTTTCATTTCGTAGCCTGAGGCTGGTATGCCTGCTTTGTTCTCTAAAAGCCTGAATAAATGGAGCTTGCTTGGCCACGTGGGAAAGTTGGGTCTAGACAAGGATCCAAGCTTCACATTTATAGATTCATAGATTCATAGATACATTAGGTTGGAAAGGACCTACAAGATCATCTAGTCCAACCTTCCTCACACCACCATCCCTACCCACCAAGCTACTAAATCAAATCCCTCAGCACCTCATCTAAACGCTTCTTGAACAGCGCTAGGGACGGTGCCTCAACCACCTCCCTAGGCAGGCCATTCCAGTGCCGGACCACTCTCTCAGAGAAAAAATTTTTCCTCAAGTCTAATCTAAATCTTCCCCGGCACAACTTGTGGCCATTCCCTCTCGTCCTGTCATTAGTTACCTGGGAGAAGAGGCCGACCCCCTCCTTACCACAGCCTCCCTTCAGGAAGTGGTAGAGTGCAATGAGGTCTCCTCTGAGCCTCCTTTTCCCCAAACTAAACAATCCCAGCTCCTTCAGCCGCTCCTCGTAAGACCTGTGCTCCAGACCCCTCACCAGTTTTGTTGCCCTTCTCTGAACACGCTCCAGGGCCTCGATGTCTCTCTTGTAGTGAGGGGCCCAAAACTGAACACAGTACTCGAGGTGCGGCCGCACCAGAGCTGAGTACAGGGGGATGATCACCTCCCTGCTCCTGCTGGCCACACTATTCCTAATACAGGCCAGGATGCCATTGGCCTTCTTGGCCACCTGGGCACACTGCCGGCTCATGCTGAGCCGAGCATCAACCAACACCCCCAGGTCCTTTTCCTCTATACACTCCTCAAGCCATTCTGCCCCAAGCCTATAGCATTGCATGGGGTTATTGTGGCCAAAGTGCAGGACCCGGCACTTGGCCTTATTGAACCTCATCCCATTGACCTCAGCCCAACTGTCCAGCCTATCCAGATCCCGCTGAAGGGCCTCCCTACCCTCAGGCAGATCAACACATCCTCCCAACTTGGTGTCATCCGCAAACTTACTGAGGGTACACTCAATCCCCTCATCCAGGTCATCAATAAAGATATTAAACAAGACGGGCCCCAATACCGACCCTTGGGGGACACCACTCGTGACAGGACGCCAGCTGGACTTGACTCCATTAACCACTACCCGCTGGGCACGGCCCTCAAGCCAATTCTCAACCCAGAGAAGAGTGAACCTGTCCACACCATGGGCTGCCAGCTTCTGCAGGAGAATACTGTGGGAGACCGTGTCAAAGGCTTTGCTGAAGTCCAGGTAGACTACATCAACAGCCTTTCCCTCATCTACCAGTCTGGTCACCCAGTCGTAGAAGGAGATGAGGTTGGACAAGCACGACCTGCCCTTTGTGAACCCGTGCTGGCTGGGTCTGATCCCCTGATTGCCATGCACGTGCTGTGTGATCTCCCTCAAGATCAATTGCTCCATAACTTTCCCTGATACCGAGGTCAGGCTGACAGGCCTGTAGTTCCCCGGATCTTCCTTACGGCCTTTCTTGTAGATGGGAGTCACATCGGCAAGCCTCCAATCTTGCGGGACCTCTCCAGATGACCAGGAATGCTGATAGATGGCAGAAAGCGGCTTGGCAATCACCTCTGCCAGCTCCCTCAGCACCCTTGGGTGGATCCCATCTGGCCCCATGGACTTGTGGCAGTTCAGATGGAGGAGCAGGTCTCTGACTGTCTCTGCTGGGATCACAGGGGGTGTATGATGCGCTTCGTCCCAGACTTCCAGGTCAGGGCGAGGAGTATCCTGAGGATAACTGGTCTGTCTGTTAAAGACAGACGTGAAGAAGGCATTGAGAACCTCAGCCTTTTCCTTATCCTCTGTGGTTACATTCCCTGCCGCATCAAGTAAAGGAGGGAAATTCTCCTTAGTTCTTCTTTTACTGTTAATATATTTATAAAAGGATTTTTTGTTCTCCTTTACTGCAGTAGCCAGTCTAAGTTCAAGCTGGGCTTTTGCATTTCTAACTTCCTGCCTGCAAATCTTGGCAAGTTCCCTGTAGTCTCCCCAAGTAGCCTGTCCCATCTTCCAGAGGACATATACTCTCTTTTTCTCCCGGAGTCTCAACAAAAGATCTCGGTTCATCCACACTGGTCTTTTTCCCCTCCGGCTTGACTTACGGTACTCAGGGACAGCCTGCTCCTGTGCCTTTAAGATTTCCGTCTTGAGGAGGGCCCAGGCTTCCTGGACCCCTTTACCCCACAGGAGCGAGTCCCAAGGGACCCTTGCAACAAGCGTCCTGAACAGGTCAAAGTCTGCCCTCCGGAAGTCCAAGGCAGCAGTTTTGCTAGTCACCCTCTTGATGTCAGCAAGAATAGCAAACTCTACCATTTCATGGTCACTCTGTCCAAGACGATCCCCAACCTTCACATCTCCTACTAGTCCATCTCTGTTAGTGAAGAGCAGGTCTAGCAGGGCACTTCCCCTGGTAGGTTCCTGCACCAGCTGTGTCAGGAAGCAATCTTCCACACACTCCAGAAATCTCATGGACTGCTTCCTCTGCGCGGTATTATATTTCCAGCATATATCAGGGAAGTTGAAGTCCCCCATGAGAACTAGTGCTGGCCATCGTGCAACATCTACTAGTTGCTTGTAGAACACCTCATCTATCTCCTCATCTTGGCTAGGCGGTCTATAACAGAGCCCCACCACGATGTCACTCCTACAGACCATCCCCCTGATCCTTACCCACAGACACTCCACTTGGTCGTTTCCAACCTCAAGCTCTTCAACATCAAGACACTCTTTGATATAGAGAGCTATGCCACCACCCTTTTTTCCCCGCCTATCCCTTCTGAAGAGCTTGTAGCCATCCATCCCAGTACTCCAGTCATGGGAGGGGTCCCACCATGTTTCCGTAATAGCAACAAGGTCATAGTTTGCCTGTCTTACAATGGTTTCAAGCTCTTCTTGTTTATTGCCCATGCTGCGTGCGTTGGTGTATATGCACTTCAGCTGAGACACTTGCCTCACCCTTTGTTCCAGCACAGCCCCCCTGAGCTCTTCACTGGGAAGCCCTGTTATATCCCCTACCCCCATCACAGCTAGTTTAAAGCTTTCTCAATTAGTCCAGCTAGCTCCTGGGCTAGAATTCGTTTCCCCCTTTGGGACAGGTGTATTCCATCAGTGGATGACAGGCCAGGAGCTGAGTAAACTGCCCCGTGGTCAAAAAACCCAAAGTGTCTGTCTCTACACCAGCCTCTCAGCCAATTATTCATCACTTGTGTTTTCCTAGCCCATTCCGTGTCCTTCGCTGCCCCAGAAGGTATGGAAGCAAATACCACTTGTGCTCCCACACCTTGAACTAATCGTCCTAGACCCCTGAAATCTCTTTTCATAGTTCTTAGGCTTCTGTGAGTTATTTCACTGCTATCTGCTTGAACTATGAGCAACGGATAGTAGTCATTGGGGTGAATCAGATCTGGGAGTCTTCTAGTTATGTCTCTAACCCGGGCCCCAGGGAGACAGCACACTTCCCTACGGCACGGGTCTGGTCTGCAAATGGGGCCCTCAGTACCCCTGAGAAGGGAGCCACCCACCACGATCACCTTTCTTTCCTTCTTGGCAGCTGCAGTCTCAATGCATGGAGTCGACTGCCTTGCCATTGGTGACTTCTTGGGAGAATCTTCCCGCTCCTCCCCCCTTATTTCTCCTTCAACATCCAACACCGCAAACCTATTGTTTAGAGGGACTTGAGGAGACGATGTAGGCAGAGGGGGAGATCGCCTACAGTACCGAGCTGGGACTCTCTGCCAGCCCTCCCCATCCCTCAGATACCCCCCCTCAACCTGACGGGGGCAGGTCAGGGAGTCCACCACCAAATTCGGGGGATCTCCTGGGTGCCTTTCTCTCTGGCACTTGAGGGAGCTACTCCACCAGTCAATCTCCCTCTCACAGTCCCTGATGGCCCTCAGTCTCTCAACTTCCTCTTTCAGTTCTATCACCATGCTAAGCAGATCTTCAACCTGTTCACACCGCATGCAGGAGATCTGCTTGCCATCCTCCTCCAGCAGCAGCAGGCTCTGGCACTCACTGCAACCAGAGACCTGTGTAGCCACATTTCTAGGCAGACCTTCCGTCTGGGTCGCCACCGTCTTTTTACGGCAAGCCCTCTGTCTGGTAGAGACCATGGTACAGAAATAAGAATAATAAATAAAAAGAATAAATAAATATATGTATGATGATAATAAGATAAATAAAAATGAAATAAGCAAAAAGTAGAACACAACTGTGAGAGCACAGATGCCAGTAGTAAATAGGATGAATTCACAAGAGAGGAGGAATAGAACTCCTACACCCAGCTACACAAGCTCCCACACTCCCACACTTAGCACCTAGCTTCAGTATAATAGAGAGGGGTGATACTCACAGGTAGTTAGCTCCTCCTTGTGCCTCCCTGAGGCCTTTTCAGAGCTGAAGGTGTGGGCGGGGGTGCCGTTTCCCGGGCAACGCCTACGCCACGTCAGCCTCTCGCGAGAGAGCTGCCGAGAGCTGAAGGGACTGCCCGCTCTCCCTCGGTTCCCCTGTGACAGAAACCTCCCGAAAAAAACCCTCTTCACCTCAAAATTTGTCACTGCAGCTCCGGTTGTGCCGATCGAAAGCGGTAGAACTCGAGGACTGAGTGTTAGTTCCGCGTTCTGACCGTTTAAATCCGTTTATGTCTCAGGAAAAAGTGAAAAGGTCCCAAGATCACCTCTGTCGGCTTATGGGTCACAGAATTCCTGAAGGGCTGCTCAGAGAGCAGTGATGGCAGCAGAGACGTTGGCTGGCCCCCTGTCAGGGGAGAGAGCACTGGGTTGGAGCTCACGCTTGCGGGAACTGAATGACATTTGTTGTTTGAGGGGGTCACGAGTGGGGAGTGTGTTGCCCACCTCTGAAATCTGTTTGGATTTGCAAAAGGAAAAAAAAAGGAGGAGGAAAACAAACAAACAAACAATGGCAGTTTGCCAATGTAGCAGTAAAATATATACTCCTCAGAGCACCATCTATTCCTGGACATTTTCAGGGGGGTGCAAGAGAAGCTGACACAAATTCCTAATCCCTCCATATGTTTTCCTTGCTGGCTCCAAGTGGTGCACCAACACTAGCAGAGGAGTCTGGGCCTGCTCTGTGCAAAGGCAATGAAATTTCCCATTTCTTATTAGCACAGACAAAATCTCCATTTACATATTTTACTTTATCAAGTTCCATGTTTTCCATCCGAGTCGCATTCTTTTACTGCAGTAGAGACAATTATAAATGAAATAGTTCTGGCTAAGGAAGTGTTTTGAATTTATATGTTGTCTTTAGCATGTTAGAGACTTTTGCATCTGTGTCAATACTCTAAGACTGTAAATGGAATGGACTGATTTTGGACTGCAGATTTTTTTTTTTTCCTGGATCAATAAAATCATCGTCTTCTATCTAAGGGCTGAGGAGATAAAGTCATTCCTAAAAACAAATACACCTTAGGCTTATTTATGTTTCTGGAATTGCATTATTAAAACAAGGAAAGCAAAAGCTACTAGCAGGATTTGCTTCATTTGAAAAACCTGCATGTCTCTTATGAATTCTTGTATCTGAAAGAGTAATAGTCTTAAGAAAAGTTTTAATTTGAAGTTCTTTACCTTTTATCACCATTTCATTTCTCTTGTCATTAGAATGTCTCTGGTCATTAGAGCCTGTGAATAATCAACAGAGAACAGCAACCTGTTAGGGAGTGCTTCTAATATGAAATCCAGCAGTGATCTATATGAGTCTTATCTAGTGCTGGGAATGTGATTTATGCTATAAAGAAAACATTTATAAGGAGTGCAGTAGAAGAGGAAATTAATACTATAAACCTGTCATGAGGCACTTTAGTCAGAAATGGAACCAAGGCAAAGCTGAGCTCCTCATGATGGCAAAATTAAGTTTTGGGGAAGTTGTAGGTATGAAACCTTGTATCTAACCTTCAACCTCTCAGTGATATAAAAAAAAAGTCCAAAACTTTGCTTTAAAAAAGTAATTGATTTTGAGGCTGCAGATCTCTATGGAGAAAACAAGATTTTCTTTTGTTTTGTTTGCATGTGTCCGCGTTTGTAGAAAATACTGACTTTGATGTGCTTGCACTATTAGGTAATTTAATTTGTCCACACATCTCCTTTGTCCCAATCACTCTACAAGGTAAACAGTCATTTTTCACTGTTTAAACAGTTAGGTTTTACTCTGCATTATGTGGTATGCTTTTTTAGAGCTTACACTCCTTTCTAATAAATCTGCATTAATCTCTGTCCTTTGCTGGAAAGTTTGCTCTGTCATCCTATTCACTTTTCTGTCTGATTGCACTCATTTTCAGATGCCTTAAGAAGGGTATCCATAGGACTGTGTTTTGATATGTACTGATGTGTGGAGAGGTCATGGGAGTCAGCTGTGGGCTGTGCTTTCTGTGATAATGCTAATTTATGTAGAATATATCCAAAATGCTTCCTCTCTCTATTAGTATAATTATGATTAATGCTTTGTGCTCAGATTAAGTTTAAAAAACTTACCATTTTTCCAATATAGTAATTTTGTATATATTTCAGAAAGAAAATGTAGCCAAGCTGCTGGATTATTTAGCAAAGAGTTATGACTGAGCTTCTGTGTGTCAGCAATCTATTCTGGCTTGGGAAGGCAGTTTTGCAACTCTTATGAGCTGCTACCAAAGGAAAATCATACAGGCATAACATTCATTGAGTGAATGTTTGTCATTAAAGAGTCTAATGCACTATCAGTGTTAAATCCTTGCTCTAATAGGTCTAGAACTATTTTTTCTCAAAGCAAATAAAGATTTGAGGAATTGTCTAAATTCTGCCTTTCTGTCACCCTAGACTGAAATACAAAGATGCAGAAAAAGAAAATCTCCCCCCATCTTACAAACTGTACAAACTACCATCTGGAGTCTGCTGTATTTTCTGTTTCTTAATATTAAATAAATTAAAAGCTAATTAATTTCTTTATGTCAGGTTTTCTCATTAGGGTAATAATGACCTTTCAAAGTTTGTCATTCACCAGTCAGCAACGTGCCATATGCTTGATGTCACATGATAAAAAGTATTTTCAATTTAGCGTGCTGTAGAGTGCCTTCTCACTACTTAGCACAGTAACTTTTTTCCTCACTGATGTCTCACTGACATATGCTGCCAGATACATTAATTGTTTACTAATACATCCTAGGCTACATTAATGCATGGTATTACCAGCAGTGTTACTTATAGAAAAATATTACTTCTTGTCTTCATTCTTTGTGAGCTCTGTATTTCCCAAATCCCACTGGTGTCTTAGGCCTGATGATGTTAACGTGGCTGTGATCAGCTTGTCCAGCCCTGCAGTTATGCTTAGCCTCTCCAGAACTGTCTTTTCTCAAAATCATCTTTTCTCTCTCTGAAAATGTGTTAATAAGGACTTCCATCTGCAAAGTTGGATGATAATATCTCTGATTAGAACCCTCGTGCCTGAAGCGTGGACGGGATTACAGTGAATATAAGGGCAGCCTCATTTTAAACTGAGGCAGATCTGGGGACTTTCCTTTATTCACATATCATTGTCAACTAAATGCGTAAAAAACGGAGACTCGAAAGCTCAGCTGGTGCTGTTGGTATGAAGCTAGCTCAGCTGGTGTGCTAGCAGTGCATTCACTGAATCTACTAGGAGAACTCCCATTAAATATTTTGTTTCTGATCTTTTCTAGCAGTACAATCAGGATTTGTGAAATTAGTGTTTTGTATGTAAGTGCCCCGCCTTTATTCTCTTGTAACCAGTTCTCTTTAATCTATTCTTCTATTCTACACGAGTTCATTCAGGCTTAGTCACTTATCACAGTAACACAACCATTTTGTGTGTTTTGATTTCTAATAGTGCAGCTGTGAATATACTCTTACAGTTGCTGTCCTGGGATAAGGTCTCATGATCTTGGGTCAGGATTTAGATTGATGTTGAATTAGTTGTGAGCAGAAACTGTAGCCTTCATGGCGCTTTCTTTGGTCCTACTTTGCTGAATGACCCGAGATCAATGCCCTGTAACCTCTTGAAGGGAGCTCACAATAGTATATTCATAACCCTGTCTTGCAGAATTAAAGCAGCCAGCGGCTGGTACTGGAGCCTTGAAAGGCAGAGCTTGCTGCCTGTGAAATCAATGCAGTAATGGACAGTGGGACCAGAGGGAGGGGACTGCATCAGAGCATCACTTTGACAGCAGGAGTTTTTTTTGTTGTTATTTCAGAAATTACAAAACCAAAGTCAACCTGGCTAGTTCTGTATCCATCCCAATGGAATGTCCATTAAGTTTCAGTGTACTGAAATGTAGTGTTCCCAAATTAAGAAGTGGAAGTTTGCACTGTAGTTGTTGGGAGCAGATGAAGCCTTTACATCCTCACTGTTTTTCTATCTTTTGGGATATGTAAATTATAAAATAAACAAAAAGCATTTTCACAAAGGTCATTTTCTCAGACTTCCCAGAGCAATGTAGATTGATGGATATGTGTATTGTGCATTTCAGCAATTAATTTTGAAATTATGTATAAGAAATCCCTCACAATGTAGCAAGGAAATATTTTAGATATGAGGTCAAACTAGAGGTTGATTCATAATAGTCAAAATGAAAATGATTAACAGTAAAATATTTGATGGAAGAGTCATCGTAAAACATTCTCCAGTTTTGATTCCTTTCTTTGGGATCTTCTGGGGGGATTTTGGCAGCTCTTAGGCTTTCAGTGTCTGCCCTGTCTGGTGCTGGAGAGAAGAGTGGTCTGTTGCAAGTCTTCACACACTGAAGTTAGTCTGCATTGCAGAAGAGCTCTACCAACACAACATATTGCTGTAGCACTTCTCTTTTCTCTCATTCTTCTCACACCCTCTTTTCCCAGGTTTTGCAGACTTTGGCTCTGCAAAAGGAGCTGAAATCCCCTTGGATTGCAGTACTTCATGTGTAGCTGCTAAGAAACAAACACTGCAGCTCGAGGAACTTCTGGAGTGCAAGCTCCCTCTGAAGCCTCATTCATACCACTGGTGTTTTGTCAAACACTTTCCAGTGTTCATCTTCCCCATTCTTGACAAGCGTCCTTGCTGTGTGAACCTGAAGTAGTTGCAATGATGTAGTGATACATTTTAAATAGGGAGACTCATGTGGTTTGTCAATAAAGAGGTGAGATGAGCTGTAAACGCTGTGTTTTCTCAGACAAGTCTGTGGTGCCTGCTCATCATGCTAACAGACCCAAGTATGAAACGTGTTGTGGACATGGTGTTAGGAATTCTATGGTCTCGATGCTGTTTATTGATTGACACACTGGTACTTTGGCGTACAGTGGCTAACTTTATATCAGTTGCACGTTCTTCTGTTGGTGAGACAGTTGATGTAAGTTTTACGGAAACAGTAACTGTCAGGTTGTAAAAGAAAACCTCTGTGCTTTGTTGCCAGTTTGGGGGCTATCGGGAATGAAGTTCCCAAGGGTATATTGATGAAAACAAATTTTAATCAACACCTTCACTGAGGAAAAGGAGAAGGGCTATGTACCAACTGTGTGACATTTCCAAAGCATGTGAAGGTAATATAACATTGGGCTGATGGTCAAGAATGCTGCAAAGTTCTTTCAAAATTAACAGCATCATTGTACAAAAATGTGGTGAAGGAGCTTAGTGTTAAGTGACCGTGCTCTATGAAAAAATAATCCCAACTGGATAACTTGGTGCAGAATTAGTAGCTTAATAGTTACAGCTCAGAAGATGATCTTGGCACGTTTCCTTAAATTGGCAGCTTCCTTAAATCCTCAACTCAGTGAGCAGAGGCAGCCAGAAAAAGCCAACAAACTGTCAGGCACCTGGAGAAGGGGTACTGAGAACAAGAGAGGGCATCATTTTTCCACCATGTGAGACACTGGTGCACTCCTTGCAGTGTGGTGTGCAATCCTGATCTCACATTTTAGGAAGGATACAGTGGAGTTAGAGAAGGAGCAGAGTAGGCAAGTGAAAAGGTCAAGGCTGGAAAGCTTTCCCTATACAAAGAGATACCGAAAATTCTGGGACTGTCAGCTTACAGGGTTGTGGGAGAGAGTATAACTGTGGTTTGTGAAATCACGAAAACAGGAGCTAAGGTGAATAAAGAACAGCTTCCACAGTCAGACCTGGGGTTACTGGATGAAGCCATAGGAGGGAGATGAACAGTATCATCAGTTTCAAGAAGAGATTAGATGAATATTTGGACAGAAGATGCAGAAGAGATGCTATGAGGACTGAGCAGGCATATTCCCCCTTCACCTGTATCTGAAGTCTGGGAGTGATGGGTAACATGGAATGTGCACAGACAGTGGCCAAGTTTCTGCGCTCTCCCTAAATACCAGCTCCTGGGTCACTGGTAGAGACAGATTGCTGCAATGTATGGACTGTTGGCGTGACACAGCGGGATGTTTCTTGTTAGGTATGCAAAGCTGTATAATTACTGAAATGCATGCAAATAGGTTAATTAGAAAAGGAATTAAAAATGTCACATTCAGCTTAGTTCACTGTAGGTTACAGACAGTAATTTGTGTAGGTAAAAGGCCACAGAGCTCCTAAAAGCAGAGGAGGTGGGAATATTGCTGTGTCTGTGCGAGGGAAGATGACATAATGAGTTCTGGAAAGACATTTTCCCCCTCTCTCTTTTGCAGAAAGGAGGTTACAGGAGGACAAAAAGCTGAGCTAAATGCTATGGTTATGCTCAGTGCGATACAGTTTGAGTCATATATTAAATTTATTTGAAAATCAGCATGATACATGAAGCTACTATACTTGAGAACTTTAATTTCTGAAAAGCATTTTGGAATTTTTTGGAAGAGATGGCTATCAGGACAAATTCCAGTAACTGTTGCATTTAAAAGCAAAGTTCTATGTGGTAGTATTTTCTGTATGTAGATGAAACTCCTCCTTGAGGTGTTTTTTTTTTACATAGGAAACATCTTACAATTGTAGTATTATTTACACAAAGATGAATAAAGGAACTTCATTTAAACAATTAAATATGAACCATAATTGATAGGAATATCATGTCAATCTCCTTGATTTCTCTGTGTACAGATATAAGAAGGACAAAATAAAATTCAGCAGGATCATACTTAGGTTCTGAGCCACAGGGCATAAATGCAGAAAGGGAAGCTGTCAAAATATTGTTGCTAGTTTATGATCCAACCTTAATTTTGTTTACTGTTGTTATTGTTCTTGGCACGCATGTTATGATCAGTGAATGCCATTTTGAAGAGCGAATTAATCTGCTTTTTCCACTTAGATTTCCTCAAGCTGAAGTATCTGTAGGTTTAGAAACCCTAGCCTGGTTCCAGGTGGAGAGGCTTGGCTGTACCATGAATAAAGGTTACAGCAGGAGATGCTGGGAGCATCCAGCAGTTAAAGGGAGTGTTCTTAATGCTACTTCCACTTCTCTGGTACTGTTCACATCAAAAATTCATTATGTTATCTTTTACAGAGTTGGGTACCATGGGAGCTCCCAGTAATACAGACCTGACAGCAGCCCTGATTAAAGCCCCATTTTGGCCTTGTCTCCTCCAGCAGGTTTTTACTTGTTATTAGCTATGACTGGAGATGCAGTGGTGTTAACAATCGCCGCAGTCTATACCAGCCAGAGGGATTTCACTGCTGTGTCATCAAACTCCTCTTTGAGTGAGACTTTTAACATGGTGCAGGAATGTCGTGACTCGGGTTTGTACTGTCGTCTTCATTGTTGCTAACAGCAGTAGAGCTGCACTTGTAGATAATAAGTAGGATGAGAATCTGCAAAACCTCACTGCGCTGTGCAGAGCTGGCTTTTTTTTTTTCCTGTTGAGAATACCACAAAGGATATATTTTCAATTGGTTTAGATCACTGTAGTTCCACAGAAGTCAACCAAGCTATGTTGATTTACACTAGTGGAGAGTCTGTCCAGAGGCTCTTGAGTGCTGGCATTTTACAGCAGTGACATTCAAAATGAATCAGTGCCACAGTGATGACATTGCTCTGCATCGAGGCAGGAGTACAACAGCTGTTCCTAGAAGGCCAGGTCCTGATAAACTTCTTCCTGTTGAGTTTCATTCTATCTGGTGAATAGCTTTTTCTTAGTGTGAAGTTAGTTTCTTATCAAGTACTTATGGCAGTAGCCATAGATAACAATTAAATAAAAAAAAATAAAGTGACCTTTCTTGAGAGCTGCTCAGAACTTTTGCAATAAAATATTGATTTTTAGTGTAACTGAGGAAAAAAGATTTCAGAATCTGCTCTTAGTGGGAGTGAGAAGGGCAGGAGAAGAATCATAGAATCACAGAATTGTTTGAGTTGGAAGAGATTCTAAAAGATCGTCTACTCCAACTCCCATGAAGTGAACAGGGACACCTACAGCTCCATCATTGGCTCAGAGCCTGATCCAGTCTGACCTTGAATGTCCCTAGGGATGGAGCTTTCATCGCCTCACTGGGCAACCTGTGCCAGTGCCTCACCACCCTTATTGTAAAAAATGTCATCCTTATATCCAATTTAATTCTCTTCTCTTTTAGTTTGAAACCATCTCATCTTGTCCTGTCACAACAGACTCTGCTCGGGAGTCTGTCCCCTTCCTCCTTACAGTCTCTTTTAGCTTTTGAAAGGCCTTTGTCAGGTCTCCCTGAAGCCTTCTCTTCTCAAACACATACATTTGTAGTCAAAACCTGTGTGTTGAAAGTGCTTCAAGTTATTGTAGTGTGAAGAAATATTTCTAAATATGTTTTTGAAACAAAAGATCAGCAGGGTGCAACTTAATTGACATGGTTTTTAAGACATTCCAGAATACTGAGGCTGTGGGTTATAAAATATGCACAGTCACTGAATAACTTGGCAGTAGGGAAAGCAAAGAGAATGAACGTTGAGCTTTCCGTCGTGCGTGTCTCTTGTTCCTGACTCTGCTGTTTTTATAAATGCTTTGGGTAGAGATGCTGAAGGGGGAGATGAAGAATATCAGATTAGCCCTAAATATTTTACACAACTGCAAGTGAAATCCGCTAATGCTGTGAACAAAATGCTGTGCTCTGTCTTGAGTGTTATTAATAAAAAAAACAATTTTTGTGTTAATAGAAATGTGTAGTTCTCTCAGCACAAAAATGAAATATTACAAAGGCATCAGTTGTATATGCTGAAACTCCAGGTAATTTCCTATAAAATGAGGTTTCAGAGCTGTGTCTGAAGCTCAGTATTGTTTCCTCTTCTTTTTTAATTCATGTTAACCATCTGCCCAGTACGTGTTGGTAGTTTACCCTCCCTTTTAACTTACACGATATCTTTATCTATGACAATTTTGCATGGGTGCTCCTGTGTATGTAATCAAATAATCATCTCTTGCATCTTCAGTAGATAAGGCAAGGAAAAATTAAATTATAATGAAACAGTAGCAGTTCTAAAAATCAAAGTATAATGATAAGTACAAATTTAACATGCAAAATTATGCAGTGTTGCATAAACAGTATGGATTTCATGTAGCTTTCCTTTAGTCCAACAGAGTATTTTGTATATATCTCTATTTGTATTTTTTTATTTTTTTTCTAGTGGAAAATATCCAAAATGGTATGGAAGAAAGTTAGAAATATAATGGCTGATCAAGAACGGAACTTACACTTATGTGTTATTATTTTGGCAATGAGGGCAACACAGTTACCACATGACCACATGTTTCAATCCAATCATTTTTATTTCCTAATATGTAGTATTGCAATGACTGATGTTAGGAGATAGTAGGAGAGAGAGGACATTTATGCAGAAATCAGTATGAGAGGAACATAGGTGCTCAGTAGAGAAATTTTGGGGGATGCTACCAGTTCTCCCAGTGTGTGACTGAAAATATCAGTGCTGTATCTGTGTGAAATTCAGAGTTTTAAACTCTTATCAGAGGATAATCACCCAGTTTGGGTTCTGTGCCTGTGTGACTGATGTTACCCTATGCGTGATCTTCAATATCAAAACAAATATATCTTCAATATCTTGAAGTTTCAAAAATTCTTGTTTTCTTAGATATTTTATACTTTATTTCTATAAACATATCATTTGGCCTCAACTGCTTTCTTCTAGAGAAAGCCATTCAAATTCAGGTCATGTACCAGAGATATCATGGCTTTGTTTTACCAGTCCGGAGTATCCGCCAATGTTATTAAAACTGATAAACTCGTTGTCTTCCCTTTTAAGGGAAATTGAACCTGACTCAGTTGTGATTAATCATCAGCCCCACACTGACATCACATACGGCCAAGTATCATGTGATGTCTCAACAGCTGATTCCACTGTTCCTCCTAACTCCGACCCATAACGTAATGAATCTGGAAGGACATATTTGTCTGCTGAGTTTTTTTGCATGTGTGATAGAAAAAAGACTTTTTTTTTTGTCTTTTTGTTTATTTGTTGGGGTTTTGTTTGTTTGTTTGTTTGTTTACTGCAACATAATTTTGGAGTCTCAGCAAAGGTGTTTGTACAGAAATATACTCCTGTAGGGTTGACAAATCTACAAAGGGCAACATGATTGCTGCCTTGCAGAAAAAAAGTAGGCAGGTGTAAGCACTATCTATTTCCCCAGTCCTTCAGATGGTCCTTTCCAGGAATGTTTGTTTCAAAAAACTCACTTGAAATTCTGTACAAAAGGTATTGTTCTCTGCTGTGTTGCCTAGCGACGCTTTTCTGATGATTATGTGAAATTCAAAATAAAACATTTTTTTTTTTTTTAAATCAGAAAATTAGGAATTGTTCTTGGTCATGATACTTTTGTTCTGATGTATGTATCGCATGCAGTGTATTTGCATTCAGTCTGCAATATAGACCT
The DNA here is from genome assembly GCA_023055505.1 of Callipepla californica brunnescens. NCBI lineage: Eukaryota > Metazoa > Chordata > Aves > Galliformes > Odontophoridae > Callipepla > Callipepla californica. The sequence goes on from JALIRH010000016.1 coordinate 10,546,553, forward strand.
GCTAGTGAAGGAGCTGGACAGCTTACCAGATCGTGACTAGATTTGCAGTTGATTTATGTATGGCATCATATAGATACTGAATAAATACTGTGGATTCTCTTGCGGAAGTTCAGCCAAAGTGTATGATCAGACATCTTCTTCACTATTGAAGAGCTGCTGGGCCCACACTAATTCACTTCTTTAACCTTTTGTTTTGTAACTGTTGAAGGTGGCAGTGTTTGTACGGTAGTGTGGAATACTAGGCAATAAAATATTCTCTCAGAAGCACGAACTCTCAGAAGCAGTCATTGTACAAACTGATTTTATCTTAATGCCAGGGCACTTCATCTGGCCCCTTTCTCTTCCTGTGGGAAGGTTCTGTCTTTTGTAAAACTAAAGATGAAATTAAGATCCTGATGACCTTTTGGAGGAATGATATCAAGGTCTCCTTTCTGAAAGATGGTGTCACAGAGAAATCTTTAAGGGAGCACTTTTCATTTGATTGAATGAATAGATTTACAGCTGTCATTGCCCGAGTCCTCTGTGTTTTGAAGTTTTGTCCTTTTAAAAAGAAGTCTATGATACACTAAGAATTAATATAATGGGCTAGACTGGCATATCCTGTAATGGCATGTGTCTTTGTACTGTGTGCATAGGCAAAAATATTCAGTGCAGACGCATGAGTGCAATGGACTTTGCCTCTGCAGTGGTCTGTAAACTCCTAAATGCGACATCCCCAGGTATGCCTGTATCGGTGTTTTAGCTCAGGCCAGAAATGGGATGGTGAAGCACTCACTGGAGTGTCACTGTGGAGGTCCTTTGACTCACACAGTGGGGTGGACTAAGTGTCAAAGATGGATATTTACTACCAACTGGTTTATTTATCTGAGGCATTTGCTTCTCTTGAGTCGCGTTACAGCCTGCTGTAGTCAGCCATTTCAGAAGGCTTTTGAGCTGCTTTCAGCTGCTCATACCTGAAAAGTGTAGGATGCTGTAACAGGCTTTTACCTTGCAATCCAGTTTCTCATTGCTGTAAACTTATCTAAGGAAAAAATAGTTATTATTGTTCAGAGAAGCATGGGTCAGTTCAGAGACAAGCTTTAACTTTTTTCTTACTTATTCAGAGCTTGGAAAATCTTTGACACTGCTGTCTATTGCTTGGAGCATCATGTTCTTTGATCTTTATGTTGTCTCATCTTTATCCTCCCTGTTACAATTTCTCTTGCTTTTATAGCTTCTGTATTTTTCCTTATGTTAAGTTTTGTAGCATTATAAAATGTCTTCAAGAATTACTTTATTGTTTCTAGCCCTCAAGACATTTGTCTTTATTCCACAATCTGTTATTACCTTCAGTATTATCCTACCTCTTTTTCTGTCCCCGTTGCAATTTGTTTTTTTTTTTTTTTTTCCCCTATGAATTTCTATAGTGTGGCTCCTCTCTCTCTTCCACTGACAAATTAATTTTCAGTCCTTCCCTGTTTTGTTTTTTTTTTTTATTCATTACTTTTTCCTCTCTTTCATTCTTGTTCTCAAAGACTAAAATATGGAGAATCAGATTCAGCTTCCCTGCAGAGAAATCAAATTGTTCCTCCTACCTCAGATGGGCTTCTACCGGTACCTGAAACAGCTTTCTTAGGTTTGTCTTAGATATGTGATATACTCATCAAATAAATGCGATCAAAGTTTTGTCTCTTTTCAGAAGGTCAGACTGACCATGAGTGGTTAACATACAGGTACAAAGCGATTCAACACTGTGTTAATGAGCACGAATTGAAACCAACAACTGTGTTTTTGTCAGAGAAATGCCGAGGATGGCTTGTACATGTTTTTCACACAGCTTCGTACCATGAGTTGTTAAATAATTCAGATTTTAGTCAAGGTATATCGTGTGTCAAGGTATATTTGGTGATAAAGGAAACAGAGGCAGCCTCTGTGTGCATCAGAGGGTGGTAGGAGTGGGGCTGCGTGTCTGTGTCTGGATTTGTATGAGGGGAGGAGGTTTGGCTTCACAAGACAATTGCAAACAGGCTCTGGAGGAATATTGCTCTTCTCAGCTAATAAAGGAATGCTGTACTGTTTGTGCTGTGCTACAAACAGTAATCAGTTTTACTTGTTTGTGGATAGCAGATTTGTTTCAAGACCTGTCAGTAATACTCAAAATATTGGTTAACAAATGGGTATGGTGAACTAGAGACTGGATTTGTTGAAAAGATGAATTAATAGACTCCTACAGTGTTCGTAGTTCAATATATTATTTTTCCTGCCTATCCCCTTTCAAATGTGTATGACATCAGTATGCCGTGAATACACTGAGTGGATTTAAATCTTTATTTAGCTGGATCTTCTGGTTTGTTCAGGGGATTCTACAATGAAATATGGTGCATTTTTTCCATTAGTGTTGTGCAGATTGAAACACAGATGCTAGCTGTATACCGTGATCTAAATCTCTATCAGATGGTCTAATCTGGCTCTATACTTCACATAGTCTTTCAAAAAACCCTTTAGCACTTATGTTCTGATAGGGTAGCTTTAAGGTCTGCAAAATAGGCTGCAGTGCACACATATCTGTTTCTCACATTTTTCAGATTAAAACAGTAACAACACTGGTAACATAATGGGGAAAAGGAGTGCATTTTGTGTGCTGAGGAGGAAAGTTTGAGACGGTCATAGCCAATGCAGTGGAAAAATCCTAGCTATATTCTTAACGTGGTCCTAGAACTTGCTCAGCAAATAGCACTGCAGTTTTTCTGCACCACTGATACTGCAACTGTTTCTTGACAAATCCCTTTATATTCTGTATTGAAAACAGATTCATAAATACAGCTCTTTTATGGTGAATTCAATACATTTCTTATAAGCTGCACTGTCATTAGAATATATTTGTGAGGTGTATACCACGAATATTATTACTGCGGTATAAATCTACAATACCTTTGAAGATTCTGGTAGCTTCTTCAGAGAAGAAAATAAAAATAAATGTTTATACAGAGCAAACCAATTGTGGAATAGCATTTTGTTTATCATTTGTGCTATTACAGTTTCTACAGATCTGACAGCGTGATAATTTTGGGTGAATATTTTGGTAAGACTAATAGTCTGAATATACTGATCATTTACATTTAGGGCTGGCTTGTTTTTAAAAATAGACATCGTTAATATTCAGAAATAAGAAATATGTAGAGTTCAAAGTATTCTGAACTGTAATTCAGAGGATCAGTTAGTACAAGTGCTTTGTTATGTTAATAGATGTTCGTCAGAGTACCAAAGCTATTGTACGTCTAGCAAAGTCTTGGGATTTTTTGGAGTATTTTCAGTACTCATCATCAGCCTATTCAGTTATTCCTTTTGGTTTTTGAAGGCAGCTTTCGATACTGGTGATTAGATATCCTATTTAAAAGAAATCGTGTATTTGAAATGATAAAAACAAGACCAAAAAACTCCTTACCTATATTTATGATTAGTTTTCTCTTTTTATTATATTCTGTCCTTGCCATTATTCTAACCTATGTTTAGGAATGCTGTTAAAGAGTTTGAGCTTTGGATTTTCTCTTTTAGACATGCATGCTGTAGACATGTTTACACTAAAAAGCTGAGATTAATTAATCCAACACACTAACTGTGGTATTTAAAGACACTGTGCACCTTGATAATAAACTACGATAAACTGAATTTAATTAAATGTTAGCTGGAAATTTTGTTCTGTGACATTGCTAAATGCTTTTCCTACCTGGTGATGTGTTAGTGGAGACAAAAAAGCGGGAGAAGAGTGAGAACAACATAAGATGGTCCTCAATATGCAGCAGTGGTTGTACCAACTTTAGCCTTTGGGACCATTATTGGGATGACAAATATTGCTATTGTGACATATTGTACTATTAGGGCACCTTGCAGAAAAATAATTTGAGTTGCTAATTAGTGAGAGTTGTTTCAATTATCCTGATGTATAGAAACTGGGAGCCTGTCTGTTGACTTTTCTTAGATCAGCTCTTGCAACTTGAATTACTCAAAACCAAGAGGCCTTTTGATGTTTTAAGACATTGCTGTATAGGATTGCTTTGTGTTGTAATTGGTCCCTTTCTAATGAAGAGCAGAACAAAGAGGAAACACAGCGGTGCAATTGGTGAGACAGCTGGTATTCCAAGCACTCACAGTAATGATTTTCATAGAGCTGCTTTCAGGCACAGCGTCACTCGGGTTAAAAGGCGGGGCTCCAGGACATCTCTTAACCCAAAGTGTCAGGGGGCACTTGTTTTAGAGCTTCCCTGGATCAAGGGTTTTTTGTGGAAAACAGAGCACTGTGCTGCAGTGAGAACAGACCTTTAACTAGTATTCTACAAGAACTTAATATTTCTCATAAAAGCTCCACTGCATGAAGGTAAATTTCCACTACAACGCAGTCCAGCTAACACACTAAAAGATCTGTGACTGATCTATTTGTAGCTATAGATTAAATGATTTCACATCTAGCAGCTTTAGTCTTCTCACACAGCCTATGTTGCCTGGAGAGAGAAGTGCTGATGCTGTCATGAGCAGCCTTTCAACAGCTACCAAGTTATTTAGGCCAGATGTATGCAGAGCATATATGCTTCATCCTGTTTGGAACTGTTTAACTGTAGCACTCTAGGATCACTCAGGTCTACGTCATATTTATTCCAAATGCTCAGCAGTTATGCTCATTAAGGGGACGGGCTGCTTTCCAAACTGTCTATGTGCACGTCTATATATAGCCTGCATGTTATATATAGCCTCAAGAATACATGCTGGTATGCTCCTCTGCTGAATAGGAAGGGAGGTAGAAAAGTGGAATCAATAGGAAAAAAAGAAGCAATTGGGATAAAGTCAGGATAGACTGAAAAACAAATTAGAGCTTTGGAGTCTGGGTTTTTAGAAAAGGCCAGCAGAGAACTACAGCAACCCATGCTTTCAGCTTTCCAAAAAAATGAGACTGATGAGCCCTCCCACCAGTGTGGCTCTGGGCAAGCCTTGTGAGTTCAAAGTGATGTGGCAGAATTGTACCATTGCCAGTTTCTGTGAGTCTCTGAAGATGCTTATTTATGTCTGCATATTCTTTGTATACTCTTAATGGATTGCTGAGGAATGAGTAAGAATGTACCCAATGTCCAATACAAAAATTAGCATTTTAGTGGAACAGAACTGATTTGTGCTACTTTTCTCCTCCTTATGTTTGGATGATAGAGAATGTCAGATTGTTTGTTTAATTCTTTGGTTTTATTACCTCTTTAGCAAGGTATCATTATGTTTTGATAAATGATGTTCAAAAGGAAACTCCTGCTTCTCATAAAGAGTCAGTTCCTGGGAACGAGGTGGGAAAAGGTTAAAGTTGAGTGGAGTGTCTGCTTCTAACAAATGAAAACTTGAAAGGGCACTTTAAATTACTTAGAATATGGGAAAGGTGCTTTCGAATGCTTTTCAGTATGAATTGTTATGATGAAAGAATTTCTCTAATAATTTTGAGAAACACATTTCACAATGTCTGGAAAGCCACTGAACTTCTAAAATATGCAACATACATAATCTTTTTAAAGTAGTAGTTAGAAAGAGAAAAATTAGAAAAGAGCAAATGTAGCATATGGTCAGATGGTTAGTATTTCCTTGCTGCAAGACATTTCTTAATGAAATGTTTCTCACTTCAAAACTCCAAAATCTTGTTGTAGTTAGTACTTCATTAGAGCCATGGAGAACTGTGCTCTGCTCTTTTCAGACTGAAGTGGAAGTAAGGAAAAGTTTCTTATTTTCACATAGCAGTTAGAACTAATCAGACTCTAGCAGAAATTCAGGCTGAACTTACTGTGCTGTAGGTTGTGCCATTCTTCCTTTACTTTATCCTACCTGAGTTTGATACAAACTATACTGATGTCAAGAAGATATTCTTTTCCCAGGCCACTATGTTGCATCTGAGTGTGACAGGTTCCCTCTTGTCTCTGCTGTGGTGCAGAAGATGATCCACCCTGGTTACTCTGCCCACAAAGGAATCCCTTGGTGTAGCTGCCAAGCATGGGAAGTGTGAGATTTTTGTGTTGTTACAAAAGACAGAGATTAATTCATCCTGCTCTTGGTGGTACTTTGGTTCACCTGTGGTGCAGCCAGTTGAAGGTATGTCATTTGTAATTTCTCATTCAATAGTGGGACTGTATTTCTTTGGCTGGCTGAATTAATTCAATCCAGAATCTTAGTTGTTTGCTTTTCTTTTTCTTCACCTGCCCAGTTTTAGCCTATTTGAGGATGTCATTTGTCCTGTAGTCTACAGGTTTTCTTCACTTGCAAAATTGGTAAGAAGAGATCATTAGATACTATGAGTCTTCCATGACCGAGAAAAATTATGAAAAAAAAAAAAAAAAAAAAAAAAAAAGAAAATTTCATGTAGTTGCTTCATTAAAAGCAAGGAATCTTGTTGGGCAAGAAATCTAAGCAGTAGACACACAGAAAATGTATGACCTTAGCAGCAGCAGGCACTAAAGTGATGTCTCATTAAAACAGTATTTGTTATATCATCTAACCTACCTGGTTCACATTTTCTAAGAGTAAGGAATGGAACGTAGTCCCTCTGTTCTCCTTACTGATAATATTTCCAGACAAAGGAAATATCCCGATCTGTCTTGTAAATTAATTTATATGCAACTCAAAGTATGCATGATGTTCTTGCCATTAAAGTTTATATTAAACTAAGTGATCTTCGGTTTAGGTTAGTAGTTACAAGTGTGGGTACTTACCCTTTTGCAAGTCTCACAGGTGCAGTCATATTGTATAGCAAACTCTATTAACTCCCTCTTTTTTTTTTTTTTTTTCTGGAGATATATTCAGGCAATCTCACACATCCCAACTTTTCTGGCATTCACCAGTCAGTTTAAGAGTAGAGTTAAAATGCTTTCCTGTTCTGGAAGAACACTTGTTTTAAGAAACAAGTGACTTTAATGATCAGACCAATTTTAAAACAGCTAAAAACGCTCAAGAGGAGGGTTGTGGTGAGGTGGAGGTTGGCCTATTTCTCCAAGTAACTAGAGATAGGACAAGAGGGAACAGCTTCAAGTTGAGCCAGGGGAGGTTCAGATTGGATATTAGGAAGAATTTATTCTCAGAAATAGTGGTTTGGCGTTGGAACAGGCTACTCAGGGAAGTGTTCAAGGAAAGGGTAGATGTAATACTTAGGGACATGGCTTATTGTGCAATATTGGTGGTAGGTGGACAAGTCGGACTAGGTGATCTTAGAGATCTTTTCCTATCTTAAAAATTCTATGAAGTGGATATGCTCTATTATAAAAAGTCTTCAAAATAGGGCGGATATTTTTCTTTTAGTGTATCTTTTCCACTGGTAATGTATTTCTAAAGAATTCCTGTACGAAATATTGCACTCTGTATAGTTTTAATGACCAAAACTAAGCATTTGTATTTGTTCTCAGCTTGGATAGATTCTCCATTTGAATAGTTTGACCATGTCTGTTTGTACTCTGATTCCACGGGGTGCAAAAACTTGATGTTCAGATTCTGATGCTGTACCATTAGTGGTTTTAGTGTGACTTCAGCATATAAAAACTGTGAAGAAGTGCGTGCCCCACACTGCAGTTACAGTAAGGAATGATGTATGATTAAGAATTGCAGACTTGATCTTAGAAAGGCATGAGTATATGTTTCTGTTGTTGTGCTTGAACAGTCACTTGGGGAGTTACCACTGTAAGCGCAGGAGTGCTGTCTTTGAAAATTATTTACGTTCAGTGAGACATCTCCTAGTCACTCTTCTGCAGTGTTTGGGAAAAAAAAGAAAAGAAAAAAAAAAAATCAGGGAAATGCAGAGATCAAATAGTTCTCCAGGCCTTTCAAAGACTGAGTGGAAAGAAAAGCACTAAAAACATGGTTTATTCCATGAGAATACATCTCTTGCTTCACTATTAAAACATAAACCTGTTTCCTACAGCAAAATATGCTGTCATATGCCAAAACCAAAAAAAGACTGTAGTCTTTTGGGAAGGAGGAGAATACTGTAGATCACATTTTTGAGACATCTTTGCAATCAAAACAGCCTTGCTTGGAAATAATGAAAGTACAAAGATGGTGTGTGAAATTCTGTCTAGTAGTCCGTAGATGTCCTATAACTGTCTTGATGGGGTGAAGTTCAGGTGGACAATTGGCTCTATTAGTGCCTGTGCTAGGCAGTTGCTCAGCTGCTCTGTAGACCTCTTTGTGGAGATCTCTCCTTCCTCAGCCAATCCTGCCATATGTAAGGTGTATGCTGACCTGTATTTTGTTCCCTTTTCTATTGAAAAGCTACTAGAGGAGATGGTATAAGAGGCACTGTCTTCTGTAGTCATCTGTTTGCTGATGCTAGGGTTTGATCTAAGGAAAGAGGTCTGACTTGGTTGTTGGTTTTCTTTTTCTTTTCTTTTTTTTTTTTTCTTCATTTAAGTTCCTTGTCTGCAGTGCATTAGAGTAAAACATTAATGTGCTGTAGCTACTGTTGCTGTCAGAGACTGGATATCAGCAGGAACTAAAAGAAAACAGAAACATTTCTGTTGTTTCAACAAGGGAGCTGTTTTATTACTGGTAGTCCAGAAGTGATCCAGATTGCCTATTTCCACTTATAATCAAAGCCTTGCCAAGAGCTCTGTGTGTGTCTTGAAGAGTTTTTGCTGTTATACTAAGAGCACTACGATACACTAAAAATATTTACTGCATGTAAATATTTGTCATACACTTACAAAATCGTTACCTGAAAGAAATAAACCCCAAAGGGTCATAGAATCATAGAATGGCATTTGCAGGAACAACTGCAGTTTGGAGGGCATCAGAGAGACCTCTCTCTGACCACAGGACTGAGCAGTGCCTTCAGCTGTGACTAAATCCAATGTTCTTTTTGGAAGTCTACAACAATAGCCTGCATTCACTTTAAAATTCAAGTTTTGGCCATGCATGTATGCTATACGTGTGACAGACGTTTTCTCATTTACTCTTGGTCCCCTAAATCATCTGCCTAAGTATGACTGTGCCTTCCTGCTGTGGGTATCTCATCCATATATTGTTGAGATCTATAGACCTCTGCTTGTTATTTGGACTGTAAAACTTACCTAAGACATTTTGAGTTTCTAATTATTGTACGTTTTATGGTCTGAATTTCCCAATCTCATTATCTCCTAATACCTAAATCTATCCAGACATTCATGCTTGGTGCAGCTTTCTCTTGACTTTCCATTCATAACATCAGCAAAATATTTCCTTTCCTGGAGTGCCTCATAGGTATACAAAGGGTGAGACCTATCTTTACTGGTATCTTATTGCACTACTCAGACAACTTCAGGTACCTTGGGATGTGCATCATGTCCATGGTTGTGTTTGTGAAGTGCAAAGCCATAAGTGAAAACTCCTTTGAATCCTCACCCACATTCTGTACATAATCACTAGTGTAAAGTTGGGATCCAGCTGTGCGTCTAATTTGCACACACAATTATTTCAACTGCCCAATACGAACTGGGTAACTGCACAAACAGGTGAACGTAATTAGTCATTTGCATTTGTAATTACCTCATTTGCACATGCAGTTGTAGCAACTCAGCATTCTAATTAGTTTTAAAATGTCTGGTGCTGTGCTGCTCCCTCATTTTGTGTATTCAAACAAGTCTTTTGTGTGTCAGAGTGATATAAGACCTTGGGCATGCTGGTTGGTGTTTTGGGGTCAGGGGGTGCTGCTGTGCTGTGTCAGGGCCATCCAGGATGCCAGGCAAGAAAGGATGGTCATTGCTGAGCATGTTTTCTCCTTCTTGAGCCTCAGTGAGCTTGCAGGCAGGATTCAGATTTCTCAAATATTGAATTGCACTTCCTGCACGTTTCCATGTGCTGTTGTCTGAAATTTGATCAGTTTTTGTTAGAGTGAAATAAACTAAAATCTATGTCAAATTCATTCTCAGTAAATCTCATGAGTATTGTTTTTTCACAAGTTGAAATTAAGTGTAGGCTTTTTTATATTACTGCAGTAGCATGACTAAATGGGTTAAAAATGCAAAATGGTGTCTTTACTGAACATTTGAGGTCTTTCTCTGCATATCATTGTCTGGAATCCCAAGTCTTGCAGATAAAGTACAATATATGTAGTTTGAGGAAAATCAAGAGACTAAATCAACCCAGGGAAGGTGATCATTAAATAGATTAAAATGCATGAAAATTACCTAAATGGAAACCATTAGATTAAATGAAGCAGCTACAGTATATTATCCTGATGACTCTAGAAACTTTATTTAGATCATAACTGTACTGATGTTGTGCAAATCCCATGATTAAAGGGAACGTAACATATCTCTCCCTCTTCAGCCTCTGCCTGTCTTTCTTTAAGAATTTCAAATTCAGTTCTTCTTCAGCTTAATAAACAGTTACCTCAATAAAGGCTTTTCCCAACATTCTGCACCAATCTACATTTTGACGTGGTATGGGATGAAACCTTATCTCAGTGTGGCATGTTTACAGAAATAGCAATGTTTAAATAATGACTGAAATGAAGCATGCAAATCTTTTGTAACAAAATGGACACACTGAGAAATCTGAAGTCTCCGCTCGCATTACCACTTTGCTATTCTTTTCTGAGGATGACACTCGTACATCATACTCCTCATGAAGATGTTCCCAAGCCCCACACATATTTTGATTTAGTTCTCTGTTCTGTGTTTCTTTATCATTTCACTGGACACCAGTTTTTGGTCTTAATGCCAAGCTGTTTCTTGATTTTTCATTAAAAATGTGTATCGCTATTTCAGTTGAAACCTCCCAGTGAATTATTATTTCCTTCTCATCCAAGTATTTGCATTATAATTTCTGGATCATGACTGTCACTGTGCTTCCCATGTGTTCTATGTACTGTATGCATAAACTTCTTGGAGAATTGCAGGGTTGGATTTCCTGCATGCATTATTTGATTATTCTTTTAAATTTTATTTAATGGGCTGTTTGATTCAGCATTTTTCAGTCGTGTACATCCTCATACTGTTGAAACAAGAATTTCAATTTTTGATTTCTCATGTTCCAAGCTCCTATGCTACCAGGCTTGCCAGAAATGCCCAAAACCATAGATCCCCATCATTGTGTGTTAATATCATACTCCTTCTGACTATTGTGCTGCTCTTTCACATACCATTGCTCTATCTGCATGCATACAGACATTGTATGTGAGCTTTTAGGGAATTAGAATTCAACAATGGCACGCAGTAATAGCTTCCTAATGGAGTAACTAATGGCTATTATTCCATAACTCATCAGAATTAGGATGCCTAATTCTGAGTGATATTAAAATAATAAAATGAAGAAGATTGGCCTTTTTACTGATTCTTTTACCAGTATTTGTAATTTATCATTATAATATCACAGTTTGTAATAGGGTTTTTTATTTTTATTTTTTACCCCAAACAAATGTTGACTGCCCTGGCTCCTGTAACGTTAGTCATATTCCTGTAAGCAGGCAGTGTGCCCACAGTGCAGCATGCTCTATGCCATTTGAAAAAGGGAAATGGGAGGGGGAGAAGATCAGGTCTCTAGGGTGCTTTGAAGGATACACTGACTGCCAACAGCAATGGGAGTGGATGGCAGTGGGAGCTGCCGGGTTCTGAGTGCTCATCAGTTTAGCGGTGTACGTCTGAAAGTGAAATTATAAATGTATTGCCAAGAGTACCACTCCGTGGTCTGCACTTTGCCATGAGAGGAAGAGGATGTGAGGGAATTGAGAAGATGTAAACCTCTTACAGAAACCTGCAGAGCATAGCCTAGAGGGGCTGGGAGCTACTGGGGCTTAAGGATCAGAAGTTTCTCTGTTAGATAGAAGCTTAGCCAATCTGCCTCCATATGGCTCTGCAGAATTAGTGTTGTCTCCTCTGATTTTGAATTAATAGATTTTTTATGAAGAACAAAGGCCAAAGTCTTGGCCATTTCTTTGAGCTGTGTGAGAGCTCCAAGTGTGCCATTAGCAAAAACCAACATCTCTTAAATTGTTAGTTCTCCTTGGCAATCTTCAGGCAAAAAAGCTGGAGCCTGTGTTGGGGTACCAAGCCTGTGCCCAGGGTGGCAGCAAGGCACAGCCCTCACCTCTGCTGCCTTGCTCTGTGCTGGGCCACTGCTGCCCATTCTGGAACCGAGCTTCTGGAAGCAATCTGATCTGCTTCTGTTACTTACTAATGGAGTCTGGAGAAGTTTTCATTAAAATAATAAAAACAGGATGCACTGTGCATTCCTAAGTTGCAGTACATGTTACAGTGTGAGCCAAGGCAGCCTTTGCCACACAGGCTATACAGAATTAACTGTGCTCTTCCAGCCGGACCATGTGAAGGGTTATAGAATCATAGAGTCACAGAAAGGCTTAGGTTGGAAGTGAACTTAAAGATCATCTAGTTCCAGCCCCCTGCCATGGGCTGGTTGCCTCCTGCTACGTCAGACTGCCCAAGACTCTATCCCTCCTGGTCTTGAACGTCTCCATGGATGCCCATCTCATTGAATGTCCACACTCAGCTCAGACTCCTAATTTAATCTTTTTTCACCGTCCTCTCCTCTGCTCTCTGCTGGTGCTAATTATGTATAGACTCTCTATTTTCATAGTCAGCTGTTACTAAAGTTTGATATTTTTTTCACTGCTGAACGTCCAGCCATGTTTCCGTCTTTGTATGAAGACCACACAGCAGCACTGTAGATCTGCTTATTCCCTTTCAGTCCCACTTGGACACAATTTTTTGTCTGTGCAGCAGCCCTACCTATTAATTTTTAGATTTGTTTACACTTTAGAATCACATCCATCAAAGCAATGTCAATGCAATTATAAAAAATTCTATTAGGAAATGCTTGTTTTTAGCATTTTCTTCCGTTGCTGGCATGGAGAAAATGTGCACCTGCCGAAGCAGTCCCAGCATCACGTCCCCTTTCTGGCTCTGCACAATGGCAGCTGATCTCCCAGCAGCAAAAAAAAAAAAAAAAAAAAAAAGTAGGTAATGCAGATTCAGGTAAACTTTAACAACACAAGGCCTGCCTTGTGCTGACTACACAGGAGAAAGTATAACTCCTGTATGGGTGAACTGTTAGAGGAAGTAAGAGCTTACATGGGCAGCTTCAACTATGCTTCCAACTAAAATCACAGAACTGTAGGGGTTGGAAGGGACCTCTAGAGATCATCTAGTCTAGAGCAGGTTGCTCAGAGTCCCATCCAGCCTGGCTTTGAATGCTTCAAGGTTGTGAATGCTTGCTCCCTGGAAGCATTCAAAGCCAGGCTGGATGGACTTTAAGCAACCTGCTTTAGAGAGAGATGTCCCTGCCTGTAGCAGGGATGTTGGAATTAATTTCTTATTGCTCTGTATGTTAGGCTATGAGCAGGCGAGGCACTGCCACATCTGTGGGCACTGCAGCACACAGGTGGATGCTGTGCAGCATGGAGGGATTGTGCTTGGCCAGGTGCTGCTGGCGAGGAGCTGCAGACGTTCAGTCCTTTGCAAGGATTAGAATGGATACCCTGCATCTTGCCATCCCAGGTTGAACAAAGATCCCAAATGACTCTCTTGTTCTGCCTTATCTTACAATGCATAGTGCACATTAAAGAGGCTGGTTGTGTATTCTGAAAGGTTTTTAATAGAGTTGGTGTTTGGATTCTTGCTGAAGTGCACCGGCTCCCTTATTTCCAAGTGCAGCACACAGCAGCTATGAGTGCATGCAGTAGCTTACAGATCCTCTATTCCCAATGCATTGTTAGGGGATTTTTATTTCATACATCATTTCTTAGTCACAGCTGTATAATCATATATCAAGTCTGTAGAGCATAGCATGGCATTGAGGATGTATTCTGAATACACACTAAATATTGAAAAATCAACACGGAGAAAACTGTATTTTTTACTGCAGCTTGCCAGAGCCAATTTCTCAATTCTCCAGAAGTCCACATGCTTTCCTAACAACTGCAGACCATTTGTCAAGGAAAAAAATGTATCGAGATAAATGCAGTATAGATTTGGTTTTCTTAGGCACTAATGTAGTCTTAGGAGCTAATAAATAAATAAATAACCAGGAAAAAAAGTAGGTTTCTGCAAGCTGTGCAGAGAAATATTGCTGGCACTGTTAATGGTCCTCAGTTGGGGCAGAACATCTCCTGTTGCAGTGAGCAGTTTTGAGCCCACAGAAGAATCCTTGCACAAACCATTAGTATGTGAAGAAGGCGCGGACATGTAGGGACAAACATGTACAACCCAGCTGCAGCCTCTTAAACAAGAGGCGTTATTTCTGTTACTGATAGCTGTGATAGTTTTTATCCTTTCTTTATATAAGCTTCTAGAGAGAGATGGCACTTAAACAGCCTGTTACAAATGCCCTGGGTTTAGTGCCTGTGAGGTCTGCAGTAATGCTCCTGATCTAATTATCATTCGTTTACCCAATAAGTGCCCAGGGAAGCTTCAGGCAGCTGTAGTTTTGTCTGTGAGGACAGGGCCACTGGCAGGCTAGCAGCCCAGGCTGACACAGCCCTGCCTTCCCGTGGGCTCCTTGCATGGAAACAGCTCTCATGCTGCCCACCTTCCCACAGCAGCCATTCTTTAGGCAGCAACATGCAGGTTTTCATGTAGGAGCAGGGAAACCTGGAACAGAATTGATGTGCGATCATACAGTATAGCTACAGAAACAAGAAACAGTGACGATAAAGGAATTGACCAAATCTGACCAGTCCTGAGCTTTCTCTGTACTCTGCCGCATATGTAGACATGCATTGATTCAAAGTCTTGTTGACTTATCTAGAGTTCTTCTATTCGTTTCCCAGAATTTTGGATTTACTTTTTTGGGAACAAAGAAGTGCAGATGTTAGTGAAAGATTAACCAAGGCTCGGGTGCTTTCTTCTCCCCACTTGCTCATCATGACTCACTGGACTGAGGCTTGGTCCCGCTGGCTGTGTCTGCACGTGCCAGCGGAGCTCCGCTCTCTGCAGCCAGGAGGGCCTTTCCTTCCCTGTTACACTCAGATGTTCTCATGCTGTGTTCTCTTAAGCTAATACATAGCTTAATTTACATATGGCAATCCATGCTTTTCTTTATTTAGTTATCCCATTCACCTGGCTGCGCGGAGATGTCACTGGGCAATATGCAAATAAAATGTAGTACATTAGCAGCTATTACAATAATAATATCCCCAACTCATGTATTGCTTCTGAGCTCAGCTTTAGGAAAGCAGCTTCTGTACCACAGCACATCTTCCTTTGCTCCTTCAGCATACCCAGCCCTGCACAGTGCACTCGCTCCCATCAAAATGAAATCACAACAGTTTTAATCTTGTCAGTCTCAAATAGTGGCAGACGACTGTGCAAACTCAAGTCCTTGCTGTCTGACAATATCAGTGAAGAAACATAGCACATCCTCATCCAGGCTATTAGTTGTCATAGCGAGCTGACAGTACACAAAGAGCTGCAGTACACAGTGCCAGCTCTACGGCTGGAGATGATCCTTAACGCACTTTCTTCCCCCTATCCCTCGGGGTAAAAAGCATCCTTTGCTTCAGGATGGTGAGGGAAAAACAGCCCAAAACGTCCTGTACAATTTATCTAGGGAAGGCTCGATGTCCATTTTAAGGTACTCTGAAATTTTATTTTGCTGTGTATTTCTTTCTGTCTCCAAGCTTTGGAAATTATGATAAAATATACAGGACAGTATGTGCAAGGTCTTTAAATGGCTCAGGCAAACAGTTGGGGTTTTTCTCTGTATCTGTGGTTATTTTATTTTTTTTAAGCATAACTTCTCTCCCTCCTTGCACTTCCCTGACCACCTCAAGGTCTGTTATCTGTGGTACTCAAAAGCTAATAGAAAATAAAGATCACAGTGATTTAGTGTGGCTATTGAGGTTAATACTTGTGCAGTGCTAATCAGTGACAATGAGCAAAGTTGTTTACACATCCCTGGAGGCAAACACTTAAAAAATAAAAATCTTTAAAACCCATTGAAAAAGAGTCATTAAAACTTCTCACTCAGATGTGTTCTGGAAGATGTGCTTTCAGGTGACAGATGAGCTAAGCCATTTTTCCAAGTCCCTGTGGCTGCACCCCCAATGCAGGTGTTTGTTGGTGGCTTGGCCCATTCCCCTATTTGACACATGTGCTTTCCAGACCAGGCATGCAAATTTCCTCATATTCTGTATAGAGAAAGGAGTGCTAAGCTCATTTAAAATCCCCTAGGATGGGATGATTCCTCCATCCTCTTTTTTTACCAAAAGAGCCTGGGAGGAGATTCTGACATCATTCGTCAAGAACTAGAGTGGGAGGCTGAGTCAAACCA
Source organism: Callipepla californica brunnescens (assembly GCA_023055505.1). NCBI lineage: Eukaryota > Metazoa > Chordata > Aves > Galliformes > Odontophoridae > Callipepla > Callipepla californica. The sequence goes on from JALIRH010000016.1 coordinate 10,562,804, forward strand.
AGATCATAAATGGACAGGAACCACGTTTAAAAAATGATTTGCCTGGGATTTGGCTTGAATTGTGTTTGGTAAAATCAGCCCCATTCAGTTTTGACCCAGAGTGAAAATTAGCTCCGTAGTTCTATAACTTACTAATGACTGTGACTAATGGGTACAGCCTAATTGGAAAGGTGATGAATCCCTGTTAAAGTCAAACTAGCTCTTCTTCCATCAGCAGAGCTGCATGTGTCCCTCTTCTCTTCTTTAGGAAGGAGTAATACTACTTTGTAACCTAGACAAATTTTAGATTAACAGTCTTTTTATTTGAAGAAAAAAAACCAAAAACCCAAAAACTGCTTGGATTTGTCCTAAAAATTCTGAAATAAAAGTAGCACAGCATCTGATGAACTGCTTTAGAAAACAGCAGCTTTACCAAGAGCTCTTGATTTTTATTTTTATTTTTTTTTTTAAGTACCTTCTTATGTGGTATATTGGAACACAAAAGCCGGAATGAGACAAGGTGGGGCTGAAAGATGAGAAATGAACAATGGGGAACTGCAGGGATGGAGGAAGGGAGGATAAATGGAACAGCATGGAAATGAAGAAAACAAGAGCCAGGAGGGGGTGGAGGCATTGGAGTGAGCCAAGGGGAATCAGAAGAGCAAGAAGAAACTTTAGTCTCTCTGATCTATAAGACTGTCTGTATTTTGCATTTGCTGTTAAATATAGATGGCAGCACACGTTCTGTAAGACAGAGAAACATAAAGGAGGCCAGAAGAAACAAATGCTGTGAATACGTCTTTGGGTTATTCTAAAAAGCATAAAAGACTTTCAAGTTACTGGTCTTTTGATTTATTATGATGCTGCCACGATTGGATGGTATCTGTGCAGCTCTACATTTCAGATTTATGAATCTGTGCAGTAAACATGATTTCAATTATCTTTGACAAATATTTTGATTTTATTCAAAGGGAAACCTGTTTTCATATGGAGAGCGGTGTTTGTCCTGCTGTCCTAGTTAGTCTGACCCACTTACCTGGTCTGTGCCCCCGTAGCTGCATTTATGTCCTCTCCCCTTCATTCTTGCTCTGCACCACATCAGAGCTGGCTGCATTTGCTTGTCAGACAGAATGTTTCCTGGGTGGAAATTGCTTGTGGGGTGTAGGATCTTTAGTTTAGATGCTAATTAAATGTAATGTACTAGTGCTACTTTTATTCCTATTAACGTGAGGATTTCTGCCCAGCTCCAATTAATGTTAATGGGAGGAAAAGGGAGAAAAAGGCATTTTTGACAAGCTAAAGAAAATTCTGTTCAAATGTCTTTGTGTTTCCTCTACTCATTATGTGTTGATATAAATGTAAATGTCTATGAGAAATGTGGAAAGGAAAATGTAAGGCAATACACACTTATTTTTGGCTGCGAATAGCAGTACTTATGAGTCAATTTTGGCTTTATAGCCAAAAAGACTTGGCAACTATGGTACTCACAGCATTTGCACATACATACATTTGCTGTTAGGGGCTGATCCTGCAGAATCCTGTAGTCTCCATTTGTGGGGAAGTAAATCTAATGTAAGACTGAATGTAAGGGAATAAACTCACAAAAAGCATGACCTGTTGCTTTCCAGCTTTCTCACATACACAGACATTGGATTCTGGTACAGTTCTGCTTCTCTTCTAGGCACTCTCTTTTCTTCAATCAGTTATACAGGTTGCAGTTCTAAATTAGCAAAACAAAAATCTGAATTTCTAGTGATTTTTTTTTGTTGTTGTTTTAATTTGATTTTCAGATAGATACCTTTCTCTATGAGAAGAAGGAAGCTCAGTTATTTCAGAGCGTGCACCCTCATTGAACGTGAGTAGACTTTGTGTTCTCATAATTTTCCAAAAAGGTTCATTCCAAGAGCTGAAGTTTCTAAAAAGTTAAAGAATGACCGAAACTGAAATGTATGCAACTAATGGAAATCCAGCCTCTTTGTCTTTTCAAGTGTAATATGGTTGGGGTTATGTGCCTACAGAGATGTGACTTGGAGAGCACGTCCAGGTTCCACCCAGGGAGTGCTTATTCAGCACTTCTCCTTGGCACTGGAAGGTATCTCATTTGCTTTTGAGCAAGTAGATTCTGGTGAACTGCTTGGTCAAGAATTGTGTACACTTTTCTAAGTTATCAGTAGCCCCATGCTGTATACAGTAGTATCTTACAGACATCAGTTTGTGTAGTACACTGCATGCTGATCTACAGTGCTTCTTACTGTGTCTCCAAGTACTTAGCTCCATGAGAGTTTCTTCTCTGCTAGCTCTCAGTAAAGGTCAAATTAATTGAAAAAAATGAAATGCTTTCTCTTGAGTATTACAAGGTAAATGTAATTCACAGTGGGCATATGTTTTCAGTTGGAAAATTGTCTTTTGATTTTGTTTTCCCCTAAAAGAAAACTCACCCAACTGTCATATAACCTCAAGGGGGTGAATATCGTCAGCTTTAAAATATAATTTGCTATTTTCCTGTATCACTGGCAAAATACTCCTTCCCTCCCACCTCTGTTCCCAGTAAACATTATGGGTGGCAGTATAAATAAATTACAAATTAGTTTTGATTTGGAAATGGTGTTCTATGCCAGCAGAGTGGAGTTTAGTTAGTCTTTCCCTTTTGTTGTTGCACCCTGGTTGTTCAAGCAGTACCATGGTGAGAATGGAACGGTGAAGCTCCAAACAAGTGGTCTGTCCATAATCATAGTATCTAAATGGCAATGATAGTGACAGTAGCAGAAGAGTTTTTGTTAGAACAAACTAAGGCAGAGAAAAGAAGAGTAGGGTGTAAAGCCAAGAGAAGGAAAGTTACAAACTTCCCATTGCAAACTTGAGAAACTTTCTGCGTCCCTGAGTTTCAGCTTCCAAGTTTTATAGCCATAATACTGGAATTTCTGTCTTACTGTGGTGAACTGCAATATGTGTACAAACAACTGGGTTTGTAGATGGTATTGATTTATAGAAAAGCACTTAATAAAAAAAAACGTAGTAAACATTGTCAGCGGAAATAATCTGTGTACGAAGTGAAGAAGGGACTCCATGCATTCATTATCACTGTAGAAGTCTTTCCATAAGGCTTCTCATGAGACTCCACAACACTTTGATAATCCTCACCTCAAAAAGCACATATTTCTTGTTGGAATGTCATGAAGTGGTCATCAGGCTCCAGCATTATTGGTATCTCTAGAAAAGCCTTATTTTTCTCTACTGCTAATTAATTCAAATTCTGAATAAGAAAGTAAATAGCTTGATGGAAAATAAAGCATCATATCGTGTAGAGTGATACTGGATAGCTGGTTAAAGTCTTTGTGAGAGCTGAACTGGCAGCAGTTGCACAATTTGGAGTAAGGCTAGAAAGGAACACAAGGAGCTTGGAGTTTTGAGACATCACTAGCAACCCTTTCAGATGAAGAAATACTTTTATGAGCATTATGTGTGCAAAATGGGTATTTTTGCTCTGTAACTGAAAAGTTTGCAAATGGGGACTGAAATTCTGGAAAAACCTGAAGATAGTTCACTTTGCAAATGCATTTACTGCCTTTTATCTGCAGAAAATAAGTCAGCCAGCCACAGAAATTCAGATTATTCAGAGCACCTTATTATTGTTTTAAGTTGTTTCTCTCATAGTCCTTCCCTTTGCTTTTAATGTTGCTGAAAGTGGGAGTAGAGAAGGGAGGGTATAAAAAAATATTGTGGCCTTGACTTTACCAGTGAAAGGTGAAATTCAACCAGTTGACACTGAAAGCCTGGCCAAAAATAGATGGGAAATGTTTAGGCTGGTCTTTAAAAGGTAGTTAGTACATCAAACCCAGGCGTTGCAGCTTAAATATAGCATCAATTACTTAAAAAAAAAAAAAAAAAAAAAAAAAGCACAGCTGAATCAGGCTTTATTCACATCACTTTTAGGCCTGGACAGATTGGAAAGTAAGCATGTTTTTATTTATCTATCTATTTATTTATTTATTTATTTTTAAAGCTATAGGAGATTGAAAGGCAGTTGAACCTCAGTATTGTGCTCAGACATCTCAGAAGCATTATATCACTGTTATTTGATGCATATGCAAAACGATACACGCTTCAATCCACGCCACAGTCAGTCTGACTTGCCCCAGCTTTTGCAGAGCTAGCGTACTGTGCTACCTGGGACCACGAGGTTTTTCAGGAGTGTTGGCTTTTTTTTCCATGTCGTCAAAATGTGGTGATTTGTAATATTTTAATTATTGCATATAGGGTCAAGTGTTGGAGAAAAGAAGCAAACCTAGTGTTAGCTGGCTACCTCTGGAAATGCCTTGACCTCACTTTCTCACAGGATGTGCAAAGTCTTTTAAAGTCAGCATAGAGAACTCAGTCTGCAGTTTCAACATTACTGACTTGTGAATATTACTACCTGAAATGATAGTATTCAAGCAGAAGTTTGGTTCTGTGATCACTTCTCTGACAAATACCAAATTCTCTGTGACCGACTTTGATGTTTAGCTCATGCTGGCAGAATTAAATGTATAACTAATAAGGGAGAGGAAAGCAACCAACTTTATTCAGATAGATTTGGATCTTTTAAATGGCTGGGCCCACTAAGTGGAAAATACTATTCAGTGTTTAACATAGAGAAATGTGAAATAATCGATGTGTAGGCAATGAACCGAAGTGAAGAGTGTATATACAGTGGAACAGCTATGCAGTATAATGACAAGGAAAGGATTTAAAGGTTATTATAAACAAATCCATGAAGATATTAGCATGGTCTATGTGCAAGGAAAAAAAAAAAAAGCCAACATGAAATGGAGCTGCACAAATGAGCAGAATACAAATGACAACAAGGAATATTAATATGGTACTCTTTTATTGCTTTATTTTAAACAGTACTGTGAGTTCCATTTTTGAAGTCAAGTACTGCAGTTATAAACCTGGTTTGTATCTGAGCAGTCGTATTGGCATTTGGATTTCTAAATTGAGATTCTCATTTTTAAACCCTGGTGTGCAATATTTGCTCCCGTAATTTCTATTAACTATCTGTCTTTTAGAGAGCTTCTTCAGTGTACACATCACAGTAATTGTTTGTACAAAAGACCAATTGCATATTTAGCTGGCTTCTTGAAGGTACATTTACATTAAGTGGACCCACACAACTGGAATGATTGTTTATACAAGTAATGGTTGCACACACTTATTGAAATCAGGGACTTCTTTCTGAAGCCTGCTACAGTATTTCGGCATGGGTTTAACATACAAGTGTGTGAAAGGTTTTGATACTCTTGTGGTTTCTTTCAAAGGGTGGTACCTCAGGTAGCTAACTGTGGTTGAAAGTTGCATCATGTTTGAGGAAGTAACACACAGGAGCTTCATGGGTATCTGAAAATACCGATCAGTCTGTTAGGCCAAACTTTTTCACCTTCAACCTGGGTATTTCCTAAGCAGATTTTTGACCTATTGGAATGTAATAGGTAGTGGGTGTTCGTGATGAAAATTAGCTGACACAAATAGCGTGTTTCCTATTATGTGACAAGCGATGCTTTTCTGCTTGCCATAACATCCTCAGATGCCTCTGATTTGTGTGTGGAGTTCCTTCACTTAGTGCTTCCTATGCAGCATCTTAGAAAGAGAGAACGCTGCACTATTTAAACCTGGCAGAGTTGTACAGTACATTAGGTCAGGTATCCACATTAAATTTGAGTATGCCCTAGGGGATAGTTGAAGAACTGCATCATTTTAATAGCTGTTGGATTTATTTATTTATTTATTTATTTATTCTCAGTGGATAAAATTCAAGCTTTTATTAGTAGGCAGCCTGTTCTTTTCACTTTATTTTTATTTATTTATTTATTTTTCCTGTGCATGGACATGCTGGTTTTGATACAAAGGTCTTAAAAATTCCAGTTTTGTTTTCTTAGACTATGTCTGATAATAGCTAAAGTCACATTACAGTGTGCTAGGATATTGTATCTGAACTGCAGCTAATTGTGTCAAATTGGGTAGTGTGTGTTGAATATCTAATTGATATTGTGGGCTTATTTTTCTCAAGCTCCTGAAGTAACACGGAGATAATATTCTTTGTATGAAAATGCTGCTAGCTAATTTGAAGTAAACCTAACTATTATATAAGATGGTATGAAAAAGCCTAAACAAACAGGTCTCACTCCAATCCCAATATATACAGCTGTGGATATGTTTGTATGTTATGCTGTGAACTGAAGAAAGAGTAGGACTACACACAAAGAATGGCCTGTGCTACCTCATATATAGGTTTGCTTATGGCAGGAGTCCTAGGGCTCCCAATAAGAAACATACAAGTTTTGTTTCTTATGTTTAATTATTTTCATTTTTCTAAGGATCTCTTTGGTGCTCTGTGAATTGCTCCGAGGGTTAACTACACAGCTTTCTTCAGTAATGTGTGTGTCTTCATTTTAGTTTTAAATTTTCTTGTTATACATTTGTTGGAATTATCCTTCTGTGTGTATGTGTGCATTTATGTGTTTATAGACTGAATAAATCAGGCTTTAGCCTTCCCTTTACAGGTTGTGCTTCAAAGTCTATGCTTTATCATTTTTCTTTGTAAACTGTGGTTATTAGAACTGGGTTCAGCATGAAAGTACTGAGGCCTGATAGGAAATCTTACAAGCCAAGAACTGAAAAATTTGCTGTGTCTTGGTCAAACGTGTTTTTGAGCCTTTTCAGTATACCTGCGTGCGCCTACTGACATAGCCCAGTGGCTGTAAGAGCCTGAACCAGCAGCCTTTGCATTTCATCCCCTTAAAGAGAAGGAAGATAATCTGATTCAAGGGGTTAGATATGTGGTTATTTCACAGGAAAACCTGCAAAACCCTGTAGCACTTGAAGTAGTTTTTGTTCCGCTTTTTCTATTAAAATCAGAGTTTATCTTAAAATATTTTAATAGATATTGAACTTTAAAATATATTTATTCTCAACTATATCTGTTACATAAAATATGTTTTTAATTTTTCCATTATGAGAACTGTAGCTGGCTTTGATGTTGAGAATCTCAAAGGATTTTTAGGCTTGATCATCTGCCAAGCTCTGCATTAACGTGTCTAATCAGGAAATCTGCAGGAACCTTAATGATGTTTTCAGATATTATCTCCTTATAAACTAAAATTTAAGAAAGACTTTCGCTGGAATGAATTGTATGACTTGTACGTGATTTCTATTTTTTTTCTGTTCATGTGGTTCAAATTTTGAATCTTTAATGTATTTTCCTTTTTTAGTTTTAGAAACTTGAACTCATTATTCTTTCTCCTATCATACAACTTGAAGTGAACAATGCAGCTTAGAGACAATCAAATCTTTTAACCTTTCCTATGGAGCTTGAAAATAAAACCTCAGTCACTCCATGCAGAAGTTAATAGGACTGTATAGAAACTGAGGTGTTATTTGGTGTCAGTAGGCATGGCTAAAGAAAGAACTGTGCTTGGGCAGATCTGTGAGAGGTGACAGCAAACAGCAATTTCTTTTCTGGGTGTTAGATGGGGGAGGTTGCAGGCTGGGCCTGTCCTGTGAAGATGCAAAGCCACCCTACTTTTAACCTGTACTTTTATAGTTGTTTTTATTTTGATTGTTCATCTAGCTTATACAGCTTTAGAGACATGCAATATTGTACATGGGAAATGTGCATTTTTTGGCTCCCAAACAGCAGAGGATGGATCTTAAAAATCTAGAATAAGAAGCTAAAGTAAGAGAAATTGTGGTGAAAAATAAGAAAACAAATGTTGACTTTTGAGCACAGTCATGAAGTGAGATGTGAAAAACAGCATAAAGAAGCATAGAAAAATGTTTATGGGTCTCCCAAATGATGATGCATATGTTATCTTTAATGAGAAAGATGATTAAGAGCTAGTGAAATGATGCAAGACAGACCAAGAGGAATAGGTAAGACGGATCAAGTTCTGCTACAATGGAAGCCACTGCAGAGATCAGCAAAAAGTGGAGTGTGCTGCTCTGTCAAGCAGAAAAAAAAATGATCTGGCTTTCATAACTATTATAATGGACAAAGAGCTAAACAGGCCATGTTATTTCTCTGCAATGAAATTGTGCTAATTGTGTTGTAGGTAGGCTTGTTTAATTCCTAATGGCTGAGATTCTGGGTAGCAGATTTCTCATTTGCTGTTGGGAATATCAACCCAAACTGCTTCTGGCTGATGGATGATTTCTTCATGTTACGTTTATGGTGGTTAAATCTATACATACGTAGTTTATCATAAAGGAGAACAGCTTCTATACAATGAAGTGTCCATCCCTCTGTGGAAAAATGAAATTGATCAGATTTCATATTTGAAAGTTTTGTTCTCCTTTGAAAACCAAAATTCACTGATTGTAGTCTTAGTTATAAAACACATTTTTTCATGTTTTAATGTCTAGAACTGTTATCTATTTATATTAAATATAGTATATGCTTGCTTTATTAATTTTCATGCAAGAAAAAAAGGTCAAGGATTGTAAATCACACTGACAGCAATATTATTGAAAGAACCTAGATTCTGAGAAGTTCATTGCAATCTGAGCTTTTGCTCTCTTACATGCTGAGATAAATTACACATGTCTTTAAGATGACTGCAATTTGGAGGATCAACATTTTTAAGTCCAATTAGCACCAAATGTTATCAAAAACCTTTGGCAAATTACAGTTTGCTTTTGCAAATAGCAAGGAAGAAGGTCAGCATTTGGCTTCTAATTTGCAACTCTAACTCAGTGACAAAAAAGTGGGTACTGTGCTTTGTAGGAACTTTCTGAAAACATATAGGAATGTGTAAACATATGGAATTCAGGCAGACCTACACTGATTTGTGGTAATCACAGGCTTTCTTTCGTTTTAACCTTTATTTGATTCTGTATCCTTCACTCTTCATCAGAGAAAGTATAGAATCAGATAAATTTCTGATTCTGCCTCTATTTCATTTTTAGTGCTGTTGAAAGTGTTTTTCAACGAGTTAGGCTGAGTTGCATGCTTGACAGGTCTTGTTACTATTTATAAGATCCTTTTCTTTATTTTGCTCTAATGGAGTGATTTAGAAGTTGTTTAAATCATTTTATTTTAGAATAGAGTTGGAGGAGTTTTTCTCTTCCAAGTATTTCTCATGTTGTCACCTGTTTGGTTTTTATTTTTATTTTATTTTATTTTTTTATTTTTTTATTTTTTTTATTTGTGTGTGTGTGTGTTTTGTTTGGTTTTTAGTTGTTTGTTTGTAATTTTAATTTTTATTATTCTGATAAGAGCTATATCTAGGCATTTCTGAAAACTCCAGATTGTTCTGAAGCGATGGGATCTACCTTGGCTTATTTTTCAAGCATGTTCCAACCTATTACCTTAAGGTACTTCTATGCTAAATGCTTCTACCTAAATAGCCCTAATCTGTTGAATGACACAATTTCAAACACTGATTTTTCCACATCAGCTACAGTTCATAATAATTTTCCCATGTGTCAATCTCAAGAGGTTATTTTTAGATGCTTGTTAGAGAATGAGGGGAGATTGTTTCAAAATGCTGTCGGATGCTTACCACAAAATCAGTCCACTTTGCTCACTTTAGTGGAATAAGCTCCTTTGCTCCCAAAAGGGCCATGTCCCATGATGGGAATGCAGAGGAGAAGCCTGTGCCCAAAATGGTGGAGAGGATTTCTTTGTGACTTAGGTTCTCACCAAACAAAGACTTCATTGAAAGAGTACTATTAGAGAACTGAGTAAATGCACAGAGTGAATGTACTTCTCTTATTTGTGAAAAACAAACTCACAAAGAAAAGCCTTAGGAGCTGGGTAACAAATATCTTAATTTTCTGTTTCTCTTCCTCACTGTGATGCTCAAATCTCTCTTTTTTAGTATATTCTAAAACAACTCTGATATAGAATGTGATAGAAGTTGTGTGGACTTATATACAGAATGGTAATGAACTGAAAGTGTGCAAATGTAGAAGAGCTATAGGAAATTACAAAGACTTCTATGTTGTGGATTCATTTTTTTACTTTATTCATTTTAATTAATTTATTTATTGCTGTGTCTTCCTATTTGCTTTTCCCTGTGCTCTCTTTCTTTCCTAGATGGGAAGTAAAACTATTTTCAAATGCCAGCTAGTGGTTCTCATCTCCTTCTAAAACATGTGCAAAAAATAAGGGTGTCATTAATGATGTTTTCATACTGTAGTTACTGATAGGCATGTTCATTAAATAGGTAATTAATTGCTGCATGTTGTGTGTTCTATTCAGAGTTATTTAGTAAAGCTGAAAAACGGTGAATACATGTCACCCAAAAGAGTTGATGCTAAGTATCTTGCAGGATCTGCCCTCAGGAAATGACAGAAAAAAGGTACATGGAGTTCTTTGAATATTCAGCAGTTATTTCTGCCTTCCTTTCTGCATCATAGGACTTCTCATAACTCCAGAATCCAGACACCTTTCAAGTGAAAATGAGCAGCAACAGTCCTTACTGAAGTTTCTCAGGGGCATCTCTTAGTTTTGAGTCTGAGTGCTCTGACTGGGGTACATCTTCTGTTTTTCACTGACTCACAGCATTATTCCTGTTGTCTGTCCAGTTTCAGATATGTGCATAAAATAAACAACATGACTTTTAGTGTGTTTCAGAGCTGCTTTGTCACTAGCAGTCATAATGTAGTACTCCTTGAAAAAGAAACTGCAGTAGTTGTTTAATTGTACTCTTGCAAGAGCTGTAGTCACGATCCATTTAAACTTATGCCATTAAGTATTTTAGATTTATTTGTTGGAGCTGTGCCCAAGGTCATGCTGTCAGGAGCCAAAAAGCAAACCCCATGAGGAAAAATAAGCCAAAGATCATTTTGGTGTATGCCAGATAACTGGATGTGTTCTAAATGACAACTAGCTTATATCCAAATCACACAGACCAAAGGCAAGGCAAACATGTGCTGGGAGCTCAGGGAATTCAATGTCACCATCTAGGACATGATAAAGTAACTTCCTGCACTCATACATCTTAAGTAAACAACTGCATTATGTCTTTTTTCACTTTGCCTTTCAGTTCAACTTAGACTTCAAATATGCATGAGGGAAATCTGGTTTGCTTGTCCTAAAAACTCCCTGGGGCATTCAGAAACTGTACCCAGCAACATCTGAATTTGAGCGTACCCTACAGTGCTGGATTGTTCCCTGGCAGGAGCACAGGGCTGTCTTTCCCTAGAAACCAAGGTCTGCACCAAGCTGTAACAGTGGTAAGGGAGCATGATGCCCTTGTCACTATGCAACTAGGTGGCCTGGGGCAGAGACTTGCTAGCTCCCCAGGGTACTTAGAACAATGAAGTTCCACACTACCACATTACAGTAAAAAATAACAAGGCTGTATTCACTTTTAGGACTACTTGTGCTGAAATCCACTCTTACAGTGAGCAAAAAGGTGGGGATGTGAATGCCAGCCCTCGTGTTAACTGGAATCAACTGATACTACATCCAGCTGCACTCAGTGGAAGTCAAAGGCAACCTTAAAGTCTTGGCTTAATTACTGCCATCTGGCTTGCATGTGTTAACCCCAGATTCCTGTTGAATTCTCTGTATCTGAAGTTCTTGGGCCTAAAATAACATTCCTTATCTTCCCCCCTCATATCCAAAACTCATCTTGCTGTAAACCACCCCCCAGCCCAGCCCCCCAGTCACTGATGGAGTGATCTCCCGCAGTGTTTCACCCCTATCCTGGCTTCTTTGCAGAGCTTCTGCTGAAGGATGTAGAAGTAGTGCCAGTCTGGGAAAGGTAGTTCAGCCCCATGCCATGGATGTGTGGCAAATGAAAACAACCTAATTGAGAAGTGTGGAATCACCTGGGGGTAATGTCTCCTTATACTAGAATAAAAATGTAGTGATAAAATTGTACTTCATAAAGAAGAATAATATTAATAATTTTAAAGACTTCTACATCCCGTTTAAACTTAAATGAGCCCTTTATTGCTCTCCTGCAAACCACAAGAGATTAAGGAGCTCTCTCACTCAATAAACTCAGTGGTTAAAGGAGAGAGAATTTAGTCATGGATCTTTCAGTATCTATCAGATCTTCTGGGAAAATATGGAGGAAAACAATTTGTTTTAAATTTATTTACTTCTATTATTTAGATTACACATAGCTTTCAAAATATCACCTCCTCCTGCTGAAAACCTCTTATTCTCAGATATAAAAGGAATCTGCTCTGTGCTGCCAAGTCAGTGTGTTTGGTGAAGCCCAGCTGCTCACTGAATGCTCTGAGGCCAGGTAGTTACTGGTTCTGTGTGCCTTTAAGTATCTGCTTATAGAAGCAGCTCTGATCTACATCAAAGGGCAGGAGCCTTGGTATGCAATCATAAATAAATAAATCAGCACTAATGAGTGCTGGTGGTGACTTGCTGGCATCCCCTTTTCTTACCCTAAACTAGTTTATGCAGAGCCATAGCTGTGGAGCTGATCAATAGCTGTCCTGGAGACTGTAGTTGGGATCAGGAAAGTCTGGATCAATCTCACTTTTATTTTCCCATGATGTTTAGAAACCCAAGGTTTTCTTCTTTCTCTGTTCTTTTGTGAAGCTAATCATTTTGGTGAGATTATATCAATGTTTTATTGTCATGGAAAACAGTTGTGTTTTTTTCCTTCTGAAACTTATGTTAAATGGCAAACCACCTCCTGTTGATTTTTTTTTTTTATGGAATATTTTTGGATTTTGGTTAAAGTATTTCTCTCAGTATAGTCCTGAGCTGTGTCCCTTGAGTCTTTTGTGGGCGGAATGAACTTCTTTGGAATTAATCCATCAAGTTGGCGAATTATTTTGGTGATATTATGGGTATATATTATATGCCAAACAACCAAACAACATAAGCTGTTTCTGTGTCTGTGGCAGCATTCTGGAGATTGGATTGGCATGGGACTGCAGCTGTACGCTGTCAGAAATTCCATCCTGATAGCATAGATAGCAATTAAAGCCTTGTAATAGCTTAATTTAAGCCACGGTTTAACTTACTGTTATTATATTCTGATTGCACTGATCTCTTTCAAACCAAACCTTAGAAACAGAAGTAGCAACTTCTCAGCTGTAGCTATACGGTGAATCTCAGTGAATATTTATGATACGCAGTAACAGAATTTGTTGCTAGCAGTAATTAAAGTAAATAAATAAATAAATCCCTAAATCCTTTCAGTTCTCTAAGTACTGCATCCAGTAAATTTGTTACTGTGAGCCTCAATTTAAAAATGGAAAAGTTAGAGAGTAAATTTTGGTAAATAACTTAGCATGGAGGCAAGGAAAATTGGTAGCAGGACAAGAATTACTACTTCTCATGGCGCAGTCATGAATGTAGATTTCATTCCAGTAGAAAACAGCCATGCAGACATTAAACTGGCTTGGCATCTCCCTTAGTACACTGAAAAATAAGAGAATCTCTTAAAATAAATGCCTCTAGCTCCTCATTGCTTGTATCAGTGATCTAGCAAAGAGAGCTGTAGCTTGAACTTTATAAAGAAATCATAATAAAGGAAATTTAACATAATGTCAGTTCCCAGTGTTCTGTATAACACGTCATGCAAGCAGAAAGATTGGTTTCTCAGATGTCTGGATGTTGGTAAGGTCTTTAATCAAGACATCCTTCCAACTCATAATTCAACACCGTGGAGTGAAATACAGTAGGTAATTGAAACTGGTTGATAAAATATGGATTTCCTCCCTTTAGAAGAAAGTTCAGCATACTTAAGGGGAAAAAACCCAGACCATTAGTAGTTCAAATGAAAAATATGCTGACATATTTCTTCCAGGAAAAAATAAATAAAGATAAAAGCTACAGGAAAGAGTAGGTGACAATAATTAGTTTGTTGTTTTAAATTAGGAGGTCTCTTGGGCCAGATGTTAGTTGTCAGGGAGTGATGCCCCCTCCTGAGAAATATAATGAAACTAAGATAGCCAGGGGCCTTCGAGAAAAAAAGCCCTCTGTTTGGAGATGTCATTTTATTACAATGCTCTTGCCTTTTGCCTGAAGCATCTTGTGACTGGGAATGGAAGGGAAAAGGGAGAGAAAGACAGCACACAGGGATTGATAGAAAGGATGTAGGCAGAATTTGTATTCAATCATAGTCTGGTCAGCAGAGCATGCATGCTTCTAATTAGCATAAGGAGGAAGGCAAGAAACCTGTCTCCGCCACCAGAGACAGAGCAGACAGCGCAATCCAGGGCTGTCCGGAAGAGCTGCCACAAATGTCTGCAGCTCATTGCAATGCAGGTGACAGAATTTAGAGAAAGATATCAGCAGAATTTATCCTTATTTTCTCTGCCATTCGCTGTCTGCTCTTATTAGGCAAACAAAGAATGCAGGGTGTTTTCTGGGTGCTGGAGCACTAAAGAGTGCAACCACAGCCCCGCAAATTGCTCTCTGTGGGCTGGCAGCTGCCAGCTACAGGTCTAGGAACGGGGGGACCAAGGCTTGGGTTGGGTGGTGCCAGGTCTTGGTGACCTCTGGCATGTGTGACAGCTGGGAATGCAGTGTGTGGGAGACCGTGTTCTTGGGGAACCAAACTGCACTCTGCTGTGTCCTCCACCAGTATCTTATTTGAATCATAAAATGATAGAATAGTTTTATTTGGAAGAGATTCTGAAAGATCATCTAGTTTAACTCCCCTGCCATGAAAAGGGACACCTACAGCTCCATCAGGTGCTCAGAGCCCAGTCCAGCCTGACTTTGAATGGCTTTCATCACCTCTTTGCAACCTGTGCCAGTGCCTTACCACCCTTATTGTTAAAAAATTCTTCTTTATATCTAGTCTAAACCTCCTCTCTTTTAGTTCGAATCCATTTTCCCTTGTCCCCTTGTAACAGACCCTGCTAAAAAGTCTGTCCCCTCCCTTTCCTACAGCCCCCCTATGAATATTGAAAGCTGCTATCAGGTCTCCCCAGAGCCTTCTCTTCTCCAGCCTGAACAGCCTGTTTTAGCTATCTCAGCCTGTCCTCACAGCAGAGGTGTTCCATCCCTTGGATCATTTTTTTGGCCGTAAATGTAGTCCCCCACTCATTATGTTCTGCACAGTTCAGATCAGTTTTCAACCTCAATTGAGGTCAACGATTACAAGCAGTACTACAAAAGTTGCTTCAAAGTGGTAGATGAGTTCACTCGTTGCTGCTTAGCTCCTGCAGCACGCACAAGCATAACCAAAATAGCCTCGATAAAACTATTTCAATTGCGGTAGATCAAAGCTTTAATTTTTGTCACCAGCCACACTTATACCATTTACATTTCGTTTTTATTCATGTCTGTGCATTTTATTTCTGCAGTAGAATAAGGACAAATATTAACCCGATTTCGTATGAGGAATAATGCATTTCCTAGTGTTTGCATGTAGTTGTGCTAACCTATTAAAAAAATTTTATGCCTCATGAGCTACAAATGTAAAGGAATATGATGGATATAGAAATAAATATAGATGTTTTTCTAAAATTCTGTCATTCAAAATTATTTTCCCCAGACTTAAATATTTCAGAGCCAATTAACTTTGAAACAGCACTGCACTTACTTTATCTCAGTGGGGTGAAAGACTGAATTGTTTTGATTTATTCTTGTTTATAGAATGATTGAAAAATAAATCTTTTTTTTTTAAATGACTCATTTAAGGTGCCCACATGATGCATATTTTAGTAGTTGCTCTAAAAGGTGCCAGCAGCACTCTGCATTTTAACAGCTGCTAACGGGTTTAATAGAGCACAGTTTACATTCGCAACTTCCCAGCATGAGAACTGCATTGTATCAGATGATGCAGCAGCTTACTTTTAATCAAATAACAATTTAAAAGACATAAAGACGTACCTCCGCCTCATTCCCTGGTTAGAATTTCAGCACACAGGAGTTAAAGAAGGACTGTTAGTGCAGATTATGGCACTTGTAATCTCTCAACTGGCTTCTGGTGGTGTTATGAGATTGTTTCATAAACCCACCTGCTGTCTAAAAGTCGCAGGATTTTTCCATTAATTATATAAGATTACTTCAAATTTACCTAATGGTCTTTTGGGACTCCATCCTGGCTACGCTAAGAGCAGAAGATACCCAGCGCTCTGTAGGTTTAATTTCTGGGTCTGCAAATTTCAAAGAGTCAGAGAAGTTTGATTAACTAGTGCTCCTCCTCCTTAGTTGATGTAATATAAATACCAGGAGTCGGAGTGTACCTTCTTGGATATATTCCAAACAGCCGAACCTTCACACTTAACAGATCATTGTGAATCTTAGTGACAGTTGTGGTAACAGCTTTAATTTCTCAAACTAGTAGGTCATTGAATAAACCAAACTTGCTTCTCTCATTTTGAGCAGGTGAGACTTTGGGTTTTTTTTGTTTTGTTTTTTTTTGTTTGTTTGTTTAATGAAGTTTACTTAGATAATTTTTAAGGAGATAACGTTAAAGTATAAGTAACGCTTTAGGCAGCTCTTATATGATTTGAAAAAGTTGTGTGTCTTTGTAAAAATTGACTTTGAAACTCCTAGGACTCCTTGCAAATTCAGACCGTGTTGAAGGCACACACGTGGAAAATAAAGTTAGAGAATCCCTTTCAGCTGAAAGTTTTCAAGCTAGATGCAGTCCATTTCAGCAGATTGAAAAGCACAGAGATAAACGAGGACAAGGTATTTTAAGCATTGCCAAATACTTTTTATCCCTGTATGCCTTACAGGTCTGAGCAGGAGGCACAAACTCAGGCTTCACTATGCAGTCCATTATACTTTCCTGATGGTAGGAGCAGAGTCATTGCCACTATGTCAGCACTGCAGCAAAACTTTGCTAAAGGCGGCAGTGCCGCAAACTTTTTTTTTCCATTTAATTTATGTGAAGGAATGAAGAGTTTCTTCAGATGTTTCACATCTTTTGGTGCTGGTTCTGGTGGCGTCTGGCAGCTTTGATCTGCTCAGATACCGTGATAAGATGGGGACATTCCTCCAGATAAATGAGCTGTCTTGTTTTCCTCTTTCTCGATAGGAAATGTGTTAATTCCCCTGAAGACTGCAGTGTTGGAAAACAACAGCTAATAGGAGCTGTGTGAATATTCCCTTATGTAACAGTAGGACTTTCCTGCTTAGCCTTTCTGTCACTTACTTTATAAATATATAAAAAAGCTATTAGGATTTTTGCATTTCTTTTACAGGGATGTCTTGTTTCAGGCAGTTCTCTAGCTGTTCCATAACATCTGTCTTCTTTTTCCTTTTCCCTTTTCCCTTTTCCCTTCTCTTTTCCCTTTTCCTTTTTTTTTTTCCCTATTCTTTTCCTTTTTCTGAAACAGCACTTTTTCCCCTGTTTATTTCCAGAAGAAAATCCTGTCTCAATATTCTATTGTGATTTGACTTTGTGCCCACATCACATCCATCTCTTGTAGTGCTTGGTTTGCAGACTGCAGTCAGCCTTCTTTCTCATTTTGACTTCTACTTTTCTCCTTTTATTTGCTCATTCTCAGAATGTGTCAGAGCAGAAGACAGATTGGATGTTCTGTTTTACAGTTAAAAGCAAAAGCACACTGTAATACGCATGTTTGTTCTCACTTTTTTCCCCCAATATTCTGTATTTCACAGAAGTGCACTCTGTCTGATGAAACTTCTATGCTCTTTCAAGAGTTTTGGATTTTTTCTCTGAAATTTCTTCTGTTGCCTGTGCCTTCTCACTGAACTGCAGTTGCTCTCCGCTCTCTCGCCTCTCCATCATGATGTACTACAATCCAGACTCTCTTTGGCTGAAATCTCCCACCCCACCCACACAGAGAGTGGTAACCTCTGCAAATTCCTGAATGGCTTTCATGTGTGCTCTGCCTGATCTTAGTTGTGTATACACGTTATATTAAAAAGAGGAGCAATGTTTATGTTTGAGGCAGTAGGATCAGTCTTTTCTAAAATCCTCAGCTATCTAAGCACGCTGAGTTATGGTGCTTTTAAACGCAGTGCCCTAAACAGACTGCTACATCAAGGCAGCTGAAAATGAGGGTCAGAGGTCTTCCAAAAGAGCCTGGATTTCTCATTCCTATTCCCATTATCTGTTGGTGGGATTTAATTTCTTAGTCTCTTCACAAGCATGTCAGCATGTCTCCCTCAGTGCTGCTTCCTTCTTTGCTGTTTCACATCCTTATTTTGTGGGGTTTCTGCTTTAACTGGAAATCATAGCTGTTTTGGATACAGGAGAGGGACTAGCAGTTTGAAAATAGATTATGTATGAGATTATGTAGTCCATGTAGGTTTGTGACTGGCCAAACCTATATAGAGGTAGAATTAACGTTGGTATCTTGATGAGATGAGAAACATCACAAATCCTAACATGGAGCGGGCCCGCATCTGATATTGCACTGATTGTTTTGTGGCTTTTGGGAATTCTGTTGCAAAATTGACAATTAATAGAAATTGCATGAAAACAGTTAGGAGCTATCGTGTTGTTTACAGATGGGACTGCAGTGAGATGTAGCTCAGTGGAGCTGCAGGCTGTGCCGTGTGAAGTGAATTTACCTTTGTGCAAACTGCAGAGATCTAAAGAGGTTGGAGCTGGTTCCGAGGTGTTTTCTTGGGCAGCAGGATGGGGACATTGCTCTGTGCCTCGCTCAGAAACAACTGCAGCCACGCTCCTGTACAGGTGCTGCAGGCTGTTACCTGGGCTGCTCATGGTGCTGAGATGCAAGTTTGCCTTTGGGCTTTATGACTGAGAAAGGTTTGGAGCCTGTGCAGGGCACATGCTGTAGCTCACAATGATGCGTTTGCCTTTGGTAAGGCTGTGATTGAAAAAACATTTGTACGTGTTGCCTGTTTGGTGTCTTTGAATGCAACAGTTGTTGCATTCTTTGTCAGAAATGCAAAAGTATTAACTATTTTTCTTTTGAACTTTCCAAAAGAACTTTGCTCTATAGACCTGGGTTATTCCTCGTTATTCCACATGGATCTTATCTCCAGATGCAGTCCACAACGCAGGAAACGTGCATCACAGTGCACAGCATATTTTTAAAGAGAAGTACCTTATTAAGTTGTTTCCTAAGGAGGGATGAGGTTAGGAATGTTTATAATTGGTTTTCTGAACTGGTGCCATGGAGCTTGGCTGCCACACCACATTCCGTAGTAAACCCTGATCCCTCAGCACAGCTCTGCTTCTGGGGCCATGGTGGCTGTTCTCCATCAGTATTCACAAGGTTGAGCAGTAGGAGGGCATATCTCAGTGCAGTGTTAAATAAAATCCTTACAAACAGACTATGATGCTGTGGAATATCTTCTTGTTGAAACAACATGCAACTAGGTAGGAGGGAAAAAAAAAAAGCAAAATAGTCTCTAATCAATATGAGCATGTATTCTGGAATGGAAGGAAGAAGGGTAAAATGAAATGATGTTTTTTTGTTTTGTTTTGTGTTTTTTTTTTTTTTTTTCTCTCTAATCCTGTGATTCAGATTGTCATTCCCTCTTGTGGCAGAAGGGCAAACTAGGAGCTGCTTCAATAACCTGAAACATTACTAATTATCATGTGAGATCTTGTGAGAAGTGAAGCATGGAGAAGCACTGCAGTTAAGGCGAGAGTTTCCTCTTTTATATTTATTTGCTTTGCTGTTGAAATAATGTTTCCTTTCAGATTGTGATGCCCTGTTTCTGATTAGTACAGATATTACAATTTCAGGAATGTCAGCTTCCCATATTCTTGTAACTAAAAGATGCTGAAGTGATTGTGATAAGTTTTTGTGGACTCAGGGACCAAATACATTTTGCAGTTTACAGGTACCAGGAAGGGCACTGAGAAGTCAAAGTCCATAAATAGGGCACAGACATTTGCAATTGGTCAAATTCTCAGATGTTACATTGATGCTGTACCATTGTATAAGGAGATAGAGTGAAAAATATATTTTTGTTTTTACTAAAGTCCTAAATGGTCGAGCAGAGTGAATCATGGACTTCTGTCTCTGGGATATCTGTTAAAGGCATAGGTCAAAGAGCAGCTCATGTCACGGCACTCTGACTCCTGCAAGTCACAGGGCTGCAGGCTTTGCCCTCTGGCTCACACCTTTCTGTCCCACACAGAGTACTCTCTGTGCTCTGGAGCAGGCCTGGCAGCTGATGTCTGACAGCACAAGTGATGTCCAAGTGCTGCCTCTATCCAAGTGGAGGACCTGCTGGGCTCAGAGCTGTGCTTAGGTACGAAGCAGTAAAGAGGGCTAATAGGCAAAATGCAGAGAAAACATGGAACAGGATGTGGTTAGCTGAGAGCTGAGTAGCTGCTTTCTGTTTCTAGCACATTCATCCTGGAAATAAGAATATTTTTCTAGTGGAGTTAAGTATACAGAAATCAGGCTTGTTTTACACTACTCACTAGTATTTTCCACTTGTTTTACCACCTGGAGCAGGCAGCCATGAAGTGCATAGGAGCAGAGCAGAAGTGTGCATTTCAATGTGGGTTCTTCCTATGAGTTGTGATGAGCATCAGTGGAAATTTGATTTAAGCTGGAATGAGGTGTATCAGGAAGTATCAGGGTGATAGTCAGCAGCAAAATGTTCTGCTTGTATTTGTGAGTCCATTCACCATAAATCTCACCATCTCAAATCCTCAGCAGACCCTCATGAATGTCACCTTAAGGGCAGTGATTGCAAGCAATCATTTTAGAAAGGATGAGAAAAGAGTATTTAACAACAGGGAAGATTTGGTAAAGGAGCATTACACATCAGAACCGGACTGCACTAGAAATCATCTGTAATATTTATTTCCTAAGTATAAAGATTATCTCAGTGAAAACCATTTACTAGTTTGACAATTTCATTTTAGTGTTACTTGATCTACTTTTTAGACACTTGGGAAATCAGTGTAACGTTTTACCTCTCCCCATGCCAAAATGTGAGCTTTCAGATGAGTAATTTGCTCTGCGTGCTTTCGAAGATGGGTTGCATTTAGTGCTTATTTAGAGTACAATATCTGCATCACTGTGTGGCCAAATCCTCTTTGCAGCCAGTACTAGGGTAATGTATAGGACATGTCTCATGGAAGTTCTCAGAAATCACCTGTGATCTCTTTTCTATATTTTCACCTCTCCACACTGAACGAATGTCTCTGATTTCATCCTAAAAGAGATAAAAAAGTGAAATTATAAACTTGTTTTCTAAAATTCAGTATTCAGAAAGGCTGTGGGATTGCTTATGACATGACAGATTTTCACCTAAGCAGAATCAAATGTGTTCCTGCTCTAGGGCAAAGTAGTATCAGTAAAGACTTGCTCTGAAAGCACAAATAGCAGCTAAAAGCCTCTGCACCTGGAAAATCCTTTCTTTTTGTAAACGTTCTCAAGGCTCATGACCTGATAAGTGATTAATTAAAGTCTCTAGAGAAAATTAAAAGAAAGGGTATAAAGTTTTGCAGGTGTGCCTTGAAGGACTGTATAAAGATGCTTTTAATGGGATTTCTGTTTTTTGTTTGTTGGTTTTTGTTGTTGTTGTTTTTCAGTGTTTTTTTTATAGATGTGTCTCTGTAGAGTCCCTTTAGCTGTCTAACTTGCAGCATACAAAGAAGCAAGAAAACCTTGAAAACTGAAGATTGCAATCAAATTACCAAGGGGTACATTTCAAGAGTGGTTTATATATAGGAGTATTCCCAGTACAAAAGGCTTTTTAAGGTTTTGCTTCAATGATGTGATTGAAGGGTCAAACAGATTTGGTCTGAGGCTGATGCTTTCAGGCTCAGTATCTGGAGACTGGAGACCTGCTGATTATTGTTAAGCCTCAAAGTGCAGCTTTCCAAAGGGTGTACATCAGAACTGACCAACACTGATGGACTTAGAAGTCAATGTAAATAAGTACATAAATATGTAGGTGAAAACGTGGTAGCAACCCTACCTACAGCAGGGGGTTGGACGTATGCAGTCTTAAGGTCTCTTCCAACCCAACCAGTTCTACTATTCTATGAATGCTCAAGTACTTCCCACTAGGCGGTTATTTAAACAACTTGCTAGACTGGCAACATGAAAGCAGGATGTGAAAGACTGGGTTGAGGATCACTTATCTAGTGATACACTGAAACAAATGGAAAGGGAATACAACAGTTGTTAACAGGCTGGAGTCCAATAATATTTTTTTTGCTTGTGAGAAGGATATTCCTAATATCCAGAAAAAAAAAAAAAAAATCCATCAAGCCTGCTCAAATGGGGAAATTGGAAAAGAGGTTTTGTACACTGCGTGAGTCAGGTTACAGTCAAATAAATAAAAGTTGTGTTGGTGCTGGTTTAATCATTTGAAGTAGCACAACTACATCTGACTGAGTGTATTAGGTATATAGGTGGAAATTTAATAGTACTCTTCTAATTTCCTCCAAAGATGTAAGTTATGTGCTTGCAATGGTACTTGTACTGTTCATCTGGACTCATTAATTATTGAGATCTATAATTTCAAGCAAAATATAGTTTTAACGTTTTTTCTTACTTTAATCATTAAAAATGAAACTATGGAAAATATTCATGTATTTGTTCAAATTTGCTCATTGGAAACCATGTGAAAAACTGTTTCCAGTAGTCTTTAATAAAGGAAATAGAAGATACAGGTTATTAAGAAGCTTGTAATGATGTGTAAAAACTGGAACTTGATTTAAATCCCATTTTGTGAAATAGATATGTATCAGTCCATATCTCTTCCACCTGAAATACCTGACAATGTCAGCTGTCAATGAGGCGAAGCTCTTGTCTTTCTGCTGGCTTATTTCAGTGTAGGAGAAACCACTGTAGTAATCTTCACATTTAGAGAAGATCTTTTCCCGTCAATACAGGACATTTCTTCAGAGTATTTTCAAGGTCTTTTCTCAAGTCCTCCCATAGCTTGTGTGATTCCAGCTTGACTTTCCCCTGCATGTGCAATAGGCTGCCTGCTTTTGTCTCCAGAAGCCCTTCTTTCCCTGAAACCTGTTGCTTTGAAATATCTTTCTCAGTTACCTCTGAACACTCACTTAGCTTTTACACTGCTTATCTTTCCTAATGCAGATAATGTATATCTCTTCGGGTTTTTCTTAAAAAAAATAAAATAAAATTGATAGCAGGGCAATACTGTTCTAGTAGAAATACTGTTTCACTTGCCACTGAGTTCTTCCCTATTCCTAGCTCTGTAGTTAGCAAGATTTGGCTTTTTTTTTTTTTTTTTTTAATTAAAATCAGGCCTTATCTAGGAGCCCAGTGTTTTGCAAGTGTTTCATCATCACATTGTTTATGTTATTGCTTAACAAATAAAGGGGAAAAATTGATTATAAGGTTTTACTTTTAGATACTTGCATAAGATTTGTACCTGGAACAGCCATGTGAAGTGCTAGGCTCACTTAGTGGTCTTGTACTTCTTGTTTCTGAAGTTTAGATTGTCATGAGCTTGTTGGATGACAAAGGAAGGTTAGTAATAAAATTGCAGAAGGAAAAATCAAAACACCGTGAAAACTCTGTGTTCCGAGATCTCTGGAAACTAATCAAGCATCCTAGATTTAGAGTAGGCTGTATTTTGTTGCTGTTGCTTCTGTGCCCATAACCTTTGTGCAGGGCTAGAGAAGAACTGCACAAAAAAAACTAGCTTCTTAAGGAAAGCACTATCAGAGCTAGTTAGTGACTACAATTTTCATTTCAGCATGTATTCAGTTCGCAGGAGAGCAGTGGCGATGGGAACTGGGAGGGTTCATACCACAGATCAAAGGATTTTGCCATTCTCTGATCTGAACTCTGAGACCTTCTATAAAAGCATTCAGTTTCTTTTCCATTAAAAGTATTTTTTTACTACTCCTATTAGGACCTGAAGAACACAGGAAGAGTAATTTAGTAGAGTGTTATGTTGCCTATTTGGAATGCAAATATTACTGAATCGTACATTTCTGCAAAAGCAGTTCCCCTCCATATTACATCCTTGTTGAGTGCTGCCCTGCTGTCTTCTATGCCAATTTGAACTTAATCCCAATTAGGAGCAGATCAATTTTCTGTATGTAAAAATCTCGTTAGATTATCTCACAAACAGACTATCTGAAAAATCTGTGTTTGTTTTTTTTTTTTACCCTTATAAATGGATAGTTAGCTAAGATGGTGTGCACAGTGCACACAGTGAAATTGCATCAGTTTTTATAACATCATTGGAACTCAGAGGTTTCAATCCTTGCATTATGATTTCTGACAAGAAAAATACCATGGTACAGGGTCATACTTCATCTGCGCCTACTTCTTCTAATCCCCCCAGTAGATACAGTTCAGCAGAGCTTTTACTTCTGTATTTTTACTTTTTTCCTCTGGAAGCAGTCCACTGTCTTTTCCCCCAGCTATGGTGGGTGCACTAAAGTGTTTCTTCAGTTCTGACAGATTTTGGCAGTTTGTGGAAAATTCACTTTATGTATAATGAGGATTACAGCTGAACCTAGTTCTGACTGTCAAACCAGAAGGCATGTTCTGCCACACCATTGCAGTGGGAGGATGAGTTTTGTTTGCAGGCTTTGAGGGATTTTGCCTTCAGCTCTCAATAACTGAAGACCCTTTGTGCTCCTGTTTTCCTTATAGATGTATGTTCTTTGGGATGTGCTAGATCTTGAGTCAGAGTATGGCAGAACCTTTTCAGTCTAAGATGTGTAGTCTTCACCGCTGACAGCCTGATAAGCTTTTACTGTACACCCACTTCCCTGAGAAGTGAAAAAGGACTTCTACTCTCATTTTTATAGCTGTATTTTTGTAAAATAGAAGTATTAAGTGTCACAGCCAAATTTAGTCAGCTGGGCTGTGGGCAAAGGGTAGAACCGATGGCTGGTCTCTGAAGTTTTGTGTGACTCCTGAAAACAATCACATCGCCCATCAGAAGTGACAGCAGGACACTGTGTCTCCTGACCCTTTTGAAAATTCATTAAGTTAATCTTGGAAATTGTCAGTCTTGTGTTGGCTGGAATTACCTAAGGAAGTGGGATTTAGTGTCCTACGTGTCAGTAAGAACTCATTTCCGCAATGATACATTTAAATATGCCAATAAAAATAATTTCTTGGGATATAAGAAGATTCCTATTGGCTAGTGGCTACAGCTGGCAGACGAAGAAAGTTTACTCTTCTCTACTTGTATGGTATCCAACCACTTTAGTAACCAGAGCTCACGTTCTGTATTCCATGTGGGACCACTGAATGAAAAAAATCCTTGCCTCGTGCTGAACGCATGGAACATTCAATCAAATCTCAATCTTCCAAGCTAGTCCAAACATAAGGTGTGCTAAAGATTGAGTACTTGATATTTTACAACTATATTCTTTCCATCTCTTTTTTAGCTCTGGAAAAGGGATGATGTTGAAGGACCATAAAGCAATTAAGGACTTTGTGTTGTTTCTATGGTGTCAGTAGTCAGCTTTCACCCACAGACTCAGACTGTGTCTTGATGAAAATTTTGAAAAATTTTGCCCAGAGATCTGCCACTGAAACTATACACTACTCTTTTTGTAAATACATAGAATTCTATACTTACTGTACCTAAAGAAACTGAACACGAAGTGCAAAAAAAGATAAAACTTCACATATACTTGCTGTTGTTACCCTCCTATCTTTCTTTTCCTAGCTGAGCATGCCCAGCTGCTTCACTTCAGTACTGTTGCAGTGTTCAGCTCTGCTAAATGAGGCAACAGAAAGTACTTCACAATTCAAGGTGAATTTCTGAGTTTTTATGTCTTTGAATACTTATCTGCACAGGGGTTAATCTCTACCATCAAAATAAACTGTCTGCATTTCACTTCAAACAGCAAAACTCAGTGGTTCCCAGAGTGTTTAGCTCCATCAGACCCTCGGCCTGGTCAGCATCTCTGTATCCATCATGCATGTTGTACTGCTGCATCGACCACTGCCCAACTCTTTCATTCTTTCATTCTACTCTTTTTTTTTTTTTTTTTTTTTTCTCTTTGCAATCTTTAAGCAGAAATCTCATAGAGGCAATGTTTCAGTGTCCTATGTGAATTACAAGTCACTGAAATAGATATTAGACACTGAGACCCCTTTGGATAATTTATTTCTTAGGGGAAAAAACTTCACAAAAATCAGGTCTGATGCTTCCAGCTGTAACTGAAGCCTTGACATTGAGTCAACCATGTTTAATTGGACACTAGACAATACATTTAGAGCATTTAAAGCATGTTTTCAGATGTAAAAGTGATGAATTCACACAGAGAAAAATAGAAGTTAGATACTCTGTTTCTGCTGGGACATTTCTAAAAAGGTAATTCTGTGCCACAAAGGAAAATTGTACCTGATTTTAGCTATGAACTATGCCATTGTGCATAAGAGAACAGTCAACTTTTCTGTTCCTGCCTCTATTCATATTAGAAAAAGTTACGTGCAAACATTTGAAAAGAAACATTGATTTGATTCTCCTCATTTTCTACTTTGTACCTGTAGCTCCTACAGCTGTTTAATTTTTCATTATGCAACAACAGCAACTAAAAAGAAACGTCATCAGTTTCCTTGTTGTTTTTTTGTTCCTTTCTTGCTGCTTTGTGTAAAGCCGTTTTTGATTTAGCAACACTTGTCTGTAGGCTTTCATGTTATTTCTTTCAAATCACTCCCTGTAGTGTGAATAAGTGTTATTTGTGTCAGCAGCTAATCCTACTGTAAAGTCCATATTGTTATTAATATGTTTATTTGATACTGTTTATTCCAGCTCGAACTTGCGTATTTCCAAGTTCTTTATTTATATGTACTCAGTGTCGATCAATTTTGACCCTCAGCTGAGATTAGAGGGATGAAGGATTACATGTGCAAAACATCTGTCACTGTCGAGCTGGAAGAGAAGGCCAGAGCCTGGATTAGCGGCTGAACCAAAGATCATTTCTTCTCACTGTGCCTGGTTACATTTCCAGCACTGCTCTGCACATTCTCACTTTTTTTTCTTGCTGGAACATATAACAAGTTTTTGTGTTCAGCGCTGCTGTAGTCAATGATAACCCTTCATACATTGCCTCCAGACATTGTTTAAATAGGTAAAAACGCACACAAAGCGGTCTTTGAGTGTAAATGCTAATGGTCTGAAGAAAAAAGTAACTTTGAATAATTTTGTTAACTTATTTCTAATATCATCTAGGCGTAGGAAGGCATTTATTCCTCAGAGAATCATTGTTTCATGCCCCAGGATATAATTACATAAAGTTTGAATACAGCTGCAAAACAAACGAATGAACAACCCCCAAACAACAGCAGCAATAACAACAAAACCAACCAAACAAACAAAAAAACAAAAAACAAAAAACAAAAAACAAAAACATGATATTTCAAAGAGTTCATTAAGTAGTGAGTTCTGGCTAGCCCAACTTCAGGTTCGGATGCAGCCAGTGATCTACCTGAAAACCCTATCTGCTTGTACCCTTCATGTTGCGGTGCAGCCTGAGTTTGTGGGGGAAATTTTCCCTATTAACAAACCTTTCTTCAGACTTCAGGGTAAGATGCAAGATTTAAATCTAAACTCTTTATATTAGTTCCACTGCAGATCTGAGACTGGATGTGTTTGTGGTTGCCAGCAGCATTTGCCACTGTGGCGGAAAGTGGTAGAAATGACTTGTCTTTTATAGGTTCCTTTCCTGAATGCTTCTTTAGGAAAGCTTGTGACAAGCAGTACTGTTGCTTCTAACTCATGTATGAGTCAATGTAAAGCTGACTTAAAACCAGACATAGAAATTTTTCCTCGTCATGCTATTTGTATCATTTTTAGAAATTTCTTCTCTTGGGTTTTGCATTACCACTGAAGTCAAAGCTATTCACGTATATAGTGCATGGCAAAGTTCAACTGTTTTTTTATCTTACATTTTTAATACTACATAGCTTTTAGTGTTACATAGTGGCTTTATTTCTGAAGTCTCTCATTTCTGGTTCTTCAGCTCCAGGAGGCTTAAGATGGGCACCTGAAATTAAAATCTTACAAAAACAGGTTTGAACATGTGTTTACTGTATGAGCATCAAGAAGCCTACCTGAGTCAGTAAATAACAATATGTATGTAATCTAAATAAGAATATAATTTGACAAAAGGTAGATTCTTAAAACAACTTCTCCTCAGTAACCTCTAGTCCGTCCCTGTGCTAAGTCATCCTCATGCTTATGTAGGTTCCTGTGTTACAGGGAATAAGCTTAAACAATAATTTATCAGTTGGGATTCTTCCCTCTTCATTCTCCTCTTTCCTTTCAGTTGTCTCCCAGTTGTCCCTAGCAGAGAGCCGTTCCTTTCAACTTTTTGATTGGTGCATAATTAAGGAGGTATATGGGACAATAACTTCCTATTTTAAAAAGCCATAAAGATTTAATGAGAACATGGCTTCAGGGCCTTCCTCAATGAGTAAAAAGAAAAGAAAAAAAAAGAAAGAAAAGAAAAAAGAGGATGGCACACATCTTCCTAGTTCCTAGAAATGCTTGCTGTAGTACAATGAAATATTTCCAGACTGCTGTGGAAATGAAATGCTAACTCCTTTTGAAGAGACAGCTAACAACAGGAAAAGAAAAAGACTTAAACGATCAGAAAAAAAAAAAAAATGTGCTTTGCAAGGAAAATGATTCAGGTAAAGTAAGGCTGATATTAGCCAAGCACCTTTTGCTTATGGGTGAACCTTGGCGTGTTCGTTCTGCAGCTCCTTTGTGCGTCACAGCTGGCTCATCTGGTTTATATCGTCGCAACTTTATTGCAGAACCAGACCTTTGCTTTCTTGGTCTTTTTGTCTACCTTCTGATTTCTAATTTTTCCATTACAGCAACATTTCTCTCTTAATCTTCACTGTGGAAGTATTTTCTTTTCTTTGCTTCTTTGTTCCATAGACACTGTTCTCACATCTCTCCCTTCGTAGCCCTTTTAATCTAGTTGAGAGGAAAGCAAACTGAAGCATCACCCGAGACTTCTCCCTGTGCTACTCATCAGATTGACTGCAGGATGAATTCAGAGGAACAAAGAGATGCATACCTTCCAAAGGCAAAATAGAAGAACTTCACAATGCTAAAGAAAAAGGTTCCAAGTTTGAACAATGCCATCTGCTTAGATCCTCTGGTCAGGGGAATGCATTTCTTAAGATCTATTCTTTGGCGGCCCCTTCACAGCATAAAATGTCCTTTGTTTTGTGTGATCCTATAATGTAGGAAATTTCTTGCTTACAAAGTTCCCTGTGGAAGTATTAATCCTCATATGGAAAATGTGATGTTTCTTAAGGATGATGTAGAAAGAGGAAGTGGTATTTATAGAGCAGACACTAAATTATTTGAACACGTTAACTTGAAGGAGGGAACATATTTCCAACAATTTTATTTGTTGTAGTGATGTTTCTTTATATTTAACGAGTATAAAGAACCTCTTAGAAGGTGTCTTGAATTGTCAGTCCTTAGTGGTGACTGGCTGACTTTTTGAAGGAAAGAAAGGCTCTTCCTGTCCCTGTATAAGTAGAAGCACAGAGAAAAACTCTCAGAGAACTACTACTATGTGAGTCATGATCAGAAGGAATCCAAAACCTAAGAATAAACAGAAACAGACGGTATCACCTTTTGCCCCCAAGGCATATGGCAAGAAAAATAAATACAATAGCCCTAAGCCTTCCAAGCAGGTCATTATACAGAAAGAGCAGATGGAGGCTGTATGTTTTACCCTTTCATACTGTTCTTTGTGTTGTCACATACTTAGGTGAAACTGCCACTGGCTGTTAGCTGGCCAAATATAGTCTGGATCCATCTGATGCAACCCCTTTCTGGTCCTTCAGAAGTTCTGAGTTTTGACGAAGCTAATCCAGGGCTGCAGACATTGGTGTACCCTTTCCATGATCATTGTTAGTCATAGAACTAGGTTCTTAGATCTCTACTTGGGAGCACAGGAAACAAGTAACTACGCTCTCTCTTCCCAGGTTAATTAAAAAAAAAAAAGAAAAACATCCTCTTCATATGCTGCCACTGCTGTCATGGGAATGAGCATCTCCACATACTCCTCTACATATGTTTCTTCCCAGATGGACTAATGTCCTTTCCAGCAAGTACAGCAAATTATTCCCGTTGGGCTGTGTATAGCCAGAGGAGGTTCCAAAGCATTTAGAGGCTTATGTTTTATGTTAAAATGTGTAGAAGTCTGCTACACTTGTTAAATATACAAAAGATCTGTATTTTCAGAAGCCTTTCTTTTGCTGCAAGATTTGTGGTTTCTTTTGTGTGGTTTCTTTTCTCTATTCTGCAAATTTCCCATTAGTGATCAAGCTGGTTAAAATCATTTGTAGTACGATTTTTACAACTGTTCTTAAAAGAGTCTGGCCCTCTTAATAACTCTAGGTCAGCAGCTAAATAGTAGCTAGTAATTTGTCCATGTAGGTAAAGAAATTGATTTACTTGTATATGTGCTCATATGGGATAGACATGCCTCTTTTTATCCCCAGTTTCCTGCAGCACATTCTGCCCTGCAAAGTCATTGTAGAAGCTTTAGTAGGCTTGTAGTGCATGGCCTCGGCTGTAGGATCATCCTTAGCCCCTAAAACCCAAACAAAATGAGCATTTTGACATGTCAAGCTCTAAAGCTCTCTAGAGTCTGGAAATTTCCTGTGACTGAAAGGAGAATGAACAGAAAGTTGGGATATAACATAGAATAAAGCAGTAGTCTTCCACTGTGTCTCGTAAAGAAGTGCACATTTTCTTGGCAAGGAAACTTGGTACTGTGAGAGGGTGAAATTCAACTTTTAAATTTATTTATTTATTTATTTATTTGTTTGTTTGTTTTTGTGTGGATAGAACAGCTCACTGTGCGAAATATCTGCACCAGTGCTGCAGTTTGGCTACTGACAAAACAGGAGGTGCCACTGCTGCAGTCTGGTCTCTGACCAGGAGCTGCTGTTTCTGCACAGAACTTTTGAGTTGCCTGTCTGCAAAAATAAGCAAGACCAAAGGACATTCCTGGGATGCTGAGCTTTCCCAGTGTAGGCACACATTGCTGCTCTGCAGTAAAAGCTGTGTGTGCTCTCTGCATCATCCCATCTCCCCCTTCCTCCTCACATCTTCCTTTTGTTCCTCTCTGTTGCGTTCCTCTGTGGGCACAGATACTTGTATGTCAATTTCAGTCTTTCTTTGAAGCATAGTAGCATCAAATAGATCAGTATTTCATTTGTGCTAATACAGAATTATAGAATTGTAGAATAATTTGAGTTGGAAAGGGCTCTGAAAGGTCATCTGGTCCCACTCCCCTGTGATGAACAGAGACACCTACTGCTCCATCAGGTGCTTAAAGCCTGGTCCAGCCTGACCTTGTGTGTCTCCCGGGATGGGCCATCCACCAATATATGTGGAGGTGAATCAATGCAACAGCATGGTAGAATTTAGTTGTCCTTAAATTTTGAGATATTGAGCGTCCTGGATATGAAAAAGTAAATGTGTGTGATTTAAGAGTTCATGTTTTAGAATTTACCTCAGTAGCAATATCTGCTGTTAAACCAATGCTTTCTGTTAATAATTATCTTCTGTTACTTAACATTTTTGCCAAAATTTTAGCTGCACAGAATGGAAGTTACTATTGTGAGTGCTAAACACTGTGGTGGCAGGCACAGTGGAAGGCTCAGGAGTAATTGTCTGCAGAGCAAGGCTTAAACAGGGAGCAGCAGATGAGGTTTAGGCCACCTGTTGAGCAGTGATGAGAAAGCAAACTATGGAATATCTGTTCATCAAGTAAGTCTTGCCTCTTGCACTGTGGCAAGGGATCTTGAGGAGAAAACACTGTAATCAAGTAATTGTAAGTTATATCTTCATGTACTGTGAGTATGTATGGACACAATGAACAGACAGTCAAGTTACATCTTCTCTAAGTGATGCACAATTATTGTGAAAATCTTACTTGTGAGCTCTGTGTGTGTTATTTGTGTTTATTCACTTTGTGGTTGGTTGTACTGAAATGAGCTGTGTGCTCAAGTCCTGAAAATAGAATTTATGAATACCTTTAGAATTGGAGAGAAATAGCCAACTTGTTTGGTTTCCAATGTTAAGCCTTTTATGTTATTCTAACAAGAAATGTATGCAAAGCCATTAGAGTGAATGGCATGATTACATACTGATTATTGCATGAGAGAGGACAGAGTTGGCATTTAGCATAATATTGCTTTCCTTTATGTTTTGAAAACCTCAATTTTAGGAAATACAGTGGAACTTCAATTTAAGCCTGACTGTTGGAATTCAATGTTTTGCTGAAATGTCAATTTTCATTTCATAGCAAAACTGAAACTTTACAAACACTGTGGGATTCCTTGCCAACTTCAGTGGAGAAACTGCTGAAACCTGCACAAACTTGCTAAAATGTGTTATCCTCTATTTAACTTAACATACGGAACATTCTCAGAGACAAATATTGGATCTCATGAAGCAGGTTTGGGAGGTCTGCTGGTAGAACAGGTAAGGCTGGACTCTTCATGGGAGGCAGCTGAAATGACCCAAGCTTCCCTGAAAAAATATTTTTCCTGTGGATTCAGGGAGCAGTTTGATCTATGGTATCTTCAGACATATTAAAAATGATTGGGATCAGTGTTGTTGAGGGCTGCCACATCAACCACCAAAGAATATTATGGAGCTGACAAAACAGGTCCATAGAAAAAGAGGTCATGTTAGATGCTTGTACTGCCAGTCAGCTTTGTCGCTTCTATGTCATAAAATCAGTGTTTAATCCAGTTAGCGAAAGTGTCCTTTAAATCCAAACAAAACTACTTTGTGGCAGTTGTAATGAAGAATGCAGAGTGACAAATTTCCCAAGCAGTCCTCTGCATTGCTGCTGTAGTGCTGTCAACATATGGTGCTGGCCTACTGCCAGCTCTGATGATTTCACTACTCTCTTTGGTGACTTTTATTGCTTGCAGTGTAAGGTGTTTTTTTTAGAACTCCAGGTCCTGGAGGTGATGTTTGGAAATAAAGGTCTGTCCCTAAGAGGTGTGGATAGAGAGCAAAGCCTAAGAACACAGGGACTCTACAAACGGAACACCTCAAGTCTATTAACGGAATTGTGAATGCAATCCATGGCAAAAGATGAGACTTTCCTTCTCCCAGAATGCTTCATTAATATTATAGAGGAGAAAGAATAACACCCTTGGCTAAATGGGTCCCATGCCTTGTGGCACTGCAGAAGCTTCATGCAATAGGCTGTTTCTCTTCCACACTCCATTGTTGCTGTTTTGTATGAGGACTATCTGACATTAGAGAGAAGTGAAATGTGGAAGGGGCAGAAAGGCACCATGGGAGGCAGATGGTTTCTTGGGGTCTGGAGCTGTAGTGCTGTGAGGCGCATACATGTATGAAGAGGAGAGAATCCTTCTCCCTCCACATAGGACTCATAAAAGTGCCTAAGACTTGGGGTAAAGATGAACAAGTGTATGTGACCTGTTGATCAGAAGTGAATGAGGCTGTAATACTTCTTGGCAGGCAGGAGAAAGAGACTAGGGTTTGAAAGTGGGAGCAAAAAATTATAGGAAGGTAGGATGGTATGCATTATCGTTGGAGAGGACAGGGCTAAGGACATGGAAATAGAAGGGAGGAAACAATCCAAATGTTCATAGTTGACATCATTATTTTTTTTCAGTATACAATTGGAAGCTTTTTCAGATGGGTAAGAGAGAGATAGAATGGGAAATGTAGTGGATCTTCTCACTTCTATTTCTGATTTTAATTATCCAGTAGAGGAACAAGTCATCTCTACAGAGCTGGGCCTCTCTATTCTCTCCACAGTGTGGCTTAACTCTCACCAATCTGATGTGCTTGGTGATTATAATAACCTTTGCAGATGGAGCTGTGGTGAGAAATTATCAGCAGATGCAGAAGGTTGTCAATTTATTTATCCCATTGACTTTTTTCTGAGCCTAATGACTCCTTGTGGCTTACAGTGGGCATGAGGATCACACATAAAGATTTTGCAGAAGCTCTGTATAGCCAATTTAAAATGAGATCAGTATGAAAATGGGGCTGTCATCTTGATTGCAACAAATGGGAATCAGCCTTACAACGCAAGACCTATCCATTTTTCATTTTTGGAAGTAGGAGGTAAAAATGCAGCCTGATAAAAACAGAAAAACAAAACTAGGAGGAGTGTTATAATGACCACAGTGATTTAAAAAAAAAATGTAGAAAACTTCAAAAATGTGCTGTTGAAATGACCTTTCTTGAGAAAGGAAGCACTTCTGTGTCCTGCAGGATTTCAGCAATGTTTAAGGATTAGTTTTATTTATGAAAATATTGATTTGATTGTCACAGTATGATGTTAGACTGAATATCCCACACTTGGATGTCTGTGTTCTGTTTGGAAGAGATCTGATTTTGCGGTAAGGAGTGAGTGTGCAGAGGGAGCTAACTTGCTGATGTTCAGCTAACTACTCATAGCAGTACAGTACTGGATCTGAAAGCATTATTTTAGTCATGATGGAAAATCCTTTTTTTCAGGACTCTTACAGTTTTGTTTTTAAAGAATTATACCCTGTTCTCCTCTGAGTATTTCTTTATGAAGGGCTCCCCTAACAGTTGTTTTTAGCTTGATTTCAGATGAACAAAGCAGTCAGCTCTCACTAATTCTAAACCCAAGAGTCTCCACTTTCTGTTCCTTTCTTAATTACATGGGTTATTAAATTGGGGGCAGATATGCAGCCAATTACATGAAAGAGCTGTATACAATGACATGAAAACCTGCTAGAGGCTGACCCACATCCACATCATGTAACCAGGTTTCTGAAGGTAGGAAGGAACAGATTACTGCAGGACTTGCTACTTGTTAAAATCACAGTCAGATTTCTTAGTGGCCTCCTTGACAATGGAGATACAGGCATGCAAGATACATGATAGCTGTATTCCTGGAGACTGCAAACTTATTATATTGAGACCAGTAGGTCACAGAGGATATAGAGATCCTGAAGAAAATATCTGTTAAACCTACAGACACTTAACAGACTCCTTCTCCCCAAAGTACAGTCTTGCCCCTTACTTTGTACTTACTTCACCTGTCCTGTTGTGGAATTCCCTGCTATCTCCCCACACTTTGAAAAATATAAAATACAATAATAATGTGTTTTTTGCTGAAACAAGTTGCTTCCTGGCTGCCTCAGTCACATGGCTCCAGAGCACGAGAACATGTGGTATCAATGCTGTCACAGTCATCTCCTCACTTCTGCTGTAGGTATTCCCAGCCATCAGTTTGTGGAAGGTGAGGAGAGCAAGGAGCTGCTCAGTAAGTGTATGACTTACAGCATTAAGTGATAGGAATGACATCTGAACAGCAAAGAGGGGGAAGTGCTGGAATAGAAGCCTTGGGTGTGGGAATCTCCATCACTGGTGGTTAACAGAGATTAGATGAGTGTCTGTCAGGAGATGAGCAGGGACTGTTGCTCCTGCCATGGGCAGGGAGCTGGACTAGATGATGATTTTATGCTGCAAGAAGTTGCACTTCAGGTTTCACCAAGGGCAGGTTCTCTGCCATTTGTCTTTGCAGGATTGACAGGACAGCAGAGCTTTAAAGACTTAAAAAATTCTCATGAGTGTAATTGGTAAATTTCTGTTCTGAAGAGTTCTGTTTCTTTTATTATCATATTTTGTTTTAAATTTTGTTTTAAAGTTTGGGGTGTGTAAATCTTAACATGGGTTAGAGAGAAAGGCTGTAAGGCACAATTATCCAGTTGGACTGTTGTGTAGTAGCTGTGTCTGAATCAAACTGAATGCCTTATTCATAAGCCATAGTCTTTGTTTCTTAACTTGGCCACTGGTTATCTCTTCCCTTTCCTCAGACCAGTGAAATTAATGACTCTGTGGCTCTGTCTAACAGGACTCTTTTCAGTAAGCAGTTCACAGCTATCTAAATTGTTGTTTCCCTGAACTCCTTTCCCTTTAGCTTCTTGACTCTTCTGACTCTGTGTGGTTTCTGTGTCATTCAGGAGGTCATGCGCAGCCTCTGCAAGGTCAGCTTAGTGTTTTTCTTGCCTGCAGTTCTGTGTAACGTATAGCTTAATAGATGTGATAACAATCTGCAAGAATCTTAAGACTGTAAACACTGAGGAAAAGCAGGAATGGCTCCAAGGGTGTGTGGGAAGAAGCTGACCAAAGGAGCATGTATATTGAATATTATGATAAGTATCTTCACAGCTGGATCTGTGAGAACAGAATATGCTTTCAAAAGATTTTTCAAACCAGTTTTAATAAATGATGAAAAGTGCTCTACAGCATCAGCTGTGGATGGTGCTGGGGCTTCCTTAGCACACTATTGGAGCGCATATGTTTGTTCTTTTATCCAAAAAACTAGTTAAAGGGCATGAAAAACCTCTCCTGCAGCTGCTACATATCATAAGAAGAAATTCCTTGAAGTTTTGTGGCTGATTGGAAAATCTAAAGGGCTACTCGTGATCTTCAACATATCTGAATGACTCCTTAAAAGATTCAGCCTTCCTGCTCCCCTTGATTGAGATTTCAATGGGTCTCAGGTAGCAATGCTTACTTCTTTCTTTGCAGGATCAGTTATTTTCTCTTCTCTGTATACCTAACTCAGAAGGTTTTAATGAATTCTGTGTACTTTTCTACTCCTTGCAAGCAGTGTTTGCTAATGCAATGTGAAAATGCTAATGGCAATAATACATTTGGTACACTTACTATCTTCTGAAACAAAACCTTGCTGGGCTAGGAGATAAGAATGTAACTGGAGGTTTCGTTTGCCTGTTGAGCTCTGAGAAGCTGGGAAGGTAAGGATCAGAATGAGGCAGGCAAGGGACTGCCTCTGCCATAATTATAGCCTTTGAGGCCACCGATACCTGGAGTTCAGTGACAGATCCCTTCACCTTGCTTCCTCCCCTTCCAGGTGAAGCTTCAAAGCAGGCACAGGAGACATACTCCTTGAGCTGTGATGTAGGAAATGGTGTTTGCATTGTGTGCATTCCCAGTGGCTTTTCCACGAGAATACTCTGCTCCTGTCTGTAACCTGGGGTTGGATGCCCCAAGAACGTTACAGCAGACAATCTGCTAAGACTTTCAGCTTTTCTTACCTCATTCTAAAACACCGCTATTGGTTTTCTGTCACTGCACTTCAGGCCTGATTAATACTATGTAAAACTGAAGATTTTGCAGCTATTCCTCAAAAGGATTTAAAGTCTCCCAATTTCCCACAGTGAAGAAAGCAATTGCATTATTTCAATGTGAAAGAGAGAAAATTGAGATCAATATCCCGTCGTAAATACAATGCTGCAATTCATAATAACAACTGTGATTTAATTTTTTTGAAAGCCAGGGGACCACGTATGTGACAGTTACTGTATTCTTTCATAGCCACATATTTATGTGCTAAACTGCCCCTGTTAGTTGTGTCGATGTCACAGGGCTCAAGGAATATGTCTTCGGGGGCTGTTCTGAAGAAAATGTTGTTTTCTTTTGCAAAATATGGGGAAAACATTCTGTCAGTTCCAAGCATCTGTATGTTTTTCAGCCTCTGTGGTGATTCAGGTTGCCATTCACCCCCAGGCTTTAAAAAAATAAAAATAAAAGAGATCACACACATGGTCAGGTTGGAAATCATTCACGTGTGGTCTTATTAGCTGCTAGGTGAAAATTTAAATGGTGTCCACCAGGTTCAGAAATAGAAAGGCAATGATGAGTTGTTTGAGAGGTGACGTTTTCCTGCAGAGAACCAGGAGGTTCCTGATGCTGTGATGCTTCACTGTGGAGGCAGCAGAAGTGACACTTGGGTATTCTTTCAGAAGTGATGAAGTTAGGGTGCTTTTGATTAAGTTTCATGAGAAGAATTGCAACACTGCAGATGTGCTCGTGCTGCCGAAGGAACAGGGCTTTTACATGTAGTGGTAGTACTCCAAAGAAAGAATCCTAAAGTCTGAATCCTGGAAGATAGGGACAGCTATTAATGTGAAGCAGCAAAATCTCCCAGGGATTTTTGGGAAGTATATGATGCAGAGTAACTGCACAGTCAAAGTAAGATTAAAAACAGAATGGGGTACATTAATTGTCCCGTCACATTAACTATATCAATTAATTTGGATCAAAACATGAAAACTACTTGGTTTAGCTTTTATACCCCTTGA
This sequence comes from Callipepla californica brunnescens, assembly GCA_023055505.1. Lineage (NCBI taxonomy): Eukaryota > Metazoa > Chordata > Aves > Galliformes > Odontophoridae > Callipepla > Callipepla californica. The sequence continues at coordinate 10,600,748 of JALIRH010000016.1, forward strand.
CCTCAGTGTGAATTATATAACATAAATGTGGAGGTGATCTGCAATTAGGCAGTGGACATGCAAGCCTCTATCTGAAAAGCAAATTCATATTCCTATCATACACATCCAGAGAGATTTTCGTTTTCAGAATTCTTTCTGATGCTGTAAAATGGCTGAAAACCTCTTTTAGAGATGAATTGGTTCACTTTCTGCTTCCAGAGCTGGTAGAGATGGTAATAAATTGTTTTGGGAATGGAGGGATTGAGGGCATGAAGTATATTCAGTAGGAGCTGGAATTAATATCAGATCCAGAGAAGTCTGCTTGTTGTAGTTCATGATAACTCTCCGAGTCTGACTGTTCTGCTAGATTTACTTGAAGAGAACCTATGCTAAGGGAGTGAATAAAGGTTAGGTGCCTCTCAAAGAGACCAGGGAAGTGCAGAATTTATGGATCCACCCCGTGGCTGAGATTAGATAGCCAGCAACAGTAGCCTGGAGGGAAATGTACGATAATTTGCATGCAGCAAGGTAATTACAAGTTCCTCCATTAAATCTTCGCCTCTGCATATGGATCTATGGCTTAGCTGGGACAAGTCCAATTACCTTCCTGCACTCTACATGGAAATCTACTTGAAGTTCACTTGATGCAAAATAAGGCTGCCAATATGTTGGGGAGTATTAGTTTGATGTGAATATACTGTACCAGCTGGAGAACCGCGATGTGTTTCCATTTGCTTCCATGTATAATTCAGGATGTTCATAAGGAGCATGAGCATCCTGGATATGTGAAGGATACTTTGTGGCCATCATGGGAATTCAATTGATTAGTTATCAGGGGAGCACTTGCAGAAAGTTTCACTCCAGCTAGCGAAATAATTTCAGACTGGCCTTTAGTGTAACATTCAATTGGTTTCTATAGCAGAGCAGGAGAAATAGATGCATGTAATGGGGCCCTGGGTTTTTTGTAGGTGGCTTATTGCTTTAATGCAGCTTTGAATATTAATAATGGGAAGGTGTCATCAGTTCTTTCCGTGGGCTATATTCTTCAGCTTTTTCCAGTGTACCTGTTAAAAGTTGTGCTTCTTCCTGTCTGTTGCTTATTCTTTCACAGCAACTTTGTTAAGACAGGCTAAAACAAGATTTGCTTTCTGTCTGACAAGTCTTTTAAAGTTCAGCTTTGCCAATACTGTTTTTTCAATGGATCTGGGCTGTGTACTTGCTCCACTGAGAAGGAACTAATTCAGTTTTCATGTTCCTTCATTTAAGCGATCCCTGGAGGGAGAAGCAGTCTGATGTCACACTGCTGTCCAGCGAGGGCTGTAATAAAGTAGCTGACCACGTTGTACTCGTGCCAGTTTATTTTTGACTCTGATATCTGAATGATTAAGACTTTGCATTAAACTACAAGCTCTTCTTTTCTCTCCGTCTCTTCTTCAGCCTCTCCTTGCTGATAAATAATAGATAAAGAAGAACGAATAAAGCACTAAACTTGTGCCCCTGGGACTGGAGTTTCCATCTAATCGGTGGTCCAGTCCAGCTTGAAATCTATTTGGTCATTTAGGCTTGGTCCTCCTGGAACAGTATTCTTCCTGCAAAGATACTGAATGTAAGAAAATGCAGCACAGTGAGGCAATCACAATGTCTGTTTGAGAAAGGCCAAAGATTAAGTTAACATAGAAGCAGATTTACCTCCCACTCATATAGAAGTGTCTACAGGTCAGCCTTTGCTGGAATGCTGCAATGGAGCCGTTATTGTGCCTACTGCACTTTGACTATTTTCTGTTCAGTAGGGAACTTCTGGTTTTCAGTGCTTGGGCTTTTCAGTGTGAAATTATTTATTTATATTGTAATGTATATATTCATAAATGTGAATGCATATTCATGTAAATATATATGCAAAAACACACTCATCTATATATATATCTATATCTATATGCATATATGTGTGTAGAGAAAAAAAACAACAAATACTTCCCCCACCATTGGCTCATGTAGAGGTAAACACCATTTTTCTGCAGCTGAAAAAGCAAATGTCTAATGCTATTAAAACATAACAGTAAGGATTTTTTTTTTTTTTTTTTAGAGAGAGAGAGAAGAAAAAAATCTGTAGCTGACACAAATATGCTGTTTGCAAATCTTTATAATTCCAGTGCACAAAATGTACTGTTTTCATTTTTTTAGCTTAACATATCCTTTGTCTTGGATATTGAATATAATTAACCATAAGTTATACATTTCAGCTCACATTCTGTTCTTTTCAGCTCCGCGCAGTCATTTCCCTTCCTTCAAATGAGTAATGATAATTTTATGTGAAGAATTGTCGCATGCCAGAGTGACCTCAGAATCCTAGCTAAGGTTCATTGGCAGAAAAATGCTGAAAAATGGAACATTTAAGCACTTCGGTATTAATATGGAGACAGTTCAGTGCTTTCAAAAATATTCAAAAGTGACAGTGTCAGAGCTTCCTGAATGTAACAGTTGGTGCTGCAAGATGGAGGTGATCTGACACCATAGAATTGTAGAATATCTCAAGTTGGAAGGGACCCATAAGATTCATCAAGTCCAACTGTGTGTGTTTTGAAGTTCAGGGTTAGCCAATGGGGTACTGCCAAAATGTTCATGGCACTGCTCCTCTTTGACGGTGTCCCCTTGGGCATTTAAAAAATTATCTTTGTTTTTCTTTTCATCTGAGTACTTCCAAGAGGGATTGTATGTATATGGTGGTAAAAAAATTATATATATGTGAGAACAGTAGGGATACTATGAGTGGGCTTTTCCCCAGACAGCCACGAACCAAGGCTTTGGGTGAGTGCTGTAAGTCCTGGACTTTGCAAAACATTCCACTACCCAAATATATTGGCATGAAGCTTATCGAGTTAGTGAAATCCAGGCGAGGTTCATAACTTTGCAGTTGTGTTTTTAGATATAGATTCAGTGTAAGAGATTACAAGGTATGCCAGACTTACTAATTATTGATAACAGTTCACTTGTTCCTGGATCTTTAAGAATAGTAATAACAAAAAAGAGTCTTCTAACATTGCCTGTAAAGCTTTCTCACATTGCAGAGCAAAAAAAATCAAAGTGTGCTGAGGTCAATGGGAACTTTCTGTTGGCTTCAGTGAATATTGAAGCAGCTGCCAAATGAAATTTTACTGTGAACCTACAGTGTTTATACTTTCTTCTTCTGGAAAGAAGGCAGTAGATGGGAAAGGCAAGATATGCACAAAGGCTTCGCATTGTTGTTCACTGTGAAGTTCAGAGAAGAGCTTTCAGAAGAAAGGAAACAGCAATAGTGTCTGATGGACGAACTTCAAAACCAGTGGTAGGAGCAGCGAGGGGTTGCATCTTCCAGTAGTACCAGGATGTGTCTCAATGGAAAAGCAGCAGTGCAGCAGGCAGTGCCAACAAAGCACAACAAAATCCCTTCAGTAACAAATTATTAACAAATGGCAACTAAATTTTGTGACTAATGTGCTAAATATAACGCTATCTCACTCTGTAACACATCGACAACACATTTCAGCATGTTCGCACTCATCACGTTCTCTTCTTTTGAAGGAAATAAATAATATTGACCTTTGGAAATATGTGGCTTAATAGTTTATCTTGGCTTTAGATCTTGCCAAACCTCATGACTATGTCTGAGGGGATTGTTTCAGATATATCCATGTCAATAAGATCTTATGTGAGCTAAAATAACCAATTTAAGAGTGCAGGACTCAGTCATCTTGTTGACAAGCTGACTTCACGCTAGATATATTTTCTATCATTGATGGCACTTTCAGCAGATCCCAGAACAAAGCTAGGTGAGTTCTAAAATTAATATCCTTTTTCGTGGTTCATTAGTTTGACTAGGGCTGGATAATAAATGGAGTTACAAAAACAAACAAGGAAACAAAGCCTGCATTCCATCTCAGAGCCAATTCCATAATTGAGTTCTGTGAGGTTATTTTTTTCTTTCTTTGTTTGTTTGTTTAGAAAACTTTAACCCTGAGAAATCTTCATGGAAACTCTGAAAATGACATCTTCATTTTCCTTTTCATATGCCTTCTGAGCCCCAATCAGAGTGATAATTAAAATGCTAAAATGCAATAAAATATACTGTCTGAAATTGTTTCCAACAAAAAACTGGTATCTCTTGCAATACATATAGCTCAGTTTTGCAGACCCAGAGGATCTGGCTATTTCTGATAAGCCCAGATAAGCCCTGGACTTCTGAATGCTTATCAGAGCTGAACTCAGACTCTTAGCTTGGTGAAGTTCACTTGTCTCCAGCTTTAATATTATCAGCCATTATTATAGAATTTTCCTTCTTTCTTCCCCTTTAAATGCCCTCAGAATCCTACCTGGCATTTTAAACCTGAATCCAACTTACCTGTCGTTGGCTTTAGTACAGTAGTTTTTAGATCACTGTTTTTTAATTGTGATCTATGGGACCTGGGAGAGATTGACAACTATATTAAGCAGTGTGATGTACAAGGAGTCAGTGCTTTGTAGATACCCTGGTGAGAGTTTTAAATAGCTTTATCTCCAGAACTTAAGACATATAATTTCAACCCTCAAATATTCAGTATCACTGGAACTGATGTATTACCTTCTTATTTCCCAAAATGTGGTATCTATAATGTTATTATATTTAGGACAATTCATTATAATGGTAGATTTTTTATTTTATTTTATTTTATTTTATTTTATTTTATTTTATTTTATTTTATTTATTTATTTTGAAGGAGTAACTCTTGCTTACTCATCTGTATTTGGCAATGATTTTCACTTCTGTTTTTGAAATGTCTGAAGGTGATTACACATATCTTGAGCTGTAGTGAAAAAAGCATACAGGCTTGCTTAAGGGCTCTGCAACATTTGTTTTCTTTAGCAGTTTTTCACACTTAAGATTTATAATTGTCTGGAACACCCTCATGATGTGCTGAGCTGAATTTGCTTCCAGTGACCATTGGTGATGCAGATGTCTGGCTGGAAAAAAGACATTCAGAGATCTGCAACTGGGGCCCAGTGCGGGCCCCTGGAGTTCAACAGAGTGCCCCTTCAATTAGTGACTTTTAGAACATCTGTTTCCATCATAGATTTGGCATTTCATTATTAATATTTGATTCGCTAATTACTTGACCATTAACTTCCTTATTCTGCATTGGGAGGGATTGAAAAAATAGTTGCTTTCTATGGGGTGAAGCTTCTAAATTCGAATGCTAAATTGCTGCATTTTCATATATGAAATAGTTTGGTTTAATTATTCTGTCATTTTAACTGCCCTTTCATTTCTGCTCAATGTCATTTCCAATCCCTATTGAATTCCTGGATACTTTACTCAGCACTGGAAAGGAAACTGTTATCAGAGAAGGAGAACTTTGTATTTCTAAGCAGCAAGGTGCATATGTAATCTCTTGCATCCTTAATGCAACTTAAATAGGAACATGAAGTTTATGTAAGCGAACATAAAAAGCTGGCCTTTTAAGATGCCACATCAGATGCTGAAGAAAATATAAAAGGAATTGGGTTATATAACATTGCAAATTCAAGATTTAGTGTGAAGAAACGTGCCTCATCTAACCAATATTAGAAGGATAAGGTCATGCCTATTGCCAAATGCTTCTATGCTGTGCGCTGGTGACAGTAATGTGGTGTAATTATCATTTGTTCATGATGTTCTGTCTGTCTAAGAGAATGTAAGGGAATAACTGTTCTTTTGTCTGTGGAAAAAATCTGCAGAAATTGATAACTAAGGGCATCTCTGATAAATGCTGGAAGAGAGATTTATGCTCTGAAAAGTGAAGTTTCTGGTTTGCTTTTCATCTTTTGTTTGAAAGCTGAGATGAATCTACTGTGTACACAGGCAGCTTGGAGAGCTGTGTCGTTCCCCAAAGCTGAGCATTTAGAGGTCCTTAGGAGGCTATGTAAAAGACATTGACAGATTCTGAAAAGCAGGAACGTTGCAGATTCATCTGCCATGTAGATGAATCTTTATTTCTAACAATTATAAAGTAATTTTAGTCAGGCAAGCTTAAAAAGTGGTAGAGCTCTCTCTTATTGTGCCTGTTCAGCTGAAATCACTAATTGAAAATGTAAGTTTCTGGAACTCCCATCTCAGAAGACTTGAAGCAGCCGTTCAGACTCCTTGGTGAATGGTGCTGCTTTAAATACAGAATGAAAACATGTAATGGCTGTAACGTTATTGATTCTTTATTGCAGATATTAATCTTTCTTTTAGCAGTAAATAGCAAACATAGAGGACAGGGGGATAAGGGAGAATAGGATGTGCTTCCCAATGGAGAATTAAGTAATTAAATTTTGAGCTACAAGTGTTGGATGGAGATATTTCATATGTGGACCATGCTTTTATTACCTCTTTTTTTTTTTTTTTTTTTCCCTTCAGAATCATTGTGTGTGCATTTTAGGTAGGAGAAGGTGAACTTAATTTGTATAGATGGAAACTTTACTGAACTTCATGACTTTGGAACTGACTCATTCATCTTGAGTTTCCCCTGTGGAGTAAAAGGAAAGGAGTAGGATGGAGTCCAAAAGGAGAGTACTCTTTTTCTTCTGTATGTGTGTGAAAACAGAAGAGAAGTGAAAAAACAAATGTAGGGCAGTAGGATTTTTGGAGAAATACAGCCTCAGGTTAGATTCTTATTCATATTTAGGCTGCAAAAAATGTTTGTCCTCATTTCTGAAACTGTTCAGCACTTTCTAAATTCACTGTGAGTGGATTCAGCTTGGCACTATTTAAAACCTTGCCACTTATTTTACCTTAGATGTGGACAAGAGACCAATTATAGCCTGTTTATTTTAGGCTGGGCCTAAGTGTGCTATATACCATCCTAGCGTATTCAGTGAATCTCTACCTAGTGGAAGATATTTTAATGTCCCTTAAGACATTTACAAAACCAATATAAAAACCTCAGCCTGGTAAAACGGTTTGAATTACCCGGAGGCAGAGCTTGCGCAGGCAGTTGAGTTTTGTGAGCTTAAAATAGTGTTGGTGAGGTGTACTCATTGCCCAGCTGCTCCTCACTGAGCCATCGAGTGACAATGCCTTCCTCGGAGCGGGGGTGAGCATTGTGGGCTCTCCTGGAGCCTTAGTGGGACTGAGGTGTCTGTCACTTGCTGCACTGGATGCAAACTGCAAAGGTCTGCCATAATTGGGGACAGGACTCCACTTTATTTAATAGAGTCTGTGTGTTAGGTAGATAGCGAATGTGATCTGAAACGCGTCAGGTGGAAGACAGACTGGCAAGTTTTTGAGAACTGCAGCCAGAGATTTTCTTTATTGTAATTGACAGATTAAGGACGTCTTTACCTTTTTGATAGTGCTGTAACTAACACTTTCAGCTGTGACATGATCACTGATAGTAATGACAGACAATTGCCTCTGTCTGCCCATTTTAATGAGGTCTCATTGCAAAGGCCTTCTCCAAAGCAATCACTGTGTCACTAACACTCCCAGTGCCTATGAAATTAAAGTGGGGTCTTTTTGAAAACGTTCAAAGGATTTTTTTTATTTTTTAAAACTGTTTTCTAGTCAGAAAATTGGATTTTCAGTACTGTTTTACACTGAAAGCTTGTTTTTGGGCCTGCTGGAACTGGTCTAAGGTTGTGCACTCTGCTGTCTCATTTCCACAACCTGAGATGCTCTACCCTAGAGATATAAAGAAATCCAATCGTGCTGAGCAGCTGGGGAGAACAGGATGAAGAATACTACATTAATAAGCACTCCACAGATACTTTAGAAGTAGAATATTTTTATTCCTCATCACCCTTTATCCTCAGACTACACGTTTCAGTGGAAAATGAATGGTCTCTAACAGATTTAATTACAAATCCGTGATTCCAGTATGATTAACTTATTTAATGAATACCATGTGACATGGAAGTTTACTTTTGACGCATTTATCCTGAGGCTGCCCAGAGAAAGCACAAAAACATGTTTAAGACAGAGCCCAAATAATACCAGCATGTAAGTTCTGCATTTTAATAACTCTTCTTGTACAAAGATTGGTCAATTTATGCTTTTAGAAACATGTCAACATTCTATACCCATTTTGGTGGCCTCCTTTGAAGGATGTGAAAGTCTTTAATGTATTTAAACAAATATCGTGTTTTGCAGAAGAAATTTCCACATTCCTGTCCAAATTACTTTTAATTCCTAAGCCAAACACAAAGCCACGCCTGCATGCAATACAAATTAGGTAAGATTCTGTTTTAAACTTCTTGTACAAAGCGTAATAACACTGTCTGTGCTGGTGGAACTCAACATTTATTTTGCATATTACACTGCATGTTAATGTGCACGATAGCTGGTGTTGACTAACGCAGCTCAAATAAATGCAGTCTTCTGGATCAGAATCAGTGATTGTGAAAGCCATTCCCTAGAGGTATAGTTCATGCTAATTGTGCTGCTAAAATGCATGGGGTCTTCATGGACTGTTTTTTCTTATAATCCCTCACCCCAAACATACTGACCCACGTTCTGGTTTCTGGAGCTGTGCCAGAGCTGGGGCCCACGTGGTATTTTCAATAATCGCATATGTTTGCAGGCAATATTTTGAGACTTGGCATACAGTAATGTATTATGCCAGTTAAATTAGCAACAGAAACTTTGCTGATTTTTATATATATTTATTGTAGGGATTTTTTTTTTCTTTCTGTGCTTTCCCTTTTTAGGCTAAGAATCTATAACATGCATCAGTATGTAGGAGTTGCACTAAAAACTTCTCTTAATGGGAAGACTCAATTATTAATGCAGAGACTGGGAGCTAAATGCAGGGTAAATTGTGCCAAAAATGAGGGCAGAATATGACTGCTGCACTATAGTCATTCAATATGGCAGTCCACAAGTGAATTTACATCCCATGCTAGGTAGACGTGTTGAAAACTTCTAGACAAATGTGTTACAAAGGGGCAGAAAGGAGTTTTATCCCTTAGCTGATGCTAGATCCTCCATAAGTCTAAAAAAGGCCAAGAATTTTAGATTTACTATGTAGTTTCCAAAATCAAATCGATTTGTAAATAAATATGTAGAAGTGGTAGTGAATGGTTTCATTATTGTGCAAGTTATGAGGGCTGCTCTGAAAGTAGTATATCTTATTTTATTATAATGACCCACGACATTAGAGATGGATGTTGGTGGTGTGGCAGCAGAGGTTGAACTTTCACACCAATATTCCATTACATTTTGTGGCAGATGGCAGCAGAGGGGCAGTCTGATGATGTCATGTGTGATGTGGAAAAGTGTATGAAACAAAGATGTGGAATTGAATTCCTCCATAGAAATAATTAGGAGCCAGTACTTTTCAGCAACCTACATGTATGTAAGATACTTCAAAATCTCTTCAGCCTGGGGTCAAACTATTGCTAGTACAAACACCACTGTATTTTATCATTAGAACCAATAGTTTTGAAGACAAATTTGTCATTCGTTTTTATCATTTGTGTTCCCTAGCAAAAAATAGAAATTAAAGAAACAGATTTGATCTGCAAATATTTAATGTTCACCTCACTGTGCTAGAGTACACTTAAGGGTCTGCAGGCAAGGACATAGCTGTGTTTATGAAGGAATATAATAAAAACGTTTCCATCAAATTATTTTATCTTTTTTTTAACAAAATATAATGTGTGAGACCTGGTATCCCTAGGCTTTGGTTATCAATGTGGCTTTTCATGGGTTTCCTTGAGATGAATTTCTTTCAGACTGTTTAGGATATGCTGAGTTCTGATTTTCCTGAGATGGGCTGATCCTACTGTAATTGTGCAAAACTTTATTCCCATTTTCAAAATGAGTTGTTATTGTTGTGGCGTAGAAGAAAAGGAGTAGGAACAGGAAATTATTCTGTTTTTAAAACAGGCTTTTTATGAGTGCCTTCCAGGAGTGCATTAAGCAACATGACTTACATCTGTCTCGTGTTTTGTTCTCTGATTCTCTCCCTAAGGGAGAATTGTGTGTGCAGTGAAGCATTTTGTTTTGGTAGGGTTTGTCATTTGGTTTGTTTTATATACAAACTGTCTGTGTTTGTATTGGACAAGAATGTGCCTAGAATTTGGAGCACAGGTGGTAAAATCTGTGATGCCCTTTTGGGCCTGTAGGAGTCACTGAGGGGAACACCACAGTGCAGACCCACTCTGATCACTTTATAGTGTGTCTCTAAGTTGTACAGTGCTTAACAAGGTAATTCATGTTAAATATTTTGAAAAATCATGTATTCGATCATTCATTTATTTCATGGAGTGTTCTCTTCGTTTTGATTTGGAGATTCTTTTTCATAGTTGCATTAGTAGTTCCTAGGGCTAAATTGAAAACCTTTTTATCCAGAAGTGACTCTGTGTTGAAGCATCACACGAGTCCTATAAAATGAAGGGATTTTAATCTAGGAAATGTCAACCAGAGCTCCCCTCCTAAAGGCCAGCAGTAGCAACTAAGCCTTTGATTTACTAACAAAACACATTTTGATAGACTCAGTGAAGAGCACAAGAATAAAATAATAAGAAGAAAATCTGATGGGAACAAGTATGTTTTGCCATCATTACCATTTTTTATCTGGTTTAGATAGAGTCCAAAAAGACCAATTAAAATTAGACACCTCTTGTATTAGATTTTATATAAACCAGAACAAATTATACAGCTTTTTCTCAGCTGTATATCCCTTAGATAAGTGAATGTGTGATACAGACAGAGTGGCACAATACTGAGCAACACTGAGATGCAAGAAATGTGTGTCCTCCTTTACAATGTATATGACTAAGTGGTGGAGTGCTGAGTTCTGTTGTACTCACATCTGTATGGTAGAAAAATACATGTGTACCTGCACTGAAGTTTCTTGGTACATTATCAACAGATAACAACAGTAGTTAGGCTAGGTTTATGTACAGAGTGATGTTTTCAACTTTTCAGAACTAACTTATGCTGGAGTTATTCACGTAAGGATGCTTTGAATCGATCAGTGAAAGAGAAAAGAATGGGCAGGATCATTTTTAATTATTTGAAAAGAAGAAGGCTGTAAAATATGGTCAGGAATGCGAAAAGACAGAGAAATACCTTTGTAAGGTGAGGTTCAGATTGGGTCTCATGTCTTATCCTGAACTAAAACAAGAAAGATTTGAAGTTTTAGCAGATTTATACAGCCTTGCCAGTGCCACCTTGATGCTACAGCTGTAACAATGAGATCATTTCCTTTAGTCATCTGGCAGAAGCAGAAAGGATGCATGTCCTTCTAGAAAGAGACATAATTCTTTGTAATTTGTGGGAATGCAGCATTCCTCATGCAGTCAGCATGGAAAAGCCAAGAAAGAACCACAGTCTGATCTATAGATTTGTTTGAGAATGCACGCTACAATGGTCAGAAAGTTTTGTGTTGGTATAATATGTTCTGTTCACAATTTTACCACTTTTTTAAATATTTGAAAAGTTAAGAAGAATAAAGAATACAGCCACATTTTATTCTAACTGCTTTAGCTTAAAACTGAATCTGTACGAAAAGCCCATCTTCTTACAAAGCATACCAAAATATTTCCAATTGAGAGCATATAGGTGTCTGTATGCATCTTTCAAACATTTGAAAAGAACATCTATACATCATTAAGAAGCCATCTAGAACTAATAAAAACATATAATCTTACATCACTGTTAGTTTTAAAATGAGAAGCAATGGCCTCATGTTTATCACAGTACATAAAGAAAAGCAAATACTGTGCCAATAAGTTGTGTGGCTTCAGGTGGCAATGCTATGCCTGGAGCACTACAGCCTGGTGCCTGGGATGGCAGGTCCTTCACCCTTGACAGGTACTTGTCTGCCATTTTCTGATAGCAAATATTCATTAAGTCACTAACTGTACTTTGAAAGTTGTACATTGCTTATCTTACATAATTAGGGTCGTTTCAAGTAATGGGAGTCTAACTTGTTTATTCTTTTATTCTACCTTTTTTTTTAATGTTGGAGGCAGAGGGAAAGCATATTTTTACTTTACCTTTTTTAGAGAAATATAACTTCCTTTGCTTGGGGAACTGGGCTGTAAGAAAAACATGCAGTATGTCAAAATTGGCAGTAAAGTAATGAGCTCTCATTAACACTGCATTGCACCCAAAAGTTTCTTACTCTATCTAATAACTTTTCATACTAACATAGTTTTTCCCAGTACAATTAGAGACTATGTATAGTATCTAACCTTACAATGGCAGGTACATTCAAAGACACTGGGACTTTTAGTTATTGATTACTTAAAATAAATACACATTTCCATCTTATTTTGTCGACTGGCAAAATAAAGACACACAATTGCATCTTGCTGAAACGTTAAGTTTTTTAGCTCTTCTGCAACTCTTTCTACCATGATCATTCATTTGAAAGTATTGTGTAAGATACAATGCTAATTGAATTTTGGCAATAGCTTTTAGCAGCGTTTGTTTTGAAAAAAGAAAAAATTGAGAAGGCATGTAGGTTGCAATGGGAATTTTATTTATTTTATTTCTTTCAATTTTGAAGTTATGTCATTGTATTTTATCTCAATATATCAGCAATAAAAACACAGAAGTAGAATATTTTAAATGATACTAACGTACAGGATATGAGAAGTAAGTGCAAGTGTATACAACTGCAGACTGTTTATTCAGGTCTTAGAAACTAAACAAAATTGAGCTTGTAAAGGGGTAGGCAGCATGTGTGGGTGGAGGGTGGATGTGGAGTGAAAGAGAAAGTGGGTGATAGCTTGTTGCATTATAAATGTTTCAGCAGGAGGTACTTGGAATGGTTCCCTCACTTCCATGTTGTGAAATCATAAGGGAGTTATGCTGCATCCCAAATGAGTGCTAATGAAACCTTTATACCGAGCACCATCATGTATTCTGCATATGTTACATATGATGTGGGAAAACTCAAATTAAAATTGAGGGAGAGAGAGAGAATATATGATGGAGTGGCATAAAGGTTTTATCAGCATGAGATTGGGAAGGAGTGCCTTACAAAAGCAAAGCTGAATTCATTAATTCTTATTTTTCTCTCCCTCTGAGCCCTGAGTCTTGACACGCACTGTAGAACTTGGGTTTACGGACACTGGGTCCAGAAATAATGCCAGTAATCTTTTTTAGAACTCTCTTTAATCTTTCAATAATAAATACTTTTGTGACAGAATGTGTAAGATGATTAGGGGACTGAAGTCTTACCAGCACTTGTTTGGAATGTTCAACATTTCTTGTTCCACACTGGAAAATGTGTGTATGTGTGTGTGTGTGCACATTTTGAGTGCTTCTATTTTCCCTTATCTGAGCTTCAGCTATTAATCCAGCCAACAAAAACTTCCTGTAGAAAAGCAACATTTCTTCTTCCTTTATTGTCCCTCTTCTCTACTACAACATTATGTTCCTTCTCTCCACCTGTATCAACTGCTCTTCCCTCTAAACTCAGCCTCTGGACTTTGTGTTTCTGGATTGGGGAGTTTTCTATTGTGCCCTGAGAGTGATCAGAAGTTGTAAGTGTGAGGGTGTTGCTTAAGTCATTGCAGGGTATTTAAAATGTAATGCTCATTTCAGCTACTGGGGGTATTTTTCTACAGGTATATTTCTACAGGTGTATTACATACACCTCCTTCCCACCCTTGCCAAGCTCTGTACAGTTGGGAGTCATGGTGGCTTGAGCAATCAAACAATATTTAAAATGTCTTGGAGAAAAAATTGCTGAGGTGAAATTATAAATAATTTAGCCTGTAGTAATGATAAGAAGTCATATATGTAAAATTAAGCTTTTCTAGGAAAATAACCATTATGAAGTGCTTCTGCCATTAAGAAATATCTTTCTCTCTTCACCTTTGCCTTCTGCCGTATTATATCTAGTTTCTGACTCTCTTTCCGTGCCATTTTGTTTGACCTATCTATGATTACAGTTCTAGATCAACCAGTAGCACTAGCATTGTTTTAATATGTTGTCTGACTTCTGATTTTCAAACTAGTAATGGGCAGAAACAGTCTTTAAAAAAGATGACCTTTAGTTATACTGCAAGATAAGCAGAGGGAGAGGGAGTGAAAGGATGCTAAAGCACAAGGAGTTAGTGGTACTTATTAGTGGCAGGAAGAAGCAGTGCAAGTCTTTTATTACTCATTAAGGTCAATTGGTCATTATGTCTTTGCATCTATTGACTTTGAATCATGGAAGAAGAAAATCTTTGAGACTTTAAAGAAGATAAGGTAGCATGGAGGAGGAATTTTCCTCCCTAGATTTGTTGTCTTTCTGACCTAATGCTTTCTCTCAGAAGCAGAAATTCTTCACCACACTTCCACCTCCTTGCCCAAAATGAGTGCTGCAATAACCAAACAAATCATATACTGTCTACAAAGAAAAAACAACAAAAAAACAGGAAGGTGGTCCAAAAGATTTGTTCCTGCATTTGTTAAAATTTCAACTTTCTTCCTGTGGTTACTCTACATGGATACATTTCTCACTGATATGTGGATAACAGGGAGAAAAATCAAATCATGGAAAAAGAAATGGAAACTATTCCTTCCATAAATCTTTCCTTTTCCTTTATTTACTGAGATAGAAGATTGGCTAGGAGTTGAAATGCAGAGTGTGTAATGCATGTGTGCATGCTTCTGAGCCTTTCTTACCAATGTAAGTGACATTTTCCTAATTTCAGTTTATATAAAGAAGGCTTTGCATGACTTTGATTTTAATAACATGAAGGTCAAACAATTCAGAATAGAAACAATAATATTCTCCAGAAACTGACCCATGAAAATATATTTGTTTCTGGAAAACTGCCCTTCAGAGCTCCTTCCCAAGTAAATTTGCAATGACATTTCAGAAACAGAACATGGATGCCTGTAACTATGGGGAATTTTTGGATTGTTTCTGCTCATTTGCTAACCACACACAAAATGCCTGTTACACAAATCAAACTCCGGTAATTTACTATCCAGGTGTCTGATCTTCTAACAGCCAACACGCTGAGAAAACATTTGAGGATATTCGGCTCAGTTTATATACGTCCTGTATTGCTTTTTCTATTACTTTGATTGCAGATCTAACTTCCTAAGGCCTTTAGCATTGGGAGAGATAAAGCTGCTACCCCATTAAGGCAGAAGGAATTGAAATTCCAGAGTACTTTGATGTCAAACAGATCATTCGATTAAGAATTAAGGTTTCATCTTTGTTTTATATCATTTTTTCTTCTTTTTCATAAAGAAACAATATGTAGTGCTGCCTAGCTGGGCTCAAGTGTTTGGTTAAGATAAATGTACTGACTGTGTAGATATAACACCCCATGCCTTTAGCAATAACATGGACAGGAAGGATTGTAGGACTGCAAAATCGCAGGTCTGGACTGTCCAGGGATCTGTGTTATCTTCTCATCTCTGTCAAACTTCAAAAATGAAGGGTTTTTGTTTGTTTTGTTTTGTTGTATTTTAGAGAGGAGAAAAGAGAAAGACAGAAACTCAAGAACTAAAAGCAGTTTGTAGGTTTTACCTGAAGATGTAGAAAAAGCCTGGCAGAGTTGGAAAGCCCTCCAGAGGCTGGCAAATTCAGCCTGTTTTCCTTGAATTTAGAGTCAAGCTGGGCGTCTTGACTCTTGTCAGAGACACTGCAAGAGGGTGAAGAAGAGGAAGGGATTCTGATGGAAAATTTGTAAGGATTAAATCTTAATTTAACCTTTCATGCATATTCTTTCACCAATGCTTAGATCACTCTTTCCTTTGTTGCAGATTATTAATTGGTATTATGAAGTAGGTATATCTAAATAATCCATTACAAATATATTAAATAATGTATTGAAAAATATGCAAGTAAAACCTTAGTCATGAAGATCTGGTGAAGGATAAAAGATGAAGGGGTTTTAGGAAGAGAGGTTTCCTATGCCAAGATAGCTCTGTTTGGTTCCACTGACTTGTGCTGGGTGCACAGTCATTTGTTGTTGAGAGCCATGAATCCTATGGAGAATCTTGCTTGATTTTGAGTTTAGCCTCCCTAGGTAACACAGTGCTGGCCTAGTGTTTCTTTCTGTATACAGCTTGAATCTTAGACATTGATTATTTGAAACAAGCTCTCACCAATATTAGTGATGCTAACATACCATAGATATTTGGTGGGTGGCTATTTAAAATATATATTTCCTCCTGGAGACTAAATGTAGCTGTGGATAAGTACATGTAGGTACATTGACCTTACGGAGGCATACGCATGGAGAGAAATGCTGAGTTACCTGTTTCATTTTTATCCTTTTGGGAGTGATTACACTGTGAATCTCTACTATTTCTTTCTGTTTTTTGTCCTTACACTTAGGCCTGACCAAATTTTCTTTTTCTCTGCTGTTTTAAAGCAAGAAAAAAATATTTTCAGACTGAAAACCCTGTGACATGATTTCTAAAGGAAATACCAGCCATTGATCCATAGCCATGTGGTCTGTTGCGGTTGGCATTGTTTTATTGCCAAGGTTTAATAGTTTTTATTGGTTAAAGCTTTTAGTCTCAAGTCACAGCAGTTGCAGGGGAACATTGTGAATGTCTTGTGGATGTAAGCAGGGTATTAACCTGTCTTGTTTAACTGCTAGCTCATTCCTCTAGAGGCATCATGTTTGTCAGATCATTTTTCAACTGTGCCACACAGGCCTGTGTGTGATATTTATTCTGCCTGTAACAAGTTCTTTAATTAATTTATCAATAGGGCACTTAGGAGCTCCATTTTGTTAACTGCTATTATTGTCATTACTTTTAGATAGGTTTGGGATAAGTCTTCATTTTGTCAGTTGTTTATTATTATTATTGTTATTATCATTAAGAATGTATACTACACAGGGCAACCTTTCTATGGTCATGAATTAACTGAGAGTTATATGGTTGTGCTCTGGTGTAAGGATGAGCACAACTGGGCAGTATAATGTCTCCTGTTACTGCTGAATTTCTGCCTAGCATCCTATAGATCTCCAGGTACTTTTCAAGACTTCTCAGGCGGAAGAAGTCATGGGGGTATCACATTGCCAGTCTGAATCTGGGCTGAGGGAAGATGGCTATAGGTTTTCCCCAGACTTTCCATGTTAACTGTAGGTCCACTTCAGAGTCAAAGTTCCCATCACACAGAAGCAAATGAGGAAACACGACTGTATTAGAAAATCTGATATACAGGGTGAATGGGCATGGGCAGAAGCAAAGGGCAGTTTCTTTGTCTGAAATGTGTCTTTTTGAGGTAAAGCTCAAATAAGTATTTCTTCATTGTGAAGCAGATTGCTGCTTCCTTATACCTCCTGTCAGTCACCTTTATCTATCCCAGGTATTTATAAGGCACCTATCACTTCAGGATCTAAATGGCATTGGCCTCCCAGGGAAGGGAGTTGAGATAAAATAACTACATGGAAAAAACTAACTGACAGACTGCAGAATATCTGTGAATGTGAATTATCTTGGGAGAGTGAATATATCACACAGTGCTGAACTACAAATACATAAGCTCATTTGTATGTAATTGTGCTTTACGTTATAACACAGTTTTGATACACTGTCCATATAAAGTTGTGGTATTTTGATTATTTTATTATTACTTTTTTTTAATTTTCATGTAGATTATGCATCTGTAGTTTTAATCCATTTCACACCAAATTCTATGCAGAACTGTAGCGGGAGTAAAGTAAACATTAATGAAAGCATATTGGAAATAATTGTTTACTAATGAAGAAGTACTGGGTAATACCAGGGTAATTGTATGATTTGTCTGTATATAAAAATATGCTTGGATAAATTCTGAAGTATTATAGTGAGACAAGTTTCCAGAACCTCAACTGGTAGTTGATAAGTGCAGGAATGATAGTCTTGGGGCAGTATATGTTTCCTGTAGGCATGATGGCTAGAACCGTTCTGTGGTTTGACTGGGTATCACTGAAATGCTGATTTCTGCAGCAATAAAATTCAGCTTCTTAAATCTATTGCTCTTTTACACTTAGCTTGGATTTACAGAGAGAAATAGTTTCATTGATCTCTGATCAAATATCCAGCCACTTGTAGTGGAAAGTGGAACTGCTCTGAAGACAGAGGCTGCTTTAAAAGAACACCTTTATCTGGGCAGAGGGAAATTAACTCTTAACACCTTTCTAGTGAAAATGCTTAAAAAAAATCTAAATGTTTCTGAATTTGAGCTAGAGGTTTTGGCTTGCAGTCTTTACTGATACTTGTCCCTGGTAATGCTGTATTCTGTATTGATGGAACTATATTTTATTATATTATATAGCTATTGTATATTTACTAATATACAATGAGGAAATAGATGTAAATTATCTAGTTAAAATCTAGAAATCAATGGAAGGCAAAAAAGAAAAAAGAAAAAAAGAAATAACCTGCTGTTTTACTGTTATTAGAAAGGGTGTGGGACTTGGGGGAGTTTTTTGTTGTTATCATTGAATCTTTTCCTTTTATTAAGGAGTTCTGTAGGTAAGAATACTACCATGAGCTGAGAGAGCTTCATTTTATCCCATTCTTATGAGGTCTAAATCTGAAAAAGTGACAAAAAATGGTTGTTTCAGTGAACTCTTTCACATCATACAAGACCTAAAATCGAGAATATCTCTAACACGTGTGCCATTCTATGCAAAAGTAGAATGCATTTTCTATTCCTAAACAAAGTTTAATGTTTTTCATCTGGAGTTGGTTTTCTACTGTCAGCAAGAAAAAAAAAAAAGATCATGGATGCAGTTGTGTATTTATGGGCAAGTTTTATCTCTAAACAGATTTGTAACTAAAAACAGAAATATCTTTTTATGGGAGACAGCTGGTTGGGAGATTAAAGAAACACAGCAAGGGAGGGGAGTTCAAATTAACAAACATTCCTAGACAAGGAATGCCTGTGAGCATTAGCAAGCCTTTAGATTGCGACCTAAAAACATACCTAATCTCATCGACGGGTCTGTACTGATGGGTTTCACTTTGTTATTCAATGATAAAGAAATCTTTGAAAAGCCCAGTGTGGAGCCATAGCTCTTGTACATTTTGAAGCATCAGACTGACCCTGCAAATGTGTGTTTGGGCTCAAACAGTGTCAAGCAATTAAATTTGGCACTGGAAAAGTATTTGCTGGGACAAACTGCTCTGAGTCTTTAGCAGCTCTTGGGAAGTTTTAAGGTCCTTAAGAAGAGTTGCAGAGACTTCTGACAAAAGCAGACATTTTGTCCTAGGGAAAGCAAAATTTGCTCCTGGAGGAGCATAACACCTGAATGGGCAGACAGGGATCAGCTTGTCCACAACAACTCACAATGTAACATCGGTCATTTTAAAGCCTTTATCTCAAGAAACAGTGTAAGATAAAGTGTGTGATATTCCTGCTGATATACAGGATGGCAGCCCTCACATGGAAGCTTCTTTTTTGATAATGATACAGCATGAACTCTTGAAAGAACAAACAGTTTTCATGTGCAGTGAATATTTGAATTGCAGGACCTCAAGTTATTTGACAAATCTAGTTGAGCTTTTCTCATAAAGTATACAGTAATATGTCATTTTAAAATAGTTGGAGTATGCCTGTGCATATTGTATTCTGTCTTTCCCTGTTTAAATATTATTATAGGGAATGCTGCCAGTTTCTAACAGAGCTATTGTTTGTTTTTAAATCAGTAAAGTTAGATTTGGAATTGTGTTCATCCTCATGCTGTGTTCATTTTTATATGATTTTTGAAGCTTGTCTTATAAGGGCACATCTTCTGCAGGAATAAGCTAGCTCAGATTTGTTGACTTCCAATTGCACCATCATGAAATCTTATCCATGTTCAGAAAATTTCCAGCAATATTTGGACCAAAGGAACATATCGTTAATCTTAACATCAGCTGTGTTGAAGACAGTCTTCTAAAGTCTCACTCAAAGTATGATTGTGGTTTTGTGCTATCTCTCATATGTATCCCCTACAGAACTGAAGGGAGGAAGATTCTGTCCCGTCCTCAGTGTAGTTTGGTGTATGCTTCTCAGCATCCACATATTCAACACATCTGATTTTTGTTGTTAAAAAGCCCATGTTTGCTCTGAAAGAATGAAGAGAAGAAGGGAGACTAAAATTATTATTCTGATATTCATTAAATGCCTGAAAGGAGTAGAAGGTCTGTCAGTATTTAACTTTCTTTAGGTTAATGACAAGAACATGAAGGAAAATGTTGAGGAATCACTATGCTATAACGAGTGTACGTATGCAGATCCTTGTGCTCTGAGACTCACTTCCCCACAAGTCGATATTTGGCCAAAAAAAGTGGCCTTATTTGGTAAATGGATATGAATGGCAACAAGATGAGATCTTTAAGCTCTGTTCTGTTTGGAAACTTGCAGTAAATCACACTTTCTTGGAAAATATCAGATATTTGGGTATTTTATTCAACAGAAAGAACGAGTCTGTGCTCTGCAACAATTCTCATTATTGTCTTTTGAATGAGAAAACAAACTATGCAAATGAAATTTTAAAATGGAAGTGTTATAAGATTCTCAGATTATGCTTTTGTCAAATAATAGATTCAGTGCATTTTTAGTGTGTGTGATTTTCTTTTCTTTTAAGGCACAGAGATTTACAAAAAGAAAAAGATCTTTAGGTATTGGGATAGATATTGCTGGGAGGTTGTTTTCCTTTGTGGTTTTCTGACAAATATTCTGGGGAGCTAACTATAGAATTTTAGAACAGTTCTATTTACTTTTTAAAGTGAATTGATCACAGGTGTTTTTAGCTATTGATGCTTTCTCCTTTGTAGTTACAATTATGTATGTACTCTATGAAATCAGAATTTAATCTCTGAAAATCTGTTTCTTTCATTGCTTTGTGAGAGTATCATCAGATTAGATCTTTCTCACACATGTTGCTGATTATATCCTAACGAGGAAACATTTTTCAAATTCATAAGTTTTAAAAAAAAGGAAACAGTTTATTCTGATTCTTCAACTCAAGAAAGTAATGTGGGGTTTGCTTTATTTTGGCTAGAATTCTTTCTTCATTATATGCAATTCTAATCCAAAGCACATTTTTCATTTCCCTCAAATTGACATTTTTAGTTTCACCGTGCTTGGATAGAGATTTACCTCTATGAGAAGTCTGCAATACATTGTAAAAGTGCAATTTTTTATTACAGAAGAGTAGTGTTGGTGGTTATCTATCCTATATAATTCTGCAGGTAATAGTGCCCTATACATACTGCTTTCAGGAGGCTTTTCCATCATAAAAATGGAGATGGAATGGACTGTAAATTATTTGTTGTACGTATTTATCAGTAGAAATTTCACTAGATATTTCAAAAATAGTTTGCTTTTTCAAAATTATCTAATATTTTTTTCAATTTACATTTATGCCATGTTAACTACTCTTGGCAACTCAACACAGCAGAAAATACTAATTTTATTCATTCTACAAGTATATCTTCAATGCATCCTTTTGCTCTGAAAAGGAAAAAAAAAATAATTTAAATAGTCAAAATTGTATGTTTCATAACCATAAGAAAATGTAATCTAAAATTTTCATTTGAACATTTTTTATTTCAATATAAACAGTCTTTGCTATGTTGACAAGTAATATTGGTGTTGAAATTATCAGCAATAATGGGACAAGTTCTGTAACTGGCATTTAATACATACATAGACATAAATGAATGAAAGATAGTAAAACTCTATTGCTCTCCTTTTTTTCCGTACTAAAAAACAAAAAAACAAAAAAACAAAAAACAATGTGCAGAACAATAGCAATTACAAGTAAAGAAGCAGAATGGAAGAAATTCCATGTTTAGTACAGTCATTTATAAATGCATGTGTGTGGAGCTTAGAGACCAAGTAATCAAAAAGGGTTTTTAATTTCAGGATTGGATGGAACTATTAGATTATATAGTTTGACCTTTTAGGTGCAATAAATCTTGCCCTTTTACTTCACTGTACCGTGCCCCATCATATTAATGAAGCAATATCATTTTAATAAGAAAAACATCTAGATGGGAAGAAATGAAGCCATTGTTCTCCTTACTTATTACTACACTCAGTTATACATTATAAATATATGCCCAGTTTGGATTTGTCCAATTTCAACACATTTTGTGACAGGTACGTTTAGAATTTCCCCCATGT
This sequence comes from Callipepla californica brunnescens, assembly GCA_023055505.1. Lineage (NCBI taxonomy): Eukaryota > Metazoa > Chordata > Aves > Galliformes > Odontophoridae > Callipepla > Callipepla californica. Next base: position 10,622,782 of record JALIRH010000016.1, read on the forward strand.
AAATTTGCTGATTATTATGTTAACTGTGCTCATCAAAAAAATTAATATTCTTCTGTAAAAATCACATTCAGTCTTTCAAGTTGTTCATTTGTCACTGCAAGTTCCTGTTTTCACTGTGACATTACTGAGACAAAGTAGTAGTTTGTTGGTGCAGTTCTAGCTACAAATCAAACTGTTAAACATTAGTATGTTGGGGTTTTTTTGTTTGTTTGTTTGTTTTGTTTTGTTTTGTTTTGCACAGGGTCTGGATAAATGATTTGAAATCTACTCTTTGTTCTGTCTCGTCTGCAGTCCAAACCATTTCCAGTGGGCGTAATCATGTTAAATGAATTTCCTAACAGTGTTTCTGAGAGTGAAACTCAAATATTTCCTTAAAGTACAGAGCCAGTAGAAATATGCTATTTAATTTCACAGTTTCATTTGTATGCACTGTTTATTTTAAATGCAACTGCTAATATTTTAATACTTTACAACTAGTATTCTCTTAGTAGCTGTAATACTTATTAAATCTGTTAAGACATTTATACTCTGCAGGACTAATTAATAAAAGCCACTGGTAATGGGTAATACAATAGGATAGCCAGAATTGCAACAAATCTGAAAAGTATGTTACTTTTTTCTTCCTCTTGCACTTCTTACTCTTATCGGTAGGGCTCCATCAGCTCCAGTATTACAGTACTTTACTGTCACTTTGTCAATGAGAATTCTAAGAACTTTTAAATAATTCTTATTTAAATATTGACTGATGCAATAATTAAACAGTTATTGTCATATGGACAGATGTAGAGTTACACCCAGATCAAAAATAAGTCACTGTCAGGAAGAGAAAATTAAGCCAAGATCTTAGTTTGTGCCAGGGAGGCATTTATCAAAATTTGAAAAATAATTACAGTAACAATTGAAAGCACTGCAAAGAATGGAAAATACATTCTCACCATACTGGGAACATTAAGAATGTTATATTAAAAAGAAGAAAACCTCCTGACATTAATGCAAAAAGCATGATTATGTACCACAGTATTGATTTAATGTAATTATTACTGCTGTTCAGTGGTTACTTAAATGGTTAGCTGAAGGTTAAGTAAGAGTAGTAGTAAAGAAAGAAGAAGTAACAGAGGAAGAAACAGAAAGATAGAGTGGAATTATCATTAGTGTGGATCAATTATTTTTTCTCGGTGAGACTTTACGAGATGTCCCATCATCATCCATAATTATCTCCTGCTACCTCAATAGCTGTTTCCCTCTTCTAGCAGCCAGACAGTTCTGCATCTACAGTGCTGAATCCAATTTATTTTTATGTTGTATTCTTCGTTCAAGGAATAACAAAATGCTTTTCAAATAGAGGCAGTGTTGCTTTTTTTTTTTTTTTTTTTCATAAAATTTCCATTACTATTTTCCCCAGTGAATTTTACCAGGTGCGAACATTGTTCACTATAATGGTAGGATAAGATGTGCAACATCTAGATGTTTTTGACTTTTTGAATTGATACTGCTGTGTTGTAGAGAGCAAGTCAATATCAACAGGTCACAGATGGCATTAGTCTAATGGGAGATTTTAATCAGAATGTCTAAACAAAACATTTCTTCACTGGATGTTTCAGTATGTTCTGATGGGTGTTTTAGTCCGTATAAATTCCTTAGTGCTGCTATAGTTTGAGATTTTCTTTGGCTTCCCCTGAGGAATCTGCAAATGCTAGTACTTTTAAGATTACATACTCTCAAGATGATATAGAAGATTGAATCATGAATTGTGGGGCATGTGCTATTTATTCTCAGACTGATAAATGAGTCATTTTACACAAGAAAATTCAGAGGAGGAAGTTGACTATGGTGCAGCTTTTCTACTTGCCATAGATTGTGTGTAACTCAGGTTCTGTGTGGCCTGTTCCAGAAGGACTGAGGAAAATCAAAGAGAAATTTTGTAACCATAGATAGATGACTAAAATTGAAATAATTATTTCAGCTGAAATGGGACGAACACTTCTAGATGAGCACAAGTTTGTGCAGTATCCATGAAATAGGGGAGATTTCTTGTAGATAAAGTCAGGAATGGCAGAACAGAATCAGTTGTACAACAACTTTTATGCAAAGGTTAAAAACAAAATGATTGATGCCTGCTAAAGAATTCGGAACAGTAATTTTTTTCTTACAACTTTGTCTTTGAAACTCTGCTGAGAAAGAATGATAGAGGACATCATGTTTATTACTGCTATACACGCCGTATTGTTTTTAATCTACTTTGAGAAAACAGCATCTGCCTACAATTTAGTATTTACTATTGTAGAACATGATTTCTCCTGTTCTTGATACTTTGAAATGTTTTGCTTTAAACATTATCTTAATGGACATCTCATCACATTTGAAGAATCAGTGGAGGAAAACAGAGTTACTTCTCCTGTCAGAAGCCTTCCAAAGTATATGAACTCTTCCAAAAAATTTGGTTGGATATAGGTGCTTCTACTCCATAGTGATGGGATTGTTCCCAAAACAGTTCCCTGAGGAGCTACTAAGAGGAAATTCTATCCAGTGTTTTCTGAGACTGAGAAGTGATTTCAGCCACTGAATTAGGGCTGTAAGTATATGGGAAGAACTCCAAAGCTTCCATATGCTCCTTATTTCTTTGGCTGTAAACTGCACTGCTGAGGGTATATTCTTCTACAAATTTCTGTTGAATAAGGGAACATGATACCTAAAATTCAAGAAGAAAATCTATGCTTATGTGTTTATTTTAACAGTAAATATAACAGTTAGTTAAAAAGAAAACATTTTCTTTCTTAAAGTAATAGTTAAAGCTAAACTATGACAAGCTTTATAAAGGAACAAGCCTGGGGACTCCTTATCCAGATGGTCGTGCTAAATGATACAAATAATCATGTTAACTTACTCAGTAAGACATCACTTACAAAAAATGATGTAATGATTAAAGACAGTGCACTTTCTGATTTTTATTTATTTTTTTTTCCAAAATTCAGTGGCCTTTAGGACAATTTATTTATAATGTTCAGAGCGTGGCTGTTATGGACGAGGAGGAGTTTCTTATTCGATTTTTATTTTATTTGGCTTTGTGTTTGAAGGAATCCATCTGAAACACTTTTTTCCGTACCAGCAAGAATAGTATGGTTAGTTATGGTGCTTTGGAAAATTCATATTTTTAAGCTGAATGACAATTAGCACCTTTTTATTCTTGGACTTCTGTAATATTTCTTTTCTTTTACCTTTGTATGTTGCCTTGAAGCTATAATCCTCACTGTTTAATATTGCATTTGATGTCTTATCTAGGTCTTTTCTGCCTTGCAACTCAAACATCAGGTGTTTGTGATTTCTGTAGGTCACTTCAATGTTACATTCATACTGCATTCTTCTAGGCAATCTGTGCTTTGAACAGAAGCAGCAATTTGTAGTTTCATTCTGTACCTTTAGTTTCATTTCCTTCATTTTATATTGCTTTATTGGGCTTCCCAGACAGCTTTTCATGTCTTTTAGTTTTCTTGGAGGATCAGCACTTCATTTTTTATAATTGTGTTGTGAACTGTAGAGGGACCAGGATTACCATATACCTGAAGAAACGTGGTATTTCTCTTTGCCAATGGCACAAATGTAAATGGGTGTACCAGTGATCTGGGGGGAAAAAAAAAAATTGTATACCAAAGGAAAATGTGTCTTGAATCAAAGAAGCATTACAAATAAGTTGTGAAGAGCAAATGGTAGTTTAAGCAGCATAAACTTATGTCTATGACCTTTCTGTAAAGAGTCGGTAATCTGTAATCCAAGAATTAGCGCAGTGTTGGTTCTGCGCTGCCAAACTATTCTATTTCCTATCTGACACCTTCAGTAGTTTCATCTTTTGACCAACATCAGTAAACATTGTGGTAGAGGGATGTATTTCTATGATGTGGAGATATTATACTGAACTATCAGCAAAATACTTCTCGGTATATAGGATTAGTGCTATGTCACCATTTAGCTGATAGGGTTAGCACTGTTCTAATAATTCCTCTGAATGATGATGTGTATGTCTGGTTTGCTCTGATGTCTGATCAGGGTCAGGATGAATAGCCATGTTATCTGTTTTGCACCCTGTGTACATGGCATATGTGGCCATTAATTACCCCTAAAGCATTCTGTGCTAAGAGCTGAGAGTGCTGGTAATTGTTTTCCACGCCAACAGAAAGAGATAAAAGAAAAGATACTGTTCTGAAACTACTCTATTTATTATTCTATTAAAGGTAGCAAATATGTTAATTTTCAGTGAACTCTAATGGAAACCTTTTCCAAATATCTGATATGATATTTCCGCTGAGAATTACCATTACCTTGAACATTATCAAGGCAAAATGAACCCATCATTCCTTAGAGGAATTTACATAAAAATGAAGCTATTCCACCCCCATGTTGTAAGTAATACAGTAATCTACTCTTTATACTCCCTTGGCTTTTTAAGCTTTTTCAAGACTGTTGTACAATGCAACACACTTGATTTAAATAAACTGATTCTTGATAAAAACAAGGAGTCTGGCGGAACATTTCTGTAATTGTATGATGTCAGAATAATGGGCAGAGTATTCTGCACAGGAAAACTGGCACAATTCCATTGACTTCAATACAGTTTTATGAATTAATGCCAAAATCCAACAGCTGTAGATTTAAGTCTCAGCAGGCCTTATATGTGAAGACTGGACATGTTGGTGTTAATAGCTTTGTTTAGCTTTACATTGATAAAAAAACAATGGGAGTTTGATCCTTCCAAAGCAGGAACTGAGGATTTCAGCCACAATAAAGTTACTTCCATCCAGGAGAGTCACAACATTTTTAATATACAATTAATATACTTTCTGTCTGCCCCTAAATAGTGACAAAAAAAGTTTCAAAGAAATTCAGGAGAGAAGCAAATTGGAAAGAAGTAGTTAATTATGATTTATAAATGTATTAACTCGCTGAATATTCTAATGAACCAAAGCACAAATTTAATTTTAATGCTTTTCAACTGAGAAATATTGCAAAAAATGCAACCTATGGAAAAAAAATATGCAACTGTCAAATCACGGTTTTCAGATCAATAAAAAATTTAACCTTTTAAACTTTCATGTCATTTGCTCACTTTTAGATAAGTGAATGAAAGTGACAGAATACCAACATGGTATTGCTGACGCTGTGAAGAATCACTATCAGTAAAGTTTAGTCAGTAGGAAATGCCAGTGGAGAAAACCATAGTTCAGCCACAAGTCTGCCTGGAGAAGGGGTTCCTCAGAGCTTTGTTACTGGTGGGCAGCATCTGCAGTGCTCCCCAGAAATCTGCCTGTGTGTGCAGATGACTGAATCAGGGTAATACATGGCAAAATGTGGATGGAAAAGGTCAGTATTTTTCAAAATATTATGATTATTTTTTTAATGCATCCACATATATTTTTTACTTTGGCACCCTCCCTGTGCATTGTTCTCTACAGCAGCATCTGCATAAGGGTAGGAGACAGTTGATAAGCACAATGTCCTAGAGGAGAGGTGCTCCTGAGCCACAGCTGCTGCTCACCAGGGTAGGTGCTGAATTGACAGACATAGACCAAATGTGACTGCACTGTGCAAAGCTGTAATTTAGATACAGCTCTCTATAGTAATGATATCTTGGGGCTGGCAATGAAAGGATATAGTCTTGATAGTTTCACTCCCTAAATCCAGATTTGGATCTAATAGCAACAGAAGCTTTGCTTTGGAATAAGTGAGCTGTTAAAATCACAAATTAATTCATGTGTAAAAGTGCCCTTTCCTAAGGCACTTTGTTTGATGACAATGATAATACAACTTTGTATTATGGTGATAATACTTTGCATTTCCTTGGCATCTTTCATCTCAGGATTTCAAAGCGCTTCACGAATGTAATGAATCATGCCTCACGACACCCTTGTAAAGGAGATGAATGACAAGTCTCATTATAATTGCTTTGTTATGGAGACAGATTTTTAGAATTTATATTTAATGGAGTTACGGTACTTTACTTGTTGAGAAGGCAGTATGTAAGATTTTAGTATATTGGCAAGTCCATTGATTCTTTAGGCAGTGTTTCATTTTAATTTAGACTGCAAGGTATTTTTTCCTTTTTTTGTGATATGGATCATCATTCCGTAGATTAGTATGGTTAAGGACACAATTAGATTTGCTTCTTGTTCTTTTCACTTGCCACTGCGTATTATTTCAAAATGTTTCTAAGAAATGCTCTAGAAAATCTCCTTGCCTTGGACACAAGTCCTTCACCTTTAGAAGCCACGTATAACTCACCCTTCTGTACACTAAAATTAAGTTGTTTGGGTTTTTTTGGTTGTTGATTTTTTTTTAATATTATTATGTTTTTGTTTTTTTTCAAATCTTAGCCATCACCAGAGACTTCTATTTTTGTTGTTGTTGTTTATATTAATGCCCTAAACACCCACCAGCCTACTGAACGGCTTTCCTCTGTTTTGCATAACTATTTTGTTAATCGAGGTAAGCCTGTTTGTGTATGTGTTTTTGGCACATAGATCAAATCTATTTGATTTTTTCTGACACTGCCTTGTGAAGACTGCAAAACAATAAAATACTTTTTTTTTCCATTAAATATCTGTGTTATGATGACCAACATTGTACATTTTTCTGTTTATTTTTAACTATTTCAGTAGTTTTCTAGTTACTTAACAATAAATAAATAAATAAATAAAAACAATTATCTAATTTGGTCTTCATCGTTTAGATACTTAGGTTTTCAAATATGTGCCTTCAAGGACTTTGATTACAATACAATATTTTGATGACTGATGAGTCTTAGCTGTTATTCTATCCAGAAAATGGATAATGGTGTGATGACACTGTTATTTTTAACATCATGCTGCTATTAATAGAACTCCACTTAACCATCTCCATCAATCATCAGATGTCATGTAAACTGCACCATGAATAGACTGAAATTTGTGCTCAGACTTGATTTGTGTCATTATAAATGTTTGTTTTTACACATTTAAACTGCTGTCTTTTCAAGTGTCATTGGTTTTTACATATCTAATATGTATGAAGATTGATAAAAATATGCTGGCTTTTTTTTTTTTCCTGGAATATGTAAATAATGAAAATATATTCACTCTGGATGTATTATCATGAGAACCCATCCATAAGTTCCTGAAGAACAAACTCATGAAAATATTATGAAACCAGTGAACTTCATGATTTGAAAGTTCAGTGGAATATTTCTGTGCACATCGTTATCTCACTAATTGATGGAACCGCTCTTAGGTGTTCTCATAAAACTTACACTGAGTAGTAAACTAATTTTTCCGTTCTGTAGGCTGCATGAACCAGTTCAGACAGCTATTTTTTCTTGGTGAAATGAAACTCGCAAATTATTTATACAACAGAACTGAGTGCTGTATTCTGCTCAGAGGTCACTGCAGCTAGATTTTAACCATTTAGATTTTAAAAATGATTTTAGCTACATTTCATTTTGTTCTCCAGTTAGAAATAGCATTTTCACACATCTTGTGTAGAACCCATGAAAGCAATGTATTTTCTTTTCTAAAATGCTTTCCTTCCCCATTTCCTCTCATTCAAGCATGCACACTGGATTTAATGGCAGTTTACCTATGGCTTGTTGTTAAAATTTTAATTTAATGTTTTGACTACTAAAAAAATTAAACTTCAAGTGAATCTATTATAGAAATAAACAATCTAAACCATAGATAATTGAAACTAGTGAACAAAAAAGGACATGTGAATTAATGTCAAATTAGACACAGCACTGAAAATTTTGTGCTGAAAAGAAATATTCTTTTTGTTAATTGGTTGTATAGTTGGATTTTTACAAAAGCTGAAGTGCCAAGTGCTCTGAAAGGTGACTTCAGATTTCAAAGATGGAGTGTCAAGAGTGCTATTTGCTTTTGGACAATGAGGTGAAATGCATATAGACTATGCATGTAACTCCAGGCTACACAGACTATACTGCAAAAATAATTTGTATTTAATGGACACTATTCAGAAATGTCATGTGGGATGTGTTTGTATACATGGTATATAATTTTTATTTAAATAATGAATAAAAAATAAGAGTATTTTATTTCCTAGTGACAACTTTGTTCCTAGAAAATTAAGTTATGTTGACATTTGAATACTTTATGTGGTCTTTTATAGCAGGCTCCACAGCCTCAATGCCTGATTTCAGGATGTAATTTCTCTAGGCAATAGAAAATAAGCTATTTTACTCTATATGTGCATTTTATTTCAGAAAAGCTGTGACATAATTGTATGAAATGTGAATTAGAACATTGTTGCCTTTTACTGTCCAAATACTGAGAAATCACTTCACTTCTCAATTACAGAAGATGCTTTCTTTAAGACTTTTTTTCTAATCCAAATTTAAAGGTAATAGAATTTTTGAGACATCTTCATATTACGCCATTGTGTATTGCTGCGTGCTTAATGTAGGATGTCTGTATGTAGTTTAGATTATTTAGAACTGTTTTCTTAGTATCTTTAAAATCTTAGCATTTCAGTTAGTGTAGTACCTATCTGAAGAGGATGATTTACGGTGCTTGATTTTCAAGGTGAAAAATGCAAAAAAAAGTGTTTGTTTTCTCCGTGTGGATGTTATTCAATACTTTTGTACACATAACCATCATAGTTTTACTCAGAAACCATATGTGCATTTGCTCAACTTCGTGATTATTCATTTTGTACATGCATGCATAGATATATTGAATGGACAATAGTAAAAATTGCGGGTGTGATTTGGGAATGTGGCATTAACCTCTTATCAAAAAATATGTTATCTGTAGATCAGCACCAGAACAGAATTCACTGTTTGTTAATCAGTTCTTTGCGATTCTCATTTATTGAGGAAAACTTATCAGATGAGCCTATGACTTTCAGAGCAGAAGATGGATATTGTGTCTTCTTACGCCAGATGAGAAATTAATTTGGGTGAAATGAAAATCAACTTCTTCCTCAAGAATTACAAGTTACATTGTTGCACTCATCTCACTGATGCTTTTAAAGTATGCTGCAAATGGCAGTACAACATCATAGACATGCAAAAAAAAATACATTTTCAATTAAATTCTATAGGAATAAGTTGTTATGAATTATGAAAGAAAGCAGGATGAAGTACTTTCTTTATATCATTTGAATTAATATTCAGACATGAAAGTGCTGAATTCAGTCTTGTGTCCAGCAAGAAGCAAAATAACTAAGATCTGTCTTCTGAGCTGATTTCAATCATGTGAACAAGAATTAAGTATTTGACATTTTCAAGGATATTGAAATATATATACCCATGCTCTGAGCCTGCGCTCAAGGTTTTACTGAGTGAATAGCTAAAAGAATAATGTAAACCTCTCCAATAACTGTAATGGAATGAATCCAGCTACATAGACATACTCTCACAGATACCCATGGAGTTCCCTTCCTCTTGCTTGCAGACGTGTGTTCTGTTACGCTCTGCCATGATACATGGTTTCACTGCCAACTTTCAGGTCCTTAAAACAGGTTCTTTTGGCAGCTGCAAATGCTCTTATCAGCAACTGCATTTGAAATTTATCCAGCGCTCAGACAGTGGTAAAATCTTGCAAATTGAAAATCCTTGGATCTCCTGGGATATCGCTGTTTAAGATCATGTTTAATCTCCTTTTAATATCCCCTCAGCAGTTTGATCCTGATCTCACAGTGATGTAAATTCAGCTCTCCTGAAGTCAATGTAAAACCTAAGAAAACCAACGTTGTTTGTTTGTTATTATGGCATGAGAACAGAATCTGGAATAGCATCTTTATGTTTTATCTCATGTCCATAAACAGTGGAAAATGTGTGAAATGTGTAGTCTTGCTTCTTCATCTTTACTAACCAAAAATGTTTGATTTTTTTGACCTTGGTATGAAGAATAATTACATTTATAATTAATTGGTTATATTCTCCAGCTTCTTTATTTCATCTGTTTGTAATTCTTTACTTTGCAATTCTCCTATAGAGAACTTGTCTAATAACTTTGTCTGGACAGCTAATATGCTACCATATACTTTATGTATGACATAAAAATTGAGTTGTATAGCCAGGACTCCATTCACAGAAGGGGATAGGTAGACTCCACTGAGATAAGTGAATACTAATATCTGAGGAATCTAAATGGTCATTTTACTTTCTTGTGCATATGCTCTTTCAATTTTATACCAATCTTGGTCCAACAGTGTGCCAGATGTTGGAAAACATGATGGGCAGAAATGGGAGATAACATTGACTTCTTTCTGAAATGCTTCAGAAGTCATCCACTTTCCAAGAAGATTCTTAGAAAAGACAAGGAGAGTCAGTATAGTAGCTGAATCTCTAAAAGCAGAAAGCAGCTACAGAGAACCTTGAGCAGGTTACTACACTGGAGAGGCTTGCAGGTACTGCTTTTCATGGAAATGAGTTCATCTAGATGCTAAACAGTTTAGTGAGGGCTACTTGTGCATTCTTAGACCACAGCAGCGGAAAATGGAGAAAGATGAGACTTTCTCTGTGTATGTATCATGGAAATGAAATCATTTTCCATGGATTAAGGGCTCTGCAGATCCAGAACATCTGTAATTTTCTCTGATACTTCTAGGAATGAGCCCCTGAGATGTGTTAAATGGTATGAAATGCTCATGTGAAGCATTTCTTTGTATTCTATAATCCGAACGCAGGCTGAAGAGGCCTAGTTCACATGGAAATTTGCATTAGTTTCATAATTAATTATGCAATTTTTTTTCTTTGTTGAGTTATATTGGCATATTGAATTTTCAGATGTTATATATTTTACTTCTAGTTGTATTCGACAGTGTGTCAGCATAGTTTGAGCATGTTTTCCACAATGTATTAACAACCACAGTATTTCACGGAAAAAACTGACATTGTTTGATGTTTTAAGCATCTGTGTTAATTTGCCTTCGGATTTTGAAAAATTGAAGGTAAACAGTAAGACATCTCAGATCTTGAATCAATAAAAGATTTGTGTTATTTTTTCTCCTAAAAATAGAAAAAAAAGTCAACAAACGTGAAAAACAAATAAACCAAAAGGATCAAATGACAAGTCAGCTAACATGTATTATAAAAAGTTGTATTTCTCATTGGTGTCTTTATAGAATACACCTGGGATAAAAATCTTGAATTTTAAATATGGAAACATAATAAATTAAACTGATATCCAAAGTATAAGTTGCATAAGGATTTTTTACATTAGTTTACATGACCTTTGAAGTGATCTCATCCCTGTAATAGTGGTAGCATATTTGCCGTGGCTGTTTGACCATGTGCATGCTCAGTGAATCTGTGTGATGAGTTGATAGGAGTGCAGCTGAAGATGAGCCAACATGTCTTCTCATCAGCATGTGCTGGTTGCTCACTGCATAAAAACAGCTTGTTCAGTCCTATCCCATGTGTGAATGCTGCAGAGCTGCTGGTCCTGATCCAGAGCTTGCTGAGGTCAAGGCAAAGCCTTTCATGACTCTTGTAGTCATTGGACGTGCCCTATCAAGATCTCTCTTCTCAAGTTCCTCCAGATTTTTAACCTGAATGTTTGTACTGATTTATAACAGATATCTAAAGGACACCATTTTTTTCTTAGAAATTTGTTAGGGTACCTATCTAGATGTCAATTAAAGATAAATGTATATCTGAGATTCCTGAAGGAGAACCTATCATTTTTGAATATGGCTTTTATCACTTCTTAGTATGTAATTTATAACACTCAACCTACTTGTATATAAAACAGAAAATTCTGTGCAATATTTTTTTAATGTTATCAGGAAATTTAGGGAAAAATATTACAGGCTCTGCAAATAGTTATCTGAATTCAAGCAAAATGATGTTTATTATGCATAGGATTTTCCAAAAAAAATTATGCTCTTTTATTTAACAATCAATTAAATATTAAACTGCATGGCAGGTTTATAGTAAAGCAGTGACATTTCATTTTTCAACAAGTTTAATAAGTGAGATTGTTTTCCTGTTTTGTGATTGATTATTGTGTGAATCATCTAATGTTTTTAGTTATGATTCATCTGACAAACTGTAAAGTCTAGTTATATTTTTATCTTCTGATAAAAGCAATATTAAGAAATTATGATCTTGTGGACTTTAAATAGTCAAGCAAATCTATATTCTTTTTATACCATTTTTATTCACTTCAACTCATTTGAGAGAAATGACTGTATTTTTCAGTAACAGATAGATGCTAATGCAGTGATAGCATATTGCTTGGTTCAGTGTTGTATATGGCATAAACTAGAATTTATGGCTAGGGGTTTATCATTTTGTTATTATTTTGCTACCCTATATACAACAGCTCAATTTATAATTGTTTACTGAACTCTTGCAATAGTGATAGTGATTGATCTCCTGGATCTGTGCTACACGGCCATTCATATACTGGTGTAAATATGCCTTTGATTATGGCCTTGTATGGATAGATAAGTAGCTACTGACTCATAGTACCTGGAAGAGCATGGGGATATACACAAAAATCACAAATAAAAATCTGAAATACGTGAGGCACATGCTGGGCAAGATTGACTATCTCAAGCTGCGGGCATTAAATGAAGAAAGATCTTTGTGCTAGATAAGCATGACTGCCTGGTGTTTGTCAGTATGGAAGGGTTAGCAGCTGAGATTACAGGGACATCATTCTCTCTTAAATCTTCCTGGACACAGTTTGGACTATTTGCAAACTGATGTTAGACATATCCAATATACATGAAAAAGTATTCATAGCAGAGCAGAAATATATTCTAGAAATGTGTATTGTTTGGACAAAACACAGGAGAGTGGAAAAAAATGCAGAATTGTGAAGACTAGGAATTTTTTTCTTATGTTTTGGGAGAACTATAATCATTGATCCTACATTATTTGCAAAACAGGTGATACTCAGAAATGAAATTAGAAGACTTAATTAGAACCAACTATTTAGCTATGTTATATTTTACTATCTAATAATATGTGTTGAAGCTGTGTGTACTCCCTAGAAGATGTAGTGATTTTTTTTTCCAACTTGTTTTCTAATAAAATAAATTGTATACCCTATCTTCTCCATTAAAACCAGAAGTTGAATAGAGGAATTTATTTGAAGTCCTCATCCTTCTTGACAGCCCATTCAGACATTGGCATATACACAGATGTGTGTACGTACACACATATATCGAAATACATTTCTTTATTTAATGTGCAGTGTCAGAAATAAATGAGTCTGATGTTCCTAACTAAATAATACCTTGTCTAAGTGAGAAATTTAATTCTCTGATCTCTGTTTCTAAAAACCCATTAGTGAAAGGCATTGATACATCACAGTGTTTATGAAGTTTGTCCAACTGACCATTTCAGCCCTTTTTCCCCCCTCTGAATGTTTTGGTGCTGTAATTTGGGTGCTAGGTTGTAACTGTAAACATTCTACAGTAGCAAATCCACATTGGTCATTGTGTTTTGGTGTTTGTTTTTTTAAATTTTAATGCCCTTATTAATACCATTCTTCGATAATGTTTTTCAGTGTTGTACAAACAATCCATGGGGAGCTTGATCCTAAGTTGAACCTGTTCTGTAACCCAAGGAAGCTAAAAGGCTTGGATGCCCTTGGAACTTTCCCGAGCTTGAGAGACCCCTTCACAACACAACAGGTAACGAATCCAGTCCTGCCTGGTCTTCCATATATTGCAGCAGAGCTGAGGGAGTGGGACAATGGCCAGGGTGCTTGGGCAGTTTCTAAAACTGAGCAAAATAGTCCCAAAATATCCTCAGGGCTGTATCGGGGTACGATGGTCTCAAAGTTCAGAGAATGACTGAAATGTTTAATTGTGTATGCTCGGTACCTGTCAAACCATTTCCTTAGATTTTGTAAAACAAGGTAGTTCACCTCATCAAAGTCTTAATAAAACCAGAGCTATCTTTAAAAGCTCTCTGAAAATTGGAGAAAAATAGACTTTTCTTCTACCGCAGCTTGAGCTATTTTGGATTCAGTTTTGCTGTCTTTGATGGGCAGGCAGGTTCTTATCTTGTGGCCCATGTCTGGCCACTTGCATTTGACTGAAAATGAGGAATTTTATCTTCATTATGAAGATGAGTTAAAATGTGGAATGCCATCAGACCAGACTCCATCAGCAGTTTAAAGGGAAGAACTTTCTTTTGCTCTGGTATAGGAATAAGGACTTTTCTTGCAGTGGTCAGAGAAAGGAGAAAACAAAACCCCAGATCTGGATGTCTCCTTGATATGCCAGGCACATGAATCCTGGTTTTGAGAGTGCTGTCCTGGGTACCTCTTGGAATGGGTTACTGAAGCCGACTGTTTCCCTGTGTAGCTGGTGTATTGATAGGAAGGTCCACGTGCACATCTGTGATGAAAACAGAACAAAACTGTGGAGCACCCATTTGTATTTCCACAATTCACTGGTTCTTCCTACTTCAAAATTCCCTTTTCTTTCCAGGTTTCAGTGCTAAAAGGAATATGCTGGTATATTGTTAACTTTGTGGAGATAGCTTCTGTATCTGTTGTTTTGCACTCTTTTTTTGGTGTTTTTGCCTTTGTTTTAACCTTTCCCAAGCATATCAGAACATAACTACACTTTGTTGTTATAACAACAATATTCTTCTATTTCCACAAGGAAAAGTTTTTATTAAAACAAACAAAACGAACAACAACAAAAAACAGCTTTGGATAATGGTTACTTTGAACTGTACATTCTACAAGATGCACACTTTCATTAAGTTACTTTCATCTTGCATACTTTTTCTCAGTGTGCTAGTACTGTGGCTTGCATTAGTTTTCCTTCTTCCAGGGTCATTAAGAAAAACTTTCTTCCTCTCTCCTTCAGTCCTGCATGCTTTATACATATTAACATAGGAAGCAATTTTTTCTTTGTTTCTGAATTTGAAGGACATTTGGAACAAACACTTTGTTTAGTCTATGGAATATCTTCTACTATGACTCTCTTCTATTCTTCTTTTTCACCGTTTCTCTTCTTCCTACGGAACTCCCAGCTCCTGCTGCTAGCAATATGCCCTTTAAAATCTCAAATACTTTCCAAGCGAGAATAAAAGTGAAGGAAATTACAGGTCTTTTAGAGGTAGCTGAAGCTGTATGGGAAAACAGCCTGTAGGGCCTGGAAAAGAGGGTCAAAACATGGAAAGAAGAGTTTTCTTTCACATTTATTGTGTCGGTGTGCCTAAGGTATTCAGTAAACAAGACACTGATGAAATCTTTTCAACTGTGGAAGGCTTATTGGTGTTCCATTTCTGAAGTTCACAGTTCAAGGTTTTCCATACAAATACTAATAAAAATGCGCAGCTTAAAGTTATGATACACCTGTATATGTGTATTTCATGAACTCAGCTGCAGTGTTTCCGAGAACAATGATTCAATTAGCAGAAGTGCATGTACCCCTTCAGTTAGTGAGGAAGCAAACTGGCTAGATTATTTTGAAATGATAAATGAGTTAACTTACCAAGCAATGAGCAAAATTTTAACTTCAGATTCTGTAAGCCCACAATAGGTAAAGAAATCTTTTTTAAGGTTTCGTGGATTTGTTATCACAGATGTTCTTAACCTAAATATATGGATATTCAAAAATAGATACTGTTTAAAATATGTATAAACTTCCTTTATTTATGTCTAACGCTGATTACATTTTGCCACCAGGCTTCAAGCAGCTGTAAGTACAGACCTTCCTGTACACCCCTGCTGCTCTGCCACGACTTCCATGGCAGCAGGATAGCTGAGGCCTGCTTTTAGTTTCATGTGTAGCATTTTGTAAAGACGGGTGGGGATTGTATTTGGAAAGATTTCCCATTTTAAGCTGGGTTTATTCTGATACTGTCCACACTGAATTTACATTGGCTGCAACATGACCTTCATAAAGGTAGTATCTTGCCTAAGGCTTTACAGGTGAGGAGTCATCAGTCAGGAGAAATAGCCTGCAAACACAGAACTTTGCAATAGTTTATCCTCATTTCCTCGCCTTTACGTGTGGTAGGAATCACAAGGGATGACTTGAAGTTCTCTGTCCAACATGCTGTGAGTGCACACATGAGCACTGAGCCACTAGAAGTTCAGCTGTGTAGTTCTGTAGATGTTCTGGGGTACCCTTCCTCCCTGCATGTTTCTCTTTACGCAAATCACTGTCATGTCTTGTGCAAGGACTCTGCAGCTGTTTTCATGAAATTGTGACAGGGTTTTTGCCTGAATATAATATATCAAAAAGGGAATATGATGAATGTCCTCATCTATCAGCACCAGATAACCATTTTGGTTTGACCACTTCTTTTTTTCCGTATCTAACGTGAAAAACAGAACTCATCTAACTTTAGATGGTTATTAGGTAGGTTTCCAGTGTAAGCTGTTGGTCGAGAATTTTCAGTGCATAGAGAAGTGTTATCTCCAGCTAGTGGCCCAACCTGGTTAGAGAGACTTCTTTTTACTGACACCACATACAAATTTAATTATTAATGTGGTCGGAATTGAGACTCAGCAGAGTGATGCAAACATACAGTAGGAGTTATCTGTGAATTGTGCAGATAGGACTTTCCATCTGTAGGTCTTATCAGAAGATGGGCAAATAAAAGAAAAATAGTATTTAATCTGGTTAGCTTAACTCTGAGTTTTCAGTGCAGAAAGAAGAGAGGAAACTGAAGGCATTCACCAGATCAGATGTTACTGCCCTCATTTGTTAACACGCCTCCTCAGATGGAATTAATGAAACCTTCCATTATAGATCAATACGCTCTTTGACTAGAGAATATTATGGGTACCTATTGTATATGCTTAATTAGATTGAAATTGCTTTCACATTTCCTTTATATCCAAAAAAACCCTGATCTCAGCAGTTTGAAAAAGGGAATTACAAAAGTCATCCCCTCCACTGTGCTGCTGAAGCCAGCAGGAGAAGGGAAAAAGGGAAAATTCTTCAGCCAACTGCCCAGCCCTAGGCTTTAGTGAAGTGGTGATTTTGGCAGCCCCAGCAGCAGAGCTGTGCTAAGTAGAGCTGCTGCATTGTGCCCATAAAGAAAACAAATGGTAATTCTCATATTATTGTCAGAGGAGACTGATGACACACTGAAGTCAATAGGTTTGGGCTGGAATTGTATGAAACTATTCTGAGACGTTTCCCTTCTTCTCATGTTTTCTCTCCAAAACCAATTTCTTGACAAAACTGTTCTAAATTAATGTGCGTCACCTTTCTTCCTCAGCTACTTCCCCTCGAAAACTTCCTCAAATGCTATTCTTCTCATGCTTTATTTCTTGATAGTAATTTATTACTCTTCACATTTCCTATCAAAAACCACTTCTTCCCTGAAGCTAGTTCTCTCACCACCACGGCCCTTTTCCTATCCAAATAAAGCCTCTAGTACTTCAGTATCAGTTAATTAGCTGTCTGGTTACCTCACACTCTCAGCTCAGCCCAGGGTATTTCTGGTGTTTCCAGTGCCTGCCCCAAGCTCTGAGCTCTCTGCAGCAGCTGCTGTCCCTGTGGCTGGCGGTCACCACGCTCGGGGGCTGGATGTCAGGACACCCCAGGCTGCCTTGTGATGCAGGCGGGCTCTGCTTCCTCTGTGGATGAACTGGGAACTCTCAGCATCTCTCTGAAGCAAATGGTAGCTTTAATTCTCAATCCCCAGCCCTGCAGACAGGAGGAAGCTGCTGCTCCTTCCCGAGGGCTGACACCAGGCCCAGGGCTAGCTGCTTGCTAGGCTGAGTTCAGTGCCTGCTGGCCTCCCTGGGATGCATTGTTTATCAGCTTCCCTCCTTCCAAATTCTTTGTTTGTACAGTGGGAGCTTTTTGTGCCAGTATTTTTTTTTTTTTCCCTTTGCCTGGAGTTATTGGCAGAGCTAATTAACCACAGCATATAAAAGCCTTGTTCTTCAGGGCTGAGCGGTGCGATCGCTGAGCAGTGCTGCCTGGTGGCGTGGGGGATGAGCGGGCGGGCGGGCTGCCTAAGGACGGGCAGATTCTTTTTGCAAAGGTGCACACCAGCCTTTAACAGACTGATTGTTGATGGGCTGTGCATCCCATCCCTCCCTGCACTGTGCAGAGCCTCCGAGTGAGTGGACCTCGGTGCTGTGGGGGAGCAGAGGGATGAGCATGTCTGGCAGGCCGGTGTAGGCTTGCGTGGTGGTGGGGCAGGGGACAGGCTGTGCTGCAGCTGGGTTGGCACATGGCATCTGCCACCGAGGTGCAGAGCAGCTCTGCCCCAGCTGGGCACTGTGCCCCAAGTCTTACCTTTGTGTGAGGGGGGGGGGGTGTGGGGGGGTCACCCCTGCATCTCGAGGGTTCTGAGCAGCACGGGCTGAGATCTTCCATGTGCAGAATGGCATGGGAAACTTTTATCTTTCCTAGAGAAAATGTGTAATTATGTGGGCAAACGTGACTGTGCTCAGCACAACGCTCTCCAGCTGCTCGCCCACCCGAGGTGCTTTCTGTCCGTGTCAAGGCGTGTCCGGGCGGCAGAGCCCCACGGTGCTGACCGTGCCCAGGGCTTTGCGTGGGCTCGGGCCCACCCGCGGAGACGCTGCCGTGGGGTGGTCCCGAGCCGTCCGCAGAGGGGCCGCTGCAGGGCAGGGACGGGGCACATCCCGTCGGCGCAGCGGGGTGGGCGGCCCCGTCCCCTCGCGGACGCGCGTGGGTGACTGCGCGGCCGAGAGCATTGGAGCAGAGCCGCGTGTGCGTGGGTGGGCTCCTCAGCCCCAGCACCGCTTCTCCCGTCGCGGACACTCGGGGCGCGGCCCCTGGGCGGGCTCGGGGGTTCGCTTCCCTCTGGGCTGGGGGGGGGGGGGGGAAGGGAGAAGGAAATAGAGAAGAAGCAACAGCCTCCAGCTTCTCCCTTCCTCTCATCTCGCTTCGCTCCCCCTTGCTCCCTCTCTCTCCCTCCCTCTCTCCCCTTTCCCCTCCCTCCCTCTTTCTAATTCCTGCCACTAGCTCGGAGCCTCATTCAGCAGCCGCTGCCGGTGGAGTGTAATAGGCTGAAGATGCTGCCGCGTCTGCTCGGCGTCTAGTTGTGAATGGGACTCGCTTCCTCTCCCTCCTTTGGAGGTGGCCCCGGGAAGCCTCCAGCCCCGCTGGACGCCCAGGTAGGCACTGCCCGGAGCCGCGGGAGCAGCGCGGAGCCGTGCGCGCTCGGCGGAGCGAAGGGGCGGCCGCGGGAGCGCTGCTCTCCCGTAGCCCGCAACGGCGGCAGCGGCACCGGGCGGGAGGATGCGCGCGTGTCCGCGCGTGGGTGCGCGGCAAACTTAGCGGCAGCAGCGCGGGGCCGGGCGGGCAGGTGTGCGCGGGGAGCGCGCCGGGCCGGGCCGTGCGCGGAGCTGCCCGAGGGGCCCGAGGGTTCCGCAGCACCGGCGGGGAGAGGGCGAGCGAGCGGCGGCCGCCGTTGGGTTCTTGAGCGGTGGTCCCTTTCTTATTATCTCGCTGTTATTTTTACTGTTATTTCCGCGTCTTGCCCGGGGGATGGGGTGGGGGGGGGATGATGCTGGAAGGGGAAGGACGAGCGTTTGTCCGTGTTACAGTGTTCCTCCGGATAAGCGGATACTGAAAGCTCCGAACTGCGAATCTTTGACTTGTGCTGTAGCTCCCAGGCATGAAATGGATATGCAGAAATTAGGAGTGCGTGAAATGAAGGGATATTCTATCCAGAATGAACGAGGGAAAGGCTTTGATTTATATCTTTCTCCTTTTACTGTCTTTTTTAATTTGCTTGCTGGCTTTCAAATGCATTACTATTCACAAGGTACCAAAATGGTATCTGTCTCAAAACACGGGCTGGTGCAGAAAGCATCAGACTCCTGGGTGAGACGTGCGTGAGCAGATCCCCAGGAAAGGCAAAATAGATCGGGTCCCCATAAATACCATTAAGTTTCAGAATAAAAGTGCTTCCTGTGCAGTCCTTGGGGAGCACATATAGCAATCTGACATCATGATCCAAATGCCTTTACCTCCTATAGAAGCCCCCCCTTTATTGTCTACTCTTTTAAATATTCATCTGCTGAGAAGAGAACCAGTATATGCGAGGAGATCTTTGTACTGTTGCTACAAAGGACAGAGTGGCTGTGTAACACAGTATTTACCTACTAAGATATCTGTGACAAAGGAACCTCTTTAGCAAATGAGGTCACTAATTCAGAAATTGGCCTTTTATAAAGGAGAATGCTCATTTCTTTTTCGCATTCCAATGAGTAGTAACTCCCTGGGAAAGACTTTCTTCCTGTTGATTTGTGATGGCGATACAGACTGTGCAGCCTCTACTAAGAAACTAAATATTTTTAATTCTTCAATAATGAAACTGTTGAGTGAGAAAAGCACTAACAGATCCAGAAGGAGGGAAGCAACCACTCAGATGTTACGGAACGTCTGTCTGCCTCTTTTCCCTTTCCCTTGCTTGCTTCAGCGTTTCCAAAGTCTGTGTGATTTCTCCAGGTAGGGACTTTGTTCTCTTTTTCCGTACCGGCTGCCCTATATCAATATATAAATTTACTTTCAGTATGGAAGTTCTGCAGTATTTAATCTGGCATCTACCTCAGTTCTGACCACTGAGGTTTGAAACACAAATCGATGGCTCTACTCAGTCCTTTGGATGATTTTATAAGGAGAGGTATGCACATGTACATGGCAGTGGAATTGCAGATACTTGATTATGAAACAGTATTTTCATAGCAGAGCAGTGCAAATCGTGTTGCTGGCAGATGTTTTCGAGAATGGAGATAAGAAGGTCTAGTTTTGGGCTTCAGACCTTAACACACAACATTTTACAGCATATGTCTTTGTCTACCATACTACAAAAACAGAAGTTTCTGACTGTACTTCTAAAGCACTTCTCCTTCCTCTTGAGGGAGATGGCAAAATAAAGTTACAGAACAAAGAGCTGTGTCTCCAGTAAAAGAACTGGACATTCTGTAGGAAAATTACCTGAAAGGCATCTTTCTCCCACAGACTCTTGTTCTTAGGCCCTGGAATGAAGTTCTTTCATTTATTTATTTATTTGTTTGTTTATTTATTTTCCCCAGCCTTGCACTAGAACATCAGGGAATTAGTGTGATGTTAGTTATAGACTTCTCTGCATCAGCTTCAACTTTGCTAACATTTTAAGTGTTGTCTGTCCATAAGAAATCACCAAGAACTAGATTAATTCATTACCATAAAAGCTGCTATGATAGAGCATATCAGTAGATGAGATAAGTCATTCCAATTTGTCGTCAGTAGTTTCAGAAGGAAATATGTGTGGGAATGGATGACTGAGGGACAGAACGGCCAAACTGAATCTTCTTTTGCATTACAATGTGGAGAAACTGCACAAATTAGAACAATTTTTGTGATCTCTCAGATAAAATGCTTTATAACATATCACATGATTCCCGCTTCAATTCATATACCATTTTGACAACATTTGACATATTTTAGTTTGGGTGAAGTTCAGAATTCCAGTAGTTTGAGACTAAAATTTCTCTTCCGAGATGCTGCAGCAGGGCATGCATTAGGTAACAGATTTCCACAATAATCCCAGAAGTTATTTCCAGCACAGACACCATAGAAATCTGAAGCAACTTCAGACTTACTGCTGGTTTCTGCTTCTCCTGGGTGAACCCCTTCGAATGACTCTGAATCCATTTTGTGAGCTGGATGTTTTGCGAAATATCTTCAGTGTGTGAGAAACAGAGGTCTCATCTGGAATCAATTAATTCAGAACCGTTTAGCAGCATACTTTCTAGACGTTTTATGTCTGAGTTTTTCCGTTAGGATTTAAAGCTAAAAATCCGCACATAGTTTCCTATGCTGTGCCCACTTAAAATGGCACAGTTTTTAATGGACCCTTTGATGGGTCCAACCCAAAGATTAAGGAAGTAGAGTGAAAAGTCCATCGGGACAGCTTGGACCTCGGTCTTAAGAGGGCTGACTTTGCACTTAAGTCTTGGAGTTTGTGAGGCGTAATTTATTTTTTTTTAATTCACCACTCCTCAGTTAGGGACCGTTGTCGTCATGGTAGTGCTTTTAACGCTACGTTAGGACAAAACGTAGCCTTGGGTTTGATTACGGAATTCTCTCAGCCTGTGAAATTACCGACTCTTGTAATGATTCCGAATTCCCAATCCTTCTTTTTTTTTCCTTCCCCGCTCAAGAAAGGACTTCCAATCCATCTGACCACGGCCGGCGGATGCCGCAGCGGTGCCCGGCGGAGCGGGGCCGTGCGGCCACCAGAGGGCGCTGTCGCTCCGCGTTCGCTCCGCCGCCGCTGCGCTCCGGGCGCCTGAAAGGCGTTTTGTTACCGCCGGCAGCGGCGGATCTCCCGGGGGAGCCGGGATTCGATCTCGCCGCGGTTCGGGCTAATGCTCAGGCAGTTTGTCAGGATTAACATGTTTCTAGTCGCTGGATCGCGTTACCTTCGGCGTCGCGTTACCAGCTTGGCGCTCACTACAAAGTTTAGAGATGGTGTAAGTTGAGATTGTCAGAGCCTGGGTCCGACACAAACAGCGGCGGTCCTCCCAGCGCAGCGCTTTGTGAGAGATTTCATCTCTGTTCCTCCCTCTGTCAGAGGCGATGTCAGTTCCTGCTATGCTAAGGGCGAGAGTATAAAGATGCGGCAAAACCAAATATATATTTCAGAAATATTTTCAGTGCTCGGGATATCCTATAATGATGTCTTGGAGGGGAGAAAGGCATAGTGGGCCGAATTAGTCTCGTTTTACCCGTACACATCTAGGTCAGTGGAGCTTACAATGGAAAAACAGAACAGGAGGTTGTTCAGATCGTTTCCCAAAATCCCCTAGCACCTTGAAGCAGAAAAGATGTTACAGCCCATCATCGCAAATCCTGACTGAAAACACCATATGTAATGGTATAGATTTTAAGTGATTGCAGAGTTGAAAGGAATCTCGTTTCCAGCTGTCCTGTTCTCACATTCCTCCCCAGAAACCCACACTGGGGTTGGGGCAGGACGTGGGCTGCACAGGGCTTTGTTTTGACTCAGACTGATCAAATTACTGTTTATAAGAAAGACATCCTACATGAATTGAAGTGCAGAATTTTATAGCATTATATCATATCCATTTGGGCAGATACACAACCAGAGAAGTGAACGATGTGTCTAGTAGAAATGGTTATGCATGACTTTGATGCTAAAAATGGGGAACTTGATGTCGTACGAATTGTACCATTCTCTGTCAAGCACCTGATTTAGGATACTAGTCAAGAATTATCTTGTAGTGGTAATTCTTGTTGAGAGTGTTTATAACTACTGTGCTGAAAATGAGTACTGCTTTGCTGAGGAGCCTGGTGTTGCAAAGAGTGGCCTGTGACTTGTTAAAAGCACATCCACTGAGCTGAGCTCCAAGGCCGGGAGCACCCTTTCACTGTGAGATGCACTCAAGGTGGTGGAAAAGTTAAAGCTGCCCTCCAGAGTACATTACGCATGTCTGGGACTGTAGCAGTGCCTCACAAGCCAGCAGGAGTTCGGAGACAAGTATCTAGAGCAGCCAGCCTGCTGCTGAGAGTGCCTTTGGGGAGGGAGACATTATGGCTAATTTTGCCTGACACAAAGGCATAAGGCCTTCTTCCATAACTGCTTGGGTGGTGCGGTGGCTTTCAGACATCTCAGCACCACTGAGCTCTGCTGGCTTCAGGAGCCATAATTTAGTTCTTCTTTAAAGTGCTAGCTTAAGCAAATTCCAAGGGGGTTTTGTGTTTTGTTGTGTTGTTGTTTTTTTCTTTGTTTTCTTTCCGAAGTTTGGCAAAGAGTAAGAGCCCTTTTCCTTCTGAATCAGTGAGCGTTCATCAGAATTCTTAATTGTAATGCAATGGCAGGCAGAGTTGGAGTAGCAGAAATCAATGTAAATGGACTAAAAGAAAAGGACCAAGTAACTGAGTATAAAAGAAGAGCCAGTTTTTTCCAGAGTGATTGGTGAGCTCCAAGTAGATTGGTAAGCTTCCAAGTAGAATTTACTATTATAATAATGTTCTAATAGTTCATCAACAGATAAATAGTAGCCACATTCTAGACAAACTTGTGTAAAATACAACTGTGGATCACAAAGTCTTATAAAGCAGACAAAATTGAACAGGACTTTGAAGCATGACTGTAAGCAGAAGGAAATACTTCTTTCACTTATGTGTATTGGTTTGGCCTGACACAGTTCTGCTGAACTCCCAGTGATTACATGGAGACACAGGCCCACATACACAGAGACTGTAGTGATGTGCAGGAAGAATTGCATTGAATAATCCTTTAAAACACAGGTCACAGATTTTTCATACCTGTAAGCTGAGAGTTAGGTCCCTTCTATTCCAGCTTTGTGCAGTGCTATTAGTGCAAGTTTCCCTGCTTTACCAGCATACATCACTACTACTCGATAGTCTGAAAGTATCCCAGCTTGTATGGTTGTGCTCAGTTTGGTTCCTCACACAAACATGTAGGATAGAAATTCAGTTTATGGGGTACACTTGGCAGCTCCTGTTCCTTTCCACATGAGCTCCATGCTAGCTTGGTAGGTGAAAAAGTTCCTTATGTCAGTCATATTGAAGAGCTGCTTCTTCTGCACTGCATTTCAGTAGTCTCCATTTTATGCAGAGTTATCATCAGATATTCCATTAGAAAGTTTTACATTTAAGGTTAAACTGATGGCATAGGAACTCTGGTTCAACATAAATTTTATCCCAGTGAGGCTGCTGATATATATTTTAAAATAAAATAAAACTTCAGAAATGTATTAATTGGTCTCAGTGGTTAAGTTAAATAGTTAAATACATG
Organism: Callipepla californica brunnescens; assembly: GCA_023055505.1. NCBI lineage: Eukaryota > Metazoa > Chordata > Aves > Galliformes > Odontophoridae > Callipepla > Callipepla californica. Next base: position 10,647,512 of record JALIRH010000016.1, read on the forward strand.
CACACATATCATTCTGCCAAGGATAAGTCATTAGTTCAATATAAACCAGAAATGATAGCTCTATTTGAATCAGGAGACTAAACCCTATTTCCATTAATGCTAACTGTTTTATTAATACATGCATGTGTCAGCATTGAGTCATAAATTTAAATGGTCTGTCCTTTCTTGATTTAAAGTAATTATCTCAAAGATCTTGGCCGCTGAATGAATAACTGTAACTGTGTTACTTTCATCTTTTATCAACTAACCGTATTTTCTTGCGTAGACACTGTCATGCAAAGAGTTTATGCAAAGTTGGGTAGCATTTAATAATGGAATATTGGAAACAAAAACCTTAAGTATAGACCAGAATGCCTGTAACTGTACCCGCCTTTATGCAAGCATCCTCAGATCTTCTGATCTGTTTAGTCTCATACCCTTATGTACATACATTATGCACACATTTTCATTTCACATTTATTTTTTTTTAATTTTTCTTCTGCTTTACTAGCAAATTTTAACTGAAGCAATAGGTTAAAAAAAATGTAGCCTTTAAATTGTTTGTGAACAGTGACATTCAACAAGCTTATTCTTAAATTTTGGAATTAATAATTTAATTGGAGATAGATCTTAAAGTAAATATAGGACTTCAGATGGCATTTAACAAATGAAAAGAACAACTGGTCTCGTTAGCATTAGAAAACACACTTGAACTTTTAGGATTAGATACTGTCCTTTTTTTGAAAGCCCTGATTTCAAAGGGCAGTCTTCAGTTTCAGAAGAATTGACCAAATATTGACTGTAGTTAGGTGTTCCTAAGTATTGTTCAAGTTATTTTAGTTCACCAATCAAAACAAGATTTTAAGGTATATCTTTTTTACAGGTTACTTTCTAGTCAGAGCAGACACGTTTGTCAGCTTTCTCTGAGGAATGACCAATAGTAAAACAGCCAAGTGCTTCTTGGTTGATTGAATATGTGCTGTACAGTGATCAAAGCTTCCCGTTTCATGCTGTAGCCATCACTGTTAACTGTAGAGATGACCAAACTGATGTCACTGAAGAACTACTCAAACTTTTATCCAATGCAAACAGCGAGCAGATACATTTAAAGATAGCTTTTCCTCACCATTCTCTTTCAGCATGTTTGCTTGCAACTGACAATTCAGTGAAGATCTTCAATAATGATAGTGAATGTTACTGTTCATTCAGCTTTTCAAACCCAATTTCTTCCAGACGTAAGAGGTTCCAAAATTTTGAAAAGCTGTTGAATGATAATTCTGTTTGGGGCCCCGATTCAAATAGAAAACTTTGTCCATTGCTGATTGTTTCCTTTTTATTCGTTCCAGTTATAGCTGGTATAGCTCAGAGTGTATGGCTGATTAGTATGCATTTCAGTTCTTTTTAGCAGGGTGGCAATTTACATAGCATTTCTTTTTCTAAGGCAGGAATGAAACATAGCAGACACTGGCATTTAGATACAAACAATTTATCATTTACATACAAAAGGGCTGATTAGGTAACAAGACAAGTGACTGGAGTTCCGATTTAGGATGGCCATTGTTGTTCTTTCTGTCCTTAAAATTGTGGATTTCACAACACAGGTTTAAAAGTTGTAAGTATCTAGCCAAATTCTGAGTATTAAATTTAACAGTCCTCTTTACAGATCTCTAGCATGTGGTTTTCCATGGAGCCATCTTTGGCTGTATCCTTGTAGTGAAGCCAATTTGAGATGAATCCTTCCTCAGTTATGTTCCCAATTCACAGTCCTCTGACCTGTGCAAAAATGATATAAAGATTTCACAGCTAATTGAGGCCTCTGCATAATCTGGGTTAAAACAAAACATGTATGCTATTTAGGGTTACTGTCCGTATGACCTTGGTGAGATTGAGACTGTGCTCCTAGGCAATGTGTAGCTCCTGAGAAACCAGCATCATCTCCTTGAGTTTATTGATCTTGCTTATGTTTAGATGATATTTCTTGTGCCTCACTTTATTAGCTTCCGCTCCCTCTTTACATCATGAAATCAAATACTCAGTGAACTTCTAACCTTCAAGCGTTCCCACTTTGCCCTGCTTTCCCATCACTTCTCTTTTATTGGAAACAGTGGACTCTGCTTTTCTAGCACTGTTGTTTTTTCTGCATTTTGCTCCTTTACTAAACCAACTCCACTTGTCCTCAAACCAAATGTGAAGAAATCCTTCTCTGATTGACTGGGTCCTTTGGTTCTTAGTTCAATCTGAAATAAATGAAGACCTCCCATTCCTAGTCTCCAATATGATAAAAACCCTCACTGTAGTCTTGTAGTTATTATTATCGTGTTTCTTTCTGCATTAGTTATGTTTTTTTGTTTTTTTGTTTTAATTTTTATGCAGATATATGCAGAACTAGTGGGAACAGGTAGATATGATAAAAACTAACTCAATATCTTCGGTGGTTCCCTGTATGTTTACTTGACTTCCAGCCAAGCTTCACAGTTGAACAAGGTGATAATGATGCAGTCTGAGTAGTATTAAAGCAATCTCATGAAAAGTGAAATGGCAGCCAGCAGTTCTGCCTTAACAGAGCTTTTATACACAATCTGCAGATGTTGTAACTAGGACATGATAAACTCAATTGAAAAAGGAAACACCAAGATGTACTCCATGCTACCTGCAGCGATGTGCTGTGATTCTGCAGCCCCACAAATTAATCAGCAGCTGCTGGCCTGTTTTTTAAAAAGAGAAATCAAAGCGCTCTCACTGAAAATCACAAGTAGAAGTACAAAACTCTGTTCTTTTAATTTATTTTAAATGGCACTGAGTTGACATTGAGTACCACCTTACTGTGACCTTAAGTATATATTTATTCACTGAGAAAACTTCAGGAATATACACTTTATTTAGTATATGCTCAGAATTTTGTTTTTATTGTTAGCAGACTTTTAATAATGATTTCTATGGCCAGATGTGTTTAAACTATATATTTGTCACCAATACTTTGCTGGTTAAGATTCTGTCTGGTCATTCTGAAATAACGCAGAGAAAAACTGTATGAGTCTATGAAGTTATTCAGTTGACATTGCTATTATTGAACAATAACCTTATTATGTAAATTTAAGCTAGTTTTGATTATTACATTAACTGATGTTTTTAAACAGAGCTTACATGGAGGCGTGAATTTCATGGCTAAGGCAGTTTTTAATCATACTTGGGTTAGAAATGCAATCTATACTATATCATATGTCAGAAATTGTACTAGTATTGGTTTAATTATCCAATCAGATTGAACAAGGAATGAGTTCGGCTGAAATACTCAAGTCAGGCTCTGATACTTCTCAGGATTTGACAGTTGCTTGTTGTCGTGACCTTGGATTCTTTTATGTTTAGCAGGAGGTCAGAAAGTATGCCAGCTGTAATTGCTGCCTTCAGAAGGCTCTGTAGGCCATCCTCTGCAGCAGACGTGGACCAAATTGTCTGCATATGCTGGATTTCTGATGACCAGGGTATAAATCTGTATTTTGTTCTCACAGCCGTTAAATCCTGTTTCTGAATATCACCATCCACAATCTGTAGACCAAGTTAGGCTTTGTGTTATTTCCTTTCAGAAATGAATGACTATCAAGCTATGTCTCGAAAATAATGACAAAATAGGAAACCTTAAAAAAATATGACTTATTTATTTTTTGCAAAGCATTTACAGAAGGACACTGACACTGTAAACTTTATTACAAAAAACAGGTAATGCAAATGAAAAGAATAATGTTCTGGTAGTGTTGAATCATGTTGCCTACTGGAAGAGAGATGACAAATTTTGTTGCCCAAAGGTATACCCCATCTGGAAGTTAAATCCATTTTTAATAGAAATGAAATCATTCAAAGTAAACAGCAGAAAAGCTTGTTTCTATGTTCTTAAAAGTGGACTATTTTTAACCTATAAATGCCTCAGGCACTTTATTACTTTAAGAATGCTAATTGTTTATTGAATTTCAGATTTTCCATAGTACTACTGGGGAGTATTTTTAGTCAGCTGTGAAGGGTTTCTATTTCCTAGTTTTATATGCAGCTTCAGTGAGTTAATGGAAAACAAACAAACAAACAAACAAAAATACCAGTGAATTTGTGTACATATTTCTTTCTTATTCATACCAATTGATTATACATATTTTCCCTTTGGGCTTTATAAAAGGCCCAAGCTTTACTTTCCTAAAAATTAGAAACATGCGACATTTTTAATTACATATCATGTGTTTTGAATATAAAGCCACAACTTTCTATTTACATCCTCATGCCCCAAAATAATTTGTCTGCTACCTTTAGTAAACCAGGCAAATTCATTATGCCTTCTTAAGGCTTTAGCCTTGTGAATTGAACTGTCAGTTGTCATGAATGCTTTTACCTGCTGTACCTTGAAGGATAGGCACCTTTCAGCCAAGAATGATTATGAATTATTTTTCCTAGTTCTTGTTAGTCTGGTGATGTTGTTTCCATAAAATCCATGGCTATGTTGCTGAAGCTGTATAAGGAACTGAGTAAGAGATCTCCATATATTAATTATGCTTTCTAATGATACTCTTTTAGTATCCTCCCCATGTCCCTAAAGGATCCTGGAATGAATGAAAAGGAGCATAATTCTTCATTTATGGAGAGAAATTCTTTCTAGCTCAGTAATCACATTCAAGATTACAAATTAGCTTAGAGGACAGCATCTGGACTTGCTTCTAGTTTCTGTTCCATTTTGCAGGCAGCATGGCTACAATTTCTGCTTGTTTATGGCAAAGGTGACTTCATCCAAGTGCTTGCATATGAGGGTGAAAAGAGTGAAAGACTTATATCTATTTGGTTTTCTTATTTTTTTCTACTTTACTGGGTGAATGCCTTTACTTTACTAGATGTATGTCACCTGAAGAGCAGCTTCCAAAGCCTAACAGTAAGGCAAGTTAACTTGGCTGAAAAGTGATTTCTGCTTGGCTCAAAGGGGCAATTTGAGCCTTTCAATAAAAGTCCCATGAGGTCTCTTAGTATAAGGATCCGATAGGACTCTTACTTACTATATTTCCTACTAGGGAAGCAGTCCCAAGTGATATCGTGGTGCTCACTGTGAAATGCCAAAACATTGCATAAAACTGCTGCTAGTGGCAAAAGGGTTAAAGAACATATGGGCTAGTTATCTGTGTGGAGCTTCAAACAGCAACATTCTACATCAAAAAAGGACTGCAGCAACTCCTTGATCAAAGCTCAGGTAATTTAATTATTTGCCTTCATGAATCAAGGGGTTCTTGAACAAGCTTAGTATGTCTGGATATTAGAATATGGGAAATTTATTGTTTCACTCCTTCTAATATTCCAACATCAAAGACAGTTTTTTCCTATAAACAAAGCAGTGTGAAATCAAAGAATTCAAGCCAAAGCTAGTGTGGAGAGATTCTGTTTTCTAGGATCTTTGTGAGCTGGAAAGTAAGCTGATTTCTGTGGGGTGTGATATTTACCACCGTGATTCTTTGTGTTTATTTTATATAACTAAATACCTTCACTGAATCTTACAAATGGAAATGCTTAGCTCTTATTTCTGTAAGCTGGTTTAGTTGACATTCTTATGTTGTCTCTCTCAATTTTAGGACACTTGTCATGTTTTGCTTTGCAAACCTCTGTTTGCTGAGCTCTAAGTGGCTCCTTGACCACATCTTGCTTTGAGATTCCAGTTGGTGCAGTGTGATGCAAACTGTGCGCTCTTAACACTGAGGGGAGAGTTCCTAGCTGCATTCTCCAGCACTCCCAGCCTGAAGTCAGAAGGAATTTAGGATGGTGATAGACACTTCTGGTTTGAAGGAGCAGGGCTCAGTCCCAAGTGCTCCCTGTGCTTCTCCCCATCAGTGGCAGTCATGTTAGTTCAGGATTAATGAGGCAAAAACTGCTTGGCATTTTTAAAACGCTAAACATAGCAGAGATGTGCACACTGTTAGAAGAAGAGAATTTGCTTGCGGAAGCAAATGTCCCTTTATTTCTAGGAAAGATTCTGTTGTATCCTTCCCTTTTATCTGTACTTTTGCATTCTCTTTTGCTTGCCCAGATGTCCTTTCACAGCCGAGGCCAAACCTCTCTTTTTCCCACATTCATGAACAAAACATAACATACTTAAATTTCCTATGGTAAGTGCCAGTCTCAGTGTGGGAGTTCTATGCTTATCTCTTGTGTCATTTCTCTGTTAACTGCTCTCTCATTGCCTGTGTTTTCCTAATTTTGTATGTGTATATTCATGACCTGCAACCATGCTGTATGTCAAACTGCTATTGAAGGCAGTGAGATGTCTTTGTGCAGAGTAGATCCTTATATCTTAGCAGGGAACAGAAATAAAGTAGTGGGAGACAAGTCAGTAGAGACAGGAAACAAATGCAATCACTACGTGTGGTGACATATGTTTCTAAGAATGATATGAGAGTTATATAAAGAAAATAAAATGGGTTAGCATATCCCACCTTCTCGTATTTACCTCTGAAATGATAAATGCCGCAGATTCCTGATACTGTGAATCCTTTTGCAAATGGAAATATGTCTTTAACAAATTGCCATGGAAAGTTTTGCAGAACTAAGGGAAGGCAAAATGCAAAATTATTTTAAATATTCTAATACATTATCTCATGTATAATTAAGATAAGTTATGCAGTATTCTGCATGTCATTGTCATGCTGATGAAGAGCTCCCCAAAATATTTTGTTTTAACCAGTGCCACAGTGCTTGGAGTGATGTGCTGATTAGGTTAGTGTGAAGATAGAATAATTCTGATCTTTTGAATTTCTTCAATTTGAGTGGAGACTTCCTTATAAGCTTGACAAACCTTGCTTTTCATTTTAGTTAACTAAGTATGTTCAGATCATTACCATATGATAGTCTCATTTCATATTTTCCAAGAGATCAGCCAATACAAAGGTGATTATTGAGCTCAAAGTGAAGTTTCTTGGTTGGTATCACATCAAATCTACAGGAGCTTTCAAGACAGTACAGTAGTAGTCAGCCGGGCAGTATTGCCAAAATTCTACCTGTATATAGGTGTGCAGGCATACATATGCATGTGTATTTGTACACCTTTCTTGAATATCTGTCATAGTTTTACTGAGAAATCTTTTCTATTAATTAGGACTTATATATGCGTGAGTTTATGGAAGCTTTAATTTCTGCCGTGTAAACTGTGTGGTGGTGTGAGAGGTTATGCTTGCCTGTGAATGATGTAGTGACTGTGCACATGCCTGCACCATTACCAGAGGAGGAGGAATTGATTAGCAATAACACACTTCATTAACACTGCACTTTCTCAATCATTGTAATTGTGACTCTTCCCCTAAAACATCAAGTGGAACAGGTTTCATTTCAACCAAATCAATCTAATGTGTTAAAATTTACATAATTTCCTCTCATTGCATTTATAGAGCAGCAGGAATTTTAATTTGCATTGTCTGTATAGTCTATAATCAAAGTGTTAAGAGCACAAGGTTTATTCATTATGTATGGCGTGTGGTGACAAATTTACATAATAGGCTGCATCTTGCTGAAATATTCCTTCTTTCCCCACCCCCACCTTTGTAATTTTGGCTATAACTTATTTTCAATAAACCTGTTAATTCAATTACACAAGCCTTTGAGTTTTAGAGAACATTTACTACAGAGAAGTATCCTTAGAAAAATAAATAAGTAGATAAAACGTCATACTGGGTTGGTAAAGCAAGACACTGAAAACTGGACTGTGTTCTTTGATGGCAAAAGAACGTGTAAACCCACTACTGTTTGTGCTCCTGATGTGTACTGAAGGTAAACATTCTTACAGAGAATGGGAAGAGACCTATATTGGCTGTTTCTATATAAAGTTTATTGTTTGAAAAAATTCAGAAGTATCTTAGGGACTAAAAAAGCAATTAAGAAAATAAGATGCAGCAAACAGAAATCTCCATTGTTGACTGTTGCCTGCTAAAGACAACCTCTGTATATTGAAATAAAAATGGTCAACAGGATATTTTGGATGGAATGACTGTGTTTTAGGAAATAGAGGATTTTGGTGGCATTTGTAGCAGCTGAATATACTGTTTAAATGAAGAATGTAACACATTGTTGCTTTAGATACACAGATCCTCTAAGACGCATCACAAATCCATGCATCATGTAAGATTTGTCATTTAAGGCTTGAACTAGCAGAGATTTTTTTAAATGGCACGTGTCAGGAAGCTCCCTTCTCCCTTTCACTACCCAGCTAAGGTTGTTCAAGACTAAAATAGAAGATTGTTCTTTTTTTTTTCTTTTTTTAATTATACCATACTATCTTATAATGCTAAGATATAAACAGATACAACAGATACATTCCATGTTCTAGCATGTACAAAAGTTTAAGTATGATCAAACAAAATCTTTGTAAGACCCCTTAAGAAGAAGTACAAAAAAATATTTAGTTGTTGACACTCAAGCCTGTAAGAGGCTATATGGACAGTTAGTCCTTTACCACAACATTCACACAAAGAATTTATTTAAAGACAGTTAAATTTCTAATCTGATGTTCAGAGATTATATAGTTTAGTGTATTTGGATTGTATTTTAGTTTATACTAAGCCAAGCTAAGTGCATGTAGTGGAATTGCATGAGTGGTATTATATTTTCATATTATGTAAGCATATGTAAAATCAGCTATTGTTTGAGAGAGAAAGAAAATCCAAGGAAGGGGAAGGTGTGCAAATTAATGAATAAAAGGGCCCAGTAAGATTATTATGAAGCTGCAGCACTGCAATGCTGGCTTCTTTTTTTTTTAATTCAGTTTTCACAGAAGTTAGATCATGTGGTGCACAGTCCTTCAGAGTTACCACCTGATTCTGCTTTCAAGTTCCTTTTGTCATCTTTCCACCTTTTTTCTTCCTTGTGCATTTTCCTACCATGTCTCCATATCCACTGAATGTTCTCTTTAAAATTCTGCAAGGAGCTATTGAAGAGGATGTTTTATAGCTAGAGGCATGTTGCAAGGGCCGCAGTGTAAGAATGGTTGTCTGTTTGACCAGTCATATTCTCAGAATGGTGCATGTGCTATTCATATTCACGGAGTGGACCCATTCTGCTTAAATGGGCTGCAAAGGAGGGGGTAAGGGACCGTGCTGCAATTCTTAGATGACTTCCTTTCTACGTTCAGTGCATAGGAGCTGAGCTTTGCAGAATATTTGTCGAATCAAAATCTTGATTGAACTGCACCTGGTTTTGGCCACTGATGTTTCCAGGCATCAGCAAATCTTGCTGTTGATTAAGCATCAGCTGAAAAAATGCCAGTTGGAAATGTCACCAAAGCTTTTCTTTGTTCCTGTCCAGCAACTGAGCTCCTCCCTGCCATCTGCAGGGAGCCTGCCTTTCAGCCTGAGTGAGAATGGATATTCTCAAAAGCTGAAGAAGGGGAAAGGTGGAAATATGCAAAGAGATGGGTGGAATGATAGCTCATAGCAGATGAGGATATGCCCTTTGGGGAATTGCACCTGGAGGCTAATCGAGTCAACAAAGCTTTGTGTTTGCAGCAAATGCAGGTGAATTAAACTAAGTTCAGTTGGGGAAATTTTGGATCATGTAATGGCACCTCAGAGTTGGCTTAGTCCTGCTTCCATGAGCTTTCTAGGAGAGCAGACCTCTGCTGAAGTGTAAGTGAAATTTATTCAGTCTGCTCCCACTCATGAGAATAAAATGCAGTAGTTACGGTGGTTTATCAGTTGTTGTGTAGATCAGTCTTCAGTTAAAATCTGTTTATGATGCTTTTATTACTAAGAACAATGTTTCATGACTTGAAATGAGAGAGAAAATAGAAATCAGATAAAATATTTTCTGAATTTAGCAAGTTCTTTCTTAAATTTGGTAGAAATCTTAGATAGCCAGTAAAATAACATAAATACATTCATCAGTTGAGATAATTTAAGATAAATACTGTGATGCTACAAATAAACAGAAAACTTTTTTCTGCACACAGAAATGTAGGTTTCCTGTCAACTCAGTAACTCAAATTTGTTCGAAAAGATTACAGGTGTTCCAGTTAGAGAGCTGCCCAAGATTGCTGTAATTGAAAGACCAACAGTCAGAAGAAGGCATTTTCTTTCCAACCTCCTAAGGGGCAAGTGAGCAGGGGAGCGAGGGAATGGGTCTTCTTTCTCTGAGATGCTGAGATTTGGGCAGGACGCAGGCAGAATCAGGTCAGGCTCACTGGGCTTGTTGTTCAGTTTGTACTGTTTCTGTAACATGGGATAGGATTTTATAGTATCATCTGAAGGTCTTATGTAATAAGCATGTTCTTCCAGTATGTGCAGTAGTGGTGCAAGCTGATTTCTCAGGCTTTCCTTTTGTACCACATTAAGCTTGAAAATGTAGATCTCTTATTGCGTGTCTTGTTTGCTGTCTATATGCATTGAAACTTATCTGCTGCATTCTGTGTGACTGTGCTTTGATTGTATGCACATTTTTGAAGTAGCCTTGCCATGGCTGCCTGAGTGGCCAGGGACAGTGACCAAGGCCTGAATGTGTGCTCCTCCTCTATGTTAGTTACCATTCAAACCCACTTTGCATTGAGACAATTTCTTTCCTTTTAAAAACTTGCTTTTAAGAAAGTTAACAATACTAATGTTGGCAGCTTTCAAAGGAAATAGCTACAAATAGAAAAAAATATTCTACTAATTTAGTGGTTCTTTCCTTTCTTGATCCTGTTTCAATTCAGGTGCTATACAAAATTCAGTATTTAATAGGTTTTTGGAAAGTTAGTTTTAAATCAGGAAAAGATCAGCAACATGACATTGCTGGCTCCAGAGGAAAAATGAAATGTCATGTAACTGAAATAAGTGCTACAACTCTTTGTGAGGCAATTTCTATATTTTTTTTTCCAGCATGATTAGATTTTATAAATATCTTACTGTGTACAGGTATGTTCTCATCTCCCCTTCTACCAGTACAGGATGATGGGCTGTCCTCTGCTCTCAGATGACAAGCAGCCAGCAGCAGTTAATGACAGCGCTGGGATTTTTGGCACCTTTTTTACACTGCGCTGACTCTGTGCTCAAAGGATAATTATCTCTCAGCTTTGCTTTATGTCACTGAATACAGGACATGCATCATTGCTCCTTCGAGAAATATCCAAGGATTTATTGGGGAAGCTATGATTTCTGCGTGTTCTTGGAGAAAGGGAACCTTGACTCCAAGTGTGACTAACAAACATTACTGACTGAAACTGATGTATTACTGACATCACTGTCTCGATTTCTCCTTTCTGAAGCGCTAGCAGTGAATTCTGGCAGGGCATAATATTGTGATAGGGGATTATAAGCAATTTTATGTCATCTTGATTGAAGCTGATATCAAAGCAATTTCACTACATATTTATGAGGAAGGGGTCAATAATTTTCAGGATATATTAATATGTTTAAATATAGGTAAAAGGGAAGATCGTGGAGGTGATGTGCTTAAAATTTCTGTTTCATGTTAAGTTTAATTCTTCAGCGAGCTATGTTTATGAGCCAAAATAAAAGGTAGAGTAAGTGCTGCCAGAGCTAGGAAGAACATGGATCTTCTTTGTTCCATGTGCACTCTATCAAATAAAATTTCTTTTTATTCCTCTTACATTAAAGAAGACAGAGAGAAAATGGATTCTTATTCTTGACTTTTCACCCCCATATCGCTTTGCCTTTCATCTTTTCAGTGCCTGGACCTTTCTTTTAGCTTTTGTCTCTATTGCCCATTTTTAAATACTCATACCATGGATTCCCTTTCCACACTATTGAACTCCTTGAACTCAATGGGATTTTTACTGTTGAATTTTAATGGGTCAGATCTAAGTATTCAAACTGCCGCGTAGTGTAGATCACCAAAACTCAGTTCAAACTTAAAGCACATTTACTGTAGGGAATATCCTCTTTTATTTTTATTATTATTATTTTAACTCTGACCCTAATTATATACTTAAATTTTTTGGGAGTATTATATGATCTGCAGAGCACTAAACCAGTTAGATAATATGCATCTTATCCTCAAAAGCAAACAGTATTAGGAGTCTTTTGAAGAGGCCACAGATTACTGCAAGGAAGCTGAGTGGAGAGGATTGAATTACTTATGCCAGACTATTTACATGGCACTGAGCCTAAGTGGTTGTCAGAAGAGTTTCTTCTGTTGAATGATCAAGATAAAGCTACTAAAGCCCTTCCAACTCATTCAGCTGTACAGGCTTTAATTACCTAAACCTGGACTGAACCCTCTAAATCAGTCTGGTTCTTCCTAACTGTGTGCATTAAATAACAGCATCCTGGTGTGAGTCGTTTCTTCTGAAGTCAGTTAGGAAGAAAAACTATTGAAGTAGAGATCTTCCAGTTGGGGAATGCCAAAGCTGACCTTAAAATATTCTGATAATAATGAAATAGGGAGTGGAATTTGAATTGTCACAGTTTTTCAGGTTTGACATCCTTCAGCTCGTTGAACAGAAGCTCTATTTTTTCCATGTAAAATGACTCTCATGCTCTTTCAAATTAGATATTGCATATTTACCTACAGTCTCACAGAGCCTGAGAAAGCCAAGGGGTGTATTTTTGATTAATTGTCTTGTATGTAAATCCTTAACCTTTGCCTTACCATTGAGATGTGAAAACTCTTTAAGGTCTATTGGATCACTTTCAGTTTTCCAATTGAAAAAAAAAAACAAAACCACACACACACAGAAATTATATTATATTTATTTATTTCCCCTGGCATTTAAAGTGGAGGAAATGTAAATATTTTATTTCTGTGGTAAACTGTTTCTCAAGAACATGATGAGGATACCATTGAATGAAACAAATTTCAGATAATTGTGGCCATAATAGTTTCCCAAGGAATTTCTTTCAAAAGAAAAAATAATAATACAGTCTAAAAATTTCTTCAATATGGTTTCTCTAAGTATTATTGCATGGATTTTCAGTAGATTATTATTTTTTCATGTTCTTGAACTTGTATTATGATCTCTGGTTTGTTTTAGAATGTTACGAAGCATCTATTTCACTCACTGATCTAGTAGTGGCATTTCTTTGTGCAGAAAATAAAGGACATTTCCTACTTGGAAGTAATTGCTTCTCATATTCTAAAATAGGCAAAATCATAAAGCAACACACTTGCTGTGATTTTAAATACTTCTTTCCTGGAAGAAGAAACCTAGAATTTTTAATTCAGGAGAAAATTAATTCCATCCCTTAATATTCTTAGCAAATGACTCATGTAAGAGTTTTCAAAGGCAAATGTTCCCTTTGATAAGATGGAAGATCAAACTTAAGAGGAATTGCAGTTCCCATATCATGTCAGTAAAATTCCGCTGAAATTAGTTTCCACATTTGGGTTTTCTGCCTCATGTTTCTGTTTAGGATAGAATATATGGATGTGTTTGCAGGCACACTTTTTCCTCTTGATATTTTTGAGAAGCTCAATATTGCCTAAATCCTGATTTTGGAATGGGATTTACACTGCATACAATCATATCTATGTATGCATACATATATATTTTAAATGTGTTCTAGTTTTAGTTATAACTCTAGAGGAAATAATGGTTTGATTAATCAAATGTGTTGTATACAGAGAATCACCCATCGTGCTCAGTTTTACACTGCAGTCTTTATCTGGCCTCTGCTGCAGAATGCTTTGTCAGTGCTTGTATGGCTTTCCTTAGTTACTTAGGAGAGCATGGAACTGTAGGTTTAGTCAGTGGAGAGTGTTCTGTTTCATTTAATGTTGGTAAGAGCAGTCTCAGTTTAGCATGCTGAGTACAGGAAAAATCTTCCAGGTTTGACTGATGGAGCAGAAACGCACTTTATGGGTCAGAGTTCTGAAATTATTTCTTATTAGTATGTGTAATTAGTTTTAGGTTGGAACAAAAGCAAAAAACAGAAATTGCCTGAAAAGACATTACATTTTAAAGAAATTAATTTGCTCTATTAACTATCTAATATAGCCTTTTGCTCCAAAATTAAATCATCTTGTGCTTCAGAAATTTAAAGAAAATAAAAAATCCTTCTGAAGAAGGTATGGTCTTGGGCTTGTTCTGCAGCAGAAAGTGTTTGCTAATATAGTTATACCAGGACATCTATATCAATAACAATCCTTAGTTCAAGCACAGCATGTGTTGGCAAAGCACTGCTTTTATCAGCTCATGAATAAAACTCATATAGCAGAAATGACTCCTCTTTGCCAGTTGAAATATTTATTCTCAGGTTTTATCTTACACCAGTGTAAGTGAGGAGGGGCTGAAACTGTCCATTTCTGGCTGATGTAGACTGGGCACACATTTTCAAGGGTGCCAGGGAAATTGCAACATTATTAATTTGAACATCTGTTATTTTAAAAAAGTATTTTGAATGTCGTATTTTTAAAGAGATGCTTATATCAGCAACTTCTAAAGGTATCAGTTAAAAGGGATTTTAGATCCTGTTTAGAAAAAGAAAAAAAGATAGAATGTATGAGTTAATATTACATTTTCTAATCTAGAGGAATCTTAGTAAAATGCGAGTTCTACTATTGCAGATTGTTTTAATGACATGCTTTATGGCCTTTATCCAGGTCATTCATCTCTTTACATATCCTCAGATAGCTGTGCCCATTTCTTATAATACTTTTGTTTTAGAAAACAAGAGCCTTTTTGGGTAAACATCCTACTGGCTATCTCGGAATAATTTGTTGTCTAAGTAATTCAGAATGTCTGAAGAGTTTTCCTATGCATTACATAAAAACCTACAGTAGCGAATGCAAAACCTGTGGATGTAACAGCCTGAAAATGTCTGAACATGGCCACTTCAGTGGCCTGAAGTTCAAAACGTGTGTAAGGAGGTACTGTTACTGTACACACATTTAACATTAAATTAACAAAATTGATCACTTCTTAACTGGGAAATATCACTGGTAGGTTGCTGATGGAAGAAGTATGTTATTTATATGCAGTTGCATTCAGTTGTACTTGCTCATGGTTAAATATTCTTTTACAGTCTTCTCTGTAAAAGTTTTTGAGTACAAAAAACTCATACTCAAAATCTGGAGTGTTTTGTTTTATAGTCTGTTTCTGAAGGTCTGATTGTTTAGGGAGAGATGGGACAGAGAAAGAAGGAAAAAAAGCTCTCAAACTTCTCTTCTACAGATGTTTGGATATGTCAGTAGTAGTTACACAGGTAGAAAACGATTAAATTGGTACAGATTTGTTGCTTCTTGTGCACCAAGAAAGCTAAAATTACCACAGTAATTCACAGCATTCTAGCATTTTTCCACTCTGCAAAAAGCATCATTCTTAATAACTAAGAAATTCTCACTGCTAAGTTTTTGATCTTTCCAGATCAGTTGCCTGGTGTTATGCTACACCAGAGCCATCGCAGGTAACAGTTGGCTTAAGATGTGCTAGAACTGCTAAGCAGCAGTGAGATCCTGAGGCAGATGCTGAAGTAGAGAAAAGATGAAAATGCCACAATGCAAATATCAGTTACATTCCTTTCTATGGAAACCATTACAGGTTTATTTCATCCTTGCCTTTATTTGTTTATATGCAGTGCATCTGTGAGTTTATATTATGGGGATTTAGCACTGTACAGATAAGAATGAAATGCAGAGGATGAGAATCAGCTGATGCTGAATTTTTCCTTTGTCTGTAGGTTGAGGAATGAGCTCCACAAACAAAAGAAATTCTTTCCATTGGTATTATCCTTCAGCATGAGGTTCTCTGTGTGTTCTTTCACTAGTCTTTCCTCAAAAATCACTTTTAATGCAATTGGAATGTAGATTTGGTTTCCTCTTTGCATATGTGTGAGGCAGTTCTACCTGAATTATTACATGCGTTCCTTATATATGTATGTATACACATTTATTTAGCCATAATTTTATCCACAAAAAATTCTATAGAGAGGAAAAACATGTTTTGGGGGTTTTGGAGTGAGTTAAGGAAAAGAGTGAACAAATTCAGATGCTAGAAAGATGTGTGAAGTTTTAAAAAAGAAATAAAAAGAATAAGCAACTTTTTAAGCAAAAAAAAAAAAAAATCTAAGCTTGGGATTAAAAGAGGATGGCATTAGTAGGGCAGTAACTGAACTGAAGATGCAGTAGTGATGGCATTTGGGCTATCTAAAAAATGTATTCTTCTCAGAGGCATAGTCAGCCTCATCCTTTCCTCCTTTCAACTGAGTCTGGTTAATCCTTATGCCTGGTTAAACACAAAGTTTAGATGGTGTTTTATCACCGTCCAAAAACCTGAGGACAGTCTGAACTGGAAGAATTACTGGAGAGATGCTAGCACTTTCTGCAAGGCAGTAGAAAAGGTTAATGCCTACTTACTGAATTGGATGCTTTCTTCCTCACAAGACCAAGAAGAATTTACTTTTGAATTGTATGTAGTTAATTTGGGATTCTACTAAATGGTCATAAAGGAGGATGAAGTGTTTGTAACAAGAATACAGGTATCAAAGTGATCTGGTAGTGTCTCGCCAGGCTCACACAGCAGTACTAGTACTATGTCCAGAAGGCCTGATTTTTGAGAAGTAATGAGTTGAACTTGTACTTGGCTTTCCTACTTTTTCCTAATTTAATGAGGCTGAGCGCTGAAAAGAAAGCAGATCTCATTGAAGTAGATTCCATCATGTTTTTTGTTTGAATGAAACAAAGCCATTTATACTGTTCATTAATAATAGTACTTGAACTAATGTATTTTATAAGACTTAATATCACTGGAAAATTAACTTGACCAAGTCTGTATTTCAGCCCAAATGGTGGAAATTATCAAGCCTCACCTGAGAAGTTTTTGATTGAGACAGCCATCAAATTGTTCACTGTAGCTAATTGTCACTGAAATTTGGGCTGTGGTTTGTTTTAGGTTTGACAACATCCAGAAATGTTGAATATTCATCTGAACACAGATAATGGGAAATTCTAACTGTGGTTTTAACAGTTATCAGAGAATCGTTAAGGTTGGAAAAGACCTCTAAGATCATCTAGTCTGACTGTCCACCTACTGCCAATATTGTCCATTAAACCATGTCTCCAAGTACTATATCTACCCTATCTTTCCCCCAGGAAAGAGTATTCAAATAGATGCTCCTAATTCGCCATCAAATCATGATAATTTATTGTCCTTTCCTCATAAGTTCTAGTTAAATTAAAATTAAACAGATGAATGTAACAATCTCATATGTACTTGAGCTTTGTGTTTTTCATTATGACCCTTCTAAGCAGCTATAGATCTCCACGCTATCTGACTCAACATGTTTCAGCGTTCTGTACCATGGCTGATACTGAAGTAAGCCCACATTGTGCCAGTCTTCACTACAAAAAAGAACAAAAAAAGAAAAAAAAAAGTTTACTTTGAATAGTTGAAGTGAAAAATTGACATCCAGAAGCTTTACAACAATCTAATACTTTGCCTTTTTATATTTCATAATACTTCATTTCAATGAAAAATATGAAGAGATGTAGTGCAACTTTTTGAGATCTTGGATTGTTCATGGACTTGATAATAGTGATGGAGTATGGGAGCATGTTCATCTGAAAGGTGTATATTAAGAAAATGAAGTAACAGGAGCAAATCCTGCTGAAGAGGTAGCTTTGGTGGATGAGAGTTAGCTACAAGTAGCTGAAGCACACTGTCGTGCTGAGCAGAGGGGTATTGACCAAAGAATAAGTGTAAGAATTGAAAGTGTTTTGATGGGTTTTAAGTTTAAATTGATTTTCAAGTTTGTTTTGTCTTTGTGCTTGTACAGAAGACTTTACTTTTAGCAATCTTCATAAACAGTTGTGGTATTTTACAAATTTAAAATCACAAATAAAAATTGATTTCATTCTAAGAATGGACAGTATGTTGAGGCACAAACAAGTAGCTGCCAATGGTGTTTATTTTACTGGCTTGCTTTGACTTCAGCTTGGAGGTGCATCAGGACTAAAAATAATACATTAAACCACATCAACTAAATTTTCATCTGCTTATTCTAGAATTATCTCTCATAATGAGGCATAATGAGGGTGGGTGATCCTTTATGGGGTTGCCAGCTTCCCTCATTGCAGTTCACTGCTTGCACAAAGTCACTAAGTCTTGTTAGCAGGATGGTACTTCATTCTGATAATTGCTGTGACCCATTTGATGCATTTTAAGCCGCATGGCTGGGATGTACTTGCTGTGTGATAAACTTCAGTTCTCTAAATGGATAAGTGCAGTTCTTTGAATGAGTCTGCTGTGAATAGTTGCTTAAAATACGCTGTTTCAGCAGGCATACTTGATAACCTAAATTCAGGGAAATATTTGAAGGAACTGAATCTGAAAATGTGTGAATCTGATCAAAAAGACTTAATATTGAATGAATATTTATAGATATGCCAGCAATATTTGCATAGCTTTAATAATTGCTCATGGGTGTATCAGCATATCTTCGATTTCTCATCATGTGAAAGAAGAATAAGTAAAGTAGCTAAATACAGACACAAACTCTTCTGATTTTAGATTGTTGGAGTTAGATTTTCTTCAGTACAGCTGATAGCTAGAACTGTATCCAAGAGAATGTGAGGCACAGAAAGACTTGCAGTAGTGAAACCCATGATAAATAATGCTGGTTCTGAAGTATAGCACGAGGCACAGAGCTGTGCAGGTGCAGAACAGCTTCCCTGGCATACCACGCTGCTCTGAACATAAAATCATGAGAAAACCCTTCGTATACCACTGGGATCCTACAGGAATTTGTCACTCCTGAAGGATTTGTCATACCCAGAATGAGTGTGTTTCATACTGAATACTGTTATTTTTGTTTATATTCTGTACAGAAGCAGGACTCAGTCCTTCTTTTCTATTTAAAACTGACATTGCTCTGTAGGCTCAAGAATCCTACATGCCTTTTTATCTCAGGCTGTGGTACTTTGATTATGGATTCATTGTTTGTCTTACACAAAGTTAAAAATGGACTTATGTGTCTTGTCTTCTGTCATAATGTTGGCAGGAAGGGGACTTTAATGCCAAGTGCTTGTGCAGAAATTTCATTACAGTTCCCAATTTAAATTGCTTTACAGCCCTGCCATTGAAAGCAATGAAAAGTTTCCTGTAAAATCTTCCTGCCACTGTCTGAATACATAAAACTTATTTTTAACCTCTTAGTTATGTTACAAGCTGATGGCTTCAGCTTCCTGATGCTGTTTTCTCACTGACATTTCAGTGAGTTACACAGTCCCTTCTATTTATTGTTTTATTTTCCTTGTTCTTCTGATGTAACTTTTGATCCCTCTGGCTTACGTGTTCTTAAGTTTTGGATTGAGCTTCCAGGTTGGTGTCTGTTGTGCTAGACTGTTTGTTTTCAACTAAAAATTGTAGTGTACTATATCTAATTGGAATTTGAATAAAATTTTGGCAGCTGATTTCCTGTGAGG
Organism: Callipepla californica brunnescens; assembly: GCA_023055505.1. Classification (NCBI taxonomy): domain Eukaryota; kingdom Metazoa; phylum Chordata; class Aves; order Galliformes; family Odontophoridae; genus Callipepla; species Callipepla californica. The sequence continues at coordinate 10,666,847 of JALIRH010000016.1, forward strand.
ACGCAGTTTTCCTCCAGGTCCTTCGTTCATATACAAATTCTGCTGTTGAGCACAAGTTAGCAAGACCTGCCTATCCTATCTCTAAGTCTTCAGATTTGTTGTGTGGTGACTAATAATCATTATTTGTTTGATATACTGTTTCCTCTGAAGTTACTAGTTCTTACGTGTTGCAGTCTTTGTTTTCTTGCTTTAGATCAACTGGGAAACTGTATTCTAAAATTCCTTTTCTTCCTTCCTTTAGTATCAGAACGCTTCATACAGCTTATCATGGTACTGTTTAGAAGTACAGGTAATTTGGGGTGAAGGTTTAATACAGTGGGTACCTGTCAGGAAACACCACCTTAATTTTGCCAAAATTATAAAATACTTTTTGTAACATTTTATGAGATATAATGTGTTCAGTTTCTTAAAGTCTGCAAAGAGCATAGCATTTCAAAAAATGTGGTAGATAACCTGTCAGTTAACATTTCTGGATAAGCCTAACTCCTTCGTCAAGTCTATGTTTTAAAAACATGCCTGTTATATGCTTTGGAAAACATAATGGCTTTTGCATCCTCATTTTCCATGCAAGACCTTTCATTTCAACTGCTTAAATTACTCATTTTAAACACTGTGCTGTACAACTAATAAGCACGACTGCAGCCTATTTAATATCATGCAAATGAAAAGAGCGGCGGGAGCTCCTTCATTAGTGTGCTGCAATGTTGAAGGAAAAAAAGCGTTGAAGGAAAACCAATCTGCCCAGAGCTCTTTCCTTTATTGTGAGTCAGGTTGCTGTGGCACAGCTCTGTCAGTGGGGTTGCACCAGGTGTGTTCCCACTCTGCTGCTGGGCAGGACTAACATTGTGCTGCCCTTTCCTCATGGCTAGAGACAACCTCAGCACACATCCCTGTGTGCAAGGTATTTTTTTTAACAGCAGTGTATAAAGAATGCCAGCAAGTGATCCATTGCACGTTTACTAGCAACTGACTTAGAACAATGTTATCTGAATAACAAGATAAAGCCTTGTAAATCCATTTTTCTGCTTTGCAAATGCATACGTACTGCTGCTGAACCATGTTAAGAACCCAATTCAAATAATCTTCTGGTTCCAAATGGTCATGGTTTTGTCCCTTGACAAGCTAGGTCAGTAACCTTCATTTCAGAGGTCAGCTGGTCCTATCTTTTTATCCTCTTTCCAAGTGTAACCACACATTAAATCTGCTTGATCTGGGATCCATTATCAAGGTATTACTTGCGTGGAGAACAGTAGAAAGTACTGTGAAACGTTTTGCTATACCAGCTCAACTGAAAAGCTGCTGTTGCTTTAAAAATATAATGTGGAAAATATAATGGGAAAAGGTTGGATTTTGGCCAAAAAGAAAATCAACCCAACTTTATGGTGGCTTAAACTGTTTTGCAACTAAAGATTGCTTTTCTCTGAAACAACTCATTCCCTCATGCAAGTAAATACTGCCATATGTTTAAATTCTTGCAGGCCTCCTAAGGCTGACCCAGAAGAAATGTCAACAAATGTTTGTGAGTCCTTGTGGCCTTGTAACATTTTCTTTAAAAAGTGAAGAATAGAACAGCAGGAGCTGTAACACTCCCACAGAACAGACATATGAAGGCATATGGCTGACATGGGAGCCTGCTGGCTCCTCAAAACTTGCTGGCTTCATTCTTAAGACTCCTTTTTTCTTTTGTTTTTTCTTTCTTTTTTCTTTTTTTTTTTCCACAAGACAGCCAAACTTGTCTTCCTGAGATACTCTGTTCTGCTCAGAGCTGGGTGTAGCGAGCCTGCAGTCCTGTATGCTCCAAAGGTGCAATGAGAGAGTGAGCATGTCTGTTCCTGGAGATGGTAGACTGGGCAGTGCAGGTATGGGACAACGTGGGGCAGTAATTGCTCCTGAGTTTTGCTTATCCCTGAAGTGCCTGTAGGCAGTTGTTAGCTATCTGAGCTCTTGTTCATTGCAATCTCTTCCGTACCTGGATAGATTCTGGGAAAATATGCTCTTTACAGCACAAACCAAATGCTGTCTCTGTTTTTGGAGATCAAGTAACATTGGCTGCAAGGCACTGGACAGCTACACTAAATTTTCATTGTGCATATTGCTTTATTGCATTGAACTCTGAGATTTCAGTTTGATGTTGTGGCGGAAATTCTTCAAATGCCCAGGTTCACAAGCCTTCTTTTAAAATCAATGTGATATAATGATATATTAAATTAAGACTGTCAAAAGAAATTATGCTCCTAAGTTGCTTGGAAAATTTGGAATTATTTTCTTCCCTGTAAATAAAATTTCCTGCAATGATTTTTTCTAAGTCATTCAGATATTTCTGTGCTGGGATGAGGTAGCTTTAATATTGGGAACTTAGAGCACAAAGAAATCCATAGGGAAAAAGTGCAGCTCAGCAACTCCATTTCCCTTCCAACTCTCTGTGTTTCATATTTCTGTTAATATACAATTTGGCTTCCTGTTCCAAAGGCACTTAATAACATCTGTATAGCATAAAGTAAAGCTTCTCAGGTTTATGTGGTTCCAGAGGCTGTAAAGACCATTCTAGCAACAGCCTTGGGTAAATGTACAGATTATTGCATACATAGAGAAGGGGACAGCAGCGTGTGTCTGTGCTGCAGTATGAGCATGTGTCTGGGGCCCTTGCTGAGTGATACGAAGGGGTGTTTTGCTCTGGTGCTGAGCAGATGTGTGGCTTTCCCTGCTGTCATCTAAATTTATATGTTCAACACTGCACAGGATTATTTTTTTTTCTGAAAGTCTTCTGATCATTTTTGTTTGGTCTATTGTCATGGATGCATGACCTCTTGAGTCACGACATTGCATATTTCTCAATACCACAAGATGTTTCTTCACAAAATATTTTGGGAGGTATTTTATGTGACCACTCATAAAATCTCTGTCTTGATGTGGGGAGTTGTTGAGGTCTATTTTCTCAAATGTGGTTGCTGGGGTTCCAGTGCACAGAAAAATAAAATATAAAAAGAGCACAAATGTAAAAGGAAAAATCTAACAATTAGAGAGTTTCTATGGTTCTTTCCTCATCCTCTCTCTTTTTCTGTGCACTACAGTTACAGTAATATGAAAACAATGGACATGAGTCTCTTCGTATTTTGCAACTTAAGAGCTCACTAAATTGAACATAAAGTACATATATAGCTTTATTTAGCTCAGTTCTGCAGTGTATGTGGTGAAAAAGGCTTAGTACCTCAAGTAATTACTATGCAACTATGATTCTACTTCTAGAGGATTGTGAGAGTAAATTAACTTACCTTCACAATAATCGTTTTCAGATTCAAGCATTAATTATTATCTCCAGTTTAGTGCTGGAGCTGAGGAGCAGAGGGCATGTTGACAAAGTCTATTGTTGGCAGATGAAATCTCAGCCCACCGGAGCTACACAAATGTGTTTATCATGGTGCCAAATCTGAATTAGCAGGTTGGAACAGAAGCTCATATGCCTCACCTCACAGTAGGACTTGGTGGGTTGGATTCAGTGCTGTGCTGACCACATTTGTTCAGCTTCAACTCAACTTGGAACTTGGGCAGAAAGAGCTCACATCTGCCAGCAATATACTGCGTAGATACTCCCAGAAAATCTGCCCAAGGCCACCCAGGAGATTTAAGTTAGGGCCTGGAATGTTCTTCCATCCCTGTCCAATTCAGCTGAAAAGTTACTGCTGTATGAAAATTATTCCAAAAAAATATTCCACTTAGATTTTTTTTTTTTTTTTTAGATAATGTTTTGGCAAAGAGACACTTCCATTCATTTTTCTGGCGAGCCACATTTCTGCACAGTTAACAAACAGACTTGTTTCATTATTGTAAAGTTATGGTTTAATTTATTATGCATTAGGTTGTTTCCACATGCAGTCTGCCATTTTGTCTGGATATGTTAACATTGGGCATTCCTGGCTGAGTCCCAGAAGAAAACAATTGAAACTTAGAGAGTAGCTGCAATTTTGAGACATGAGTAGAATAGATTATTTCAGGTGAAAGGGACTTGAGTCCAACTGACTACTTCAGGGCTGATAAAAAGTTAAAAGAATATTATTGAGAGCATTATCCCAGTGCTTCTTGAATGGTGATGGGCTTTGGGTATCAACCACCTCGCTAAGAACCCTGTTCCAGTGCCTGCACAGTAAACAGTTTTTTCGCAGTATCTGACCCTCCCCTGACACAGTGCTGTCCTCAGTTTTCAGGGAGCAGAGACCAGAACTTCTCACTATTTAAAATAGTGGATGTAGCTTTTAGCCAACTGTTTGATTTCATTTTTAATTTTTATCAACCCTCTTCATTTCATAAATATATCTTATCTCATTTTGCTGAGTTTGAGGTTGAACGGTCAGCTATTGTTATTTAAAGCAAATGCCTTTAAAGTACCTAGGACTGTGTCTGTCAGGCAAAACTCACATTGACATCAGTAGAATTTTTCAGGTTTCTCCTGAATATGAATAGCACTTACTCTGTTATTATTTGGTTATGCATATTTCTATTTCACAATCATTGTTTTGAAGAAACCTCATAATGCACTTGCTCATTGCTCTTAATAATTACACTGCAGAAAACTAAAGTCTCTGTGGTATTTCGAAGGCATAATGAATAGCAGACAAATGTTAAATATTAATACTGTTGAACGTTCTTGTTAATTTTGACTGTGAACTTCAGTGTTACAAGCACTTCATTACCTGATGCGGCTGAAATACAGATCTGCATTAATGTTTCAACTTTCAAGCATATATTGTAGCATATTACCAAAACCCAACAAAATAGCTCCAGTACAAAAAAAGTAAATAATAAAAAAAAAAAAAGAATAATTTCATAATTTCTGGAGTGCAATATCCTCAAATAATAGGAGGTGGAAAATCATATAATCTTGGCCATAAACATCACTGCAGTTCTGGAAAGCTGTGTTAGATGTGAGTAAAAATTGTACAACAGGCACCATGGAAACTTCTTCGTGCTTGTTTAGTGCTTAGATATATTCCAAATCTTAGAGTTACCCATTGATGCTTTCCTTTATGTTTAATTAGCATTTTTTGAAAATGATATGCTGTTGGGAATTGTATGTAAACATCAGTTGTTAAGTATTGTTCAGTCCTGAAAGCTGAAATGTACAATTTAAAGGCACTTGTATTCAGAATCAATAAGTTTAATTCATCTTTCTTCACTATTTAAACTTTCTTTTGTCAACATTTCGTGGACGAATTAATGTATTTGACATTGGCTTGTTCTGATTGAGAAGCCAACTGTGTAATGTCCTTTGAAAAAACACAAAAGGAAATGAGGAAATGAAGACTAGGAAAGACGGAGAGTGAATGCCTTTTGGTTGACCTACAATAAGTTTACTATCCATTTTTTCACTCGTTCCATCTTGTCTGCTTCTAGACAAGCTATGATGAGTGAGAACGTGGGGGGAGGATAGGAAAAGAAGTACATTCAGTCCAGAAATAAGACCAGATTAAATTTAAACAAAAAAAAAAAAAAAAATCTTTACAAATGTTTGAAGAGTCATTGCTGGGTTTGCAATAAGCTTTCCAGAATGAATCATGTATCATTCTGCGATGACAGAGATATTCAGAGAGTTGAATAAGGCACACATATTCAAAAATGTCAGATCTCTGTGGTGACTTCAAACAACTTCTTTATTTATTATTAAAAGAAAGAAAGTTGGAAAAAATGTTCCTAAGACCAAAGACCTCTTTCTCAAGTCTCTTCGACAAATTCTGAGCTGTTCTCCTTTATGGTATTTCTGATGTCCCAGAATTATTCTTTTTTGGGTGTCTCCAGTGGACCTGGAACCAGCAGGAACATTTGTTGAACATTTATATAAAGATTTTTTGAAAGGTTAGTTGATTTTTTTTTCTGTGCTGAGTGTCCCCTACAGCTTAGCTAATGGGGGCATTCAGCATATACTTCAGTGGCTCTCAATTTTAGATTTTCTTTTCAGGTCACTAGAAGAGGTTGATAAAAGAGAGCAGAAGAAAGCCAGAGGAAAGAAATAGAAAACAGTCTGCTGAAAATGGCAGCAGATAAAGATAAGATAAAGTGAGTACCAAATGCTAGTAAAGATGCCCTTTGCTCTGGCTTTGCTATTGATCACAACAGAAGGATCTGGTCATTTATATATTGTGGAAGAAAAACACCAGTGAATATGAATGTAGTGACAAAGAGAGGAAACAAATAAGGAATAAAGAAATCCATAGTGAAAATGTGCTGTTATGATATTTCAGTGATGACAAAATCTCACTCCAGTAATCTCTGACATCTGCTTTAGGTAGAAGCTGTTCCAGAATAACCTAGAAGGCTTTAAAGCAATTATGTATGTATGTATGTATTTATTAACTTATTTTAGTGGTACCAACTAATAATGTCTGCTTTGCATCTGTAATATATTTATCCATGAGGAAATAGATCCAAGCATTTTACTTGGTGTGGTTTAAGAACCTATGCTTAATCTATACATATAAATGTTTGTGCACTAGGAAGATGTAAATAAAACTTAATAAAACTATTTTATACCCATATGCCTATAGATATATGTATAAAATTATGGATCTCCTTGTTGTGGATCCTCTTATTCCAAATTCAGTTTTCAGAAGAAACTCAGAGAAGTTGGAAACATGGAAAAGAAGGGCTTGATTTATGATATTTAAAATGACAGAACATACCTGCCTTCAGGCCTCCCAATCCACTTGCATTCTTAGTACCTGGATAGGATGGGACTGGAGCAGCATGAAGCTAATTGATACAGACTTTATCCTCAAGGGCCTCTGATCTGCCTTCAGGCACTTGTGACCCAAAAGCAAGGGAGGAACTGATGAAGTCATACTGCATTGGTTGAACACAAGACCTGGATGTTCATGGAGTCTGTAAAGAGCTTTTTAGATCAGGGGACTGATTTGTTCATTGGAAGCCTACACAAACTGTTTCTCTGCTATGTAATTTGGTTTTGGACTCCTGAGATTTGGACTTTAGTGTGCAGCCTGTCAGCATTCTTTTGTCTCTTATGAGAACATATAGGTATTTCAGTTTCTAGTTTGCTAATTTTCAGACATTATTCACGACCTCCCCATCTCACAGGACCCAGGATAGCCAGCTACTTTTCAGGCCATGTCGGTGTGCAGTTGGGCTTGCGGTTCCCTGCTTGTGGCACTGCGACCTGATGGATGTCAGCCAGCACTCAGCAGTTTGGGGAAGGAAACATCAAGGGCAAATGTTTTGGTAGAGAGTAGAATGTAAAGTCAGAATGGCTCATGAGAAAAAGACATAGACTACTTACCTGCTTTGAGCTGAACCTTGTTTTCGTGGGACCTTCTCTGCAGCTCTTGGGTTTTGTCCTTTACTTGCAAGTTATGCATTACTGCAGGGTGTCTTTGTTGGGTGACAAGGTCCTTCTTTCCTTCTGGATGAAGGCAGAGCCTGGGGCAATTATTTTGTTTGTGTGTACAAAATATGTTTTCAAGCCTCGTTTTATGACAGACCTCTTATGCAAATCATGGGTTGAATACTTAGCTCCTCTGGAGCCAATTCTTTGCTGTAAAATACAAATTTTAACACTTTTCTTCCTCAGAACTAGACCTCTGAAGTGTTCAAGTATTGTGGTGATGGAAGTTAGTAAGAGAGGCAGTGTATGCTTCTCCATTGCTGTTTCTCAACATCAAGTCTGGGTACTCAGGATGCACGCACACAGTTGTGCAAACACGCCTAGTCTGTGAAATTGGTGTGTAACTGCGTGTGTATGTATTTATAAGGCAGACTATGTGAGATTGTCTTTTATTCTTCCCGATGCAATGCTTGCCCTTTGTTTCATTCTCTGACTCTTTCATTTGTCTGTCTTTCAGCATAACATAGTAAGCCCTTGGAGCATTCACGTCCATGCAGAGAGCACTTGGTTGTGCTGCAGATGTCAACTATTAACATTGATGAAGTGACAGCTTTAATTATCTAATGCAACTTTGAAGTTGGTGCTGCTTTCAGTGGTGGAGTTGGACCAGATGACCTCCAGAGGTCCCTTCCCACCTGAAGTACTCTAGGATGCTATATTGGCTGCGGCATATGGGGATTCACATTACTGAGCTTAGCTGCCTGCAGTAAATGGAAAAAGATAGATTCTCTGGAAAGGTGGTTCAGAGCATAAGCCTATTTAGATGCTAAAATAATAGCTTACAGGAGCAATTTATACATAGCCAAGGACACTACCCTCCTAGTCAAGGTACCCATATATATATTCTTTAACAGGGTTAAATGCTGGTTTGGCACTAAGAGGCTTAACAGAGGCTGCTGGCTATATCAAAATGAAGTGTGGTTGTGTGGCCATGTAGGAGTAAGTATAATGAAGCTGGAAACAGTTGTTTGTGTAAAAATTAAATGAAAAGACATATTTCTGAATTGTGGATTAGCCAGTAATTAGAAAAACTGAATGCAAAATATATTCATCCAGATATGCATGTTCTAGAGGGAGGGGTGATTTGGTGTTGCGTAGCTTAGAACCGCAAGCCTGAAAAAATGGCATAGGAGGAGTTGATTGTAAGTTCTATGTTAAATCGGAACTTAACCGTTCTAAATATACAGGCATAATTATTCACTGAGGAGAGAGGGTGAGAAATAAATGGCGAAGCTTTTCACCCAAACAGAGATCCTCAGCTGGCATGTGGGAGGTCTGAATTCAGTCCTCCTTCCTCTGATTTTTGTACTGATTACTGCATTTTCATAGGTGAAATGTTTTATAGTGTGCTTTTGTTCACTTCTAGAAGTGGCTCAAAGGTTAAGTGGCATGTGGTAGGGTCACACTGGTGACTAGGTTCACTCAACAACCATGGGAAAGCTTGCATCTTCCTAAATCTTGTGTTCTGTCATCTTGTGGTTGTAAGCTTAAATCTGTGTTGTTCCTGTTAAGTGCTGTTAAAATCTTTGTTGTATATTAACAGTATTGATGTTTTTATGGTGGACGTTCTGAATACTTCATTTTTCCTACTTGAATATCTGTTTAATGTGCAGGTTGGAAGTGCCTGTATGTTTTTAGGCAAGTAATAATTAGACACAGTAGACAAAACAAACAAACCCACCTAAAAAAAAACCCTCTTCAGCCACTCAGTCTATTTCCTGGCCTGGGTAAGTCATTGTTTCCATATTGGTTTTGAGTAAATAATTTATGATCAATATTTCAGTCAGGAAGTTCCAACTGCTCTGTGTTCCAAATCAGCCATTCAGATTACTGTAGCACTTTGGATATGGTCAGCACTGAATGGATGAACAATCAATGCTTTAGACTTATAGGTTTTTTTTCGTAATAACTTCGCGTGGTGGAAAACGTTTTTCCATCAGCACTTTCCTAGTGAATTGTAATCGAATAACTTTATGTGGATATCTGCTGCAATGGAATTCTGAGTATGTCAGAAATGCTTTTTTAAGTTGCAAATTTGCTTTTCTGGAATGTTTTATTGTCTCTCATTCACTTTTATGAGAGCTGCCAGAATTGTCATTGAACTTGTTGAAAAAAAAAAAAACACGCTGCAGTAATATGGCCACAATTTCATTTCAGAAATGGTTCCCTTTGTCTTCCTCAGTAACAAGCACTGAAACATCTGTGGTTATAAACCCACTGTTTTCTTTTTTTTCCTGCTTATAAGTTTTCTGTCTCCATTTCAGCCAACTCCCAGATATGTCCCCACGTTTATTTCTTTAATTGCTCATCTGGAAGTATGGAACTTTAAAAACACACTGGACAGGATTTTGCTTCAAGCTGATCTAAAACTTTTCTGTTAGAGAGCCTTATGTCCCCCAGACCCTTTTTCAGTGACTAATGTGTGTTCGGTGCAATTCCATGCAATCAGAAAAAGGGAAAATGAGGAGAGGCCTGGTAGGGTTGTTTAGGGTTTCCTTGATTTAAATCTCATATTTTGCATGGTTCTTGATTGTATTAGTTCATTCTTTTTGCCAAACAGACCACAAAGCTGTGAATATTTATTTAGTTCTGTTCCTAATAGTTTTTCTAATAGGGAATTATTTTGGTACAATGAAAGACATTTGTAAATGAACCAGATAAGCCCTTTGGCAGACAAGGAGTGTTTTGTTCAACACAAGAATTCTATTGTCCACTGCTTTAGTTGTCAAGTGCCTGGGGAGCCCAGGATTTATGATGATGTTACAATGGCCCTTTCAGTGCAAAGTCTAAGAAGCTGTGAGATTCCGTTCCTCTGCTTTTCAGACTCTCAAATCTTTTTATCATGCAAGGACAATGCAGGATTCAGCTGCCTCTTAGGCCACAGGACTGCCCATTTAACATCAGGCATTGTGAAATAATTACCATAGTGACAATGGGTTTGGCTTTTTTTTTTTATTCTCCCTAACTAGCAGTGTTTCAGAAATTGTTCGAGTTGTCACTTTGTATAAAACGACTCTGAAAACATGGCTTATTTTACCCAAAAAAATCGTGTTAGAAGATTCGGTTTAAAATGCCACTGTGTCAAATCTATTTGGAGCATTAGAACTGTTTTATGGCTGTTTTTCTGTTTTTGTTTTTTTGTTGTTTTATATATAATTTTAACAAGACTTCTGTAAATACAGCAGTTTTTTGTTGTTTTTTTTTTCCTTTTGGCTTTTCTTTTTTTTTTAAAAGGTTATGCAGTCTGTATTACTGAAGTCATGTTCATATATAGTAGAAAATAAGAAAAATAACATACAGAAAAGGGTGTGATATCTGATGCCTGTGTTTTAAAATTAATCAGCTAAACTATTTATTGTGCTATATTAACAATGGAAATCATTCAGCAATCTTAAATCCCATCTCTCATGTTTCTCTCTCCTTGCTTGATGTTAATATGAAGATTTATTTGCTTCAGATAATGATTAGTACTACAAAGGAAATATGGATTTCTAACCTCCCACGTCTGTTTAAATGCAGTGTAACTTGAAAACGGAGCCTTTATTTGACAGTTCTGTTATTACATATGTAGGCACTTCACTGTCTCATGCTCAGGTATACACACAGGAAAAAGCTTAATACAGCAGGTCAGACTGAAGAGTAGCCATATCTATTGCCAACTGCGTTTGCTGCTTTTAAAAGGAAAAGCAGATCTTGGGAAACAAATTAGACTGTGGAGATATGTAAAAGGGTATTCTGAGAAATACATATCTAAGTAACTTCAATTATCTTCAGCAGGAGGAAGCCTTGAACTGAAAAGTCATTCGCAAAGATGTCATCTGTAAAGATAAGGAGCAAATTATCAAAATAAGAAAGTTTATTCAGTTGTAGTCTTTCACACAGATGAATTGCAAATTGGTTCAAAAGGTCTTTCATGAAAAAAAGAAAAAGAAAAAAAAAAATGGTTCCAGAATTAACATATTTAAAATGCCATATGCACTTCATAGGGAACTGCATAAATGTTATGTGTGTCAAGTATTTTAATAAAGCACGTGCTTTGTATATTGGCAACTGTCATCACAGGCAACATTCCTTATTTCTTGGAGCTTATCAGGAGACTTCACTATCTTGGAATGTTTTTGCTTGAACATATATCATAAATTTTTAGGACAGCGAGTCAACATATCTGCAGTCACAACTGACAGTAGAAGCCACGTGGCTTTATGTCTCCCTTTGGTGGATTAAGTATGAAATGTGTTTAAGTGTAACATTGCAGTATTTAATATCCAATATTCAGAAAATGTCTTTTAACTTCTCCTGAATGCTTTTGCTAACAACTTTGAAATTTACGTACTCTGCTGCTGAACTATTTGTCATCAGTAAAACCTGATTGCTTTAATGGGGGTGAAAGGGAGTGAAAAACTGAGGATTGTTATAGAAGAGGTAGCACTAGCAGTTTAATACTGCAGAAAATTATGGATTTGGGTGTACATAAAAATATTTTGAAATGGCAAAAAAACCAAATTGCAGAGGTTATTTTGCAGTAATTCCTCCTAAAATTTCTCACTGATGAAGTCTGAAAGCCCTGTGTAACCTAGCCTGACTAAAATGAATCTTAGTTAAAGAATTAATGTAGTACTCATTAGTACTCTCAAGGTATCAAGTGAGAATCAGAAATGCAGTATTTACACTGGTACATAACAGTAGATCATACAGAGTATTTCTCTGGCATTTAGTCATTTTAACTCTATTTTTTCCTGTGTGAGAACATATTGTTGGAAACATTCAGAATGATGGCTGGCTGCTCCTCTAGATCTGTGAGCATTCTCAACTTCTTTCTTAAAATGCAGAAGATACGTTTGCCTCCTAAGAAGTGATGTAGCCAATTTATCTTTCCTCCTGTGCCTTTTGTACTGAATTTCTCAGTGCACTATCCCATTTAGGAAAGAATGCTGACCGCTGAAACTGACGGACTTCTTACAGAGGCACCTCTTAATCAACTTCTTTTTCAAATATCTTATACTATTACCTCTATAGTGCAAGTTCCACTCACTAAAACAATCTACTCCCTTCTCTCTCACAATGGTAAAAATCAAATATCTTATACTATTACCTCTATAGTGCAAGTTCTACTCACTAAAACAATCTACTCCCTTCTCTCTCACAATGGTAAAAATAATAATTTTCTAATATGCCTTTAGAGCACTTACAAGTGTTCAAAGCACAACATATTGGCTATTGGTATCTGCAGCTGCTCCTGTTTGTTTGTTTCTTTTCCCTGCAGTATGCCTTATATTGGATAATGTTCCAAAACAGATTTTTCCATATATACATATATATATCTATATATATATAATATAATGCATTCTTTTCCTTGGAGATAACAAAGTAGATGTGAAGGCATATTGAGATGGCCTCCAGCATTTCAGTGCTGGGAGCATTCTTGCAATAGTTAGTCTGTTAAGATAAAAGCTATTTATTAATTCTGATCTTTATGTTCACAGATTATTGAATTACTGTTCTTTAAGTTCTCTTTGGGCTACTGGGATAGTCTGTAGGTTGGACTTACATTTTGTTATGGTACTGACAATGCCTTGGATTTCAAATGAAGTTTTTCATTCTTTGCAGCCAGAGCTGAAGTACCGGATAAGTGGCAGCAGAAAGCTTTCATCTGCATTGTCTTCAGCGTATCATTAAGTGGCGTTTCAAATGTGTGGAATATGCTACATAAATTGGCAACATGTTTCCAGTGGGTGAAAGTAAGTAGCACATCCAATTGTGTGATCTTCTGAATAACAAGTCGGATATGCTTATCTCCTCTCTTCTCCACAGCCTACAGTACTTGTGCAATACAGGGAGAATTTCTGCTGTGACTAATCTCTTGCTTGTTGTGAGCTGTCAGCTACTGTATCTCATGCAGTTTCATGGAGTTTAATCATTGGTCTTGAGCTCAGGACAGCCGATGGTGTAGGACATGGAGGGTCCTGCTGTGCCTTTAAGGCATGACTTTATAACATGCATTTATTGAATCACACATTTAATGTCTTGTTTGGAACATCAGAGAACCTCTTGAAAACTCACAACAATGTAGTAATGAAGGACAGAAATGAAATACATTTTCTAATGTGTAGGCTTAATTTCATCAGTGAAAAAGATTAATGCTTCTCTTATTCTGGGCCTCAGTGAGTGAGTGATTAATTCCATACCTGGTTTATTTCTCTGATATTTTGCACAATAGCTCTCAGCTTAATAGAACTGCTCAAACATGGGTTAGAAGAAGAATTTGGTGGTGACTTAGGCTTCAGAGAGTCTGCTGCAGAAAGTGTGGAAATGAGGCAGTACTGGAAACCCCAAACCTTAAAGTAGTTTATTTATTGCCCTTAGTGCCTTAAATTTTCCTTACCCTCTGTGATTTTCAGTTTTGCTATTGCTGAAACCAGAGATTCTTCAGAAGTGAGAACTGTCCACCTACAGAAATATCCTTTTTTTTTTCTTTTTTTTTTTTTTTTAATTAACAGAGAAATGGAGTAAATGTAGTAGGTAACAAATATATAAATGCTACCATTTTTACAGCCAAATGCACAATCCCATCAGAATTGTCTTGGATAAAGATTACAAAGGCAGGATATGAAAGCTCTGTGTCTAGCTGACTCATTTGCAGTTTTTACATTCAGTGCACTCAGGTTCTGCTTGACAGAGGCTTCATTTCAGTAGAAATGTCCTTCAGTGGTGATAATTTCATTTCTGGCAGTCAAATCTGCTGTATAGTTCATCATCCTTAAGAACAGCTATATAGGATATGTGTAAATGTTCTCCACCAACTTGTTAAGGTATCAGGATGTATCTGACAGCGATATAAACAACATTCAGTGTACTTTAGCTGGGAAATGTGTGAGCTACTTTGCTTCTTCATTGGGAATGTGAGATTGATGTCCTGTCGTTCACTGAGCTCAAGGTCCACATTTTTGCATGCAGTGCTCTGTTCTTTTTCAGATGCAGCTTTTCAATTGAACGAAATTAAAGATGATTTGGTTTAACCAAAGACTTCCAAACTAGGCTTCAAGTTTATACATGAGCATTGAAAAGACACAGTAAAAATATCTAAAATTGGTTGTGCTTTAAGTTTCAATGAGTCTCCCCCCCAATGTGCAGCTTCATGCATTTCCTCATTCCTGTTCCTTCAGTTCATCCCTTCTGTCACTTTCTTATGATTTGATTTAGATCTTGTTATACTCTTCTTTTTCTTGACTTCAGAGCTACGCTTCCAAGCATATTTAACAAATTAAAGGACTGTAAAGAAAAACCTTTAAGTAAAACCCTCCACTGTCATTAGTATATGAAATAACTGAATTTAATAAACTGAGTCTCCAGTTGTGGTCATGGGGCTTTTTTCCCCCTGTCTTATCTGACAAAATGTTGTGTCTGTTTTCGTGGACATTTTTACATTTCAGAGCAAATCATTTCTGAAAGCAAGCTTCCTGCAGAGTGACTGTAGGATGTTCCCTCTGGTTGGAGTGTGAAGTGGCTCCTTACAAAAGAGGAGGAACAAGCAGCTTTTGTTGATTATCATGTAAACCTGGGCATCCATATGCTTCTTAAATTCTCTTCTCTTTCTTTGAAGAATCTCTTTCTTAAATTGTTTCCAGCTGTGCCTGTTCAGGAATGCAAATTTCCTGTTACAGTATCCAGATAATCAAATGGTTTACAAGCTAAATATTCATGTTTAACCATTGTTAATGGAACAAAGAGTGACAGCCCAGAGGAAAAGACATTTCTGAGCTCCTCTGGAGCTGTGACATAGATTTGGCTTCTCTGTCACACAAAAGATGCCCAGCAGTTCCCTAAGTGGGAATATCCTGACGACAGATTTCCTTCCTGTGATGCATGGGATGTAGGTACTGAAGTTCTAATGAGATCGAAAGTAGGCATGACTGATGAGCTTCTCAATTATATGCCTCTGATAAGAATTTTATCTGAATGGTCAGTCCATGCGGTCAGTCCATGATCCATAAAAAGTTTATTTATACTCTCAAAAAGGAATACTGCCATAAGTAAGAATCTTCAGTATAGAATGAAAAACTGAGGTTAACTTGCTGGATTTATAAATTCAGTGTTGCATTGTTTTTAAATTGCCTTTTTCAGATAAAACATCCTTCTTATTATTAGTTTTTAATTTTCTCATAGCAAACCTAGACTGTAATAGGAAAAAATTCTTGTGTACATGGTAGATCTTGGAAGAATATTGCACTCTTACTTTGTTTCTGTACAAATGCCTTAAGGAAATGAGAATAATTTTCAGTTGTGTAGAATTGCCCTGTCTTATTACAGTACTAGTGCGTTTAATAAGGCCTCCATACCAGAAAATATTACACCTCCAATTGCCTGCTTTAACCTGTATTACATCTCACTTTCTTTCTATGCAAGTATCCATTTCTCTGTAAGTTTTAAGACCTGAGTTTTTGAAATCTTGACCCACAAAACTACAACACAGAACAAACACTTAAGGTATCTGCAGGATTCACAGTGCATACATTTGAGGTATTACAAGTCTGAATGAAATAGGCTCATATATGAGTGCAAGATCTTGGATTTTAGTGGGATGATGCTCCAAAGTACATCAAATCCAAAGATTTTTCTTAAAATATGGTCTGAGAGTCAAATGTCAAGAACAATTTGTTTGTGTCAGTCTCATTGCATGCATTCGGTGTAATGAGCTAGACTCTGAATTTGTTACCTCTGTTTTGTTGATGCTTTCAAAGGCTTGCTTAAGCTTATTTCCAAGCACCTTAGGAAATATTGTTAGAATGCTGCAAGGTGTATATCCTGGTGGAACGTACCAGAGGAATCATTATTTTGTTACAAATCACCATGCCTACGAAAAGAACTGAAACAGGTCTTACTGACAAAAAAAAAATGTTTCTGTTCAAATGCTGAAAATAATGCATTGTCAAACGCTCATCTCTGCCTTTTCCCAGCCCTCTGGGAAATCCCAGCCTTATTTGAGCTACAGTGTGCTCTGCCCTGTGCACTGGAGCACTTTTGCTGAGCCGTGTTGCAGGAATCTGGAGGCTCCCATGAGGCAAGAAATTTTTTCTAAGTAAAGGAGTGACTGCACTACACAAATTGCAGACTGGCTATAAGAGAAGAAAAAGGCATGGAAAGGCTCATGCCTTGGCTAAAAAACTCACTGAAAGTCTAAGACTCGGTGCGTCAAAACAATTTGAAAGTAATCTAGTATTAGTTGTGCAATATGTGTTTCAGTAAAATTAATTTCTGACAAAATTTCAGAAGTTATTTTAAAGATAGGAAGTGTGAACCAACAACTAAATCAACGTTTCTCAGGACAAATATTGATAGAAATCTTCAAATTGCTTTTGTTATATGTTATATACTGAGAAAACTGATGTCAGCTGTTACTAAAAATGCTCTTTACACTTCCTCTCATGGATTTCATAACAATAATAACAGTAATAGTAGTAATAACCATAGAAAAAATATGGAGGACTAGAATGTCTAAACGAAAGGAAAAACTAAATTATGTCTTGCACACATTTTATATATAGGAAGACTACTGTGTACTTAGCCATTCAAGATTTCACATGCTACAAAAGCTGTTTTCAGTTCTACTTAGCTCATTTGTTGTCTGAAACATGGATGTATTCTTCATGCCATAAACCAAGATGAAATGTAGTGTATTGAGTTATTTTGAAATGCAGTGTTAATTACAGTTGAAGAAAAACTTCCTGAAAATAGCTTCAGTATCTGTCAGGAGTACTCGCTAATATAGCCATGCAAACATATGCAACTTCTGTGGCTTTACTAATTTGAATAAACACTAATAAAATTACACAAGTTGCAATTGGTAAAATCTAATACAATGCTTAGAATTTTCCCGCTTCATTCCTGACAACCTGCATTTGCAACCATTCAGTTACTTTACTTTAAAATGGCTTTTCAATTATATTCTAGTGCTGTAGGGGAAAGCCTTTTGACAAAGGTATGACATAAACCATTTATATTGCAGTTCCATCATAGTTCCCATAGCTAAACTAGACTGGACAGTTCATTAAAAAGAAAAATTAATAGTACAAGGTTGCAGGGAAACAATAACAGATTATGACTGGCCTGTGGCAGCCTACTGAATTCATGCAGTGGAATAAAAATGATTCCCCTGTCTCATAAATGAAGGTTTCTTCCAAGGTTTTAGGCTAAGTTTATACTTCCATTCCTTTACAGGAAAAAAAGCAATACTGTTTCTTGTATGTAAAAGCAATATTTTGTAATTCCTACTGAATATTACCATGCACTCTTTAGACATGGAAAGTACATATTTCATTATTCTTTGAATGCATAATAATGTACATAATGTGAGAGAGACTACACCTGAACACAGAAAAGAAAAAGAAAACTCAGCTGGGCAGAGATGTGGAGGGGCAAAATGTAGGCAGAATCATGACTTTGTCCCATCTTTTCTTCTCTAAGGTAGTAAGTGCTCCAGACCAGTCTGAAATTGCTATCTTCCTCCATGGTAAAACCATCAGATTTGTAATTCAATGGCATTTCTTTTAGGTCTGTTGCAGCCACATGTGTACCATCATTTGTGATATATCTCTTGCTTAAGGTTGTTCTTCAAGGTATAACAAAGCCTTAATGGACTCTTTCTAGAAGTTGCTGCATATTTTCCTAATTTCCTCAGAGTTTCATGGCTGGATTTTCTGCATAATTCTGGTATGCATGGCGAGTACACAGACTTGTATTTTATCACTGAAATATGAGTTTTATTATAGCAATGCTATAAATTCCTGTCTCAGAAGATATTTAAAACAATATAGGCTCTGGCATACATTAACTATTACTTTTGGCTAGTAGCCACAACCTTCTAATGAATTCAGCAGGATAACATAGAGGCCAGAAAATGAGAAGTCTCACTCAATATAAAGTTTGGAATCAAATTCAGGACTGATCCTCTAAGGTATTCTGCGGTTCTGTTTATGAATGTGACCTCCTTTTGCAAACAGCCTAAAATACTGAAAAGTAATGGTTCTGGAATCTGATCTCATTGTGCTTTTACAAGCTTATACTTACTATTACAAGGGAAACTTGGTTATTTGGCCTCCCATCCTCCCTCCCTTCCTCCCAGAATAGAAAAACAGATTATGTAACCTCATATGTCTGGTCGCTGGTCATAGGCCTCCTGGCTATCTTGGCTAAGTTTCATGCTATAAGCTATATTTTGGGATCTAAGGCTGCAGCGAAGCAAGAATAGCCAACCAACCAGAAGACTCCCTGGAAATCCTGAGCTGTTTTCATACTTTCACTGCAGGCAACATGCATGAGCAGCACTATGTTGAGCAGACTACTGCTCTTGGTTTTTAAAGGCAGTGTGTTTGTGTGAACACTTAACACTCATTAATGAGCTGTTCATTTCAAGATTGGATACTCACTGCAAATTTCATTACTGTTTTCTTTTTACATATCCAAAGGTGCTGCTTTTGTCCTCTCTCTCTCTCTGCTAAGGAGAGAACAGACCCATCACATGGAGCAGTTTTTCAGTGAATCACAATGACTCACTCCAAAGCAAGTTCAACAAAGACTGTGTTGTGCTGCTTCAGAGTGAATGAAGCCAGTGCCCAAGAGGCTACTGCTACTCTGCAGCTTGCAGGATAAACAATATTGTACAATAGTTGTCTTTTCAAGGAACCTTGCATAAAATGGTGTTACCTTTTTTCTCCTTGTAGACCTACAGCAATTTGATTTGCTTAAAAAGTGCTTTTGCTTAACAAATATAATGAGAAATTAAGTATTTAAGTGGGAAAACTTCTCAGCAAGGAATAGAATGATAATGGCTTTTTGGAAAAAACTGCCAAAACCAGTTCTCCTGAACAGAGGTTGGTGTACTGCTGGCCCAAGCATTATCTGGCTTATACTTCTGCTCCCTGCATCGTGATAATTCCTTTCAGCATGGGCTCAGTTTTCTTCAGTTGAGTTCTTTGGTCCTTTTTTCAGGTGAACCACTTTGCCTGTGAGCTGTTACTTCTATGCTGTGCCCAGGTTACAGGCTAGTCACTTGAATTCCTTATCAGTTTATTATGCTGCTGTGTGTGCAGCCCATCTAGGCTAAAGGAAGAAAACTTACATGCAAAGCCAGGAACATCTCACCTTTCTCTTTCTTCATGGCTCTGTGCTTCCACTATTAAATAGAGATTTAGAAAATATTTATATTACCATTTTAATTTTTACATAGTCATGCATATTATAGTTAGCTATAGCTGTGTTTACAAATAATGTAGCGTGATACAACTATATGATCTTCATAATGAGTCCTACCTTCTTCTAATATATATTTATCATTCTTTGGGTCTATATCTGAGCTCACCTGCTGAAGCTTAACCTAAAGGGACCACAAAAATTGCACAAATAGCTTTAAATAATCACAGTATGTTTTTTAAGGCAGTGTTTGACCTGACAGACACAGCATTTGAACAAGGAATATGACTGTCTGTTCAGAAAGATGTTCCCAACTCTTGGATGGATCCCCAGATCCCATTTCTCCAGCTGGTGCCTGTCTAGTGCTCTGACCATTGGATTTCCAGGAAGCTATTTTTGTTTGTAAGTGAAGGGCAAATGGTATCAAATCATTCCTTTTCCTTTTTGCTCTCTCTCGTGAGTTTTTGTGTTCAAAATAATGTTTTTGTTCTTCAAAGTGGCAAGAAAATAGAGGGTTAGCATTGTAGAAAAACAGTACATCTCCATCCCTGGATGTGATATTGTACAACAGAAAAAAAATTCAAATACTGATCCATGTGGGTTTGTCTTATTCAACTTTACATTGTTTACTATAGAGATTTGAAGGATGAAGAAGGTAGGGATGTTCACTGTTAATCATTAATTAATGATTAATTCATTAATACCCCTGAAGTTTTACATATGCTTTTATAGGAGAAACTCCAGATTTTCTTTAACGTCAGCAAAAACAGCAAGTACTGCATTCAAATTCTCTGGAGTCTGAGGTACCAGGCCAAGGTTCTAGCAGTCGGTTTTGATTATTAGATCTGTGGATGCCACAGGTTGCTTGCTTGGTCCAATTTCCACTTTGGAGAATCTTTAGCAAAGTTTAAGGAATTTATTTGAAGGAAAACAGAAAAAAAACCACCTCAATTTGTGGTACGCACAACACACTGTAACAATTTTATCATGTCTTGCTGAGCAAGAGAGGTACACATGAAACCATTGTTTCATATTTGAAAATTGATTGGAACTGTGAAAGACCCGTTTCTCTTTGTCTGATTGGAGGTTAGATGTATTTGAACTACTGAGTTACTATGCAGAGAACTTTCTTCTTCATGCTCTAAAAAACATGATGTATTTCTGCTTACATGGAGAATGCCATTTTATACCATACACATACGCATTAGTCTTAGGCTTTCAGTCACCTTCATATTGTCCACCACCTACTCCCTTCTAAGACAGTAATTTGGGCTTCTGCTTCACACTGTCTCTCTTGGGCTTAACACATATGGTCTCTAAAAGCTTTCTATTGACTCATAACTTCCTTTATTTTTTATTTTTTTTCTTTTTTTCCTCTTTACACTCCCAGGACTGTCAGCAATCATTTTAGTTTGTTCCTTATTTCAACTGTCAAGTAGAAATTTCCTTTTAAAAAATGAAAAAGGTCCAGAGTTTGTAAGTATTCTATCATTTTTTCAATAAATGAAACAAGTACAAAAGTATTTAGAAAGATTATGTTTGGTGACAGAAACTCTCATCTCTCCTTACCCTAACAGTTCCTTTTTCAGAAAAAAAGCACAACTCCAAGAGCAATTTATTTAATTACCATTATAGGAGACTTCAAAGGAAATTGGTTGAAGTGAAATAGTGATATTACCCTGGCAACTTTTTGAAGATAACATTTTTGTACAAAATATGCTGAACATTAGAGTTTGTTTAATGGGGAAAAAATATGTATATATTATTATTGCACTCTTTTGACTGAAGCCTTTAGACTTTTTTTACGTATACATGTATGTTAATTCTTATTGTAATTGGCTTCTTTTTTTCTTCTATGAATATAAATCATTTTTCTTTTATCTGCCAAATATTGAAGTCATTCCATCCAAAAATTATATTGTTTTCACTCCGGCAATTCTAGCAAGTGTCAGGTTATTTTCTCCTTTCTTTTTCACACGCTCATTTGTAAGTAACACTTCACTAGTCTCCATTAGAGAGAAAGCCATTTTATCAATCTAGAGTCTAAAGCTTTACCTGACTAGCCACACACGTAACTACTTTCCTACTGTCTTACTTTATAAGGACACTGGTAATCTAAGATGTAGATGCACACCACAAATCCTGATTATTGCTCTGTTAAAATCAAGATTTACCCTCAACATCCTATTACCAAATCTTGTAATTCACTTCTGGAATATATCTAATCATTGCTGATTCATTGCCTCAGCTATGAATAACACAGTTCTAATGAAAAAACTACTCATTTTTGCCAGTTTCCCATGACCAGCTTTCTGTGGAAAATCAGTTTGTGAAACTAGGGTTTTCATTGCAAGAGAGTTCAACTGTATGTTTGAGATATTTGATGTATGCCTCTTCTGCATTATATCACAGGCCCCAACTACAGTAAGCTGCTGTTTCACAGCTCTTGTTAGTGGTATTTATCAAAAGCATAGAAATGTTTTGTCACAATCATCTGTAATTACAGGTTACAAATAATTCCAATCCACAATTTCTGGGATGTATTGCTGCTTCATGCGATGAGTTAGAAACGTATAATTTGACATAGAACAAATTGTGTTAATGCCAAATATACTGAATCACTTGCCCCTCTTTTTATTTTTTTTTTAATTTTTTGCAACTATATCACTTGCAAGAAAAACAAATTTTAATAGCAAGCTGGCAAGCCTGTCTTATTTTGAGTTATTTGCACGTTTAGCTTCTAACATGTAGTACTTTAGCACCTCATTGCCTTTTTTTTTTTTTTTTCCTTAATAATACCGGGAATTATGTTTTAGGCCTTACAGCTCTGGATTGCATCTCTTGGAGCACTGAAAATACTAATGGTTCCTCTGATTTATGCTGAGAGCAGATCGTGATGCACAGGGAGCCAAAGGGAAAGTTGTATCTAATGCAGGTATTATTTTGTTTCCGTGTGTGTGCTTTTTTAAAGTGAAAGTACTCTATGCTGACTGCTTACAATAAGACAGCTCAGAAAATACACATGAAAATGTTGTTTGAATTATAATCTTCTGATTTAATGGATTTAAAATGGCTGAATGTTCAGTTTTGATTCTTTGTGCTTTAGTGTTTCATTTATTACCTAAATAGTAATAGTCTCCTTTATTAGAGCTATTGACACAGCATTAAAAATGGGTTTGAATATTCTGTTGTTATTGCCCCATGCTGTTGAGCCAGAATAGACTCTTCACAGTCCCTGTCTATGAAAAAATAATTATTGATTCAGTTGTTCATTCAAAATATCTCAAAGTGGCTCTTTATGGAAGAAATTTTCTCTAAACTGGAACAGTTAAGTAAACCATCAGAGGGAACCTTACCTGTGTGCCTGGCTGAAAAATGTGAACCCTTCTCTCTGCACATCCAAGTAAGCTGAGAAAGAGAATTTGGCTACAAATTAGCTCTCACATTTCTTTCTTTATCAAATCTATTTGAAAATGAAAGAGACTCTAGGTAATTCGCTAACTTGTCAAGTTCCATAAAGATAAGAGTTACAGAGAATCTAATTACTTGTGCCTCTCTACATGAGAGTCGCTCTGCTTGCTAGACGTAAGCAAACTGCTGTCTTTTCAAGGTGGTTTACATGTGTTTCTGAAGTGGTGATCTTTTCTCAGAAGCTTCCCTACTTGAGGGGAGGTCAAATTGAAGGGGAGCAGGGGGATCAAGTAGTCTTGTAGAATTATATTCAAAGTGGCAAAGCGTTCTACTGAAGAAAGCTTTTTGCAGGGAACAAACTGATTAAAGATTCAGCAGAATAATGTATTCCCCATTCAGACATTTTGCAGAAATAATTACTTCCATCACAAGCTAGAATACTTTTCTTTGAAGAGAAATAACTTTTAGAATATTTTGTTATTCTAGAGAAATAAAATTCTACAGGAAACTCAATTCTAAGTTCTTTCTATATGTAGGTTTACCAACCACATATGCTTTCACGTGTATATGGGGTGTGCAGAAACTGTGCAACACCCACTTTGGTTAGCTGGTTTCACCACTTAGTGGACTTTTACCAAAATAATCAAAACACTTTGGCACTATGAAATGTATTGTAGAAAAAGCTGTTCTGCAGCTTTCATGTTCCTTAGTATTGACTTTTTTTTATATATAAAGACCACAGAACATGCTGTAATAGCCCGGCATTTCAACAACACTGCTAAAGTTGCTTCAAAGTAAAGCCATAAGTACAGCACTACAGATTCAGTTTAGATTTCTGATTGTGTGGAGATTGGTAGCCCTTCAGCAAGTGGTTGTAGAACAGAGCAGAAATTAATCATTTGTTGCAATTTGTTTTGGCTTGGTTTGGTCAGTGGACAGCCCTGCCTATAGTCATTAGTTTTTATAGTTATTAGGTTCTCAGTTATCATTGTTTAATCTTGAATTTCTGTCTTATTTTTGTTATAAACCAAAAAAACTCAGCCACAACACAAGTGTTATTTATAAGTTCTTAGAGAAAAATAAATATTGAGGGTTGTCTTACCATATGAGCACAGTATTAGTAGTTGGAACTAAGTTGATTTTAGATGTCATTTATTTCTTCTTTGGGGTGTTCATAACCACTTACATAAATAGAAAACTATATTGGAACTATTGTGGACACAGACTGCAGCTATACTGGGCATTGAGTCTACAGGAAGTTAAGAGAATTCCAATTTTGACTGAGATGCACAAGAATGTAATTACTATTTAAAATAAACTCTACCAAGAGCTCAGTCATTACTTCAAATGACTCTATCAATCACCATGTTCTTTAATATAACTACCTTTCTTATGCTGGTTGTTTTCCTGTAGAGTTTATGCTTAAAAGCAGACAGTCTCTGTCACATTTATCTTAAGTTGATCTCCCCAGGGCAGCAAGTAAATGTAAAACTCTGTTTACAGCCATTTTTCATTTCCCAAACCTTTTAATATCACTCTCTCAGGCTTATTTCTATGTCATTCGCTTCGTAATGTACTAAGTTGTCTTCCTACTTTCTTCTGCATTGTATGAGGAGCACCAAATGGCAATTTCCTTGTTCTTGAATGAGTACAAATTAAATCAAGTCTGTTGAAAATACTTTCCTTCCATGATGATTTCAAAGGTAGATACTGAAGGATATATCATATCATCAGGAAGCTATTTTTCTTCCTCTTTCCTGCAAAATGATTTCTGTTTTCAAAGAACCATCATTTTGTGGTGCTTTGTCTGTGGTTTCCTAATCCTGAATCTCAAAGCTGCTATAGAAAAATATGGCTACATTTCAGAAACTATTCTTCAGAGCAGCTGGGGATTATTGGCTTTAAATATTTTAGTAATCCAATACGGTGCTATAAAACATAATTTAAAATTGCAAAGGATTAAGATTCCCTTGCATAGGATTCTACAGAACTCAGAATAGGATTCTGCAAAGCTTACTTAGCGTTTTTAAGGTACCTTTTATTGCTAAAGATGAAAATCGCCAGTTCTCTTCAGATTTTATTAATATATTCAGAACATGCAAATCTTACTATAGAGGAATTCTGGCTGTTGCACACCATATAGAATATTTTATATATGTATTTATGTGTTTTACATATGTATTTATGTATGTATGTGTGTGTATATATATATCACGCTCCTAGCAAGACAGTGGAATATGAACAAGGCAGGTGTGGGGGTTCCCATTATTTCCCTTTTTGGACTACTTTTGCCTCATAAGACTAGTTCTGTTTCATGAATGGCACAGAAGACTTTATATCAATTTGCATTCAGATGAGGGTTATTTGCTGTTTGCTCCAGTGAGACCTGAAATACACTTCAACACAAAGAGAGATTCAGTCCCTCAGAAGGGCTCACAGGGAGTTAGTTGCTGGCGGTCTGCTTTAGAATTGCACACTGGGAGAAATGAGATTTACCACTTACATACATAGCATGAAAATCTTTTCCTGTATCAGAGATCAGAGCTTTTGTCTCTTAAACAAAACATTTTACATTAGACTACTGGATACTGGCTTTCAATGCTTGACTCCTAATTGATAATTATATATATGACTAATCTCATGGGGTTAGTCATATTCATGAAGTCAGATTGCTGGGTTAGGAGGCCTTTAATTTTTCATTTTCCCATTTTGTATGAGATAAGTAAGGAAAATGATTCTAGTGCTTAGAAGAACTCTTGATATATGAATAGAACTCTGTGCCTCCCTGCTGCCATGGGAGAAGGGATTCACAGGAGGAAGCAAATATCCATCTCCTGATGGGATGATTTCCAGACTGGAATGATGTGCACAGAGCAATCCTATTACTGTAGTGCAGCTAAAAGTTAAAAAATTCCAATACTGTCTTGTCCTATGGATCAGCTCATTACATTTAAAGTGGACCTTGCAAGTGATGATATGCTTGTGTTGCAGTTTTCTGCTTATCATATAGGTAGCTCTGGGAAGGAAAGACCGGGTGTACTCTGGTTCTGGTAGAAAATTGCAGTAACCCTGATTCTAATCTTGTTCAGATGCAGGGTATCAAGGATCTCATAGAAGGAGATTGGCACATTTCATGACTGAAAGACTTGCTTTCCTAAATGGCTTTTCCATATGTGTCATGCAGACTAAATGTGCTGTATAGAAGATCTGATACTGCGTAATATTTTTTCAAGTAAATAAATTGATGACTTCTTTCTGCCACATTTTTTTACAGTGAGTCTATCTAAGCTAAAAGAAATATTCAGAAGTTGGTCTGATAATATGTTACAGCTTAAAATCAAATGTAATGCGTAGGATTAAGTTAAATGTGGAGGTTACCGTTTCTCAGTATTTTATCTTGTTTCATAATCAGAAGAGACCAGACTTATTTTATACCTCTGTGTACCATTTCCTTGAAAGGAGCCAAAGAGGAAAACAAAGTTCTAATTAATTGTTAAATGGGAAAAAAATAAATTGAAATCAAATTTTAGGCTATCAAGATGTATGAGACCTGATAGATAGCTTTCTGCAGGACAGATTAGCTTCACTGAAAAATATTTTTATATTAACTGTGTGAATTTCTTGGAAATACTTTGGATCAGGTATTGGAATATAGCAGTCTACAAGGGGATAAAAATACATGGCATGTTGAAATTCTGTATTCATATATTCACTCTGCTACACATACCAGTATAAATTCAGCAGTGCGTGTGAATATGAGACAGATACATGCTGGCAAACAGAACTAGTCCACATCCCTCAATTCATGTGTTTTGTTAAAAACTCCTAAAGTGGTTAAATTATGCTGTGCCCTAAAGATTAACCAGTATGGGCTCAGTGGGATTCAACCAATTATTAGATCTGGAATTCTTCTTCCCACCTTCTTTCCACGGGAACTGCTCTTTTTTTCATGACTCTGATTCCCCCATTCCTGGAAGAAAGAGATAACCTTGAGTCCCAAGAGCTAACCTTGAATCCCAAGCCTTCTCAGAAAGCTCTGTCTCAACCAGAGAGAAATGTCTAGGTTCTTGCTGGCTTTGCTATACCTGGCTACATGGAGGAGAGAGCCTTGTGCAGCTGGGGCACTGCCCGGCTGCAGCAGGTCTCTCCCTGCTGTGGGAAGCAGGGACTCAGCCAGCTGTGCTCCATCCTTCTGTCCAGATCTCAGGCATTCTGAGAGCTGCAGAACTAATAGGATCCAATATTTATTCAGTCATTAAAAAACTA
Organism: Callipepla californica brunnescens; assembly: GCA_023055505.1. Lineage (NCBI taxonomy): Eukaryota > Metazoa > Chordata > Aves > Galliformes > Odontophoridae > Callipepla > Callipepla californica. The sequence continues at coordinate 10,694,097 of JALIRH010000016.1, forward strand.
TTAATTTATTCACCGGACGATAAAATTATTTTAAAATGAATCGTTCATCTTTTTCAGCTAATTCTAATTACAGTAAAAATCTCCTCTGGACTGGGAGTTTGCTCTATTTACTTGAAATTCTTGCAAAACATTTCAGAGCATAATCATCCGTTATTATATTGCTTCACTGTGCTCTTGACTGCTTTCTGCCAAGTGTAGTCCTGAGAACAATTGATATTTTAATGTATCATCCAGAAGTTACAGCCTAGACAAATAAAAAAAAAATGTTTAGTCTATTATAATTTGGCATATGGTCACTTAATAGCACGCAGGAAGTCAGCATGAATGTTTGGGATTATTTTAGCTATAAAGAAAAAAAAAAAAGAAATTGGCCAGACTTCACTTCCGCAACTGATCTTGTCATTAAACTAGTCATTGCTGGCTCTTTATTTTTGTCTAATAGTCATCTATAAACGGTCATTTGAATTTGTGTGTGAAGTTTTGTAGAGCAGACTGACCTTTTGGATCACCCTTATTGCTACCACCACTTCTTCACTGTGCCATGCTGCATTTGAGTCCCTGCATTCTGTGCTGTCAGTGTGAGGATGCAGAAGGATGGTGGAGTTGATGCCTGGGGGAGCAGGCAATACTCTGGCTCTCCTCTGCACCATAGTCTGTGGGTATCATGGTATTTTTTGGTTTTATGATGGATGAGTACTTAATTACTTGAACAGCACATTTCCACTCAGAGTAATGATGGACTGTATTTTCTAGTGTTAGAAAAAAAGACTTCTTTTACAAAGAATAACTGAACCATTTGAGTTGGAAGAAGCCTTTAAAAGTAATCTGGTCCAACACCCCTGCAATGAACAGGGACACCTACAGCTCTGTCAGGTGCTCAGAGCCCATCCAGCCTGACCTTGAGTGTCTCCAAGGACGAGGCTTCCACCACATCTCTGGGCCACCTATGCCTATGCCTCACCACCCTTATGCAAATGATTTCTTCCTTATATGAAATCTGAATCTCCCCTCTTACAATAAAATTGAAACTTATTAACTTTACATTTACAAAACTAATTAACAACTATAAATAAAAAATGGACTTTATCATTATCCTCATAGCTAAAAGTGCTTCTTCTAACAACGTTTTAGGGAGAAATATTTATGTGCAAACACTATGCATGATGTTCTTTGGGGTGTGGACTAGATATTGCTTTATTTCACTGTCCTGCATACCTTGACTGATCAAGATACACTGTAGTATTTTGAAGTCCTGCTGTGCTCATGTATGGGTCTGATATGCTTTGATCATGTGTGCTGGCTAGTTTTCCCTTCATCCTTCATAATTTTCAGTACCAAAATTGCAAAACTGATTTGTATGTATCTAAAATCTGTTAATGGAAAAACTGCATCAGTTCAAATGTGGTATCCATTCTTCCTTCTATGGAAGTGGGATGCAGAATTGGATTTTTACAGATTTCTAAGGAAGGCTTTCAAAACTACATGTTGTGCAATTCTGAATAACAATAACAAAAATCATGATGTTGCAATTTGGTCAAATGCCTACTGAGATTCAGCTTGTTATAGCTGAGGAGTATAATCTGTATGCAGAACTAACTAAAATACTGAGGATCTCTCTCAGATCATAACTTCAAAAAAGACAAGAAAGATTCACAGTAAATCGTTTTGACAGCTCACTGTATGTCTAAGGTTGTGCAGCATCTGAATAGAAGCACTGCCCACAGAGAATGTGCAGACACTGAGCAGATTAGCATTGCAGCCTCAGGTCTGTTCCATGCTTAGCTGCTGATGAGGTATTTGTCCCTCACTGATGTCCATGGGAGAAAAGGAAATGCTTTATACATTGTTTAGCTGTGTTTCTTTATTTTCCGCTTGAAGAAATGGGAAAGTATTGGCTTTCAGCAGCTGAGTTATGTTAAAATATTTGAAAGGCATTTTGGGGAAAAGAAAAAAGAAAGAAAGAAAAAAAAAAGATGACAACTTCTTGTCAATAACACTGTTTCATTTTTAATGCAGTTTAGTTTATTTTAACTATAGCTTAAGAGCATCTTGTGCACCTTACCTTTTAGGAAGAAAGCACTCTGCAGAAAGCCAGGCTGTGGCTGTTTGGAATTAAATAGTTCACTGACTTCAGTGGAGCTCTGTTGCTTTATCTTCTTAACTTCTCTAATGATGATAGGAGACGCAGGTCTTAACTGGTGTGACGACCTCTGCATAAGTGAACAGACAGACTAACTTCAGGCAGGGTGAAGGAGAGCAACCAGAAGGCCTTCCAGCCTGCAGCTCGTGCTGTCATTGCAGCCTCTCAGCAGCAGAGCACTTCCCTAGTGCTCAGCTGGTATTTCTAGGATGGAGCCCTTTCCCAATGTAACTCAAAGCAGAAGCAATTGCCATAAACAAACAGTGATTGTTATTTATTTGTTTTTTGCCCAGACACCGTTCAGATACAATCCGAAGACACCTAACCTTATTGCTCCTTTTCTGTATGCACAAGTGGAGGATAAAAACAAAAGGTAGCAAGCCGTCTTTGTTTCAAATCCGCATTAGTAAATTAAGCATGGATGTGTGATTAATGTTTTGTTTCCAGTACTTCATACTTGAATAGCTAATAATAAGCAGGATATGTGTCAGCCTGGCTCTTCCATTATTGTTAAGCATCTTTATAAAGTGCTTACTGATTTACATAACGGTATTGAGAAGTTTGGGAATAATGGCCGTATATGTTTACTTATTTTCATTGTTGAGATTGTGATGAAATGTTAATGAAGAATAATTATCAGAGAGTTTAATTTTCAAACGCATCCAAAATCTATCAAAATGAGCAGTTTACTTAGCATTTTGTAGCAGTGAATTATAAAATGCACAGCAGTCTAGGTGTGCTTTCCTACCTCTGCTTTAGAGCATCTAGGCCCTGTTTAATAACCCAGGAGCACAAGCACTCTATTACAAGTAGTATGCTAGCTCCCTACAGTAAGTATACTTGTCCATTGCAAGCAGGTGTGCTGGGCGTGGCATTGATGGCTGCTTGGCTGTAAGGACACTCCATAGCAAATTCCTTTTGAAACAACATAATGGAACTTTTTGCTTTTTTTTTCTTTGCAAAACTGGGAAAAAAGAAAAGTCCTTTCCTTTTAGAATTAACTGTCATAAAAAGCTACTATTATAATTAGTATTGAAAGGCTTCTCATACTCAAGCCAGTTAGAAAACAGGTTAAATAATAGCTTTCAAGTCATTTACGTCCTACCTTATTTTTCCCTCTTAACAAAACAGAGATATAAAATGACCTCTTAAAATACAGGCCTACCTAATGTTCCACAGTTCTCAGGCAAATGTCGTATCACAGTAATTGGTTTTTAAAATGATGTTTCTGACCAAAATACAGATTGTTTTCTTTCTCATCTCTCTCATGCTGTTATGAGTCATCTGTAACGTGGTATCAGGAAACAATAGTGAAAAATGAAATGCGTACACCAAATGCTGTCCTTAATGAATATGCTTAAGAAAGAAAATTGTAGAAATTCCTCCCTTGTTGCCAGATTATATTCACACTGAAATGTGTCACTTTCTTTTAATTCACTGTACTGGTGTTGTAATTGAGATTATGGTGTTATAATTGAGATTATATCAGTTTCAAGTAAAATAAAGAGCAACTTTTTAGAGGAAATAAAAACCAACTATTTAATTCCTTACTCATTGATTCCTTATTTATAAAACTATTTCCAAGTGTGGGATGCTTGCCAAGAGATGTGTATGGGAGGACATGACTGCTCAGAATTTGAAATGTTTCCCAAGATGAGTGGGTTGTTTACTTGAGAGGTGTTTACCTGTTGCTGGAGTTATAGGTTGTGATGCAGGTTGAAGCCTTTTCCTATATTCATGTTTCCTTTGCTGCAAATACCTTCTGTTTTTATTTCTCATGAAAAATGATTCTGTTCTGAAGATGGAAGCTTATATTTATACATATGCCTGTATGAATATGATATTCAGTGTTTTGTAGTATCTTGCAGCAGAAGAAAGTGACTTATGCTGGAAGATGAAACAAAACATTCTTTGACCTAGTGAAAATTGGTTGCTCTGTAAGGATTGAAAGAAAATATGTTGGAAACCCCAGTGATAAGTCAAAGTGACCTTTAAGATGGATTGTTGCTGATGGAGGTATAGACCTTAGCTGAGATTTCACTGTATTATGCAATTTCTGCTTAGAATATTAATTCTGACCTTGTGCTTTAAAAATTATTAGAAAGTAAAAAAAAAAAAAAATCAATGCAATTCTGGTAATTTAAATCACGGGGAAAGCAGGAATAAATAACCACATCAATTGTTATATTATCGAAGGCATTTGTCATTAACAGAACAAAGACAGAAGAACTGGCAATCAGAGCTGTTCTCAGTTTAAGTGACTTGATCCTCTGCTGGAGCAGAAGGGCCTCTTTATGGACCCACATCCGAAATGTAGGTCCTCCAAATTCTGTCTTGAAACACATAGGTAGTTATTTTTGGTCTGGGAATCTGTTGGTCATTACAAGACCTTTTTCTAGGCACATGCAGGAATATTCCATTCCTGATAAGCAAGTATCTTGGTGTCCGTCTTACATCTAAACCTACAGCTTAATGGCTTATATCTGAGGCTTATATCTAAGCTCCTAAGAAGGCTTAGGTATAAATTAGGTATTTGTACAGTCATCTTGCATCTCGGGCTAAGTCTTTTTGGAAAGATCATGAGAGAATAAGATTCTCTGTCTTTCAGCTTCCAAATGAGTGCCATAACCAGCTACTCAGGACATTTTATAAGCTGGCAGTTACATGTACCAAAGCACCAACTACACAGGGTTACTTAACATTTCATAGTCATTATTATATTTTAATCTTATTATCTTGAGATCTTCCAAATCATTCCTAATTCTTTTTTTCTTATTAAAGAAGTTATTACACCTCAAAGACATAAAAGAACTGACATTTTTCTTCATTTCACTTTCTTTCAGGAATTAAGTTGGGAAGCTGCAGAGCATTAAAGTGATGCATTCAAGGTGTGGTGGCAACCGATGTGCAGAATTTTTTATCTGAAACTTTACAGTGGCCCAAAACTTTTTAACTTCCAAGGTGGAAGGGGTATATTCTTCGATACTCCTGTGCCTACAAAATAACCAAAAATGAAGGAGGACAATTGTTTACATGCCGCTCTTATCTGCCTGGGCATGCTGTATTACAGCCATGCCATAACTACAGAAAAACTAAACCACGCAAGGCCATCACTTCACGGTCACCATGAAAAAGGAAAAGAAGGACAAGTTCTGCATCGTTCAAAAAGAGGCTGGGTGTGGAATCAGTTCTTTGTTATAGAAGAGTATACGGGACCAGATCCTGTACTAGTGGGAAGGGTAAGAATTTGTTTTTCATTCATCAATTAATAATTATTGGTAATAACCTTATTTTGTGAGTTGCTTTTTTTTCTTGCCATTGCTTTTCTGTTGTATTAGCTCCTTCTTCAGCAACTTCTTTGCCTAAAATTATTCACATCATTGTAATTCAATTAAGGAGCTAATCAGAAACTGCCTAAGTGAATACAAGTATTTCCATTGAGCTCAGCAGTCTCTGAATGAAGGCATATAGTTGTCACTTAAGACCACAGCAATCACTTGAACAACGGTATGTGCTAAGAGTATCTGGTATCACTCTCAAGACTTGAAAAATAATGATTTAAAGTGTAATGTCTAACCCAGCAGCTAAGAAAAGAGTACTGCTCTCCCTACAATCTTTCATTTTCAAGTGATCAGTAAAATTAAATATATGAGGGGTGTGTTTAGAGGGACATATAAATCTGTGTGTACCTGTGTATTTAAACACACTCTGGATAGATCTTTTATTCTGTTACCAACAGTAACAGACTATATCTATATATATGTAAATAATTCAGCATATTTAATGGTTTATAGCGAGTCAGGTAAACTGTGCTGACTTAATATCAGCACAAAGAGTGGAGAATTGGATCAGAGACATAAAATTACCATTCTGGCTATTCTGATTTTAAACACTTTTTACAAGTGTACAATTTGCAGTTGTAAACGTAAAATCATTAAATACATAATTTGGCTCAATATTTCCCTCGTTCATCAAACCAAAATGTGCAATTGTTGTGAAAGTAATATAGTTCAGAAAGGATTTGCTGCTGCTTTTATTTAGTTTGTAATAAAGAAGTCACAATTAAAAATAGTTGGCAATCAGTGGTTGTCTCATTTGTTATGTCCCATCTGTCACTTCAGTTTTTGCAGTGTATGATGCTCTATTTTGTAGAGTATTATTGGTATGACAAGTACAATTTTTTTCTAAAAATGGCTCTTCCTTCCAACTTCATTTGAATCAAGAACCTGTTCTAACTATCTTCTTGTGTATTTTCATCCTTAAGTCTCAAAGCTTGGTCTCAGTTGCACCCTCTGTGCAGTATCATGCAACTGTGCAGGCAGCATCTGAAGACAGCACAGATGTGCTCACAGCATGGGCGTGCTTATGGATTATTGCCTGATGTATGACAAGATTTTTGAAAACTGTAAAACTATAATAATTTTATGATATTTTTTGTTTTATTTTGTAAACATATTAGTGAAATATTTGCCATCCTGTTAATATTTATCTGTCTGCTTCTCACTTTTTAGCTTCATTCAGATATCGACTCTGGAGATGGAAACATTAAATACATTCTCTCAGGTGAAGGAGCAGGAATCATTTTTGTTATTGATGACAAATCAGGGAACATCCATGCAACAAAGACACTGGACCGAGAGGAGAGAGCTCAGTATACTCTCACAGCACAAGCTGTAGACAGAAACACTAACAGACCTTTGGAACCACCCTCTGAATTCATTGTTAAAGTCCAAGATATCAATGACAACCCCCCTGAATTTCTTCATGAAAACTACCATGCCAACGTGCCAGAGAGATCAAATGTGGGTAAGTACTCATAAATGCACCTAAGATCCTGGTCTTGTGGAAGATATTGCATTGTCAGTAACTCTTGGCTTGATCAAATTGTTCTAGAAATGTGCGTGGTAAATTTTACTTCATACTCAGTCAGTGATTCATTCTCTTTATCTAATTTGCTGACCCAGTCAAACTTCATACAGATACTATCATGGCTAAAGTCTCTAGATTGTTCGTAGAAAACAGCAGTTTCCTCCTAGGAAAGAATGTGAGGGTCCCCTAAAATTTATAGTGTGTGAAATCTCCAAGGTAAACGTAAAGATTATTCCTTTAACTGAACTGAATTAGTTATTGCCATTCAATCTATTTAGTTTTCTTCTCCTACTTGAGCTTGTGTCCGTCATAGAGATTTCTACAGAATAAATTCTCAAACTTATTGGAGAAAATGTAAAAAAGAAAGCACTTCTGTTTGTCCATGTAATTAAAAAAGGAATACAGTGCTATAAATTTGAGGAAAAGAAATATAACGGTACAGAGTGACCACTGATTTTGACTTTTATATCTTCACTGTTTAGAAAATAATCTACAATATAGTTGGTAAAAAAAAAAGATTGTAGAACTATATTGTCGTGTATGAATTGCTAATTGTAATTTTTTTCATTTATCAAACCTGGAAAAAAAAAGTTACAAACCAGCCATGTCACATGCCTGCAAGTAACTGCATGATTCTCACAGCCTCATTTGCTTCTGTTTGTATTTCTTCTGTCTTTCCCTTCCATTTTTTTTAGGTACATCTGTTATTCAGGTAACAGCTTCAGATGCTGATGATCCTACATATGGGAACAGTGCCAAATTGGTTTACAGTATTCTTGAAGGTCAGCCGTACTTCTCAGTGGAAGCTCAAACAGGTATTATTGACCAGTTTATTTGAGTAGGACTTCATAACTGGAGTACATTAAAATGAATGAGATATATTGATCTAGGTAATACAGTTGGCTACATCTAATGATGTATTTGAGCAAGGCTTCTTTCATTCTTTCTTGATGTTAGTTAAGCTGTTTTACAGGTTGGTCCTTTGGCAATTGGTAGAGTTTCTGGGTGCACTGCACTAGAAAAATTTTTCTTTCTTTTGTAATGTGATGTAGTATGATAGAGAGAAAAAAGTTTCAGTGCTGAACCGTAGTTCTTCAGGGTAGTTTTGTGCTCAACTATTTAAAATATTTGGACTAATTTGCATAGCATGGTGCACAGTGTGGGGAAAAGAGAATCTGCAGCATTACTGCAAATATTGCTGCATTTTATTGCATGTTAAAAAACACAGTGTCCAATTATTCATGACGTAAACATGAAAATTTGTGTGTGTGTGACATATTTTCTTTGTATCTGCAGGAATTATCCGAACTGCCCTTCCAAATATGGACAGAGAAGCTAAGGAAGAGTATCATGTTGTAATACAGGCAAAAGATATGGGAGGACACATGGGAGGCCTCTCAGGGACAACCAAAGTGACAATTACACTTACGGATGTCAATGACAACCCACCAAAGTTCCCACAAAGTAAGTAACAAAATCCTTAATCACAGATACTACTACTACCACCCGTATTTGTACAGCATCAGACATACTCAAAGCTTCCAAAATCAGTAACTAATGGAATACCCTAGCACATGTGTGAATAGATAAATATTATTTAAACAATTCTATATAAAACATATCGAGCTGTAGTGTCTAAATGATTGCCTTTGTGTTGCAAAGTAAGTTGTTTGTTAAGGTCAAAATTTGAGTTTAAAGATTGACAGCTCTGTACTCCATTTCTAAAACCACAGTAGTAGAAATAACCCTACAATCTGATCATGAATGCACAGTCTGGATTTCTCTGGTAGTGGAGAAAGATTTCATGATCTGTTTCATGATTCAGTTAAATCTGTAATAGAAAATGTACCCTCCGCTGTTGTGGTGCTACAGGTTTGCTGCCTTTTCCATTTTCATAATTAAAGTGTGGATTTGAAAGTTTGTTTTAAAAATCAAATAGTGTTTACAACTCTGCTCAGGCCAAGGGAAGATCAAGAAGTTTTTGTGGGGAAATAGAAGGTTAAAACAAAATACCACAGTGATTTGTATGGGAAGAATTTCTTTTGTGGTGGGTGAGTTCCAGTATGTAAGTTCACATAGAGTATATGAAGAAGGCTCTCCTGTGAGCTGTGAGTGTTTGAAAGAAGTCTCAAAGTGGCTTCAACTCACGCCTTTCAGCACTCCCAGCTCATGGCTGTTTTCAAAGAACAAATCCATGAAGATGGACAAAGGAAATCCACTTTATGTTCTTAGAGCTGCATTTCTCAAGCTACTTGAGCTTTGTTGTTTTTTTGGGGATTTTTGACTCTTGATAGAAGTGTTGCATAATCTATTAGCAGCTCCTGGTTATGCCCTTTCATGTCTTTGACAGACCTTCAAATGAGTGAACATCATTTTCTATTTCACATAGCCTTTCATTTTCAGTGCTGATGCTTCATCCTTTACTTCTGTAAACACTCCCAGAGAATAATGTAAGGATAAAAGTTACAACTGGGTACTCCACATGCCTTATATTTGCCATGGCAATACAAACCTAATTTCTTATAATTACATTTTGAGATTATTGGTTGAAGTGTACTGCTAACAGTCAACTAAAGTCTACTTCAATACCTGTGTTTTTGTATTTATTTATTTTTTTTTCATGTACAAAATTCATCAGGGATGACATCATTAACAGATTCAGCCTTCACAGCTGGGTGGAAATACATCAGTGTTCTCACATAGCTGCCCTACATCTCATGCCTGCATGGGATTTGTTTTGGTGTGTAGCATATGCACCATCCCACCTCACTCTGTTTCTCCCCTGAGCATCCATACAACACAGCTTACATCCTCAATGTGAGCATCTCTTTAACAGCCCCTCTGCTGGTCTTGCAGGTTCCTGAACTCTCCTGACAGAACTTAAATGACGCAGTCAGTCCCTAAATGTAAAAATCTGTCAGCATTCTTTACTATTCTAACAGGAAAGTATTGCATCCTAAAAGTCAGATTTTGCATCTCTCTTGAACACACCTCTTCAGTCCACTAATAATCTAGGACCCATTTTTGTGCAGTAAATCATCAAAACCTGTATTTTTCTCAGCAAAATCTAGCCACTTTACTAAGTAAGTGCAAAAACGTCTATGTCTTGGGGGAATTATTTAAATGATCAGAAATGTGAACTAGCGGTTACTCATTTGCTCCATACTTGAAATCTTCATCTGGAATGCTTAATAACAAAGCAAGATTTGGCTAGTTTAGGTAAACATCAGACTGATTTCTTTAAAGCGATTCCTCAAGTTTTTAATGAATTATGTGTTTAGATATTGGATTTTTTGTGACTGAAGTTAATGGTGTATTTCAGTTGTACTTATGGGTAATGAGCCACGTCCCTGCCTCGTGTAAGTCTCTGGATGTTCCTAGAATGCTCCTGTAGCAACAAAGAAAGAGTGGTTATGGAGGGGAAGAGATTTTTTTTTTTTTTTCCTGCAGTTTTGTGTTATTATACATATTTATTTCCTGTTTGTGTTATTATTTTTTATTCATAAATACTGATTAAGTGGCAGAAAACTTTTATGTAGATTTAGGATCAAGTTATGTTATTTATTTGAAATATCTGGAATGTTTGGGGAAGATCCAGGAAAGAGTGGTGCCTGAAGAACAAACTGTTGGTGAGAGATTTAACCAGAAATAGTATTATTCTTTTCTACGGTCCCTAAATACGCAGGGAGAAATGTATAGAGCATCATGAGATGTTTGGGGATGGTTATCCTATTTGAGTCTGAGGAGGGAAAGCTTTCTGTGTGTGTGTATGTGTGTGTGCAATCTTCTGTGGTAATTATTTTAATAATAGCAACTAATACAATTGTTCATACACCAAATTAAAGCCACAGAAAGGCACACATTTATTCTTTAGGCAGTACAGGATTGAGATCTATCCAATTCCTGTTATATAATTTGTGGTTCCTGAATAAATGGGCAGAACACTTCTTGAGTATAGAATTGAAGGTCATACTGTTGAGTCATATGAAACAGAATTTTCGTGCCATTTTTGTAATAACATCTCTAATATGAATTGTAACCTTGATGTCACCATAATTTCTGCACTCTGATTGGTTGTGTTTTTAACCCCTTCCTGCACAGATAGGTACACAGACAGATGTTATGTAAAACATCAGCGAGGAGGTAATTTTACATAGATTAGATTGTGTTTTAAGATTTCACAGATGACTAATTTCTCAGAGCTCTTTATACCATGACATTACTCCAGGGGATTTGCAAATGTAAAAAAAGAATCACCCTATTTAGTTGGAACTTATAAGTTAAATGAGTAACTATACAACTGGAAAGTAGGCTGCACACTTGAGGCAAATGCCTGTTCTTTGCTTTCTGCCAGGTGTGTACCAGATGTCTGTGTCAGAAGCAGCTGTTCCTGGAGAGGAAGTAGGAAGAGTGAAGGCCAAAGATCCAGACATTGGGGAAAATGGCTTAGTAGCTTACAGCATCATTGATGGAGATGGCATGGATATGTTTGAAATTACAACAGACTATGAGACTCAGGAAGGTGTTGTAAAGCTTAAGAAGGTGAGTAGAACTGTCTTTTCAAACCCTCTAAAGTGTGGTATTCTTTGTTTCTGACCAAGAATTTGGTAGTAATGGGTTAACACCTAAGCTAAAATATCAGTAAATGCAGTTTCAATTAACTTGTGTCTAAAGCTGTGATTAACTCTTAATATTCCATTTCCCCATTAGCTGAATTGGAATGGAAGAAAATAACCAAGAAGAGTTACATAAAAACTGTACAGTGGATTATTTGCACAAACTAAATGAATTCATAATAAAAAGTCACGGTAAAATACAATGCCATCAGCTTCATTGTTAATGAAGTTTTGCCTAGTGCTGATAAGTAGCAGACATTCACTGTTGCTTTTATGTTCAGTCTGAACAGCCTCATGCCCTATAGTTTAAAATCCTCAGCTATGCATTGTCCACAATACTGTTCTGAAGGAGTCACAGGCTATGCCAAAAGCAGCAAAACCACTAAGGTGATTTCATACATCAACATGTTTTCAAAAGTGTTATTAAATGATTGCTAGAATACCGTTTAGAAATCGCAAATATTCCTTATTTAAGCATTATTATCTTGCCCTTGATGTCTTCTTAGTTCTTCATCTCCCTTGGAAATATTCAAAAGTCACAGCAGGACTCCTGGGCAGCTTCTCTAAGTTAGCCCTGCTCTGTGCATTGGGACAGTCTCTGAGAAAGAGACCCAGAGGTCTCCTCCAATTGGAATTATGCTGTGCTTCAATTACAGTATTTGTTCTAGAGATGGGAATGTATTTTTTTGTGTATTTGAAAATGAGGACTGACTTACTATCACTTCCTGCATTCTACCTATGTTCTGAGTCTGCTTTGTGAATTGTGCTTAGCAGCTGTTTCTCAGATATTTAGAGGCGTGAGCATTTTGAGGCTACCAATAATGTAACACAGCAGCCATTTCACATTGATGACAGCACAGCTTTGCAGTGACGTGAATCAGGCTCTCTAAAGGACTTATGGAATATTATTTTACCTCCTTTTTTGTAAAGCGATATGAAGTCTATAGATGGAAAAAGAGACAAAAAGGAAAGAAAAACAAATGAACAATTTAACTTCTCATTTGTGCATATCCATATTTAAAGGAATGCCTGCCAGCTTGAGATAGACCAAGTCTGACATTCTGTAGGAAATCCTGTTCTATCCATCCCTCTTTTGTGCTATGCATTAAGAAAAAGTTTATTTATTCCCAGTAAAGATGATTTCCTGAAAGATGCAGGAAGCAATGAGCAAGACAACGTTTCTGTCTTGGCATTTTCAGAGCCTTCATATGCTGCTCCATACATAGAATGTAGCTCCTTCTATTTGAGTCTTTTTGTTTTTAAATACATTTCAGTCCAAGCTTGTTGACAGATATGCTCACATTTGTTTTATGTTATTGAGTACTAGGGGACTGTTTACTGCTTTTACACTCTAGTTTTGCTAACTCTGTTCAATGAATGCGTTATCTTCTTGTTACTTACAGGTCTTGGATTTTGAAACCAAAAAGTCCTACAGCCTGAAGGTAGAGGCAGCCAATGTACATATTGATCCGAAGTTCATCAGCAATGGGCCATTCAAGGACACAGTGACAGTGAAGATTACAGTGGAAGATGCTGATGAGCCGCCTGTATTTTTAAAACCAAGTTATATTTTTGAAGTACCAGAAAATGCAGCATCTGGAACTGTGGTTGGAAAAGTACATGCCAAAGACCCTGATGCTGCAAACAGTGCTATAAGGTATGCTTCAGTAGAACAGGGTGTTTCTTTCTAAGCACTTTAAGCTTTTAGAATTGTTATGAAAATTACTAGGATAGTGTAATAGACCTAGGATAGTAATATTCTAAATTTACCCAGATTATTATTAACTGTAACCACTTAGGTATTCTTCTCAAAGTCTATAGCACAAAGAAATATTTACCATTGCTGTATCTACCTAAAATATACATAAGGACATCTGAGTTAGACTCTATTCTATGTTGTATTTTTTTTAATAAAATATCCTCTGCTATTATTATCACAGCATCTTTATTTTTCTCAGAAAATATAATTAATTCTGTGCAGTAGGTTATGGACTAGATTGGATAATTGTAAATGATTAATTTCTACTAACAAACAAGTATTTACATACACCTTCTTTCTGCAGTTATATTATTAGGTAGTCTTCTATTAGTGTATCTGTTTGTTTTTTCTAAACCTAGAATTGAACCTGATGAACCTCCTTCTAAAAGAACCATATATCATTCCATTGATAATGAGGGCAGGGCCTACAATTATTTAAAAATGATAATGTTATGAAACAAATTTGAATTCATGAAACTGCTAGGTCTTTCTGTTGTCTAATTACTCACTTTCAATCTTCTTTAGGTATTCAATTGATCGTCACACTGACCTTGAAAGATATTTTACTATTAATGCAGATGATGGCAACATCAAGACAATAAAAGCATTGGATAGGGAAGAAATTGCTTGGCATAACATCTCTGTCTTTGCTGTTGAAGTCCGTAAGTGTTTCAATGAGTTTTTTTTATAATCATTGATGTAAATATATTCTGCAGTCTTCCACTTGTTTCGGTTTGGTATGCTGCAATAAACTGCAGTAGAAATACTTCAGCTTATTTCCTCTTTACCTGTGTACAGCTCATACCATTTTTACTGGGATTTTGTTTGTTTCAAGGGGTTTTCCCCCTTCCGTTTCATTCTGATTTTGCTAACTCCCATAGACAAGCAACACCAGGAAGCCAAAGTTCCAGTTGCAATTAAGGTTGTTGACGTCAATGACAATGCTCCAAAATTTGCAGCAGCCTATGAAGCGTTTGTCTGTGAGAATGCTCGAAGCAATCAGGTATGCCTGTGCTTGCCACCTTCCCGGCACATTAATTTCTTACTTTGAAGGGTTTAGCCCAGTTTTGTGGTGTTCATTCAAATAATAATAACTAAACACATATTTTTAAATTTTGGCCAAAATATGTAGAACAAACAGAAAGGGAATTTCCTTTGTTTTCATTTTATTTTGAATGATTATTAACAGCAAGAGAGTGTTTTGTGTTTTGAATGTGACTGGTGTTGGCTGTGGGTGTCCAACTGTAACCAAACTGCTTGGGAACAACTCACCCAATTGTGAGCTTGTTTCAGTTATTAAGAAATACTGAGCATCATTTTCTAAGTGTCACAGTAAAGAGCTTGAAGGGAGTTATCCTGGGGAGTTATCACCCCTGAAGAAAAGGTGTACACCATTGCATCTATAACCCTGTATTGGGTAAATGTAATACCAAATAAAGATCCCATTCTAGCTTTTAATAAGTATGTACTATGTTTATAATTACATACATTCGTTGAGATACTTTGGAGTTTTCAGCTATATCATTTGACTTTCAAAGTTCTGTGTATTCAAATGATTTCTCAGAATGCTATCTATATGTGGTGCATCCAGAGAAGGAGCTGTTTGCTTACAGACTACTTTTGTTTTACAGCAATTTATTACAATTAGTGCTGATGACAAAGATGACTCGGCCAATGGACCAAGATTTATCTTCAGTTTACCACCCGAAATTATTCATAATCCAAATTTTACACTCAGAGACAACAGAGGTTTG
The DNA here is from genome assembly GCA_023055505.1 of Callipepla californica brunnescens. NCBI lineage: Eukaryota > Metazoa > Chordata > Aves > Galliformes > Odontophoridae > Callipepla > Callipepla californica. The sequence goes on from JALIRH010000016.1 coordinate 10,709,235, forward strand.
TACACAGGTTTTCTTTATAATAATGTCCAAAGGAAAACTAATGGCCAACTTAATGTCATGCAACAGCATTTTCATTAATTTTGACAGAGTGCCTGTTTTCTAGAGACTTAGAGAAGGAAGAAGAAATACAGCTCAAATATGGGGATGTTCTTGGAACAATGTAATGTTTGTTAACTCACTTTCATTTTCCTGAGTACATATTTTAAATTACATAATAATGGCCTGCATGTAAATCCACAGCATCTTCATCTCCCAGGAAAAGGGTAAAAAGTATTTATGAAATTGTTCACTAAATGCAAACACAACTACTTACAGTAAGCTAAATGTATTGGAGGAAGAATAAATCCTCCATTACATTGCTTGTGTTTATTCATTCATCTAACTCTGCTTGCTAGTTTTTGAGCCACAAGAGAATGTGGGCTGGAGTAAAGTCACTATCATGCTAAATTAATGTAGGAAATTATTTCCTTGAAAAGGAAATCCAGAGTGGTCACATCTCAGTACATGGGTATCATGATCCCTTTGCCAATTTTCTGTTAATGAGGTATTCTTATAATGAAGTAGTGCATTCAGAATGAGTACGATAAGAGGTAAGAAATTTGTACAGGGAAGAAAAAAAGGCGGAGATGAAAGCCAGAATTTATTTGATGTTCTAACATGATAACATCAGTGAACCTAACTTGCCAAAGGCAGAGGAAGCCAGAGACAAAAAAATAATAATAAAAAAAAAAAACAGGGAAATACAAATTCAGTCATTATTATATTTACTTAATGACAATCAGTATGGCATTTATGTTCACTGTTCATGTGCTATTTTATGGGGAAAAAAATACAGTTTCAGTTTCTAAGAAATCGGTTTTAATTAGCAAATGTTAATGTCTGAAGGAAACTCGGCTTTTCTGAAATGTAATACTCAGTTGGACTGGCTTAAATAATGAATCCAAAGGATTTATTCTAGATTGACAGAAATACAAAAGGCAAAAGCAGCAGCAGCAACTTTTTTTCTCCCAAGTGTTTTATTCTGGCATGCTTTCTACCTCTATAAAAACCTGAAGTGAGGGTACTTATCATCGGAGTTCCAAACAAAAACTCCATAATTCTTGAGGGATGAACATAATATTCTTGCCTTGTACTTGACAATTGTACATACTTAAGCAATTCATAAAGGATCGAGTGGAGAAGATATATTTATTCTCTTCAATGTAGTAAAACAAAATTTTTATAAATTGATGAATGTATTTTTAGAGAAGTAAATAAAAATGAATTATTTACTCAAGACCCTGAGGCCAAATTTCTCCTTAAGAGATAATTTATGGTCATCACACACAACTGAAAGTGTTTTAGAGTATTTAATCTCAGACCACGTAGGTCAGAATTGAGATGCTCAGATACAGCTGCAGGCAAATAATATTTTGGCGTCTTCAGACAATTCCATTAAGCCTTCATTTCCATATGCAGCAAATTAATTTTATTATTATTGTTTAATGACAAAGTTAGTCCAGATATAAATGTTTTGCAATGGAAATGATGATGTATGTTGAATGCAGAGGCTAACAATTGTGCTAAAGGTTATTTAAACTGGATGATATTTAAGACTGAGTCTTCCTGAATAACTTTGTAACTAGGAAATAAATAGAGTAAAACAATCCATCCATTTGCAATGTCTGTTTATCATTTTTATATAATCCTTATTGCAGATGTTTGTTGTTATTTTAGTTATTCTGTATTTTGTTGTTTTTTTAACAGAAGAAAAAAGTATGATAGGAATAAAATTCTATGTACTTACATATACAGAACTTTTCAGAGAAAGCGTGTTACTATTTGCAAGTCAAATAATTTACACAATCACTTAAAGTTTCTCTTTTCATTCGTAAACCTGGGCAGCTACATACTGTGCCATCACTTTCAGACCAAATTACTAGTTTCAGAGAAAAATGGCTTTATTAACTGTGGCGAACAGTTAATGAAAACTTCAATGTTTGGGACTATTACAGAACTTTAAAGTGAATACAGTCCAATAATTATCATTTAATAGAGTTTCTTTCTACCAACTCCAAAAAGTAATCACATATTGCAGTAATCCAAAAAAGTAATCACGTTTCACATCCTATTAATAGCCTACTGTGTTACCAAGCTTTTCAGCTGAGACTATCTTCCATAGAAAACATGAGATAATGTCTTATCACATGCTGTGATAAAACACCGTATTACTTCTGCACTGTTTACTTACATTACACCACATAAATAAACAGCATTGTGTTAGCCTGGGCCCTGTTCATTTTCACTCCCATTGAAGTCAGAGCTTCAAAAGAGCAGCAGAGGCTCGTGACACTTCACAACAGAAAGATGGATTTTTAACAGATGGATTTCCTGCTTTAAATCCTTCTCTGTCCTAGAGTGAAATGCCCTTTACTTGGGCTCACCTTGTGTGAGTCGGGCACAAAGCCAATACTGCTGGAGGTACTGCAACCACCTCGCTATTACATGCTGCAAAGGATGCATATACCACACACAATTCAATTGTAGCAATGTTATCAAGTATGCCATACAGAGCTTTATAAAGGAAGACTGAAAGTTTCTAAGTCCACTAAAATCAGTGACTAAAATCCATTTTTGCTGTATAAAAGCATTTTCTCACACTCAAGCATTTAATCAAGAGATTTTGAAGCATATGACCAGGAAAATACAAGGCTTTGCCGTGGGTTCTCTATAGCACTTACCAGTACCTGGTAATGATTTTAGGCAGGTGGACACCTGGAATTGTTTAGGCATCCTGCTGAGTCAGCACTCACATTCTGCTAAAGGAGAGAATATTCACGATGCTCTCAGCTTCTTTAATCTAGAAACCTCTTTACTTAATACTGGGGTAAACGAGCCCCCAAAAGCTAAGCTTTATGTAGAGGAAAAAGTGGAAACAATCCCCCCTCCCCCCAAAAAAAAACAGAAATAGGAGAACCAAAAATCAGAAAAATCAAGTGTAAGGATCTTCATAAAGCAATGCAATTTCAACTTCTAATTGGAAAGATTTCGTAGAGAGTACATGCAGTCTTCACTTACTTAAAACAGTTCTGGATACTGGAAATCCCAGACAATAATAGCTGCAAAGTGAGAGTATTTTTCTGGATGGCATGAAGATGAATATTTTCTTGCTTTTGTCTCTGTGTTCTTTAAGACTGACAGCCTGGTAGCTCCCATATGTGTTAAGTAATAGTTTTAAGCCAGAATTGACATTTAACTTCTGTTTCTTGGCTTAAAAAATGCCATTATACCTGGATTATAGTTGTACTCCTGGGACTTGAAAATGATGAAAAAGCAAGGATGAGAATATTGGCTAGGATTACAAGTTACCTTTTATCTAGGTAAAAGAGGTTTTTGTTTTGTTTTGTTTTTTTCCTCTTGTGGATAATATGTCTTTCCTAAATGTGAGAACTGTACAGAAAAAGAAAAAGGGTGGTAATCCTTCTTAAACTTTAAAAAGGCATGTTGATTGGATTTTAAATTTAAAAAATTGTAGTGAAAAAGAAATCACCCACTGGATCACAGTCAGCATAAGTATAATGCAATTGACTGTAGCAGATCTGGCCATATTTCATAACTGCATAATTTGCCATTCTTTTCTAGTAGGAATAGTATTTAAGCTGGCAACATACAGGAAAAATGCAATATAATATAACAAAAAACATGTAACCTACAGACTATAAGCAAGTTGATACTGAATTGCCTGTGTTTCCTTTCAGATTGCCACTGCAGCCCCTAGACACTTGTATCTCAGCCCTCAATTAATGTTCATATATTTTGCAATAAGAGTCATCTGTCCTATTGCACTCTTTTTGATTTGATAGAGCAGATCTTTGTTCTCGTGTCCATTAAATACATAATTAAATACATTTTAGCCAACCCTTTGGAATTATTTGACTCCATATCAATATACATTATTTTAAGTATTAGTTCATATGTTAATATGTAATAGATATTACATTTCTGTTTATATCAAATTATTACAAGCCCATTAATTTAACGTCCAAAAATAAGATGCGTATCACACAAAAACTGTTATCACTAAGGTCCTTAAAATAATTGTGCAACAAAATGTACCTGGACTAATGTTTAGAAGAGTTAAATGACTGAAAAGAGACGAAAGGTCACCTCCAAAAACCATAAGTGATAAGTAATCAGATCTTTATCAGCTTCTCTATCCTCAGCAAATAGGACCAACAAGTAAAGAAGTTAGTAAGCTTTTTCCTACCTCCTTCTGTGGGACACAGTGTCTCAAAGAAAGATGTTCTGTGATGCTGACATAACCAGCCTGGGCATCAGTCATGCTGGGCCTGGAAGGAGAGTCAAAGGCATGAGGAGATGATTAACTTATTCTACACATATCAAACGGACTCTATCTGGGACAGTTCTAAAGAAATTCATCCTCTTTATGGTGTGATCTCTGGAGTTTTCTAGTAGGAGAATCCCAGTAAGCAGGGCCCTAGCACTGGCATTCTTCAAATCTCATAAATTGATCTCTGTATCCACCAAATCTGGGGACTACATCAGACCTTCTCCTGCTTCAAGGGTACTAACTGCAAAGGTGGTTAATATAAGGCAAGGATACTTAACTTTTAGTATAATTTATTCACAGATTTTCACAGAAAAAAACAGTGATTAGATCATTAAAAAGAGGTTTTATGGTTTGCATTATTAAATTCTTGATTTTTGCTGACTCTTCAACAGGAAAATGATTAATCTTCTGCAGTACCTCAAGGCAGCAATAAAATGGAGGTGAATAGCCCTCTATTAGTAGATAAAAGGACCTTTCTTTTCTCTCCTTTCTTTCTGTTAGATAGTGGAAAATAAAGTCCATTCTGAAAACAGAAAAGGTTGTGTGAAGTAAATCTTTGTCATAAACTAGTTTTTGAAGGTCTGAAAGCCATGCATACGGTTGTTTCATTTTACTTACTTCAGTACGTTTACAGATTTATAAACTTTGGTTCAGTCATAGAGCTGAAAAAACAAGTACAAATATAGAAATATTGTTCATGTTTCCTTGCCTTTGTCTGGTCAGGCTGCCTCGTTCCAGTGTTTCATTTCACACACTTCCTTTTCAAATGCTCTTGTTCTTTGGAGAATGAAGGACTATCCAAAGTGGCCTCCTCTGTGCTGAGAGAACAGCTTGGTTTCCATGCGCTGGACTAGGAGGCCCAAGGCATGCAATTGCTTAGAGAGAACAAATGGAAGTAGTGTTAGAGTGCTACTTTAACTCTGTGTCATGGATACATAAGCAAGTCATCATGTTCCCCAAACGTATATGTGAGCAAGTTGTCTAAATTCTGGCTTTGGGGAGTTCGGGTGAAAAACTAACTGCCAAAATATAGCTTACTTCTGTGTCTCGTATGAAACAGGTGAACAAATCTGCTAATACTTTCTTCCCTTCCACTAGAGGCTTTAATTGTGGAAAGAGCCTAGAACTAGCACAAAGTGCAGTGGCAAGGCCCATCATTCTAGCAGTCGATAAAGTATGGTGACTTTCCCAGAAAGTTAGTGAAGTGTTAAAGATACTGCTCTCATCATCTATGATAATGATTTGTAGACTATGCTTTCCAAACCATATGTACTTTTTAGTATTTATAGTTAACATATCAGATTGCCTTAGCTGGTATATCTAATATTCAGCTGTTTATATGATGCCTGTTTTATAATAATCATAAACATTATGAGTTGTAAAATCATTGCTTTGTTTAGTGTGACCATATTGCCTTATGGTGTTTTAGCAATTTGTGAACTCACATATGAAGGCTGCTAAGATTCTTTGAAAAGACAACAATATGTATGCATATTGTTATTAACGAAGAGACCTAGATGTTGTGTTCCTAATCACCTTAAAATAATTAAAATGTATTGTAGTATTGCGTGAATGAAACATAGGGCTGCAATGGTTTTGGGTCATTATGAAGATGACACACTGTTTCTACATGCTAAATCATCCAAAAATTCAGAGCCATCGCAGTAAAATATATTTTTTTCATATTTACTAAGGGGATAGATGGCTTTGAGGAAAAAGTGATGACTATCCCTTTTTTTCAACAGATAACACTGCAAGTGTTCTTGTTAGACGTGAAGGATTTAGTCGTCAAAAGCAAGACTTATACCTTCTTCCTATCGTAATAAGTGATGGAGGACTCCCCCCCATGAGCAGCACCAACACCCTCACCATCCGAGTTTGTGGCTGTGACAGCAACGGCTCCTTACTATCCTGTAATGCTGAAGCCTACATCCTCAATGCTGGATTAAGCACTGGAGCTTTAATCGCCATTCTTGCTTGCATTGTGATTTTGTTAGGTAAAAGAAGTTATTTACTTATTCTGCTACAATTATTTGTATTTTAAAGTTAAGCTTACCTTTAGTTCCAAGGTGGATAAATCAATCTTGATCTCTTCACATCTGTTATAGGGGATAGCCATTTGGCAGACTGAAACGCAATGTATGACTGCAATACAAACATAGTGAATTTGTCTGGGTGTGCTCAGAGAATGTCCTTTTGTGGCCCAGTATCAGTTAATCAGGAATGCTGTTTAAAGGAGGTCACGACATACAGTTTTAAGTTTTGTGATCTTCCCTGGATGACAGGTTCCTTATTGAGGTCAGCCAGGATTAATGGCTCCTGCCAGCTATTTCCCTCCAACTTCTGTTGTGTTGAAGACAAATGAAGGGCTCGGAAGATTTGCTTCTAAGAAAAAAAAGCATTTCCTGATGGTTTGAAAATATTCATATAAAATGTTTTAATTTGCTCCTATTATTTAACAGCCTTTGTTTTCTTACACATTTAAGTTATTTTAAAGAAATTTGCAGTGAGAAGGATCACATCAATAAAGACGTCTTTTGAGCTGTTGCTTCCTGAAAATGCCCAGAACATGAAATTGGAGTTTAGCTTTGGGCATACAGGAGAGAGAGAGATTGATCCTGTTTTGCTGCAAGCAGACATGTGATGGGACTACTCAAAGGCACTGCTGCAGCAATCACATGGCACTGGGGGCCCACAAATCCTTTTCCTGAATTAGAGTTATGCAGTAATGAACAATTAGTATGAGGAATGGCATTCAGCCCAAAAAGAAACCCTTGAATCATTATGTTCAGCTCTGTGTACAAACATCATAGCTTTTACTTAGCTGGGTATGCTAAAAATGCAGATGCCAGCAAAAATACATGCAGAACTGGAACATGGAAGCTAAGATTTCAGTGAACACAATAATTATTTATAAAGCAGTTTCTGTTCAAGAGTGCAATCTAACTTCCTTTCCCCCCCCCCCCCCCTTTAGTCATTGTAGTGCTGTTTGTAACACTGAAAAGGCAGAAGAAAGAACCTCTGATTGTTTTTGAAGAAGAAGATGTCCGTGAGAACATTATTACTTACGATGATGAAGGAGGTGGAGAGGAAGATACTGAAGCTTTTGACATTGCTACTTTGCAGAACCCTGATGGTATCAATGGATTTATTCCCCGTAAGGACATAAAACCTGAATATCAGTACATGCCAAGACCGGGGCTTCGACCTGCTCCAAATAGCGTGGATGTTGATGATTTCATCAACACAAGAATACAAGAGGCTGATAACGATCCAACTGCTCCTCCATATGACTCTATTCAGATCTATGGCTATGAAGGAAGAGGCTCAGTGGCTGGTTCACTTAGCTCATTAGAGTCAGCGACAACAGATTCTGATTTGGACTACGACTATCTACAAAACTGGGGACCTCGATTTAAGAAACTTGCAGACTTGTATGGCTCTAAAGACACTTTCGATGATGATTCTTAACAATAAAGTTTAATATTTGGCCTTAAGAACTGTGTCCAATGTTCTGAAGAATCCAGAAGAAATGTAAGCAGGTATTTTTTTAAAAATCAAGAAAAGTCTCATTTGACAGAAGGGATTCCTTTGATAAAACAAAAAGGACATAAAAGTGGTAAATACTGTGAAGTACCTTTTCCTACAAAAGGCAAACATAGAAGTTGGCTGCCAACTTCACTAGAGGAAAAAACCCACTTAAGAGATACAAAATATTTAAATGAAGGAAAACGCTAAAAGTGAACCTACAAATAAGGGAAATCTTTTATGTATTATGAACATCTAAGTCTTTTATGTCAAAGAAGCTTCCACAAATTAGAAAAGTTAACAGTTCTGAGCTGTAATTTCGCCTTAAACTATGGACACTCTATATGGTAGTGCATTTTTAAACTTGAAATATATAATATTCAGCCAGCTTAAACCCATATGATGTATGTACAGTACAATGTACAATTATTATGTCTCTTGAGCATCAAACTTGTTACAGCTGATTCTTGTAAATCTTTTTGCTTATACTTTCATCTTGAACTAATACGTGCCAGATATAAAAACTCTGTCTTGTTGCAGTGGGAGGCGCCCTATTTCTATGTCATTTTTAATGTATCTATTTGTACAATTTTAAAATTCTTATTTTAGTATACATACAAATATCAGTATTCTGACATGTAAGAAATGTTACAGCATCACACTTATATTTTATGAACATTGTACTGTTGCTTTAATATGTGCTTCAATATAAGAAGCAGACTTTGAAATAAACTGATTCTTTTTTTTTTAATTCTTGTTCTGGTTATTAAGCATATAAGAACAAAACATAGTGTTTCTAATGTCCCATTTATAGTTCTGACTAATTTACTACAGTTGTGACCTTTTAATAGCCTTATTTATTATGTGTTTGTAGTTGGTTTGTTGCCTTGTTAAGTGATTATTTAAAAATCAAGTACCTTTTAAAAATGTTTTTTAGATTGAAAGAAAAAAATGTAACGTCTGGTGAACATTTTGTACCCTCTATCTACAGCTTGTGGCTGCTCCCAGAACACAGTAACAATCTTCATATAATACTACTGTGTTTTCTGGATTAAATTTAAATGTAATACTTTTAAATATGTCCCATGTAATACGCATTTATCTTATATCTTAGAAATTCCAGAGGTTTCAGAACTGACTTTATAAGTGGACAGGAGTACTCTGTGCTTGCGGCTTACTCCAGGCTTGCGATTTCTGTATCTGTGCTAAGCTGTGGGTTTTAGAGACTGAAATCTGACCCCATTTAGATATAAGTTCCCTAAAGACTGTTCTACCTGACAATTACCTTACCTGAGTATTAATTAAGATTCTGGCACTTCCTTTTCTTTTATTTTTCATTTATTGCAGTAGAATAGAATCATCCACTGATAGGAAGGCATTTTAATTTGTGATGACAGAAATGCAGAGTGCTTTCAGAGTTGTTCTTTGTAATGTATGTTTTTAATCGACAAATGATCTATAACTTTTTTTATATTAGTTATGAATGAGCGAGGGATTGGAATATGTTCCGTGCATCCACATTTTCAGCATCTGTGTACAGCTGTAGTTCTTCTAAATTTACTGTAGTTTGCTGTTTAGGGTCAGAGATCAGCAGCTGCAATATGGGAAGAGGCAATAAATAGAAGCGATATCAATTTTTCTACCGTTCATTTTACAGACCCTGTCCTTCATTTGCAGTCAGTTACCAAACTGCTTGATCTGAGATGAGATCTGATCTGTTGCTGTATTGCTTTTCTGAAGACCCCCATGTATGTAGTTAGATTAAAATTTAACCCATTAAAATTATGAATGACATCTCAGCTCTATAACCACAACATATTCACCTGTCCCATTATATCCCTATGTTTTATAAGGCAGAGTTTGCTAAATCAGCAGATTTGCTCTATAATGTTTATTGTAATATTTCACTTCTTTATTATAGCTGTATGCATTCTATATAATTCTATAGTTTATTATTAACTTGGTTCAAATTTCTTTGGTTGTTGATTTTTCTCTGTTTATAATCCAAAGAATATTTTGCTAGATTTGCACATTTCTCCATTATAAATTTAAATAAATATTAAAAAAATGAAATATCAATTTACAAATTAACAAATGGAAATAAAGTAAAAAAAAAAAAAGTCATTTGTAGGACTCCAACCTCATTGATGCTATCTATCTGGTTTTGTTTCACTATTGAGCAAGTTTTAGAATTAATAACTGCATTTTCTACATTTTTATGTTTGATTTTTAAGAAGGACATTGTCAACGACGTTTTTTAAGTTTCAAATGCTTTGAGTTTTAGTCTCTATTGTTTGTAGCACTCTCGTAGATGCTTGGAAATAAATTTTCTTTCCCTGCTGGTTTTGTCCTTTTTCATTTGATTATTTTTCCCTTTCCCAGTGAATATGCAATTATGACAGTGCTTTATTAAGTTAGTCCTGCTAATCTCAGCCAACACTACCTCTGAAATGCTGGGAATTATACTCATTAGGTATCATCTGCAGCACCCCGATGAACGGTGTGCTTTGGCAGAGATACAGAACATTTATTTGTGTTAAACTTCACAGCAGCGGTCACTGGAGTCTCAGGCTCATAACGTGAGTGTAAAAATCTGCCCAGCACAGCAGTATTGGGTTAGCCCCAACACAGATTGGAGAAGAACGTGAGCATGTGAGCTGGGGCTGTAGTATGCATGTGCCAGCGCTTCCGAACACCTGAAGAACCTGGGAAGGGATTTTGCCTGCAGGAGCTGCTTTGGGGCATTCTCCCTCACACCCTGATTGAGTTTCACATCCCTGGAAGGCAGCAGAAAGATTCATTATAACCTCACTGGGTTTGAAGGCAAACCATAATTAATAGGATCATCACAACTCTGAAGCAGGTAAGTTAAGGGATCCTAGCAAGTGCAGATGATGTTTCAGCCATTCTTTCACTCTTGTACATTCTGCTTGCAGCATCATTTAGGGATGGAAGAGTAGGGGAGACAACAAAATTCTTCCAAATACCTTTAGTGAATGGAGTACGCGTACATGCTCTTGTTGGCAAAAATACCCAGCTCCTTGTCTAGCTGCTTGTCACCTGGAAATCTTGCATCCGAGGAAGCCTGTTGTGTCCCCTTTCTCTCATATATCCACACTGTAAACATACACAATTTTTCTCATCACTAGCAAAAAGCGATTAGGTATGCTGGTTCAATGTTGGTTGCTAAGGGAACTCAAAACCTACACTGATATGGGAGGGAAGGGTTTTTTAGCATTTTTTAAGTTGCCTCTGTCATGTTGTTGCCAATATGTCAAGCAGGTTTTGATACCATGTCAAAGGGTACAAGCTTGTAAGCTTGACACCAACATTTACATTGCGCACAATCATGCCTCAGAAACTGATATGACCACAGATGAGAAAATATTTTAAATCATTTACATGTTTTCTTGGCTCTATACTGCTGACTGATAAAATAAAATGCTCAGTTTTACTATGTTGCTGATAAGTCTACTGAAATAGTGAAGAATGGGACTTGAAATCAGGCTCACAAAGGGACAACCTTAGCTTCCTGGGACCCAGAAGCCGGGAATGCTTTTATGCTTTTCCTATCCCAGCAAAATTCTCAGTTATGTGTTTGTTTTTTAATTGAAAACTACAGTAAGTAAAAATCTTTGCAAGTTTCCACTTTGGTGAGGTGAGTACAGAGGTACTGTAGTCAGAGATGAACAGTCAGCACCAGAATAACATTCTGCATTAAAATAATAAGAATAATAAATTGCTCGTATAAGGCAATCAACCACTCGATAGTATTAGTTAGATGCTGGACTGGAGTTTTTCTGCTCTTATCAGTAATTTGGGGATTGACCAGTTTGACCTGGTCCCACTTGGAGAAAAAAAACATTGAATCCATCTTCAAATCAAAGAAGAAAATACCTGAAACAAGTAGAATTAGGACTTGGTGGGAGTGGAGCAGAGGATATTTTGTACCTAACACAGTCAAATGTGGTATGTGGCTGCCCATAAGATTTTCAGATTTTCTGCAGTCTTCAACATATGCCCAGGCTCGTGATGCCAATCCCACTTAAAAGCCTCATAACATCTGCTGGATTTCCTGGTTTCTCAAGTATTGTAACATCTGATGGACTTACTTCTTGGCTCCTTAATCCAACATGGAAAACAGCTTGGCTTTTGGATCTGTTCTAGGTGATGTTTTCAGCTTGTGTAGGTGGCATGCTGCCAGTCATTTATCTCAGGATTTGTAGGGAAAACTTTCAAATCCTTCCCTGGTTTCGCATGCCTGACTATGGACACAAAAACAACGATTTGAACCAACTTGGGCCTTCTCTCAAGTGAAATTCATATTCATCTGAAA